>JAEOAD010001124.1:0-600000 GCA_036365145.1 Orientallactaga sibirica | reverse complement strand
TTTTTTGGTTTTGCAAGGTAGGGTTTCACTCTAGTCCAGGCTGACCTGGAATTAACTATGTAATCTCAGGGTGGCCTTGAACTCTCGGCGATTCTCCTACCTCTGCCTCCTGAGTGCTGGGATTAAAGGTGTGCGCCACCACGCCCGGCTTTAAGTTTTTAAATATTTATTCATTTATTATAGACAGAGAAGGGGGAAAGAGAGAGAGAGAATGGGCGCCAGGGCCTCCAGCTACTGCAAACGAACTCCAGACATATATGCCACAATGTGCATCTGGCTTATGGGATCTAGAGAATCGAACCAGGGTTCTTAGGCTTCGTAGGCATGCACCTTAACCACTAAGCAAGCCCCTCGATCTTAAAAAAATAAAAGAAAGAAAGAAAGAAAAAGAAAAGTGTAGGAAGAAGTTGGGTGCCCCAGAGTGTCTGGGGAAGGACCTTAGTCAATAGGTCCCAGTGGGCTGCTTACCCACTAGCCAGTGTCCACAGCATCCCAAAGAGGACAGCAGGGCGCAGCATGGTGTCCTGCACCCAGATCTCCTTTGGGAAGACCTGAGGCTTGGGCAGTGCTGCAGCAGTGAAGCTGAGTGCTGTCCCCTGTCCCACACTGAAGGAAGCCTCTCTTCCCAAGGCCCTTTCTACCAGGGAGACTTTATCCCCACCTCATGTCCCCAGGCATCAGCTGTCCACAATCAGATTGGGCCTGCTCACAGCATCTCTTTGGAAGCCAGCTCTCCCTGGAAACAGGCCCTTTTGTGACCCTAAGCTGGGTGTGTGTCATGGGAACTACAGCCAGACACAGACCCAGACCCTAGCATTTCTACATTCATGAAGTACCTTGGGCTTTTGGAAAACCCTCCCTTTCTGGGCATGTTTCCTTACCAGTAGGAAAAAAAAAAAAACAACAAAACTTCAGGGACTTCCCAAGGGTGCATGGATAGGAATAAGGGATTCCATGAGTTTTTTTTTTTTTTTAATTGCATGACCATATATTTTTTTTCTAAGAGCAATTTCCTCAAGGGGGTTGTAGCCCCACAAAAAATTTTAAGACTTTATTCTGGTGGGCTGCCTGTTCCTTTCCCCCTCAGACCAGATGCTCAGGAAGTGATGGCAGGATGACTGGAGTACCTTTGAGTATGATGAAACAAGTATGTTAAGTGACTCTTTTCTTCAGTGGGGTCTTTTTTTTTTTTTTTTTTTTTTTTTTTTTTACCAGAGGCGATTGTGCGGCCCGCTGGATGGAGCCATGTGTTCTGGTAGGGTTCCAGGGTGCCTAAGGACTTGGAGGGGCCAGGAGGGAGTGCTTGGGTCTGGGGTAGGAAGTGGGTGTGGAGTTAAGCGCCTACTCCCCTTGCCCCTCACCCGCCCCCCCCCCCCGCAAGGCTGAGCTGAGCTAAGCCTAGCGGGATAGAATCATCTGTATCCGGTTGACAAGAGGCAGCTTACAGGCTCCATTGGAGAATCCTGGTTACATCCTGGTTACCAACAGGGCTCCAAGGACATGAAGGCTGGAATGTGTACCCTGGACCTCAGATTCTGTACCCCCTCCTTCTCGTAAGCCTGGTGTCCCACTGGGCATGCTGCAAGTTCACCCACCTGGTGAATCACAGCTGGCCTGGGCATTCTTTCTCCTGGGCCTCCCATTGCGCCTGGCACCAGAAAAACGGATCCTCCAGGAGCTCACAGATGGCTAGGACTGGAGCCCCAATCCAAGCGTCCTGGGAAGGAGCCAGGATATGCCATAGAAACACTTTTCTTCCAGCCTCTCCCACACATCCACACTCAGACACCCCCCCTTCAATGTTCTACACATGCGAGCACCCCCCTGTACTTCCTGAACACCAGTCCAGACCACACTCTTATAGTAAGCATCCTGGTTATTGGAAGTCGGTGGGACCCCCAGTCCTCTCTCTCCAACAGAGGACCCCTCTGCTGTAGGTAGAAGTCTTCAGTAAGGCCAGCTTCGAATCGGCTGTCCGAATCCCACAGGTATCAGCATCCTTGCGACGGGGTGACATAGCCAGGGACTCTTGTCCTATCTACATGGGCCATTTACTGGCCTCCCCCTTCCTACACTCACTCTCAGCTCTGGTTTGCAACTTGGCCTACGAGGCAGGGTTGGTTTGGGAAGAAGCAAGTTGCAGCCGCCCTTTCCCCGATAGGGGCAGGAGGGAGGAAGTCGGAACCCAGGGGAGTTTGCAGAAAGAACGTTGCCAGCAGGAGGCATGGAATAACCCAGTCCGGATTCTAGCACCAGCATGGGAAAAGGGGGGGGGCGTCTCAGGAGTGGAGGTGCGTGGGCAAGGTCCAGGAGAACGCGTATAGTGGGGCAGGGAGGACGGGCAAGGATTGACGAGAAACTCCAGGAGGGTCCCCCACACACAAAGTCTCCCCCTTGGACCCCTCCCCTGCATCATCCACCCAGCCTCAGCCCCCTGCAGCCTCCACGCCGGCCCAGCTCCTCTCCCAAGGGTGGGGGGACCTAGTTCAGTCTTCTCCCCAATTTCTACTTGGAAGGGCCCAACTCTCTCTCCTTGGTCCCCAGTCCCAGGCTCCCACAACGGGTGAGAGTCCGGTTGGCCCCAGGGGTGAGCGGGGGGGGGGGCAGGCTGGAGTTTCCCCGGGACCTCTCCATGCAAACCTCCTCTCCCCACCCCCGCCCCGTCGAAGAGGCTGTGTCTCCCGCGGGGACGGCGGCGCTGCCACACGCTCGGCGGGCACTTGCGGTTTAAAGACCGCAGCGCGCACACGGCTCTCCTCCACCAGCACGCCCCCTCCCTCCCTTCCTCCCCCCCCACCCCAACTCCTCACCCACTCCCACCCCCGTTCCGCGCTCCACCTTTCCCCAGCTCCTCCCTCGCAGGCTGCGAGCACCCTCCCTCGCCGCCCCAGTGCCCTTCCTCCTTAGCCTCTCTCTCTCTCTCCTCCTCCTCCTCCCTTTCCCGGTCCTCAACTCCCACTTTCCATCTTCCCCTCCCGCCGTCAGGTCCTCGGGACCCTCACCTGCGCTCGAGCCCCGCCGAGCCACCCTCTCGAGACCCCCATTCCCGAAGACACCCTGAGCTAGCCACCAAGCCAGCCAGCCAGCCAGCCAGCCAGCTCGGTGCCCCGGGGTGAGGGTGTGTGTAGGGGGGGTGGCTCTGCTCCCTCGCGCTCCCCCACCCGGCACCCCCGCGCCCTCTCCCCGCCGCCGCAGCCGGGCTCTCCCGTCCCCTCCCCGCCAAGTTTCGGGACTGTCAGTCGGGGAGTCTCTCGGGCGGGCGGGAGGTCCGCACCCAAGCTGCAGGCAGCGGGCGCCATTGTGCACACAGCCGGCCGGGTGGGTGGGGGCGGGCAGACGGCCCCGGGACACCCGGGTCTCTCCCCCCAACCCCCTGAAGCGGGCAGCGGCGCGAAGAGCCGGCCCGCCAGGTAAGGGGCCAAGGGAGGTTCCACGGGCAGCAGGAGGCTGGCTCCGCCCGCCACCCCGACAGCGCACGCCCAGCCACTGCCCGCTCCGTGCAGGTGACAGCCCCGAGGGAAGGGGGGGGCGTGGGGACCTGAGGTGGGGGAGGGGTGAGGGTCAGAGCTGGGGAGAAGGATGGGGGAGGGGGACAGGGATGGGGAGAGGGATGGGGAGGAAGGTCCATGCAGGCTGGGTAGGGGGGGTGAGGGACCCCCCCCCCAGGAACTGGAGGGTAGGACCCGGGCAAGGAAAGGGCAAGGGGTAGGGAGGGGCTGGGTGGAAATCAGGTGGGAACTGGGGGGAGGATCCCAAGGGGAGGGAGTGAGGAGTCTCTGGAGAGGAGAGGGAGAGAGTATGGGGAGGGGTCCTGCAGAGGAGAGAAAGGAAAACGGGCGCTGGGGATGGGACCGTTTATTTTGGGGGGGGGGAGTGGGGTAGAAGGACGCTGACAGGTGAGCCTTGGAGCTAGGTAGCGGGCAACCTAGAGTTGACTCCCCAGGACGCGGACCGAGGCGGGAGGTGAGGAGGGGTCTGATGGGGAGGAAAACTCGGGGCGGGGTGGGGGAAGGAGGGAGAGAAGTCAGTGGGGAGCATTGCTGGGGAGGGAGAGGGCAGGCCATGGAGACGGAGGTGTATTGGGGAGAAAGGGGCTTAGAGAGGGGGAGGATGGGAAGGGGCAGAGCCTGAGAGGTGTGTGTGTGGGGGGGTCCAGCCTCTAAGCCCCAGGCTTGGGGGGGCTGTGAGACAAGGGAGCCCCGGAATGAACTGGAAGGGGGAGGGGAAGAGCGGGGCTGGGGACTGGGAGGGAAGGGAAGCTGGAGCCTGCTGGGGAGGCAGAGGGGGAAGGGAGGCGGGGGCCGCGGAGGGGAAGGAGAGCTGCCTGCGGGAGGGAGGGAGGGAGGAGAGTGTGGGGGAGGGGAGGAGAGTGCCGGCGGAGGGGGAGGGAGGGAGCCAGCCGAGGTGAGGAAAAGAAGGAAGAGAAACCCAGAGAGGTGGGGGAGGAGAGGGGAGGGGAGGGGCGAGCGGGTGGGGGAGACCAGCTGAGAAGAGGAGGGGGACGGGTATGGGGGGGGGGGAGGAAGGAAGAGAGGAGGGGGAAGGAAGGGAGAGAGAGTGCCTGCAGCCGGGGAAGGGGATGGCGCGGAGAGAGCCAGCCCGGGAGGGAAGGGGGAGGGAGGGGGAGGGGAGGCTGCCTGGAGCGGAGGGTCAGGGGAGGCGGTGGCTGCAAAGGGCCGACCCCGGAGGGAGGGGGGGGGGAATTGGCCGTGCTGGTGCGGGCCGGGGAGGAGCCGGAGGGGCGGGGCAGGGGGGAGGAGCTCCGGGAGCCTTCCCGATTTGGTGGGGAGAGAGGGCGGAAGGCTGAGGGAGGGAGATGGGGAGGGGAGGGGAGGGGCGCAGGGAAAGCTGCCAGGGATGGGGGGAGGGTGCGTCTGCTGGGTTGGGGCTGGGAGCTCACTGGAGGAGGAACTGGGAAGGGGGCACTGATAGGGAGTGTTCTGGTCTCTGTGTATGTGGGGCAGGGGGGATTTTGAGGAAGGGGTTGAGAGGAAGCCAAGGGCCCTTTACTACCTAGCCCTCCATCCCTAAAATAATAGTCCGATCCCCCACACACACACACTGACTCCTATTTCACTAGCTCCTGCAGTGACAGCTGGAGGACCCAGGAGATGACATTTCCTACTTCCCACCTTGGTCTTCCACCCTGCACCCTTGGTCCCCAGATAATCAAGTGGTTCCTGTATGTCCCCAGGCAAGGACACTGGGGTGCTGGTTTTCGGCTGCTGGTGGCCTTGGGTTAGCTCTAGAAACCTGCCAGGAGAGGCAGCAGATACTGGTCCAGCCCTCCCAGAGCTTGTCAGAATGACTTCAAAGCTTTTTTTTTTTTTTATTCTTGCGCACCCATCTTGTAGAGTCTCTGATCCAAATTCAGTTTGCCAGCGTTCCCTCACTTGTGCCTGGGGACATCACCTTTGGTGCTTTTGGGGGGAGAGCTTGGGCCTAGGTGGAAGCTGAGAAGTGGAATCAGAAGTTGGGGTGTTCTTTCTCTTTAGGGTCTGTGGCCTGATCACCAAGGGCAGCAACTCTTGGCTGCCATGAGGGAGACTCTGGAGGCCCTGAGCTCCCTGGGTAAGTGGAGTTCAAGAGGAACTTGGAGGGAGGGGGCTCCTAGATCCAAGACTTAAGAGTTGCAACCCAAGGACCTTGGGGGTCTGGAGGGTAACATCTTTGTAGGTGACTGTGGTGTGCTGAACACGTAGATTGTACTAGACTGTGTGTGTGCATGGGCACTCACAGAGCACCGGGATTTAAATTTAAATTTATTCTATATCGGTGGATTCCGTTTCTTCCTTCTCTTGTCCTTGACTCAAAGGGGCTGAAGTTGATACCGGGGTGCTGGGGAGCCTGGGCTGTCAATCCTAGTCCGTGTGGAAGGATTCCCATCTTTCCCAAGCAGTCTAGGAAGAGCCCGACCTCTGAAAACAGTTCAGTACTGGATGTCTTACTTAGACTCACCCTTCTGACTAAAACAGGATTCTCTGTGGGACAGCCAGAGATGGCCCCCCAAAGTGAGCCCAGGGACGGCTCCCATCATGCCCAGGGGAAGATGTCCTCCAGAGAAGAGAGTGCACTAGGCGCATGTTCAGGTAAGTGGGGACCATGGAGTGAGGCCCAGGAAGGTGGAACCCTTGCCAGTCCTTTCTACCACCAAGTATTTACGGAGCACCTTCCCTGTGCTGGGTGCTGTTCTAGACACTTGGAATACCTTAGGAACTAAACAAAGATCCTTCCCTTGTGGAGCTTGAGCCCAGAAAATTCAGTCACCGAGAAATGTAAACATAGTAAAAGTTATAAACATTCTTAAAAGATGGGAAGTTCCGGCTGGAGAGATGGCTTAGCGGTTAAGGCGCCTTCTCCTAAGCCTAAGAACGCTGGTTCCAATCTCCAGCGGTTCCAATCTCCAGGTCCCACGTTTAGCCAGATGCAAAGTGACGCAAGGGCGCAATGCCGCACTTGACCACAAGGGGGCGCACACATCTGGATTTCGTTCACAGCAGCTGAGACACTGCTGGCGCTCCCATCTCTGTCTCCCTCTCCCTCTCTGTCTGTCTCTCTCTCTCTGTGTGTCTCTCTCCAAAAATAAATAAAATTTAAAAAAAGAGATGGGAAGTTCTGTGGAGGAGGTGGCAGGGGATGAAAATGGCCACAGGTGGGGACATGAAGCAGGAGTGCCTAGAAAGAAGCTAGCTAGCCTGGCCTCTTGCCCTCCTCATCCTCACCAGGTTTTGCCTTGGAACTGGAAGGCCTAGTTGCTGGGCAGCTCACATCAAACAAGCCTCCTTCCTGGCGTCCTCCTCACACACGTATTCCAGAAACTCCTCACAGTTGTGGCCTCTGCAGCCCACAGACCTTTAACAACTTTAAAGACTGGTGTGACATGTGACAGAGCCTTGTGGCAAGGCAAGGGTTTCAGGTGCCCCTGTGTCTTAGCAGCACTGGGGACTTTCTTGCATCTGTGGTGCTTCCACAGTTCCTTTTTTTGTTTGTTTGTTTGTTTTTCAAGGTAGGGTTTCACTCTACCCAGGCTGACCTGGAATTCACTATGTAGTCTCAGGGTGGCCTCGAACTCACAGTGATTCTCCTACCTCTGCCTCCCCAGTGCTGGGATTAAAGGCATGCGCCACCATGGAGCCAGCTTCTTCCAGAATTCTTGAAGCAACCTCTTCTCTTTCCAGAGAAAGAGGCCCCTGGCCAGGACAAAGGCACTCACATGGAACAAGCTGAGGCTCCTTGTAGGGGAGGCCAGGTGTGCACCCCGCAGAAGGCTGAGCCCGTGGGCTCCATCCCAGGTGGGTCTAGCTGCTGCTCCATCCGCCATAGCCCAGGAGAAAAGGGAACGGGGACCTGGCATGCTTCAGAGCAGCAGCTACGTGACATGTCAGCCGCCAGGTATTCCTAACCAAGATGTGTCCAGCCTGTGATCTCTTTCCACTGCAGAACTTCAGAGCCCAGAGGGAGTGTCACATCTGTGGGTAGTAAAATAGGAGAGGCCAGATACCACAGAGCAGCAGGCTCACCTTCAACCCTTCTAGAAGTCCCAAGTCCTAACGTCCCCCTCCTCATCTTCCCCTGTTCACATACTGGCTATTGATCTCCAGTTCCAGTTGCCATGAAGCTTAAGGTTGTTGCGGGTCAACCTCGTTCACTGTCTCTACCTGCATGCTTCCTTCCTCCAAACCCCACTGATCTGGGTGGTACCGAGTACTTCTGATCTGCTGGCATCCTGACGCTCCTCAGTCCTATCCATCACTTCTTCCACTATCCCCTTCCCCTCACCTCTCGCCTGAGTGTCATCACTACTTCAAGAAGGATTTACTTGTTACCTGGTAGGCGCAGATGGGTTGGGTGTAGTGGGAAGAGAGAGGTCATTGAAAGGCACAAGCCTGAGTTGCATCCCTGTGCTGACCAGCTGAGTGCTCTTAGAGGCTTCCTTCCCTCCAGGGGTGCGATAGTAACTTGCTAGTTGCGAAGCTTTGTGACAGGATAGACACCAGCGCTTCATCCACACGTGGCCTTCAATAAATGGTAGCAGTGTTCATCTTCCCGTAAACACATCAAGAGCCTTTGTTATTGGACACAAAGTTAGAACACAAGCTGTCCCCCATCCAGTAGCTAAGGGAGCTAATTAGGATGGCATTATTATGAAACAAAAAAAAAAAAAAACCCACAATTTAAAATAACAATGTAAAGCCACAAGTTCACAGTACCGGGCTGCAAGAGTCTATGGAAGAGCTCCCACATGCTGGACTTGTCCGAATGCTGGTTTATCCTGCGTGTTGAGAGAGGCACAGACTAAAGCTTTGTCGAGTGGGATGGGAGAGGGGGCCGTTCTTGGCTGGGAAAGGATGTCAAGGTAGGAGAGGTGATGTGTCCTGGGGTCGAAGGAGGTGACAGTGGAAGAGAACTTCTTACCCAGAACCAGTGAGTTGGCAGAAGAAACTGGGAGTGGATGAAATGTAGCAATCCGTGTGTAATGTAGCCTGGCTATGACAGACTCAATGATTCTTTTTTAAAATATTTATTTATTTGAGACAGAGAGGGGGAGAGAGAGAGAGAATGAATACTGGCGCACCAGGGCCTCTAGCCACTGCAGATGAGCTCCAGACGCAGGCACCACCTTGTGCATCCGGCTTTGCAGGCCAGCAGCACCCTAGCCGCTAAGCCATCTCTCCAGCCCTCAATGATTCTTAAACAAGACTCACTTTGATGGCGTTTTAAAAGAAGAGAATAGATTCTGAGACTCTGCACCCATACACATATTTTGTCAAGTTCCCTAGCAACTTGAACCTGTCCTTAGGCCCAAGCTCCTACTTCAGCCTCCTCTCCCCTAACTGGGACTTCCCAGCAGGACGGTAGCAGGCTGTTGGGAGGAAGAGGGGTGTGGCAGCAGGGAGAGCAACTGAAGGGATGGGATGGCCAGAGGGGAAGGTTGCAGGAGAGGCACCAAGGTTCCAAAGCAGTCCCGTTGGGGGGAGGAGACGCCCAAAATTAAAATCAGTCAGCGGTCAGCATGAGAAAGGTCAAGTGTTTGGTGTCAAACCTGCTGTACTAAAGATGAGAGACTGCTTCCAGAAAGGAGCCAGACTGCCGGACAGGATGAAGTGGGCCAGTCCCCTCAGGAATCCGAGCTCAGAGGAAGCCCGAGAACTGACATGGGCAGAGGTCCTGTTCTGGGGGCACCGGGGGAGGAGGGCAGGAAGAAGAGGTGCCTAAGGATTCAGGAAAAGGCTCCCGGAAAAGTGCTGGGAGGGTGGCTGACACACCTGGGAGAAAGGCCCACGGAGGAGGGCGGTACTGCAGAGAGCGCGGAAGGATGCGAGGTCTTTGGGGTCTGCTTATTCTCAGGAAGCTGGGGCCAGGCCTTGGGGCTATTGGAAGTGTGGAGCCAACAAGCAAAGGAACTTTGCAGTAGGTGGGTTAAAAAGACAGTTCTTGTTTCCTTCTGACCCTCCAGGGGAGGAGTGGATGATTCGGAAGGTGAAGGTGGAGGATCCGGAGGCCGAGGAGGTGGCCTGGCCCCAGCATCTCTCCTTACTTCCCAGCTCTTTCCCGGCGCCAGACTTGGGACACCTGGCTGCCGCTTACAAACTGGAACCTGGGACTCCGGGCGCACTAGGTGGGCTGGCGTTATCCGCGTGGGCCCCGATCCCAGAGAAACCCTACGGCTGCGGGGAATGTGAGCGGCGTTTCCGGGACCAGCTGACCTTGCGGCTGCACCAGAGGTTGCACCGAGGCGAAGGCCCCTGCGCTTGCCCGGATTGCGGCCGCAGCTTCACGCAGCGCGCTCACATGCTGCTGCACCAGCGCAGCCACCGCGGCGAGCGGCCCTTCCCGTGCTCCGAGTGCGACAAGCGCTTCAGCAAGAAGGCCCACCTGACCCGCCACCTGCGCACGCACACGGGCGAGCGGCCCTACCCGTGCGCCGAGTGCGGCAAGCGCTTTAGCCAGAAGATCCACCTAGGCTCGCACCAGAAGACGCACACCGGCGAGCGGCCCTTCCCCTGCGCCGAGTGCGAGAAGCGCTTCCGCAAGAAGACGCACTTGATCCGCCACCAGCGCATCCACACGGGCGAGAGGCCCTACCAGTGCGCGCAGTGCACGCGCAGCTTCACGCACAAGCAGCACTTGGTGCGCCACCAAAGGGTGCACGAGGCCGCTGGCCGCACCCAGCCCTCCCCGGACGTGCCAGCCTCTCCCCACTCCCCTTCTGCATCCCCGTCCCCTCCCGGACCCAAGCCTTTCGCCTGTACCCACTGCGGCCTGAGCTTCGGCTGGAAGAAGAACCTCGCCACACACCAGCGACTGCACCTCGGCGAGGGTCGTCCCTTTGGGTGCGATGAGTGCGCGCTGGGCACCACCACCGTGGACCCCGCCGCCGTGGAGCCCTCGGCTTGCACGTCCCACGAGCCAGGCTGCAGCCCAGGATCGGATCCCGCGGCGCCTCAGCGTACCACCTCGGCCTTGGAGCGGTCTTTTTTCTGCCCGGACTGCGGGCGCGGCTTCGCCCACGGGCAGCACCTGGCGCGGCACCGGCGCGTGCACACGGGCGAGCGGCCTTTCGCCTGCGCGCAGTGCGGCCGTCGCTTCGGCTCGCGACCCAATCTGGTGGCCCACTCCAGGGCCCACAGCGGCGCCAGGCCCTTCGCCTGCGCGCAGTGCGGCCGCCGCTTCAGCCGCAAGTCGCACCTGGCCCGCCACCAGGCTGTGCACACGGGCAGTCGTCCCCACGCCTGCACCGTCTGCGCCCGTAGCTTCAGCTCCAAAACCAACCTGGTTCGCCACCAGGCAATCCACACGGGCTCGCGCCCCTTCCCCTGCCCGCAGTGTGGCAAGAGCTTCAGCCGCAAGACCCACCTAGTGCGCCACCAGCGCATCCACGGCGGCGAAGCGGCTGCCACAGCCTCGGACCTGGCGACCTCAGCGTGGCCCAGCACCGTCGAGGTGGCACCGCCGCCTCTTTTCTTCTGAGCAGCGGTGGAGAGGGAGTGTCTCGCAGCCATCCTTCCTCGGTTAACAGGTTGCAGAGACCTTTGGTGCTGCCAAGCGCTCCTGCTAGGCTGTTGCTCTGATGTGCACGGCAAGGCGCGCAGAGAGAACCCTCTCAGATGCCCTACTGGAAAGCGGGCATTTCCTCGGACCAGACAGGCCAAAGACAGACTGAGCAGGGAACTTCCACCCAGAGGGAAAGAATGATTATTTATGTACTTGGAAGTTCATTAAAGTTCAATGTCAAATTCTGGAGCTGTTAACGGGGTGGGCGGAGCCTGACTCTGTTACCCTCTGTCCCACCTCCAGGCACAGAAAGACTCTACCCTTTATGTGAGGCTCTTTTCAATCAAAATGTAACAATTGCCAAACCACTACCCTGGTTAGCGCTTACTAGCTCAGAAATTTGACTTGGGCCTGCCGTCGTGATGCACACCTTCAATCCCCGCACTCGGGGAGACAGAGGTAGAGTTTGAGGCCAGCCTGGCACTACATAGTGAATTCCAGGTCAGCCTGAGCTAGAGAGAGGCCCTACCCCAGAAAGTCAGAAAACCAAAAAAAAAAAAAAAGAAAAAGAAAGAAAAGAAATTTGACTTGGAATAGGTCAGTGGAGATAGCTCCCCCGAGTACTAGGTGTTGCAAGATTAGAGCAGAGAAGGCAGAGGGGGCTAGGCTGTTCTCTCGGAGACAGCATGCCGCCCCTAGACTCTGGGGTCTGGGCTGCCTGTTTACAGTTCTCCCAAGGGGCTCCGCAAGAGCAGCCTCACCGGCCACCTACCCGGGAGGGAGCGAGGAAGGAGGGAGCACCTCCGCCGCACACGAGGTTGTGTTCACATTACACTTGCCGCCAGTCGCTCTCCTGGTGAAGGTTGTTTGGTCCAGAATCTGCAAGGGTAGATAACCATGTGTGTGTGTGGGGGGCATGTGACAACTAGGGGTGGCTGGCCCTGAGGCAAGGGACCAGAAAACATGGGCATGCTGGGCTTGGAGGAAACAGTTTTAGGTTTGGCTCCTCCTCTGCCCTGTGTGGGACTTCAGGAGTGCAGGGTTTATTCTACTGGACCTTAGCCTTCCCCTTAAAATGTGACAGCTGGTGTTGACAGGGCCAAGATGGTCCAATTCTAGTCACTGGCGCCACCAATAACCCTAGCAACGATTTACTGGGTGCCATGCACTGGGAATGATCGTGAGGAAGGGTCCTTCCCTCTCAAATTACAGCCAACATGAGAAGTGACATCACAGGACATGGAGCACAGGGTAAGGACACCAGTCCGGGAGCAGTCAAGGAAGCAGAGTAGGAGCAGAGGACCATGCAGGTCAGGAAGGATAAGCCGAGGTCCAGTGGGCTGCAGGCTGCAGTGCAGGGATGAGGAGCCAGAGGTGGCCTGAAAGCTGGAAAGGACTCAGCTCTTGTGCTGGAATTTGCACTACACACTAAGGAGTGGGGACTGTGGCACAGGGGCAGAGCTCCAGAGAGGGCGGAGCTGGGGACTAGTGGGTCTTACAAGCATCAACATGTCCTCCCTCAAAGAAGTGAGTGTGGGGATGGGGAGATGGTAAAGTGCTTGCATCACAAGCTTGAAGGCCTGAGTGGATCGCTAGAACCCAAATGGGGTAACGCCAGGCATGGTGGTTTGTGCAAGTAATCCCAGCGCTGGGGAAACGGATCCCAGGCAGAGGCTTCCTAGCCAGACAGTCGAACCTAATGTGCAGGCTCCAGGTCAATGCGAGAGCCTGGCTCATAAATTGGTTGATGATATTGTATTATGATATCATATTCCCAAGAAATGGCACCCAAGGTTGTTCTCGGGCCTCCACATGCATGCACACGCCCACACAGAAGAATATAAACATATGTAATTTTTAAATTTATTTATTTATTTGAGAGAGAGAATGGGCACACCAGGGCCTCCAGCCACTGCAAATGAACTCCAGATGCATGCTCCCCCTTGTGCATCTGGCTTACATGGGTGCTGGAGAGTCGAACTGAGATCCTTTGGCTTTGCAGGCAAACGCTTTAACTGCTAAGCTATCTCTCCAGCCCAACATATGTACCTTTTAAAAATTTTACTTTTTATTTTTTTGGAGAGAGAGACAGAGAGACACAGGGAGAGGAAGACAGAGATGGGTGCGCCAGCAGTGTCTCAGCTGCTGAGAACGAAATCCAGATGTGTGCGCCCCCTTGTGGTCAAGTGCAGCATTGCGCCCTTGTGTCACTTTGCATCTGGCTAACCGTGGGACCTGGAGATTGGAACCAGCGTTCTTAGGCTTAGAGGCAGGGCCCTTAACCGCTAAGCCATCTCTCCAGCCCCCCCCCCTTTTTTTAAAGTGAGTGTGGAGTGAAAACAGAAGGAGGGTGGGGACAGAACTGTTTGGAACACAAGCACAAGGGGAGGACATTGAGAGAACCCTTAAAGAAAGACTGGGGTAATGGGGGGGACCAGAAAATGGGAAGGAAGACCCCTGATAGGAGACAACAAAGAAGCCAGGGCAGCAGTTTCAGGAGGAAGGAAACGGTAAGGGCTGCGGGGAGAACACATGAGCCCAAGGCCTCCACTCTCCCTTTGGACTGCCATGGAAGCGGTCAGGGCGGTAGGGAGAGCAGCCTCAGCAGTGGGCGGGTGAACTGGAATTGCTGAGTGAGTCACAAAAGCAAAGTCTCAAAGCAGGTAGCAAAGTGAGGCGTGGTCACAGGAGAGGGGTGGGTGTTGACTGGGGATATCCTTGCTATTTCTTTCTCTAGGCGAAGGGCATGGAGGTGGGTTTCACCTTCCCTGGCTGAGAAAGAGTAGATGAGTGCTAATGATCATGGGTGTGGCTCTAACCCAGCACCCCTTCTGCACAGCGCGTTCAATGCATGGGAATGTCACATGGAAATCTGGGCTTCCAGATCCTCCTGTGAAAACTTGGAAGTTTGGCACCTAGTATTTAGAGCTGAGCAAAAGCTGGCATCTTTTGTTTTTTAAAACTGTTTTCTGTTTTATTAGCAAAGAATTAGGTTTCACTGAGGTAATGTTCAAGCAATTTTCGGTTTTGTTTCCTTTCTCTCTCTCTCCTTCCCTCCTCCCCTTATGCACCCCCCCATGGTCTCTATTTCCATTTCATGGGTCCTTTTGCCCACCCCAAGTTTTCCCAACATGTCTTATCCCCTCTAGCTTATATCTTATAGCCATTTTCATATCTCATTTAAATACATACAGAGGCAGAGGTAGGTGCCACCATCAGTTTGAGGCCACCCTGAGACTACATAGTGAATTCCAGGTAAACCTGGGCTAGAACGAGATCCTACCTCAAAAAACAAATAAAATAAAATAAAATAAAATAAATAAAATTAAATTGAAAAAAAAAAACAAGGGCTGGAGAGATAGCTTAATAGTTAAGGGGACTTACCTGAAATGCTAATGACTTGGGTTTGATTCAGCAATATGCACATTGAGCCAGGTGCACAAAGTGGTGCCTGCCTCTGGAGTTTGTTTGCAGTGGTTAGAGGCCCTGTAGAACCCATTCTTTCTCTCCTTCCTCTTTTCTCTCTTTTTCTCCTTCCCTCCCCTCACTTTCCTTGAAATATTGCATCTGGCTAACCGTGGGACCTGGAGATTGGAACCAGCGTTCTTAGGCTTAGAGGCAGGCCCCTTAACCGCTAAGCCATCTCTCCAGCCCCCTTTTTTAAAGTGAGTGTGGAGTGAAAACAGAAGGAGGGTGGGGACAGAACTGTTTGGAACACAAGCACAAGGGGAGGACATTGAGAGAACCCTTAAAGAAAGACTGGGGTAATGGGGGGGACCAGAAAATGGGAAGGAAGACCCCTGATAGGAGACAACAAAGAAGCCAGGGCAGCAGTTTCAGGAGGAAGGAAACGGTAAGGGCTGCGGGGAGAACACATGAGCCCAAGGCCTCCACTCTCCCTTTGGACTGCCATGGAAGCGGTCAGGGCGGTAGGGAGAGCAGCCTCAGCAGTGGGCGGGTGAACTGGAATTGCTGAGTGAGTCACAAAAGCAAAGTCTCAAAGCAGGTAGCAAAGTGAGACGTGGTCACAGGAGAGGGGTGGGTGTTGACTGGGGACATCCTTGCTATTTCTCTAGGCGAAGGGCATGGAGGTGGGTTTCACCTTCCCTGGCTGAGAAAGAGTAGATGAGTGCTAATGATTGTGGGTGTGGCTCTAACCCAGCACCCCTCCTGCACAGCGTGTTCAATGCATGGAAATGTCACATGGAAATTTGGGCTTCCAGATCCTCCTGTGAAAACTTGGAAGTTTGGCACCTAGTATTTAGAGCTGAGCAAAAGCTGGCATCTTTTGTTTTTTAAAACTGTTTTCTGTTTTATTAGCAAAGAATTAGGTTTCACTGAGGTAATGTTCAAGCAATTTTCGGTTTTGTTTCCTTTCTCTCTCTCTCCTTCCCTCCTCCCCTTATGCACCCCCCCATGGTCTCTATTTCCATTTCATGGGTCCTTTTGCCCACCCCAAGTTTTCCCAACATGTCTTATCCCCTCTAGCTTATATCTTATAGCCATTTTCATATCTCATTTAAATACATACAGAGGCAGAGGTAGGTGCCACCATCAGTTTGAGGCCACCCTGAGACTACATAGGTAAACCTGGGCTAGAACGAGATCCTACCTCAAAAAACAAATAAAATAAAATAAATAAATAAAATTAAATTAAAAAAAAAACAACAAGGGCTGGAGAGATGGCTTAATAGTTAAGGGGACTTACCTGAAATGCTTAATGACTTGGGTTTGATTCAGCAATATGCACATTGAGCCAGGTGCACAAAGTGGTGCCTGCCTCTGGAGTTTGTTTGCAGTGGTTAGAGGCCCTGTAGAACCCATTCTTTCTCTCCCTTCCTCTTTCTCTCTTTCTCCCTTCCCTCCCCTCACTTTCCTTGCAAATAAATAAAATATTTATGTATTTTTAAAATATTTTATTTATTTATTTAGAGAGAGGGAGAAAGAAGCAGATAGAAAGAGACTGAGAGAGAATGGGTACACCAGAGCTTCAGGTCACTGTGAATGAACTCCAGATGCATGCACCACCTCGTACATCTGGCTCACATGGGTACTGGGGAAGCCAACCTGGGTCTTTAGGCTTCACAGGCAAGCACCTTAACCACTAAACTATCTCTTCAGCCTTAGTTTTTTTTTTTTTTTTTTTTTTTTGGTAGGGTCTCAGTCTAGTCCAGGCTGACCTGAAAGTCACTATTTAGTCTCAGGGTGGCCTCAAACTTACAGCAATCCTCCTACCTCTACCTCCCAAGTGCTGGGATTAAAGGCATGTGCCATCACACCTGGCCCCAGTTGTGTTTTTAAATAAATTTTTCAAAAGTTAAAAAAAATTTATTTATTTACTTGAGGGAAAGAGGCAGAGAGAGAGAGGAGAAAAAGAGGATGGGTGTGCCAGGGCCTCCAGCCACTGCAAACAAACTCTAGACACATGTGCCCTTTGTGCATCTGGCTTACGTGGGTCCTGGGGAATTGAACCTATGTCCTTTGGCTTTGTGGGCAAGTGCCTTAACTGCTAAGCCATCTCTCCAACCCAATAAAATTTTTTTGAGGTAGGGTCTTGCTTTAGCCCAGGCTGACCTGGAATTTACTATGTGCATATTTATTGAGTAGTTGGTTGTGGTTTGTTTGGTGTTTAATTTTTTCAGTTCTTTATATATTCTTTTTTTAAAGTTTTATTTATTTATTTATTTATTTGAGAGAGAGAAGGAGGCAGAGAGAGAGAATGGGTATGCTAGGGCCTGCTGCAAAAGAACTCCAGAAGCATGCACCACCTTGTGCATCTGGCTTATGTGGGTCCTGTAGAATCAAACTTGGGTCCTTTGACTTTGCAAGGTAGTGCCTTAACAGCTAAACCATTATTCCAGCCTTCTTTTATTTCAGCAGGGAGGGGAGGTGGGTTTCAAGGTAAGCTGACCTGGAATTCACTATGTAGTCTCAGGATTGCCTCAAACTCATGACAGTCCCCTATCTCTGCCTCCCGAGTGCTGGGATTAAAGGCGTTTGACACCATGCCTAGCAGTTCTTTATATATACATTTTTACTTATTTGTGAGAGAGAAAGAGAGAGAGAGAATGGGTGCGACAGGTCCTCCAGCCATTGCAGATGAACTCCATGCATAAACCTCCTTGTGCATCTGGCTTACATGGGTCCTAGGGAATCGAACCCAGTTCCTTTGGCTTTGCAGGCAGGTGCCTTAACCGCTAAGCCATCTCTCCAGCCCCTTTATATATTCTTGACACTAACACCCTCCCTGCCTGAGATGGAGCGGACAGGTGGCTTCTTCTTGTTTGGTTTTGAGAGAGGCCTGGAACTCACTACGTAGTCCAAGCTGTGTCAAACTCACGGAGCTCTCCCTGCCTCTTCCTTTGTGAATACTGCGTTGCAGGCGTGAGCCGCCACATCCAGCCACTTTGGGCCAAAGTTTCAGATTCCTTACCACGTCCCATGGTCCAAAAACCAGTGTGGCATTCTCTCTGAAGCTGCTGCCCATTTGGCCTCTCTCAGTGACCCAAGTCCACATACGGTCACCTTGGGTCGATCCTGGGTTCTCTGCCTCCTCTTTGTGCCCTTCACAACTCCCTGAGGCCCTCCTCCCTCCATAAACTATCTCCAGCCCACAGCCTGGCCTTTCTCTGTCCTTCTGTCCTGAAGAATATGGTGTCACACCTGGGCCTGGTGATGGTCGAGGCATGTGGTGAAGCTCCAGCTTTCTCTCTCAGCTTGGCTCCAGTGAGCCCAGGAACCACAGCAATTACTTCTTTGGCGTCAGCCCTTCAGTGCGACGTAGCTGTCTTCCATCCGTAGGGTCCTCTTCATGAGGGCAAAAGCTCCTGTTCCGTTCCCGACCAGGACTAGGTGGATTTGAAAGCTCAGCCAATCTTTCATGAGTTGAAGATTAAAATGCCAGAGCCTGCCTGCCTGCCTGAGCCAGTCGGAGACACGTCTGAAATCTAACTTGAGATTCACAGGCATGTTCAGCAGGTTGCTCTGACCAGCAGCTCTCAGTATCCACCTTGCAGAGACAAAGAGGAAGTGCTAGTAGCTGGCGCCCCCCTGGAAGACTCCTGTGCCCTATAGATCACATGACTGACAGATTTCACTAAAGCCTGCATTAGGCACTGCGGACGTCTACTCTGTTTACTCTGTTCCGAGTCTAATCATGCCAAATAGTCTCCTCATCACTGATTGCTTCTTTTTTTTTTTTTTTTTTTTTTTTTTGGTTTTTTGAGGTAGGGTCTCACTCTAGCCCAGGCTGACCTGGAATTCACTATGTAGTCTCAGGGTGGCCTTGAACTCACGGCAATCCTCCTACCTCTGCCTCCCAAGGGCTGGGATCAAAGGCGTGCGCCACCACGCCCAGCTGATTGCTTCTTTTTATTTATTTATTTATTTTTTTGGAGAGAGACACAGAGAGAGACAGACAGAGAGGGAGAGGAAGACAGAGATGGGTGCGCCAGCAGTCTCTCAGCTGCTGTGAACGAAATCCAGATGTGTGCACCCCCTTGTGGTCAAGTGCAGCATTACGCCCTTGTGTCACTTTGCATCTGGCTAAAAGTGGGACCTGGAGATTGGAACTGGGTTCTTAGGCTTAGCAGGCAGGTGCCTTAACCGCTAAGCCATCTCTCCAGCCCTGATTGCTTCTTTTTTTTTAAAAAAAAAATTTTATTTGTTTATTTGAGAGAGAGAAAGGCAGAGAGAGAGAAAGAGAGAGGGAGAGAATGGGTGTGCCAGGGCCTCTAGCCACTGCAAACGAACTCCAGATGCATACGCCCCCTTGTGCATCTGGCTTACGTGGGACCTGGGGAGTTGAATCTGGGTCCTTTGGCTTTGCAGGCAAGCGCCTTAACCACTAAGCCATCTCTCCAGCCCCCAAATAAATATTTTTTTAATTTTTTTGAGGTAGGGTCTCACTCTGGCCCAGGCTGACCTGGAATTCACTCTGTAGTCTCAGGGTGGCCTTGAACTCATGACGATCCTCCTACCTCTGCCTCCCGAGTGCTGGGATTAAAGGCGTGCACCACCATGCCCGGCAAAATAAATAATTTTTTTTTTTTTTGGTTTTGCGAGGTAGGGTCTCACTCTGGTCCAGGCTGACCTGGAATTAACTATGTAGTCTCAGGGTGGCCTCGAACTCTCAGAGATCCTCCTACCTCTGCCTCCCGAGTGCTGGGATTAAAGGCGTGCACCACCACGCCCGGCTAAAATAAATAATTTTTTTTTTTTTTTTTTTTGGTTTTTCGAGGTAGGGTCTCACTCTGGTCCAGGCTGACCTGGAATTCACTATGTAGTCTCAGGGTGGCCTCGAACTCACAGCAATCCTCCTACCTCTGCCTCCCGAGTGCTGGGATTAAAGGCGTGAGCCGCCACGCCCGGCTAAAATAAATAATTTTTAAAAAATGGTTACAAGGGCTGGAGAGTTGGCTTAGTGGTTAAGGCATTTGACTGCAAAGCCAAAGGATCCCAGTTCGATTCTCCAGGACCCCTGTAAGCCAGATGCACAAGGGGGCACATGCATCTGGAGTTCATTTGCAGTGGCTGGAGGCCCTGGCACGCCCATTCTCTCCCTCTCTCTTTCTCTTTCTGCCTGTTTCTCTCTCTCAAGTAAATAAATAAAAAGATAATTAAAAAATAATTTAAAAAAAGAGCCGGGTGTGGTGGCGCATGCCTTTAATCCCAGCACTTGGGAGACAGAGGTAGGAGGATTGCTGTGAGTTCAAGGCCACCCTGGGACTCCATGGTGAATTCCAGGTCAGCCGGAGCTAGAGTGAGACCCTACCTTGAAAAACAAAACAAACAACAACAACAAAAAGGTTACAATAACCATCCTTGCATCTGTGTTTTACATCTGTTGTGCATCTGAAATCAAAGGGATCCTTTGGCTTTGCAGGCAAAGGCCTTAACCGCTAAACCATCTCTCCAGCCCAATGCTTGCTTCTTCAAGCACGGTGCTATGGCGCAGGGAGTGAGAAGTGTTCGGAGCATCTGAACAGATGCCAGTCCATAGCAATACACACACTGAAGACGTAGCACACAGGGGAGGCCAGCAATGCCACCATGTGAGACTGAGAGGACACAGGAACGTGGGAAAGCAGAAGAGTAGCAGAATCTTAGGAAGTATTCCTAAAACAGGTGAGTGGGGGCCAGGGAAGAGACCCTGTGCATAGAGGGGTGACACCACCCAGGCCCAGCCCAACACCAACCCTCACCATTCGAGAATGGCATGAGCTGGACGTGGTGGCACACGCCTTTAATTCCAGCACTTGGGAGCAGAGGTAGGAGGATCGCTGTGAGTTCAAGGCCACCCTGAGACTACAGAGTGAATTCCAGGTCAGCCTGGGCCAGAGTGAGACCCTATCTCAAAAAAAAAAAAAAAAAAAAAAAAAAATGGTATGAGGGCTGGAGAAATGGCTTAGCGGTTAAGGTGCCCGCCTGCCAAGCCTAAGAACACCCGTTTCTGTTCTCCAGGTCCCACATTTAGCCAGACACAAAGTGATGCAAGGGCATAATGTCGCACATGCACACAAGGGGGCGCATGCATCTGGATTCCGTTCACAGTGGCTGTGAGGCTGCTGGCATGCCCATTCTCTGTCTCCCTCTCTCGCTATCTCTCTCTGTGTTTTTCTCAAAAAAAAAAAAAAAAAAGAATGGCACTAAAGTTGTCTGTCCTTTGGTGTCTCCTGCTTGCCTCCCTCATGCCCTGCACATGCACACATGCGTGCATGCCCATGTGCACACAAGCACACAGAGGGGGACTGCTGATGTTCCTTCATCAATGGTACCATATTCCTTTCCTAGGGCCTCCTTAACAAAGGCAGGGAGGCTCAAATAACAGAAGTGTCTCTTATCCTTCTAACCCAGTGCTGGGAGGCTGGAGGCTAGACATGTGAGGCCCAAATGTTGGCAGGACCACGCACTCTCTGAAGGTGCGTGAAGGTCCACACCTCTCTCCTAGCTGCTCCATCATGAATAGATGCCTCTCCATCTTTGCCCTGTCCTCACATGACCCCCTGTGCAATCACTCTGTGCACACCCGTGTCTTTTCTTTCTTTTTGTTATTTGTGAGAGAGAGAAAGAAAGAGGCAGAGAGAGACAGAATGGGCACGTCAGGGCCTTCAGCCACTGTAAACGAACTCCAGACACATGTGCCCCCTTGTGTGTATGTGCGACATTGCATGCTTGTGTCACTGTGTCTGGCTTCTGGAGATTTGAACATGAGTTCTTAGGCTTTGCAGGCAAGTGCCTTAACCACTAAGCCATCTCTCCAGCCCAATATCTATGCCTTTTCTTAAGTCACAGGTCCTATTGAATTAGGCCCACTCTAATGACATGATCTTAATTTCATTATCTTTGCAAGAACCCTAGTTCCAAATATATGAACTCAAAAGTGAGGGAGGAGAGTCCAAAATGAAGGCTCTCAGTGTCTATAGGGCTGGGGCTGGGCCAGAGCAGGCAGTTTCTATCCCATGAGCTCTTATACCTACACTGTGCTTAAAAAACCAACTTTTGTTGGGAGGCAGAGGTAGGAGGATTGCCATGAGTTTGAGGCCACCCTGAGACTACATAGCTAATTCCAGGTCAGCCTGGACCACAGTGAGACCCTACCTTGAAAAACCAAAAAAAAAAAAAAAAAAAAAAAACAAAAAACAAAAAAAAACCCAACTTTTGAAATGTGTCATATCATTCAAAAAAGCTGCAAGATGTAACTAAAGTTTTGCTTTTACAAGTGATTTTTTAAATTTACATTTTCTTCTGTAACAGTGAAATTGCTTTGATGTGACAGTAAACAGTTGAGTTGTTATAAGAACGTAGGAACAGGGAGCTGAGCTTTTTGCTGTCAAGAATAACCATTTGGGGGCTGGAGAGATGGTTTAGCGGTAAAGCGCTTGCCTGTGAAGCCTAAGGACCCTGGTTTGAGGCTCCATTCACCAGGACCCACGTAAGCCTGGGTGTATGCATGTTCGTTTGCAGTGGTTGGAAGCCCTGGTACACCCATTCTCTCTCTCTCTCACTCTGCCTCTTTGTCTCTATGTCTGTCTCTCTCAAATAAATAAATAAAAATTTAAAAATAACCATTTTTTTCAGTGTTTCTATATACCGTGTGTGTGTGCACGCGCATGGCGGCGCAAACATTCTAGCTCTCTTTGTCAAGGTTCAGGGGAGACAGCCATAATGGTACGAGGGCTGAAGGGGAGTTGGGACTAGAGCGAGCAGGTAGTGACTGCAGGGAGACCCAGTGGTCCACAGAAGTGGGCCTGTTCAGAGGGCATACGGTCTCCAATAGTGAATGTTTTTGTTGCCCTAAAGAATCAGAAACCTTTGCTGAAATTTTGATGAATTCCCAGGACTCCGGCGGTGGCCCCAGGGGGTAAACCAGATCACTGTTCACTTACTTCTTCTTTTTATTTTTTTGGGGGGGTTGGGGTTCGAGGTAGAGTCTCAGTGTAGCTCAGGCTGACCTGGAATTCACTATGTAGTCTCAGGGTGGCCTCGAAACCATGACGATCCTCCTACCTCTGCCTCCCGGGGGCTGGCATTAAAGGCATGCGCCACCACGCCTAGCTCTTCATTTACTTGATCCTTAGCATTTCCTTAACTGGAGACAAATTGGTGGTGGTGGGGGGGGGTCGAGCGAAAGTGTCTGGAAGAGGGTGGCTGAGCACCATTCACACCCTGCTGGGAGCAAGTGGCTTCCTGGCTTTTGAAGGTAGGGATTTGGAGCGGCTCTAGGGAGAGGCTGGGTGAGTGCTGACAAGGGCTAGAGAGTGGCCTGATGCAAAATGGGAAGGTCCCCCAGATTCTAAGGACCAGAGGTGCTGGGTCTACACAGAATGGGCCAAGGCTTAAGGAGTAGATTGCATTAACTGTTCAACAAAGCACAGAACTTGGGGCATGGGAGTGGGTCATTCTGGGGGCAGCGTACTTTCTTGGTCAGTCGCAGGACTGGTTTATGTAATGGGTTTATGTAAGTCATTATGTAACACCATTGGGGCATCACAAATTGGATTCTATTTCAAGCTCTGCAGAAGCCACACCAAGGGGTCCCCTTCAGCCTGCAAGACAGGCCTTAGGGGTTCAGAGCCCCTTTCTCTATGGGGATTCTTTTCTTTCCAGGGCCTCACTGCCTATGACCATCAGTGTCTTCCCAGGGGGTACTGGATTTGAGACATGCAAACCAACCCCTTCCAGATAGGGCTGTGCCCTGAGGATCTTTCCAGAACAACACAGCTCCATTTGATCCCTAAATCCCTTAGACGCCTGTTCCCCACTTGCATTTGGAACTCAGGGTTGTCACCCAAGCCAGTCTTTGTGTTGGAGCAGCCTAGAAACTTTCTAGAACACTGGTTCTTAATCTATTGTGGGTCCCCCAAATACTTTAAAAATTTAAACCCAGGGCTGGATAGACAACACAGCAGTTTAAGGCGCTTGCCTACAAAGCCTAATGACCTGGGTTTGATTCCCCAGTACCCATGTAAAGCCAGATGCACAAAGTGGCACATACATCTGAATAGTTCAATTGCAGCAGCTAGAGGCCCTGGCAGGCCCATTCTCTCTGTGTATCTCTTGCTGTTTGCAAATTAAAAAAAAAATTAAAAATTTAAACATATTAATTGTGCGCATTAATAAGGTTTGGTGTGATATTTTCACACATGCATACATACAGTGTGGACTGGTCACATCCAGTCTCCCCTCCACTCCCCTCCACACATGGCCTTTCCGCCTCTATTCAGGTCACTTACCTTAGCTTTTACACCAGAAGGAGAATTCCCCACTGCTATTCCCAATCCAGGTCACAGCGTCTCCTCAGCCCTGGGCGGCATGACTGCCAGGTGCAGAGGGCAGCATTGGGAGCTGTGCAGCACTTTGTGGGTGGTGTCCTAAGGGAAACACGGCTGAGTGGGGGCAAAGAAGGGTCCTAGAAACAATCAAGCAGGTGCTTAGACACCTGAGAGTACCTGGGGGTGGGGAATAGATCCCCTACCTAGCATCATGAAGCATCATGAAGCTCCACCTTGCTTTTTTTTTTTGAGAGAGACACAGAGAGAGAGGGAGAGGAAGACAGAAAGAGATGGACATGCCAGCAGCCTCTCAGCTGCTGAGAATGAAATCAGATGAGTGTGCCCCCTTGTGGTCAAGTGTGGCATTGGAACCGCTGAAGATTGGAACCGGGTTCTTAGGCTTAGAAGGCAGGCGCCTTAACTGCTAAGCCATCTCTCCAGCCCGAAGCTCCACCTTTTGTAAATATAGCTGGGCAGTGACATGAGCTGCATTTGGTGGGTGGTGAGGAGGAGCAACTTGATTTTTCTTCCACAATCACATCACTTGAAATCTGTCTTTCCTACCACATCAATTTCTTTTATTTTTATTTTTTGGAAAGAGTCAGAGAGAGGGGGAGAGAAAGACAGAGAGAGAGAGAGAGAGAGATGGGTGTGCCAGCAGCCTCTCAGCCGCTGTGAATGAAATACAGATGCGTGCGCCCCCTTGTGGTCAAGTGCGGCATTGCGCCCTTGCCTCACTTTGCATCTGGCTAAACGTGGGACCTGGAGAATCGAAATGACATTCTTAGGCTTAGCAGGCAGTCACCTTAACTGCTAAGTCATCTCTTCAGCTTTATTTATTTTATTATTTTATTTTATTTTATTTTTTATTTTATTTATTTTATTATTTTATTTTATTTTATTTTATTTTATTTTATTTTATTTTATTTTATTTTGAGGTGGGGTTTCACTCTAGCCCAAGCTGACCTGCAATTCACTATGTAGTCTCAGGGTGGCCTCGAACTCACAGTGATCCTCTTACCTCTGCCATTCAAGTGCTGGGATTAAAGGTGTGTGTCACCACGCCCAACTAAGTATTTTGTGTGTGTGTGTAGGGGGAAGAGAATTGGTGCGCCAGGACTTCTAGTCAATGTAATTGAACTCCAGATATGTGCGCCACCTTGTGAGCATGCCTGACCTTGTATGCACGCATCATCTTGTGTGTCTGGTTTACGTGGTTTCTGGGGAGTCAAACATGGGTCCTTGGGCTTTTTAGGCAAGCGCCTTAGTCACTAAGCCATCTCTCCAGCCCCCCACACCAGTTTTCTATTGTTATGTAATCAACAATATCAGTCCTAAATTAAGTGACTTAAAAAAATAAGTATGCTGGGTGTGGTGGCGCACGCCTTTAATCCCAGTACTCAGGAGGCAGAGGTAGGAGGATCGCCATGAGTTCAAGGCCACCCTGAGACTACAGAGTGAATTCCAGGTCAGCCTGGGCGAGACCTTACCTCGGAAAAACAAAAACAAAAATAAAAAACAATAAGCATTTATTTGCTTTGGTTTCATGGTGCATTTGTTACATTCTCCCTGCTGTGGCAAAAGAATGAGATGAGCAGGAAAGGGCTGTTTTGGTTCACCGTTTGGGAGACATCTCATCACGGTGGGGTAGATATGGTGGCGGGAGCATTCGGCAGCTGGCCACTTTGTGTCTGCAGTCAGAAAGCAGAAAGGGAAGGGGAGAGTGGGGAATGTGGAGGGCTCAGTTGATTTTCTCCTTTTTCACCTTTTTTTTTTTTTTTTTTTTTGCGAGGTAGGGTCTCACTCTGGCCCAGGCTGACCTGGAATTAACTCTGTAAACTCAGGGTGGCCTCAAACTCACGGCGATCCTCCTACCTCTGCCTCCCAAGTGCTGGGATTAAAGGCGTGCGCCACCACGCCCGGCTCTTTTTCACCTTCTTAAATTCAGTCATGAGATGCAGCCAGCATTCAGGGTAGATCTTCCCTCCTCAGATAAACCTCTATGAAAAGGCTCTCACATACACACACAGAGGTGTGATTCCCAGGTGTCTCTAAATCCTGTCAGGTACACAATGACTCACTGAGCACCCCCCCACTGCATGCTTCTTATCTGGCAGTTCCTGTGGGTCAAGACTTCAGACGTGGCTCAGGGGATGGGAGCGTCTGCTCAGGGTCCCCAAGGCTGCCATCAATGAGTCAGCCAGGCTGTGTTTGCGCCTGGAGGCTTGACCGGAGAACAGTCAATCCTTAAGTCATTGGAGTTATCAGACTTCATTTCCTTGGAGCTGCAGGACAGAGGGACCTTAGCTTTTAAAAAATTATTTACTTATTTATTTGAGAGAGAGAGAAGGAGAGGGAGAGAATGGGCCCACAAGGGCCTCCCGCCACTGCAAACAAACTCCAGTCACATGAGCCACCTTGTGCATCTGGCTCACGTGGGTTCTGGGGAGTCGCCTTAGGCTTTGCAGGCAAGCGCTTTAATTGCTAAGCTATCTGTGCATCCCAGGGACCTTCGCTTTTTAGTAACTCTCTTGGAAGCCTCCCTTAGGCCTTAGCTGGTCACCCACATGAACTTCCTTGCAAGGCTCATGTCCCATCAAGAAGAGGCTCTGGGCTGGAGAGATGGCTTAGCGGTTAAAGCGCTTGCCTGTGAAGACTAAGGACCCCGGTTCGATTCTCCAGGTCCCATGTAAGCCAGATGCACAAGGGGATGCACACGCATCTGGAGTTTGTTTGCAGTGGCTAGAGGCCCTGGGGCGCCCATAATTACTCTCCCTCTCTCTCTTTCCCTCTCTCTGTCTCTAATAAATAAATAAATAAAAATAAAATTATTAAAAAAAAAGAAAAAAAAAGAAGAGGCTCTGCTAGCAAAACAGAGCCCCACATAACATGGTGCGATGACAGCGGTGACCATGCCATAAACTGTTGGTTCATGCCACGTCACTGTCCTTCTTAGACTTAAGAGAGAGTATTATACAGGGCTGGAAAAGTAAATGGAAGGGCTCCTGGCACTTTCCAGAGTCTGTCCCTCATTGTAGGCTAAACTTTACTGAGACGAATGCCAAATCCCTAAACTCTTAATTTCTAAATTTACAGTGGCACAATGAGGGCCATTCTCCATGCCTGGGGTTCCCACCTGTCAGCACTTATGCAGGCCGAGGGGTGTCCTCGAGAAGACATGACTCGACTGCAACACCTGCATGCATTTGAGTGGGAGCGTGCATGTGGCTGTGCATATGCATGTGCATGTGCCTCCAACCACTGCAAATGAACTCCAGATGCATGCGCCCCCTTGTGTATCTGGCTTACGTGGGTCCTGGGGGAATTGAACCCGGTCCTTTGGCTTTGCAGGCAAACGCCTTAACTGCTAAGCCATCTCTCCAGCCCCGAGTGGATCATTTTTGTATATGAACTTTTGTGTCAGTTCTTCCTGTTTGTGTAAAACAATAGTTCACAGGTGTCACTTTCAATGTGATTGAGCCGAGCAGAGGAAAAGCCTCTTCCATGAATGATCCAGAATATTCTCTTCTACCTGCTGGGGCTGCTGTATAAAAAAGTCATAGCACGGGCTGGAGAGATGGCTTAGTGGTGAAGGCGCCTGCCTGTGAAGCCTAAGAACACCTGTTCAGTTCTCCAGGTCCCACATTTAGCCAGATGCAGTGACACAAGGGCGCAATACCACACTTGCCCACAAGGGGCGCATGCATCTGGAGTTCGTTCACAATGGCTGAGAGGCTGCTGGTGCACTCATTCTCTGTCTGTCTCTCTCTCTCTAACTCTCTCAAAAAAAATAAAAAGAAGAAGAAGGTCATAGCAGGGTCTGGAGAGACGGTTCAGAGGTTAAAGCACTTGTCTGCAAAGCCTAAGGACCTGAGTTCAATTCCCCAGTATCCATGTAAAGCCAGATACACAAGGTGCTTCATGCATCTGGAATTCATTTGCAGTGGCTAGAGGTCCTGGTGTGCCCATTCTCTCTCTCCTTCTCTGTCTCTCTCAAATAAATAAATAAGTACTTTTTTTAAAAAGGTCATAGCAAAGATGGAAAAGCCTAAGTGAGGAAGCATGGTGCTGAGAGAATCAGGAGGCAGGAACAAATTAGGGGAGTGAGAGGAGAGTGGCCCGTTATGGGCGTACACAGGTTTTTGTTTCCGTGAGGAGCTTAGGGATGCTGGAAACTCCAGTCACATGAGCCACCTTGTGCATCTGGCTCACGTGGGTTCTGGGAGTCGCCTTAGGCTTTGCAGGCAAGCGCTTTAATTGCTAAACTATCTGTGCATCCCAGGGACCTTCGCTTTTTAGTAACTCTGTTGGAAGCCTCCCTTAGGCCTTAGCTGGTCACCCACATGAACTTCCTTGCAAGGCTCGTGTCCCATCAAGAAGAGGCTCTGGGCTGGAGAGATGGCTTAGCGGTTAAAGCGCTTGCCTGTGAAGACTAAGGACCCCGGTTCGATTCTCCAGGTCCCATGTAAGCCAGATGCACAAGGGGATGCACGCATCTGGAGTTTGTTTGCAGTGGCTAGAGGCCCTGGGGCGCCCATAATTACTCTCCCTCTCTTTCCCTCTCTCTGTCTCTAATAAATAAATAAATAAAAATAAAATTATTAAAAAAAAAGAAAAAAAAAAAGAAGAGGCTCTGCTAGCAAAACAGAGCCCCACATTACATGGTGCAATGACAGCGGTGACCATGCCATAAACTGTTGGTTCATGCCACGTCACGGTCCTTCTTAGACTTAAGAGAGAGTATTATACAGGGCTGGAAAAGTAAATGGAAGGGCTCCTGGCACTTTCCAGAGTCTGTCCCTCATTGTAGGCTAAACTTTACTGAGACGAATGCCAAATCCCTAAACTCTTAATTTCTAAATTTACAGTGGCACAATGAGGGCCATTCTCCATGCCTGGGGTTCCCACCTGTCAGCACTTATGCAGGCCGAGGGGTGTCCTCGAGAAGACATGACTCGACTGCAACACCTGCATGCATTTGAGTGGGAGCGTGCATGTGGCTGTGCATATGCATGTGCATGTGCCTCCAACCACTGCAAATGAACTCCAGATGCATGCGCCCCCTTGTGTATCTGGCTTACGTGGGTCCTGGGGAATTGAACCCGGGTCCTTTGGCTTTGCAGGCAAACGCCTTAACTGCTAAGCCATCTCTCCAGCCCCGAGTGGATCATTTTTGTATATGAACTTTTGTGTCAGTTCTTCCTGTTTGTGTAAAACAATAGTTCACAGGTGTCACTTTCAATGTGATTGAGCCGAGCAGAGGAAAAGCTTCTTCCATGAATGATCCAGAATATTCTCTTCTACCTGCTGGGGCTGCTCTATAAAAAAGTCATAGCACGGGCTGGAGAGATGGCTTAGTGGTGAAGGCGCCTGCCTGTGAAGCCTAAGAACACCTGTTCAGTTCTCCAGGTCCCACATTTAGCCAGATGCAGTGACACAAGGGCGCAATACCACACTTGCCCACAAGGGGACGCATGCATCTGGAGTTCGTTCACAATGGCTGAGAGGCTGCTGGTGCACTCATTCTCTGTCTGTCTCTCTCTCTCTAACTCTCTCCAAAAAAAAATAAAAGAAGAAGAAGGTCATAGCAGGGTCTGGAGAGACGGTTCAGAGGTTAAAGCACTTGTCTGCAAAGCCTAAGGACCTGAGTTCAATTCCCCAGTATCCATGTAAAGCCAGATACACAAGGTGCTTCATGCATCTGGAATTCATTTGCAGTGGCTAGAGGTCCTGGTGTGCCCATTCTCTCTCTCCTTCTCTGTCTCTCTCAAATAAATAAATAAGTACTTTTTTAAAAAGGTCATAGCAAAGATGGAAAAGCCTAAGTGAGGAAGCATGGTGCTGAGAGAATCAGGAGGCAGGAACAAATTAGGGGGAGTGAGAGGAGAGTGGCCCGTTATGGGCGTACACAGGTTTTTGTTTCCGTGAGGAGCTTAGGGATGCTGGCCACCAAGTCTGTTTTAAACTTCTTTGCTTGGTTATATTTGCCTCCTTTGGGAGTTAGACTTCTTGTTCTTGCTGCCTCCTATGATGAGAGACAGGCTGACTCAGAGTTATAGTCTCAATGTCTAAGCCACGTGGTGGTTCTGAGAACTGACTTTGGGCCTGGGGAGATGGCTCAGTGGTTAAAGGTGCTTTTCTTTTCTTTTCTTTTCTTTTCTTTTCTTTTCTTTTCTTTTCTTTTCTTTTCTTTTCTTTTCTTTTCTTTTCCTTTCCTTTCTTTTCTCCTCTTCTCTTTCTTTCTTTCTTTCTTTTCTTTCTTTCTTTCTTTCTTTCTTTTTCCTTTTTCTTTCTTTTTTTTGGTTTTTCGAGGTAGGATTTCACTCTAGTTTAGGCTGACCTGGAATTCACTATGTAGTCTCAGGGTGGCCTCAAACTCACGGTGATCCTCCTACCTCTGCCTCCCGAGTGCTGGGATTAAAGGCGTGCACCGCCACGACTGGCTATTGTTGCTGTTTTTTTGAGGTAGGGTTTCACTCTAGTTCAGGCTGACCTGGAATTCCCTATAGAGTCTCAGGGTGGCCTCAAACTCACAGCAATCCTCCTACCTCTGCTTCCCAAGCACTGGGATTAAAGGCCTATGCCACAACGCCCAGCATAAAGGTGCATTCTTGCAAAGCCTGCTGGCCTGGCTTTGATTCCCTGGTATTTGCATGTGCATGAGAGAGTATGGGCACACCAGGGCCTCTTGCCAGTGCAAAGGAACTCCAGGCACATGTGCCACTTTGGGTCATTTCAGTGCCTGGTGAGGTTCTGCTTCCCGGTTTGCAGATGGGCTACCTTCTTCCTGTCATCCTCACATGTGTGAGAAAGACAGGAGAGGGAGGGAAGGAAGGAAGGAAGGAGGGAAGAGAAGAGAGATCCACTCTGGGGTCTTCTTATAAGGGCACTAGTCTCATCTCATGATCACATCGAACTCAAATCCCTTCCTCGCTCTAATAGTCACATGGCATATGGCGTGAGGCGGGGTGGAGCAGGGGTAGGACTTCGTATGAGTTGGGGGTGGTACGCAAAAGACCATAGTAGATCTTTTTAGAATTCCCACAGTATTGCTTCTTGGCCTTTTTGCCAAGATTAAGTGTTGTGTTTCCAAAGAAGCTGGTTCCTCCCTTCTGCTCGCAGGGTGGATGTGGTGACTAAGCTGGGCTTTGAGAAATAACATCTAGTGTTTGCGGAGTGGGTATTTCTGGTGAGGGAACGTCAAGGAAGAATGCATGTGCTCGGATATGTATGAGGGACAAACGCAAGTTCAGGGTGGCCAAGTACAAAGTCAGTGAGAGGGGACGATGAAGTAGTGAGTGACACGATTGTTTAAGTTGAGAGCAGCTTGTGGGCTAGAGAGAGGCATAGCCTTGATTCTGTAGCCAAAGGATGCTTGCCTGCCCACTCCAGAACAAGTTCTGTGTTGAGAGGACAGGGCTGGCAGCGGTAAGGCCTGTATCTAGCAACTTATACACAATGACTTCCTATGCAACATGGCAGGGTTTTTTTTTTTTTTATTGACTTTTAATCTTACATACCAAAAAAACCCCACCTGATATTTCCCTCCCCTCCCCCATTCCACTTTAGAACTCCAGTCTCCATCATATCCCCTCCCTTTCTCCATTAGTCTCTCTCCTAATTTGATGACATCATCTTTCTCTTCTATTTTGAGGGTCTTGCAAAGGTATTGCTAGGCACTGCAAGATCATGGATATCGAGGCCAATTTCTGTCTGGGCAGCTGCATAGTAAGAGGTCATATCCTTCCTTTGGCTCTTCCATTCTATCCGCCCCCTCTTCCGCAATGGTCCCTGAGCCACTGGAGGATGTGACAGAGGTGTTTCAGTGCTAGGCACTCCTCCATCCCTTCTTCTCAGCACTATGTTGCCTTTTGTGTCATCCCAGTGGTCATCACCATCTGAAAAGAGAAGCTTCTCTAGCCAGAAGTGAGAATAGCGTTAATATGTGGACATGAACATTTAGTGTAGTGTCCCCAGGGCAGCTTGGTGGGAATAATATATACATTTAGTCAGACATGAGCAGGCTTATACCCCAAGGCTCATGACCTCACCTACCATAGACTTTTACTTAGGTTTTTCAGTACCGGGTATGTATTCCCTCCCGTAGAGAGGGCCTTCAGTCCAATTATGGAGCAGTTGGTTACCCCAAGAGTAGACACGCCACTATTGCACCCGTTCAGTCATTGGGCCTGTCTGGCCAAGCTTGAATATTCAGCATCCACTATTTTCACTGTTGATGGCTTCTGTCTCCCATACGCTGCGTGCAGTGCAGCTTTTTCCAGCTTTCAGTTGGCTGGTCTACAGGGAGAAGGTTTTCTGCTCAGCACCAGCTTGCTTTCTCAGTGTCCTTGCCTCTCAGGCATGAGATGTCTTCAGCAATAGGGTCTTACTATCTATTTCTCTAGGGAAACCAAGGGCTTTGGCAAAAGCCTTAATGTTTTGGAGGCTACCGGGACCTCCTTGCATGGCAGGGTTTTGAAGCCATCCCTAAAGCTAGGTTTAGGGATGGGAAGGGTGGACTTTGTGATGTCTTTGTTTCTGTTTTGTTTTGTTTTGTTTTGGTTTTGGTTTTTTGAGGCAGGGTCTTACTCTAGCCCAGGCTGACCTGGAATTCACTCTGTATTCTCAGGGTGGCCTCGAACTCATGGCAATCCTCCTACCTCTGCCTCCCGACTGCTGGGATTAAAGGCGTGCGCCACCACGCCCGGCTGTCTTTGTTTTTGATTCAATAGCTTCCCCTGCTACTTGTGTGATTACTTTGTAATTGCTTCCCTTCCCCGCACGTGCCTCCTATGACCCCCTTTCTACTTTGAGCAACACAAGCTCCCGCAGCTCTATCTGTCCCAGGTCTGACTTAGAACGTATGTGCTATGGTCTGAGGGACAATGACAGACACCCTAGACTAAGAATAGCCTTGTATCTGCCCACAGCAGCCTGAAAATGATCTGAAAGTTTCTGGGAAAATGCAGTCATATCCTGGGAGAGGCAATGGAACAGATTAATTATCCATCTAGTTGAGTTTCCCAGGGCCTGGGACTCAGACCTGCTGAGTTTTATTCCTCGAGACAGGGCCAGGGAGGAAAAAGTTATGTGATGATTTTCAGATGGGAGGGGCTTCCTCACATAGGACTCAGTGGTCCCTCTTCCCATCACACTAGTCAACTTCTGGCATCTGATGAACTGCCAAAAACCTACCAGGGACTATGGCGACCACTCTGAGGCTCCTGACATAGAACTAGCTCTTGGAAATTTTCTGGAATGATAAACGAGAAGTTGCCTGCTGAGGGTGGATGCAGGGAGTTCCCTATGGCAAGTGGGCAGACAGGCTGAAAGGAAGTGGTGGGAACCACTGACCACAAAGACTGATTGTCCTATCAAGAATGGTGGTCAGACTGGCTGACCTTAGAACCATACCAGGGGAACGTACGCTTTTTTCTAGATTTATTACACAGCTCACTAAGCTTCTATGCACACATGGCTAAACAGATTATCATGCCCCAGTCCAAGCCCCATTCCATGCCAACTGAATTACAATCTGTGTGAAGCCCGAATCCATTGTGTGTGTGGTGTGCATGCGTGTTCACATGTGTACAGAAACTACTGCCTCGTGTCTTCTTTGAGCCCTCTCCACTTTATTTACTGGGGCAAAGTTTCTCTCTCACATGAACCCAGAGCTCACTGATTCAGCTAGTCTAACGAGCCAGTTTGCCACAGGGACTCCAGGTCTCCACCTTCCGAGCACCAGGATTATAGGCAAGTTACCATGCCTCCTTGTGTAACAAGCACTTTATCCACTGAGCCATCTCCTTGGCCCCAAATATATATATATATATATTTTTTTTTTTTTTTGAGAGAGACAGAGAGGAAGACAGAGAGAGAGAGGGAGAGGAAGACAGATAGAGATGGGCGCGCCAGCAGTCTCTCAGCTGCTGAGAATGAAATCCAGATGCTTGTGCCCCCTTGTGGTCAAGTGCGGCATTGCGCCCTTGCGTCACTTTGCATCTGGCTAAATGTGGGACCTGGAGATTGGAACCGCTGGAGATTGGAACCAGTGTTCTTAGGCTTAGGAGGCAGGTGCCTTAACTGCTAAGCCATCTCTCCAGCCCAATATATTTGTTTTTAATATGTTTTTTATTTTTATTTATTAGCAACAGACAGACAGAGGGAGAAAGAGGGAGAATGGGCGCACCAGGGTCTCCAGCCACTGCAAACAGTCTCCAGATGCATGCGACACCTTGTACATCTGGCTTATGTGGGTCGTGGGGAATTGAGTCTCGAACAGGGTCCTTAGGCTTCACAGGCAAGTGCTTAACCACTAAGCCATCTCTCCAGCCCTATATTTGTTTTTAAAACCTCCAAGGTTATCATATATAGCATTAAACCTTTTTGTGTCTTAACATCAGTTGTTAACCTTAGGGTATTTTATATACAATTCTAAAAAAAAAAAAAAAAAAAGCTCCAAGGTGTATTCCCAATGTGTGTTACTGATCGACACCACAGCTGTAGGGCTAGAGGGGAAGGCTTCCTGCACAAGCATGACGGCCAGGACTTAGGTTGGTAGCAAGGCTCAAACACAGACATGCCCATCTGCAACCCTAGGCCCGTGGGAAGCAGAGATGTGAAGCTTGTGAATGGCTCTGGAGTCAGCAAGTCATAAGAAAAAACAGGCAGGTGGGCGATGTTTTCTTCTGGCTGCTGCAGACATGTGCACAGGGCACTACATCAGCACGCACCACACACACTTACACACACAACAGCAGGACCAGCTTGATAGAGACGCTCCAGGGCAGGGAAAGAATGCTCACTTAGCTTTCTTCTCCTGCTGTAACCATGATGTGTGGCCAGCCTGCTCACACAGGGAAGCACAGCACAGCCTGAGTCCCAGCTGTCTGCCAATGGTACCAGCTTGCAGTTTCAGCCAGATTCCAAAGCTTCAATAAACACTTGGAAAATCCTGCTGAACTTACGCCAACATTATGTGGTCTCTGTTGTCTTCGGTCCAAACAAAAGTATCATTTTAGCTATCCAGTACAGGAGTCCTCCCTCCCCACTTATCTGAGGATTTGCTTTTAGTGGTTTCAGTTAAGTTATCCAGGATCCAAAAACATCACACTAAAAAAAAAATCCCCCCAAATAAACAATTGATAAGTTTTAAAGTGTGGCATGATGGCTGCTCACACAGCCCCTCCCAGGACGTGCATCACGCCTTTGTGCAGTGTGTCCGCTCTGCACTCTACCCACCCACTGGTCCCTTGGCAGCGGAAAGGGAGTTGACAGGGAAATGGAGAAAGCCCACCCTTCCTATCCCTAAACATAGCGCCAAAGACCACTTCAAAACCGTCTTGCCTAGGAAGTCATCCTGTGTGCCCGTGGACATGGATGCACACAGGCCTTCGCCACTAGCTGTGTAGGTTGTTGGTCTCCCAGGGCATGTGTTCAAGTTCAAGTAGATGTAATACTTATCAATAGTCCTAAAGCTCAGGAGCCATGATGATGGAAATGCAGATATGCCACGGAGAAGTAATAAAGTGCTTCTTTTTTTTAAACTTTTTTTTCTTATTTTTTTGGAGAGAGACACAGAGAGAGAGACAGAGAGAGAGAGAGAGAGGAAGACAGAGATGGTGCGCCAGCAGTGTCTCAGCTGCTGTGAACGAAATCCAGATGTGTGCGCCCCCTTGTGGTCAAGTGCGGCATTGCGCCCTTGTGTCATTTTTGCATCTGGCTAAACGTGGGACCTGGAGATTGGAACCGCTGGAGATTGGAACCAGTGTTCTCAGGCTTAGGAGGCAGGCGCCTTAACCCCTAAGCCATCTCTCCAGCCCTAAAGTGCTTCTTTTGACAGGATATGAAAGTTCTTGACCCCCTCCCAATTACCAAAAGAGATCACCCCCATACCAATGTTGTCAAGATCTCCGGTGTGGGAATGAATCTTCTGTAAAATGCTGAAGACATTCTCGCTCCATTTCCTGCTGCTCCTCCAACTGCAGACGCTGAAGCCACCATGTGGACTAAGTGCATAGTTAGGGTAGAAATGACATGGATTTACAAGATTTGGTATGACCCCTGGGATCAGAAATCTGCTGGAGTCTTGAAATGTGTCCCCTGAGGATGAGAGGGACAACTGCACATGTCTACTGACCCTCTGTCCTGTAGCTGACTCAGTGCGGGTGTCAGAGACACAAGGTGTGCCTGTTCTCGTTCACACAGCTTGTCATCTTGTGGGGAGCGGGCGTTCCACAAAATAACAGGTCAGTAATCTGGGTTTTTTTTTTTTTTCTCCCTCCTTCCCCGAATTGCCTTAGGACTCCACAAGTCTAGTCTGAAATGTCCAGTGTCAGCATAGCCCTAACTCCCAGTATTTCGGATCCCTTTTTTTTTTTTTTTTTTTGGTATTTCAAGGTAGGGTCTCACTCTAGTTCAGGCTGACCTGGAATTCACTCTGTAGTCTCAGGGTGGCCTCGAACTCACGGCAATCCTCCTACCTCTGCCTCCCGAGTGCTGGGATTAAAGGTGTGAGCCACCACACCTGGCTTCGGATCCCATTTTGCTTGGAAGCCAGACAGCCTGGGTTCAAAGCACGTCTTGGTCACCTGCCCGCTGTGCTGGGCTTCAGTTTCTGCCCCTAGAAATGAGGCGACTTCAGCTGCCATGAAGCGTGGCGGAATTACAGAAGGTGCCTGGTAAGTTTTCTCCACAGTGGTGAGGATTTATTCATAGATTACTGGATATTTTTACTGCAAATCTGAAAATTTTATTTTCTGTTATTGGTGTGTGCACAAATTATTTTTAGAAATCTGACTTATAATCAATTATCTTATATGATCATTAATTTTAAGCTTATAGATACCTTTCAATTTTCTTTTCTTTTCTTTTTTTTTCGAGGTAGGGTCTTACTCTAGACCAGGCTGACTTGGAATTCGCTATGTAGTCTCAGGCTGGCCTTGAACTCACAGCGATCCTCTTACCTCTGCCTCCTGAGGGCTGGGATTAAAGGCGTGCGCCACCACGCCCGGCTCCTTTCAATTTTCTATGTCTATAGTCATGTCATTTGTAATGACTCCTTTTTGGTGGGGGGAGGGGGAGAAATGATCTATTCTGGCTCCCAGTCTCAGAGGCGTCAATCCTTCATGGCAGAGCAGAACCACTCAGGTCAACACAGCCAGGCAGCAGAGCTTGTTCCTTGTTTCCTGGTCCAGTTTGTTCTGTTCCTGCTTTTCCTGGCTCATGCTAACCTTCAGTGATGAATGATAGCATGACTGAGTGGCCTCCCTTCCCTGTGCCTGAGACACTAGGATATCTTACCACTATCCTATGTGCAGCAGCCTTTTTATTTTTATTTTTGTATATGTGTGTGTGTGTGTGTGTGTGTGTGTGTGTGCTCTTAACCAAGACCTTTCCATTCTCACCCTCATTTTAATAGGAATGGGTTTACGTCCCACTCAAATGGTCATTCAGCAGCTCCAGATAGTGCAATTTTTTTCCCCTTTAATCTTTTGTTTTGTTTTGTTTTTCGAGGTCTTGCTGGAGTGCAGGCTGACCTGGAATTCACTAGGTAGTCTCAGGGTGGCCTCGAACTCATAGTGATCCTCCTACCTCTGCCTCCTGAGTGCTGGGATTAAAGGCATGCACCACCACGTCCGGTTTCCCTTTAATCTTTAGTGAAGGTGGGTCACCACTAGGGATTTTCAAATGTTAAAATCATTCTCTCTCTCTTTTTTTTCAAGGTAGAGTCTCACTCTAGCCCAGGCTGACCTGAATTTCACTATGTATTCTCAGGGTGGCCTCAAACTCAAAGCAATCCTCCTACCTCTGCCTCCAGAGTGCTGGGATTAAAGGTGTGTGCCACACTGCCCAGCTAAGATAATTCATTAAAAAAAATTTTTTTTTGAGGTAAGGTTTAGCTCTAGCCCAGGCTGACTTGGAATTCACTATGTAGTCTCTGGCTAGCCTTGAACTCACAGCAATCCTCCTACCTCAACCATCTGAATGCTGGGATTAAAGATGTGCATCACTATACCCAACTCTTCATTCTTTTTTTTTTTTTTTTTTTAAGATTTATTTTAATTTCTTTATTAGAGATGGGGAAAGAGAGAGAGAGAGCAAGTAAGAATGGATGCCCCAGGGCCTCTAGACCCTGCAAACAAACTCCATATGCATGGCTTATGTGGGACCTGGAGAATTGAACCTGGGTCCTTAGGTTTTGCAGGCAAGTGCTTTAACCACTAAGCCATCTCTCCAGCCTTCATTCACTTTTTTTTTTTTTTTTTTTTTTTGGTTTTTCGAGGTAGGGTCTCACTCTAATTCAGGCTGACCTGGAATTCACTATGTAGTCTCAGGGTGGCTTTGAACTCACGGCAATCCTCCTACCTCTGCCTCCCGTGTGCTGGGATTAAAGGCATGCACCACCACACTTGGCTTCATTCACTTTTAACACATGCATGTGTAAGTATATTTGTATGTGCATGTGTATGTGTGCACATGTGTGAAGGCCAGAGGACCATCTCAGGTGTTATTCTCAGGAGCGAAATCTACCTCCTCTGAGACAGGGATCCTCCTGTCTCGGACGTCAGCACTGGGATTAAAGCGTAATTTTTATGTGGGCACAGGGGATTAGACTCAGGTTCTTCTGCTTGGGAGGCAAGCCCTTTACTGACTGGGCAATTCCCCTAGCCTCAAATGTTAAAATCATGCTTGAATCTTAAGGACCAATGCAATGTTGCTGGGATGTCCTGGTTGTTTGGGAATACTTTATTGAGGATTTCTGCTTCCATCAACCTTTTCTTCTTTCTTTTTTAATTTGAGAGAGAGAAAGACAGAGAATGGGCACATCAGGGCTTCTCAGCTGCTGTGAATGAACTCCAGACGCGTGCGCCCCCTTGTGTGCATGTGCAGCATTGTGTGCTTTCATCACTTTTGCATCTGGCTAAACGTGTGATGTGGAGATTTGAATGGGTGTTCTCAGGCTTCACAGGCAGGCGCCTTCATGGCTAAGCCATCTCTCCAGCACCCATTGACCTTTTCTGAGTCTGGTTGGTCGCTTTCTTCTCTTAGACGGCCCTTGTTGAGTTCTGATCTCAAGATTGAGCTAGTCTCATAAATTGCTTTTGTTTGTTTTGTTTTTCGAGGTAGGGTCTCACTCTGGTCCAGGCTGACCTGGAATTAACTATGTAGTCTCAGGGTGGCCTCAAACTCATGGCGATCCTCCTACCTCTGCCTCCTGAGTGCTGGGATTAAAGGTGTGCGCCACCACGCCTGGCTAGTCTCATAAATTGAACCAAAGAGCCCCATGTTGCTGTTGTCTGGAATATAGTGTGCACTGCTGAGATAGTTTCAATGGGAGGTGGACATTTTCTGTGAGGCTGCTGAAGTGGGAAGATGCTTTACGATGGGCGAAATCTTTTCTATGATATGGAGATATTTGGAGTTAGAAAAATCTTGTTAAGTCTGTTTAAAGTTGTATTATTGTGGAATTTTTTACTTTAACTTTGAAATTCTGGGCAACAGGTTCTTTGTACCATCACATGGTATCTGTAGCAATGTCCGCACCACTGCTGAGAGTTGCCGGTTATTTGGGCTTTCTTTTGTCATTGATAAATTTCACTAGTCAATTTTACTAGTTTTGGTAAATAATTTCTGGTTCTGCTGTATGTATGCAATCACTAATTTCATCTCTTATCTTCACATGTCCTTTTTTTTTTCCTGTGGATTTCCCTCAGTCCACTGGTAACAGTTCTCTGACTTTCTCTTTTTATGACTCACCTGTGCCTAAGAGCCAGCTTAACCTCTCCTGCAATATTTTTAATTTCCATCACAATTTCTTAGCACATGGGTTATTCTGGCAGTATAATTATTACATTTTGAATATATAAATTTTCTTTGGTTTGTTACTGAACTCTAGTTTAAAAGAAAGCATGGCTAGGGAACACAGTTCATGTAATATAATACTTTTAAACTTGTTTAAATTTGCTCTAGGGCTTAGTCAACGAGGTCAATTCTTTTTTTTTATTTATTTTTTTTTTTTTGGTTTTGCAAGGTAGGGTCTCACTCTGGTCCAGGCTGACCTGGAATTCACTATGTAGTCTCAGGGTGGCCTCGAACTCTCGGTGATCCTCCTACCTCTGCCTCCCGAGTGCTGGGATTAAAGGCGTGCGCCACCACGCCTGGCTTCCATCAGCTGCTTTTGAAGGCCTAGTGTTTTGTCCCAGCAACGTGAAGGCTGCTACAACGGGTGGCATGTTCAAATATATCAGCAATGAAGTCATTTTGAATGTGTAAGGACTCTAAGAACAAAATTTGTCGAGATAGGTCATGAGATAAAATCCAACTGTTTTATCGGAACATGTAAACTGTATAAACACCAGAAAGTCAAGAGCAAGTCTGGCCTGCTGGTGTGCTGTACTCCTGGCGGAGGAACAATGACTCACAGGGTGTCTTAGGCAGTGAGTGACAGTCTGCCCCCTCCCCCCCCCACCAGTGCCACCAGCGCCACCAGCCTTCCTTCACCAGTTTGCTCAATCATGGCACATTTATGCCCAGAGCAGGACCCTCCCACTTTCCTGCCCACAGGGACCTGGGCTGATAGATGGCAGGTGGAGTTCATGGAGGAGCCCGACAGTGAGCTTCTTGGGGACAGAGAGAAGGGGTGGCCTAGAGTCACTTCTCAGGACGGCGGGGAGCACTCAGAACCTTTTCTGGCCCCTGCCTCCAGGCCCATGGACTGCCAGAGTTCAAACAGATCCTCTAGTTCCTCCCATCAAAGCAGCCACACTCTCTCCACAAACAACCCTGGGCAGGAGCTGGAATAGTTCCAAAGACCAGAATTACGTACAGATGCTCCAAGTCGATGGCCCTAGAACGTGTTCTGGTGAACATGTGGCTGTGGCGGCCGCGGCGGTGGCAGGCCCTAGGACCTACTTCCTGTAGCACGAACATGGCTGCACGTCATGGTGCTTCTTAGCGACCACTTCATCGCTCACCTCCTAGTCTTAAGCTTTTCCCTTGAGCTGTTACATGGTCCAGCTGGGTCTGGATTACCTAGGCTGGGCTCCATCCCAATTGTCCTTGTCAGTCACAATCAAGGCCAGTGGAAAGAGGTAGTTATGGCCACTAGATGACAGGAAGCACGCCTGAGTCAGACTTGCCCCCACTAAGAGGTGTGGGGCTCTGCGAGTGTCGGCTTGTGCCAGGCCACACAGCTACGTGCTGGTTACCTGCAGAGCAGAACACAAGCACCTTGACGTGCCACACAAGCAACATGGCAGACCCCTTCCCAGTAACATCAGTGTCCTGCTTAGAAGGAACAGAGGGGCCACCCAGGCAGGATGGACAGAGTTCCTGGCCTCCCAGCTAGGGATACACAGGCCAGCAGGTTTATCTTTCTCTCCTCTGTTGGCACTGTAAATGCCCAGCACTGCCTGACTAACCTGGAGAAGCAGCTGGGCCTGAGCTCCTCCGGGGTGGAGGACGGCGGCCGCTGTGTCCTGCTCCATCAGCAGGCTGTCTGCCGGGTCACTCGCATTCATCGTCCCACCTGCACAGCCTTATGAATATTCTTTTTTTGGTTTTGCCTTTTTGAGGTAGGGTTTCATGTTCACCATGTAGTCTCAGGGTGGCCTCAACTCAGAGATCCTCCTACCTCTGCCTCCCAAGTGCTGGGATTAAAAGCGTGTGCCAACACACCAGCTTATGAATATTCATTTCTAAGCAATCTTCTTAGGACTTGCACTGGTCCCTAAAACCCTTGAACACCCCTCTGTGATAGTGTCTACCCCAGGCCACACTCACCAAGGGACACTCAGCCCCAGGTGTCTCCAGTGACCATGACTTTAAGGTGGGACTGGACCAAGCAGTCAAGAGGAGCTGTGCACATTGTCATGGACAGAGACCTCGTGTCTCACTATGAGTTGCAACAGGTACCCCAGGGCTATACAAAGAGCTAAATGGGGCAACCTGCAGCTGGCCTGGCCTTCCCAGGTACCATAGGTATAGGTGCAGTTCCCCAAACCCCCGAACGGGGAATTCAGGCTGATCTGTGGAGGACACGAGGTAAGTGCAGGCAGAGCAGCTTTGAGGCTGAGGGCAGATGAACCTACTCAGTCACCAGACTGAGCAACATCTGGTCAGAACAGGCCAAACCCAGCCCTATGTGCACCATGTGCTCAAGAGTGCCCCCAATATTTAGAAAGCCCGAACTAACTTCTAGGCTTTCAGAATGCAATGCTACTTAGACAGAGGGTCTGTACAGAGATCGTGTTAAGTGAGCGCGTGAGGGTGGACCCCATGCAATACAATTTGTAATACACAAGATGGCCCTCAACAAGACCAAGTACCTCTCTCACAGCCCACAAAACAGATGCTGCCAACACCTGGATTTTGGACTATGACACAATGCGTGCAACTCAATCCCCAGAAGCTGTGTGGCATTCTACCTCCGACTCTCTGCCACCTCCTCGGCTCATTCAGGGTGCGCAGGGCGGCACGAGCAGCCTTGCTCCCGCTATGCCGGAACCACCCAGTTAGTCACACCTCAGTGTGGTTCCCTCTCAACACCTTTCCACAGCCTTTTCTTAGCAGCTCATGTATTTAATTTTAGAATCCACATGTAAATCTAGCTTAGCCCATAGGCCAGTTCTTCCAAAATGAGATCTTATAAGTATTCACTCCTGATTGGCAAGGGCCAGCCAGCCCTTCAGTGTTCTGAGATCAGAAGGGGCAGAGGTCAGAAAGCGGCACTTAGTGGCCACTCTGTAGCTGGCTCTGTGCACATGCTGCCCACTTAGTGCCCATACATGTCTGGTGAGGACGGGACGAAGAGCAGCTGACTGAACCGGAATCACCAAGCCAGAGGTGAGAGTGGGGTCACTCTACAGCGGCTCTGCACAAGGGAACCGTGGGGGCGGGGCCGGCACAGTGGGAGCAAAGGGCTGGACCTGCAGCACCAACAGGAAGGAACAGCCGAGTGGGAGTGAGCCCTGGAAGAGGGGAGCCTGAGGCAGACGCCAGGGTATCCTGTGCAAGTTGTCCTTGCCAAGGCTGGTCCAATGAAGAGCGGTTAATGGGCCCCCCATCTTGGGTCCCTGTGGTCACTGCCCCAGAGGTCCTCCCTGAGGGCTCCCCCCAGCAGGCCATTTTGCTGCTTGGGCTGGGCTGGGGCAGTGATCGCTGTCACTCCAGGAGCTGGAGGTTCTGAATCTTCACTGGTCACAGGCGAGGTCAAGAAGGGGGGCAAGGAAGAGGGGATTGAAGGGGAGAGGGGGCTCTGGCGACGCCCCGTGTGTCCCAGGAAGGCCTGTGCAGTCACAGTGTGGCTGCTAGGTGATGACGACTGTTGCGATGAGCTGCAGGTGGGCCCAGAAAGTTCTACCTGCGATGTGTCCGAAGGCAGCTGTGGCACCAGGTAGCCCTTCCCTCTGGAGAGTCCTGGGCGGTCACCAGCCTTGCAGCCTTCAGCCTGTGCCCGCAGGATCTTTGGTCTGGGCCTGATGGGACACTTCTTCTGTCTCCAGTAGGGCAAGTGTCTGTGACCTGGCCCATTGGCCCACCGAGGGCCCCGGGGGACAGTCCACTGCCAGGAAGCCTGGCCCTTTGGCCTAAGGTTCCGAGGGCGCCTCTCAAGTCGGTTCACCTGAGTCCTCATGGTAGCCACTTCCTGAGTCAGGCCTGTTAAGGCTGCCGAGAGCTGGTCCAGCTTCTGTGTGAGGGCAGCACCAAGGCTGTACAGCTCCTGCTGCAGGGGACTGCCACAGGGGCATGGTGGCTGTAGAGCAGAGCGTGGCCATGAGGGCAGGATGGCTGTGGGAGGTAGAGACTTGGTGGGTGGTTCAGGTGGGTCTCCAGGGAGCAGGTTCCCTTGGGTCCTGACTAAAACCAGAGCAAGCACATGAGAAGAGTACTTAGGTTAGAAGGACCTTCTGTCACCCCAGAGGCCTCTTCAGCTAGGGTGTCAGAGTCCTATCCCCATAAGACCTGGCTTCCAGAGGATTTTCAGCTGAAGTTACTTTTTCAAAAATCATCAAATTCAGCCTCAATCCACAGCAGCGGGTCTCAACCCCAGGCATGTTATAAAAGAAGGCGCTAGCCAAAGCCCCTGCCCCTCTTTACCCACTCAGCCCAGCTGGAGGGAGCATCACCAGCTCCCAGGTCCTAGCACACGGTACCCTTGCCTGTCCAGCATCTCCAGGGCTGTAGACAAGGAAGGAAAGGTGAAGGCCAGTGGCTCACGGACCCAAGCCCTGTGTCATCAAACTCTCGATTTAAACCAAGGATCTGAGGCTAAGGCAGGAGGATCACAAGTTCCAAGCCAGCCGGGGATACTTAGTGAGACTTGTCTCAAACAACAAACGAAAGCAAGGACCTCTTCTGGCGTGTCCTGTGAGGGAGGGACCGCCCAGAGCGCCTAACAAACCCCATGCTTAGAAGGAATCAAAGCTCCGGCAGCGAGGGTGCCCCGCCCCCCCAGGCACACAAGTCCTTCACCCGTAGGAGGCCTTCCCAGCACGAGTGGCCCAGGTTGCCACTCTTCAGAGCAAAGTGTTGTCGTGGGGTTTGGTTTCCTATCATGTTCCCTCAGACCCCAAACTTAAGTTAGGCATGTTTCACCATTTCCCCCTGTAAAAGACGTACACCCACGTTTGCGAGGTGACTTGAAATGGGTGTGGCTTAAGCATGAGACTTTTCCTACCCGTGACCCAAAAGGTGAACTCGGAGTGTTTTCTTCTCCATGTCAGAATCTGGGTCCTGCTCTGCCCAGAGGAGCACAAGCATGGAGCAACCACCAGCTCACCTGCAGCACCCGGTTGTCCACGTGCAGGCTCCAGGCCCCTGGGCACTTCGCTGCCCTTGGGTCCGGGTCTTTCCTCTAGCTGAGGGGCGGGCCATGGGTGCCCAGTTGCCTCTGCAGAAAGAGCACAGCGTTTGGGACAAGAACACATATTGTCTCCTTAGAGCCTCTCAGATATGGGGATGTTCTGATGGCAACTATGCCAAGAGCAAACCTTCGGGACGGGGAGAAGGGTCAGTGGTTAAAGGCACTTGCTTGCAAATCCCAGTGACCTGGTTCAATTCCCCAGGACCCACGTAAGGCCAGATGCACAAGTCTGTTTGCAATGTCAAGAGGACCTGGCACATCCATACTTTGTCTTTCTCTAATAAATAAATTAAAATTTCTTTTTTGGTCTTTTGTTTTCTTTTTTTTTCCTGTTTTTTTTTTGGGGGGGGAGTAGGGTCTTGCTCTAGCCCAGGTTGACTTGGAATTCACTATGAAGTCCCAGGCTGTCCTTGAACTCACGGCAATACTCCTATCGCTGCCTCCCGAGGGCTGGGATTAAAGGCGTGCACCACCATGCCCGGCAAATAAAGCATTTTAAAAAGATAAATTTTCAGCTTTTTTTTTTGGTATGTGCATGCGTGTGTGGAAGCCAAAGGTTAACATCCACCTTACTTCTATAAGACATGGTCTCTATCTGGAACTCACTAGCAAGTCCCAGGGACTCTCCTCCTCAGCACTAGAATTACGGGTACCTGCCATCACACCTGGCATTTTAGGTGAGTGGTTGGGATCTGAAGTCAGATACTCGTGTTTGTATGACAACCACCTCACCCACTGAGCCATCTCCTCAGCCCCTGCAAACCTTCCACTTTAAAAAATTATTTATTTATTTATTTATTTGACAGAGAAAGAGGCAGAGCCAGAGGGAAGGAGAGGGAGAAAATGGGTGTGTAGGGCCTCCAGCCACTGCAAATGACCTCCAGATGCGTGCGACCCATTGCTCATCTGGCTAACGTGGGTCCTGGGGAGTTGTACCTGGGTCCTTTGGCTTCGCAGGCAAACACCTTAACTGCTAAGCCATCCCTCCAGCCCCAAACCTTCCACTTTTAAGCAATGATGAAGTCATATGCAAGATGTTAGGGAGCCCAGCTCTGGTGGACCGGCCTCTTGCGGTGTGTGTGTGAGTGAGTGAGCCCACTCTGCCACTTCCCACTAGAGACATGGGACAGTGAGAAATGTACTTCAGCCTGGGGCCTGCACATGCGGGGGTCAAGACCATTTCCCTGCCCCTACCTTCTTTTCCTCTTCCTCCTCCTCCGGCCCTGCTGGTAAGGTCAGTGAGGGAGGCGCACTCTGCGCCCTTTGCCTTCCCGGGTGACTGGGGTTTGCCTGCTGTCCTCTCTTCTCTTCTTCCTGTTGGGAACAAACTAGGTCACTGCTCAGATGCAGAAGTAAGATGGTACGCAGCCGCAGGTGACATTTTTAGACTTCCTGATAAGCTCTAATTAGTTGTGATCTCACTTTTTTTTTTTTTTTGGTTTTTCGAGGTAGGGTCTCACTCTAGCCCAGGCTGACCTGGAATTCACTCTGTATTCTCAGGGTGGCCTCGAACTCACAGCGATCCTCCTACCTCTGCCTTCCGAGTGCTGGGATTAAAGGCGTGCGCCACCACGCCCAGCCTCACTCATTTTTTAACATTTTTTTTTGTTTGTGTGTATGTTGTTGATCAAGGCCAGGGCCTTGTATATGATGGACAAGTGCTCTATCACTGAGAAATCTCACTTTTTTTTTTGGAGGGGGGGGTTTCGAGGCAGGGTCTCACTCCAGCCCAGGCTGACTTGGAATTAACTATGCAGTCTCAGGGAGGCAATCCTCCTATCTCTGCCTCCCAAGTGCTGGGATTAAAGGCATGCGCCACCAAGCCCAGCAGAGAAATCTCACTTTTGATATGTTATTTTCCCTTTTTTGTTGTTTTTTTCCCGAGGTAGGTCTCACTCTAGTCCAGGCTGATCTAGAATTCACTATGTAGCCACCATGACCAGCCTCTTTTCCTTTTTAAAAAAGATTTTATTCATTTATTTCCCAGGAAAGAGAGAATATGGGTGCACCAGGATTTCTAGCCATTGTATTACGTGGGTTCTGAGGAATTGAACTGGATCGTTAGGCTTTGCAGGCAAGCGTCTTAACTGCTAACCCAGCCCTGACACCTTTTCTTGATTGCTAAAAATGTTATAGGACAAGGTATTGCAATTTAGGAAAATTTATTATCACATACACGCATATGTATCACAATAGACGCATCAATATTGAACAGACGCTGTGTGGATTTAGGGGCTTTTGTCATGAACTTAACTCCAGTATTCAGAGTCCTTGGCTCAAGGGCTCACTTCTCTCTCTCTAAAGTGAAATAAATGTAGGAAGTTTTTTTTTTTTTTTTTGGCTTTTCGAAGTAGGGTCTCACTCTAGCCCAGGCTGACCTGGAATTCACTATGTAGTCTCAGGGTGGCCTTGAACTCATGGCGATCCTCCTACCTCTGCCTCCCGAGTGCTGGGATTAAAGGCGTGTGCCACCACGCCCGGCCAAATGTAGGAAGTTTTGACGAACAACAGGTGAGCTTCTGAGAGCTTAGTCCAGACACCTTGGCCCTCTGGGGGCATGTGATTGCCTGTCTGGGGAGACCCACGCTCACCTGCATGACGGCTGTTGTTCAGCTCTGTCCTCTCAGTGCATTCGGCAGGACAGCTGCCCCTGCTATCTCTTGGGGATGCTCCAGGGACAGGGGACAGAGGGACGGGACCCTTACAGGTGACAAGGTGGTTTCTCTCTGCCATAAACAAACTGATGTCAGAACACTGACCAATGCCCTGAAGAGCAGCTCACTACCACCTCCCATTCCCACTCCAGCAGGCTCACCCTGGCGTGGAGGCTGCCACAGCTCGGGCTCTGGTCTGGGCTCTTCGTCCGAGCTGCTGAGGCTGGAGCTGGAGCAGGGGCTGGGGCTGGGGCCAGGGCCGGTCACACAGGCAAAGCGCAAGGGCCTCACAGGCAAGATCCCCTTCAAAGAACTCTCCAGGCGGTGCAGTGGGGAGACCATGGTGGCTGTCTCTATACAAAGGAGAAGACAGCCGGCTGCCATCACCAAGTGGAAGCAGGAGAACTTTGCCTTTATGGCCAGGCATTCAGGATGGGTCACCTTCTGCTAATCCACAACCCACATGGGCTCTGCTAGGCCCTAAGCAGCTCCTTCTCTGGCTGCAGGTGGAGAGAAGCAAAGTCGAGGCAGCTGTGTCCCTGGAGAACTGAGCTGGAGAATTTTCTCAAAGTCTCAGGTCGCCAGAAACCACTTGTAATCAGGTTCCAACCAGACCCTGGGTCTTGCAAGCCAGGTGTCCATCCTCCAGGGTAGGGAGCTGACCTCCTACCTAGCAGACTCTCCACCCAGCACCACCAGGGACAAGCAGTTTGAGCAGGGTCAGTTTAGCTTGGCAGAGGGTTAGAAAAACCAGTGACGATCCTCCTCCTGCCCCCTGCAGAGGAGAAGGGCCTGCTGGAGTGAGCTGCGCTGCCAGAGTGCGCAGAGGGGCCTCTCACCCCCAGCACTGTCTCCACTGCAAAACACCCGGGGACAGGCTAAGCAAGTGTTCCTGTTTCTCCTCACCAGCCCTTGCCCCATGATTCTTTCTCAGCCTCTCGGCTTCTAGCCACTTCCACGCTCTGGGGAAGGGATGAGAGGTGCGGAAGGACCAGAGACACAGGGAGAAGGAAAGCCATCTTTGTGGCAAAAACTAGCTGGAGGGAAAGCACGCCCATCACTGTTGAGGTGGCTCACCGTCTTGCGTCCATCTCCACGACCCCGGCCTGGTGGTCCCCCGGCAGGTGGGGGTGTAGCTGGATGTGAAGGTCTGTGGGCTAGCCATATTGAGACTTCTGGTGGGCACTTCACCCCCACTTTGTCCAAGGCGGGCTGGCTCACAGGCCTCACCCCTCTGTCCTGTTGCAATGAGAAGTCAAGAGCTCATCAGCCCGTGGGGCCTTGTGTTGCCAGCAGAAGAACGGACAGAATTGCCACTGTGGCTCTCAGCCCGGAATTTTCAGGGGTGGGAAGGACCTTCCTTGTCGTTTCCCTAGGAAAACCCCTCCAGGATCTCTTCCTTCCCAAGCCTAGCTATGTGGAATCCTGTGACCTGCGTGGATTGGTGCCCAGACACCAAGGCACGACGGGCTGCCATGGCCAATGTGGACACGTGACCAGCAAGGCTCCAGCTCAGGCTTGCATTTGGAAACTCAGACAATAGTGACGGGGCATCCGCATCCTAACTCTGCCCACCACTCACTTGCTAGCGAGGCTACATGTGTGAGAAAATGACTGTCCAACTTCCTGTCCTCAGCACAAGTCTGTGCCCAGGCCTGCTTTCAGAATACCTTCTCAGCTTGGCTGTGGAGCAGCAGTGGTGAGTTAAGAGCGTGGGAGCGCTCGTCCTTCTCCCAGACACCCACAGCTACCAGCAAGTTACCTTCCCTGTCTGCCGTCCAGGTCCTGGGCTCTGCTCTCCTCAGCCCCCTGTCCACAGTCGAGGAGCAAGACCAGGCAGCCTGTGGCCTGGGCAGAGAGATCTCTCTGAGACAGTTCTCTAGGCCCTGGAGTGGGGAGCTTCCTGGAGGGTATCCTGTAAGGGTCAGACATGGGGAGTCTTGGATGGCTGCAGCTGGGGCTCCCCCAGGAGCCCTTCTTCTAGGGCGGCAGGCCCGTCTAGAGGCAGCAGGGGGAGGCACAGCACCGGACATGTTCTGAAGGCAGTGTGGCACCTCCTGCAGTCTGGAGTATTTGGAACACCAAGCCCATAAGCAGAAGCTACATTGAACAGGAAGTGTGCTTCAGAATACTGTGCCCTACCACAAAGAACAAAATGGTGCCATGGCCAAGGAATGTTAAGACAAAATACAGAGGTTGAAGGCTCAGAGCAAGGTTGAAACTCATCTAGAAGGCCACCATCCAAGGGGACAGCAGTGTGACAAAGTGTGGATGTCAGGTAGGGTCAGGAGGAGAGGAGACCACTTTTCACACATAACTGTTTGGAGCTTCTGAATAAAGCCACGTGACTTCATTGCCTATTACAAACTGAACGTGAACGATGTATCAGCTGCGTTTAGGGAAACGCCCCACACCCAAGGAGCTCTCCCTCCACTCAGGCACACAGACTCCAGGGTGGCTCTCTGCATCTCGCTGGCCTGGTGTAGTGAAACCAGCTTTCTGAATGCTAGTCTGAGAAACGCTATTTTGCAACAAGCTACTGTGTAGCTGTTCTAAGTGTCAAACGACAGCAAACTGAGGCATGCTCCCCAGTCAGTGCTTGCCTAGACTAGCAGAGCTCCTGAGAAGAGCAAGGACACAGCACACAAGAGCATAGAACTTTCCGAGAGTCTGGTTTTGTCTGTGCCTCTATGGTCAGAGCCAGTAGTCATCTGTTGCCTTAATACTAAGCGCCATTCTGAACCTGATTTACATCAATTCTGCTGTAGACTCAGAACCATATAAAATAGGAGCTTGGTAGGGTGTGTGAGGGGGGATGGTGGGTGAAGTTTTGGTGACTTCAGGAAAATGCAGTTGTCCACAGTCATTCACTGCTCCTGAGCAATCCCCAATACACTCACTTCACTCAGCAAGACAGACTTGTGCTAGCCATTCCTTGAGCTTTTGGTGCCATTCCAGTTTGGAAACAGGTTTAATCTTACATGAAAAAAGTCATGCAACTTCTGGTTAGAGTGCTGGCAGCAGCCCTAGGCCTTTCTACAAACAATGGACGTGGCCAGAACACAGACGCACTGGGTATCCACCCAGGGGACAGGATGGGCCAGATTATTCCAGTGGGGATCAGGCCAAAAGGGGATTCTGAGGTAGTTAGTAGAAGACCTCCAAAACCCCAAGTCCCATAGAGCAGCCCTCAGCAGGGCACGGGAGCCACAGGTCACCAAGCACTCCTCTGAAGCTGGTCTTATGTGAATCCCAGTCCATTTCCCCTAAGCTGGAGTGAGCTGTGTTACACACTTCTTTGTGGCTGACCTAAGGAAGCATTCAACGCGAAGGGACTGTCAGTGTCCTTCTGAGCCAAGTCACTAAAAAGGGAGCCCTTGTCCTTCCAAGACAAGTCCTGTATCTGCTCCCATCCCGGTGTCCCCGACTCCACTTTGGGCCAGTGACAGTGGTGGGTAAGGGTGTTAGTTCCTTTCCAGCCTCAGGCCAGCTCAGCTTACCTTTGCCAAGCCGCTGTCTCTGGATTGCCCCAAGGCTCCCAAAATCCATGTCCCCATCAGTGGTGCTGCTGGTGGAGGAGAAGCTGGTGGGGGTGCCTCGGGGGCCGGAGGGGCGAATGGAGTCCTCTCTCAGGGTGCCCTGCAGGCCCAGAGATGGAATTGGCTCCTTCGTAGCTTCTGTAGGGAGCAGCACAGTCGGGTCACGGCAAAGCCTGCTGGAGAAGAGATCCCTGGGCCCTAGATGGACGGCACCAGGAGACCCCACCCCAGAGCGCCTCCCCAGAGGCTGTTTGGGGAAGGCATGAAGCAGGGCTGAGGAGGAAGGGCACACACTGCAGACGTCCCTCCCTGACAGTGTCCTCCCACCTCTACTGCACGCAGACGCATAAGCCAGCCCAGGCCCACATACCTTCACTGTGAGATCCCTGGGGCTGCAGCTCAGGCCTTTGTGACCCAACATCTCCCGGCTGGGGGCTCCGGGACCAGGAGGTGGCCAGCGGCTGAAGAGGTGATGGGCCACCTGAGGGAATGCCCTTCAGACAGGCCTCCAGGGCTTCCAGGGGGGAGCTTGAGACCCTGATGGCTGGGACAGGAGAGGCTGCTTGTTAGACCCCTGCTTGACTGGACCACAGCCTGCCTTCCACAGGGTGACAAGTCCTGCAGCAGGCTCCAGGCACCTGCCAAGCAAGAGAGCCTCCCTGGTCTCTGCTTCTGCAGATGGAACCAAGAAAGCTGGGAGCCAGGCGTGGTGGCCACACCTTTAATCTCAGCACTCGGGAGGTCGAGGTGGAAGGATTGCTGTGAGTTCAAGGCCACCCTGAGACTACAAAAAACTGGCCCCTCTCCACAGAGAAGAGTGGCAGAGCCACCTGTATGCAAGGCCCACAGCCTTCCAGACAGGAACCTTCCACAGCCAGGATCTCACTGCAAAGGAAGGTCTGCAAGCAGAGTGCTGCCGGGGCATGGGCCCGGATGGACGCTGTGCACCAAGGAACCAAAGCTAGGAAGACTGACTCGCTGCCAAGGGACGGGCAGGGGCTTCTTCCCTGAGGCTGGAGAACTGATCCCAGGGAGAGGGGCAGACAACCCACAGAGCCCCCCTTACCTTGAGTCATCATGGGGCTCCAGCAGGGCACCCTGACTCCTGTGATGTCTGCAGTGGAAGAGGGGCTGTGGCGCTGCCTGCTGAGCTGGCAGGATGTGGGTACTGGAGGGGTCTGGGCCCAGCCATCCTCCACCTTCACCACAGCAAGCACACTGCCAGCTCCAGGACTGGGGCGGGGCGGAGGAGGAGTCTGGAGGGCTCTGGGCTCTGTGGGAAGATGGCCACTGGGAAGCCCAGGTTTCAGGCCTGGACTTAACTCAAGTCCTAAGAGGCCTTTACAGGGTTAGGAGGGACTTCCAAGTGTCCCCTAACTTTACAGCAGCCCCCAGCACAGATCCAAATCACATTCCTCCCACCCAGTCGTTTTTGGGTTGTTCTGGAACTTTCTAAGGTATTAAGTCGACCTTACTTCTCAGCTGGCAGGCCTGGCTCAAGCCCACTCTCACAGCTATGTTCCGAGGAACTCACTAGAGTAGATGGCACCAGGAGACCTACCCAGCCCCAGGGCATCTCCATGATACTCATGCCCCCCACCCCTCGCCCCAGCTTGTCCAACATAAGAAGTCTTCAGAGCAGAGAAGGGCAGAAAGACTTTGCTTTGATAAATCTGGTGAGCTGTCTGGAGAAGGCATAAAGGAGGGGCTGAGGATTCAGCTGAGGTGACAGATGTGGAGAAGAGCCGAACCTGCACCCACGTGAGAGGAATCCCAAGTCGTCGTCATGGCCTAAGGTTCTACTGGGCTATAACTGTGTTTTCTATTTCATTTCTCTTGCAGTCCCTACAATCCATTCTAGAAGGTTCTTTTAAAACCTTCACATCCTACAATAAGACCTGGTCCAGAGAATTACGAAACACGATAAAGCTTCCCTCACACTCCTCACACGCAGTGATGGCTCCTATGTCAACAGGCTGACACGTGGCCTCAAGTCTGTTGTGGAGGGTCACCAGAGAGGTGGCACCTGGATGCTCCCGGCCCAGCAAGTGGTCTTTACCTCCAGGATTCTTCTTCCAGACCTCGGAATCCTCCCGTGTCCACGGGCTCGCTCCTAAGGGGCTAGATCGCCTGCCTGGGGCTTCGGGGATCTCCTTCAGACAGTTCAGCAGGCCCTGAAGGGGACAATCCCCTGCTGCCGCCTCGGCCTTCACTAAGGGAAGAGGCACGCGTTTTACCGTAGCTCAGTGTGCTCAGCCTCCTTGCGGATGCAAGGACCATCCTGGCATGCAGTTAGGAGAACAGGGCCAGAAACCAGGACACGTGGGTCTTCTAGGGCTTTGTGTTACCACGGTCTTCTGGGTGTTTTTGATATGCCTCCCCTTTCTGGGAGGTGAAAGGGGGCGGGTGTGAAAGCACACAGAGAGAAGTGCGGGCGTTACTCAGGGTGCAGGAGGGAGGGTGGTGTTTCCCTGCCTGAGCAACTTAGCTTGGAGGTGGGTCAGGTCTCATCAAACATGCACAACCTGCACATACGTGAGAGGCACGTGGCAGTTGAGCTCACCCTGACTGGGGGTGGGGGACAGCTGTCCCCTTTATAGATGCAGAAGCCAAGGGTTAAAGCTTCAGCAACCTCTCAAGGGCGATCCCAGGTGGTGTTCCTGCCCCACTGTGCTGCCCAGAGCCCGCTGTCCACTCTAACACGTCACCCACACCAACAGGAAGTGACATGTGGGTCACGCAGTTCTTCTCTTTGGAATCCCATGTTAGGAGGAAAGAACGCCGAGGAAACTAGGGTAAAGTGTACTTTGACGTCTCTCTAGCCAAATGCTGTCCTTGAAAGAGCCACTCGTGGTGACACCTGAAACTGGGGACACAGGAGCACTCAAGGTAGTGGTATCTCAAGGCAGATGGTGTGGAGCAAAGAAACAGCTACCGAATGGCGACCTTCGGAGACCTTGGCCTGAGCACGCGAGGCATCTGAGGACTCACCTGGCCAGGGTGGGCTCCCTGAGCCCACGTCAGTTCTGTTCTGCCTCAGCACACTCAGGCCGGGGAAAGATGGCAGCAGGGTGGGGGCTGCCCCCGGAGGCTGGGGCGCAGGCACAAGCATTTCCTTCAGACAGTTGATGAGGCCTTGCAGAGGGCTGCTCCCAGGAGAGGTTCCTGTGCACAAACGAGGCTGCCTGTCAGTGTCGCCCTGCCAGGCAGCAGAAGACCCTCAGCCATCCCTGGAGTCCCGGAGCAGCAGAAATCACCCACAGACAAGGGCCAACTGTGTAGAGCTGTCATGAAGCCCAGACAGGAGGGCAACAGCATCTCCATCCCATGAACCCTACACCCCTCCGAGGCTGCCCCAGGGCAGGAAAGCAAGCCTTTCACCTGGTCCTGGGGTCCCCATCTCCTGTCTTTGGCAGTTCTTTGTCTGGTCCAGGCTACAGGTGGGAGGGCTGGATTCCTTGCCTGGGGCTCCTGGGCTTTCCTTGCCAGTAGGCTGTGGTCTGTCAGCAGTGCCTTCTGCAGAAGACAAGGAGTGCCATTCGAGCCTGGGCCCCAGCTCCCAAACGCCTGGAGGGGCAGCCAGGTTCTGGGAACCTGGACTTGAGCTGAGGCTGGCTTTGTTCCTGGGGGCCTTTATCCTTTTCCTTCTAGGTTAGCCCTCTGCAAGTTGCTGGGCCAGTCCCCTGACCCCAGCCTCAGAATCTGGCTCAATGAATCCTGCAGCCTCAACATGCAGGTCACGGTCTTACATTCACGCTTGTCACAACAGAGCCCAGGGGGATGGATGCCACCTGAAACCATAGGCCCGGTACATATGTTTTGAAGTGAGTGTAAACTTTAGTTTGCAGTCCTTTATTTTTAATAAAAATGGCTGTTCTGACAAATGCAGAAGTTGTAAGGATTTTCAAAGATAAGGCTGCAGAGGAACTGTGTGTCTGCCATGCTCCTCCTCTGCGGTTTGCTTTGCTGAGGTCAGAGAACCAGACCAGCTACACACAGGTATATTACAGTTCTCAGCGACCAGTGTAATGGGCTGCCCGTAAGTGGACATCACATCTCCTCTTTGGTCTGCAGACCAGAAGCCAAGGGTGTTGTTTCACTCTTGGGGGACCCTTTCCCCATTTAACTGCAGAGGAAGCTAAGTCCTAAAGAAAGTGACAAGGGTACAGGATCCAAGGCCAGATTCTGGGGCTGGCCCTTTACGATCCTGGGTATCCCTGTGCACACTGGGAAGACTCACTGAATGGCAAGGCGTTCCCCTGTGTCCAGTCTCCGGGAGGGCCACTGGAGAGTGAGCTGCCTGTGGGTGTGGTGGCCAGGCTGGGCTGGCTCGCGGGACTCTCTGGGAAGACAACTGAGCAGGCCTCGGGGAGGGATGGTCTCCACTGTCACAGCTACTACAGGGAGATGGAGACAAGACCAACCTCTAAGACGTCTGGGGCCTTCCTTGCCACATTCCACTAACACCTGGGAGTTAGTGTCACCACTGAGCTCTGAAACTTAAATTCATAGTTCTGGTTCTGTGCTGACAGGGGAGAGAAGCAGGTGTAAAATTATATCCCACCATGCTGTACCCCACTTTCCGTATCACCCACTATCAGCTGAGGGAGATGGCGTAGGTTCCAGGGGGAGCTGGGGTCTCAGGTGAATAAGTGGAGACTGGAGAAAGGACAGACAGGTTGAGAAGTGGCCAAACCCAGGCTGGCAGTGAGATCTGGGTCCAGCGGCCACACAGACAAGCTCACCTTCCTTCCCTTTCTCATCTGTCTAATGGGGACCACCAGGAGATAAGCTAGACCACACAGAAAGCACCTTGGAAAGAGACTGCTGCCCCCACCACCCACATACTCCTGTACCCCAGGAGCTCAGAGAGCAGGCCCACATGAGCTGCAAGGAGGCTGTGTAGGCAGCCCTACTCACCCTCGGGGCTCACTTTCTCCTCATCCAGGCTGTGGCTCTCGGGGCTGTCCTCAGTGCCCTTGGCTTCCTTGAACAGGTATTCTGGAATCTCCTTGACCAGCTGCACTAGGGCAGTGAGGTGCAGGCTGGGCTGGGGCTGTCCTCCTGCAGAGGGGTGGGATGGGCCGTGTGCTCAGCACTGGCCCACACTTCAGCCTCTCAGGGAATCCCCCCGAGCACAGGTGGGGTACCCAGAGGGAGAAGACAGACAGCCCACAGTCTGCAGGGCTGGACTCGGAGGGTGGCATGGGAAGGGGTGGGAGCAACAGGATTCTTCTACACAGTCACTCGGTTCTTCCCCTTGTCTTCTTTCCATTGAGGGGGACTGTCTACCACCTCACCCTCTGCCTTTCCTAGAACCGTCTAAGCCCCTGGCCTCGCCTCCTCAGGACCCCACGGGCCACCTCCACCATATGAACTGGCTCTGGGGGGAAGCTGGAGTAAAGCTGTGAGCGGTGACAGAAAGGGAGCAGAGGACAGCTGCTCCGTAGGGTGACCCTAGGTTTTTATTTGTGAGCACTTCTCTGTGAAACAGACAACATGCCATGGGTCCCTGGCCCAGAGGGGTGAGGGAGTGGGACTCAGGAAGGGGTGGACTGCGCCAGCGGAAGTTAAGGTGTCACCTGAGGAGTGGAGCCTAAGGGCTAAGAACTGTGAGTCAGAGGGTGCCCAGAGTCTGCTGAGAGGACCTACCTTGGGAGCCATTTGCTGAAAGGGGCTTCTGGCCCTCATTAGGGTGGCCCTCTCCACCTGTGGCCCCTCTAGGCTCCATGGGTGACAGGAAAGCAGAGAGTGGGAGCAGCTCAGCTGTTCCTGGGAAGAGAGGAGGCAGTTACTCTGGGAGTGACCTCCCAGGCATGTCATGGCCCCGGCGCGCATTCTGTGTGGGAGTCTCCATGCTTATCTGGATGGTCACCCAAACAAAACACTAGAGGCCACTGTGCACCCCCAAAAGACTAGTACCCAAGACAGTGACAAAGATACAAAAACAAAGCCCTGAAGGTGTTCAATGGTCAGATGAGAAGGTCGGGGCCTGGCCGGGGCACTGCAGAAACTCAGGACTCTGCCATGACTTCAGCTTCCCGCCACTGCAGCCCCTGGCCTGCCCCTGGCCCTCACAATGGAGGCTCCATGACCTCAGCTTCCGTCCGCCCCAGCCCCGGCCCCCGGGCTCACCCACAGAGAGCAGTGCCTCGTAGTTCTCCCGCATCACGTCTCGGTAGAATTCCCGCTGCCCCTCCTGCAGGAGCCGCCACTCCTCCTCAGAGAACTGCACAGCCAGGTCCTTGAAGCTGATGGGCACCTGTGGGCACAGTCTCCAGGGAGGTTGGCTGTGTTCATGCCAGCGAGCCCCAGCCCAGCTGTCCCTTAGCTCAATGAGCTGCATATGTCTCCTGGTGGGCACTAGAGGTAAGAGCAGTGAGGCATGGGTGGGACCTAACTCCGAAAGCAACAGGACTTGACTAGAAAGAGTGCCTGGGCCAGCTGGGTGTCCAGAAGGAAGGGGTGAAGCGCTCACGCCCAGCCCTGTATGACCTTCTCAGAAACAAGAGTCACTGTAAATGTAACCAGGCAAGAAGGTACCACGATCCCTTCATCCGCATGACTGGTCTCCTCATAAGAGGGGACAGACACACGCAGGGAGGCCACATGATGATGGAGGGAGAATCCGCGGCAATGCAGCCACAGGCAAGGAAAGCGTGGGGCTCCACAAGCTGGAAGCCGCAGACAGGATGCCACCTTCAAGACTCCGGAGGGAGCAACCCCCACCCCCACCTGCCCCGATCTGTGGTCTTAGTTCTAGCAGCCTCAGGAAACTAAAGTGACAGTCTCGTGCCCATGGCCACCGAGCTTGAGCAAACCAACCCTGGGATGGTAACTGCAGTCGATCCTGAATCTACCACGTTGGATTCATTTGAATAAGCAGAAGCCCATGACTGTGTGAGAACCTGGGACTCTACCACAGGGGCAATTAAAAGAGAAAGAGCCAGCCAAGTGTGGTGGTGCACGCCTTTAATCCCAGCACTTGGGGGGCAGAGGTAGGATCGCTGTGAGTTCGAGGCCACCCTGAGACTACAGAGTGAGTCCCAGGTCAGCATGGGCTACAATGAGACTTTACCTCAAAAAAAAAAAAAAAAAAAAAAAAAAAAACCAAGGGCTGGAGAGATGGCTTAGAGGTTAATGCACTTGTCTGCAAAGCCAAAGGACCCCAGTTCTATTCCCCAGTACCCACATAGACAAGGTGGCACATGTGTCTGGAGTTTGTTTGCAGGGGCTAGAGGTCCTGGTGCACCCATTCTCTCTCTCAAATAAATAAATAAAATATTAAAACACACACACACACACACATATGAATGAAAGGAGGAGGGAAAGAGAGAGGGGGTAATAAAACAAAGCCAGCTAGTTATCAAAGTATCCAGTATTTATCTCAAATCATTGGGACCAGATGATTTGGATTTCTGATTTTGGAATACTTACATATACATAATGAGTTATTTTGGAGATTAAACACAAAGTGAATTTACCCATATAACCTGAAGAGAATTTTATACAGAATTCACTGTCCCATGAGCTCAGATGTGGACTTCACCACCTGTGGTATCACAGTGCTCAAAAGGTGTGGATGTTGTAGCATTTCAGACTTTAGACTTTCAATGAGGGATGTTCAACCTCTGTGACAAAGACAAGCAGCCCTAATGCTTTCTACCAAGGATAACACAACAATTAGGAACTGAGCACGTGTCACGTTTCCTTCCAGGCAGCAGTAAGACAGGGGAGAGTGAAAACTCCACAGAGCCTTGCAAGTCTACAGACGGTGCTTCTTCACGTGGCCAGCCAGGCAACTGTGAACCGAACACTGGTGCCTGACCTGTGGCTTTCACTTAGGGCCCTGCATCAAGAGACTCCAATCCAAGCCCCAGATCTTCCTGAGGCCCTCTGCTGGCCAGGGCTGGGTCCAGGTTTCTAGCTGCTGGGTGGGATCCTAAGCCTTTGCTGGGCAGGGCCCATCTTACTTTCCCTGCCCTGCCCTTCAAAGTCCCACCTCTCCACACGCCACCCTGACTGAACCAGCTGTAGTCCCTCCGCTGTTGTGTTCCACCACAATACCCACCACCAGGCTCGTACGTGGGGAGTGGATAGCATACAGGCATTAAGCTTGGTGGGGGGTGACACCCACAATGGCCCTCTGGGCTACAATCCTGCTGGGCACATCTCACCATGGCTTCTACTCCTCCAGACCTTCCCTCACTGCCCCTTAGCACCGAAAGCTTCTGGTACATTTCTTAGAGACCCGCACAGTAGAAACTCAGAAATCCAGGAAGCTTTAGGAAACGGAGTTCCTTACTTCCACGTTCTGCATGTTTTATCTTCTATGCTCATGAGCTACACTGTGGCTTTGTAGGATTAAATGAAAAATTTCAGGCTTAAGAGATGGCTCAGCAGTTAAGGCACTTGCCTATAAAGCCTAACAACCCTGGTTCACTGGTTGATTCCCCACTACCCACAAAAAGCCAGATGCAGAGTGGTACATGCATCTGGAGTTTGTTTGCAGTGGCTGACACACCCATTCTGTCCATCTCTCTTCTCTCTCTGTTTGCAAATAAATGAAATTTTTGGGCTGGTGGGATGGCTTAGCATTTAAGCTGTTTGCCTGCAAAGCCTAAGGACCTGGTTCAATTCCCCAGGACCCACGTAAGCTAGATGCACAAAGGGGGCGCATGCGTCTGGAGTCCGTTTGCAGTGGCTGGAGGCCCTGGTGTGCCCATTCTCTCTCTGTGACTCTCTCAAATAAATAAATAAATAATTAAAAAAGAAAAATTTTAAATTCTTAGTTTTTGTTGTGTGTTTCAAGACAGGGTCTCACTCTAGCCCAAGCTGACCTGGAACTCACTCTGTAGTCCCAGGCTGGCCTTAAACTCACAGAGATCCTCCTACTTCTGCCTCCTGAGTTGCTGGGATTAAAGATATGCACCACCATGCCCAGCAAAATTCCCTGCTTTTTAAGTCATTATTCATTAAACTTCAAAACAGCCATGAACTCCAGCATCTGAGAGAGATGAATTTACAATGATGGTAGAAATGAACTTGGTGCAAATAAAGTAAACAATGTAAATTATGAGAAGGGTCCTTTGGTTTAAAAACAAATGTTGAGCCGGGCGTGGTGGCGCACGCCTTTAATCCCAGCACTCGGGAGGCAGAGGTAGGAGGATCACCGTGAGTTCAAGGCCACCCTGAGACTACATAGTGAATTCCAGGTCAGCCTGGGCCAGAGTGAGACCCTACCTCGAAAAACCAAAAAAAACAAAACAAAACAAAACAAAAAAAACAAATGTTGCTTTTAAGAAAGTGGACACACTCCTGATGAAGCAAAGCCGACACTACTGCTCCGCCCCATCTAGTCACAGGAATTTTTACATGTGCGCGCGCGGTGTGGCATGTGGTGTAGGCACATGTGTGCAGAAGCGTGTTCATGCGGAGGCCGGAGGAGCCATTTTCTATCGCTCACCTGAGTATTTCAACTGAGTAAGTCCTTGAGATGGGGTGTCTCCGTCAACCTGGAGCCCCAGTGATTCTCCAGTCCCGCTGGCCATATCCAGCTTTCCTTGTTTAATAATTGAACTCAGTGGTCCCCAGTTTAAGTGGCAAGCGCTCCTAACTGCTGAGCCCCCTTCCCACCTAAGTCAGTGATTTTAAAAATCATCATTGCTATGAACTAGCAGCCTTGTCACCACTCACCACTATCTTCTCTGCCTGCCACCCGCTGCAGCCGACTGCGGGCACCATGCAGTCACACAGCCAGTGCTCTGACGTTCTCAAGTACTTGGGCTTCGGCCAAACATCTGGCTAGTGACAGCACCTCCAGTGACTGCTTGACGCCACCCAGCTGTCCAAAGGACATGTCCTTTGTTGCCATGGCACACTGTTATTCCCAGCCATCTTTACAGCAGAAGCCAGCAGCCTCTTTTCCCAAGCTTAACTTTTGGCTCTGGCCCACTCCCCCTCAGAAATGCCTCAGACACCTTACAAAATGTCTCTCGGAGAGCCATCTGCATTCCTTCTTCCTCTTTGGAAAGACAGAATGTGTCCATCCTTGTGTTCTGTACTGAAGACCTAACAGGGCAGGCCCCTGGAAAGGCCCAATGGCCAAGGATCCCAGGCTGGCATTGGTATGTGCATTTCAGGAGGATTCTCATCATCGCCAAAACAGCGAGAGTGGCTCACGATGGCGGAGCTGTGCAAACAATACAGTTTGTGCTGAATGAACCACTGCCTTCCTTCTGGGAGTCTGGAACTACAGTGTGAAGCAGGCGGTGCCCAAGTGACAGGCTCTCAGCTAGAATGCAGAGTGCAGCCCCCTGAGCGCTCCTTCAGCAGATGTCCACGGTGGTTTGAGTCAATGTCCCCCATCAACTTAGGTGTTCTGAATGCTAGGTCCCTAGCTAGTGGCAGTTTGGGAACTGGAACCTCCTGGAGGCAGTAGGGGCGGGCTTACGGGTGTCACAGCCAGCTTTTCCTTGCCAGTGTTTGGCACTCTCCTGCTGCTGCTGTCCACCTGATGGTGTCCAGGAGGTGATGTGCAGCCTCTGCTGCCATCATGGAGCTTCCCTTGAGTCTGTGAGCCAAAAGAAATCCTTTCCTTCCACAAGGAGCTTTTGGTTGGGTGCTTCTGCCAGCAATGCAAAGGTGTGGCAGTAAAATTGTATTGAGAACTGGGGTCTCACTACTGCTGGAAACCTGCTGTGGCTTTTGGCCTTTTGAAATTATTTTGCAGAAGAATGTGGAAGGATTTGAAACCTTGGCCTAAGAGACGCCTTGCAGTGCTGTACGTACAGTCTGATGGCTCCTCCTGGTCAGAGATGAGACCTGAATGTGGTAAGAACTACGGATGATGAGATTTTGCTTATAAAGGTGTGGGGTTTGAGTCAGGTGTCCCCCATAAACTTAGGTGCTCTGAATGCTAAGTTCCCAGCTGGTGGAGATTTGGGAATTAACGCCTCCTGGAGGCAGTGTATTATTGGAGGCAGGTTTATGGGTGTTCTAGCCAGTGTCCCCTTGCCAGTGTTTGGCACACTCTCCTGTCACTGGTGTCCACCTGATGTTGGCCAGGGGGTGATGTCCACCCTCTGCTCATGCCATCGTTTTCTCCTGCCATGATGGAGCTTCCCCTCGAGTCTGTAAGACAAAATAAACCTTTTTTCCCACAAGCAGCTCTTGGTCAGGTGAATTCTACCAGCAGTGTGAACCTGACTGCAGCAGAGGGGAAGAAAGAACTTTGTCAGGACTGGGCTAAAAGCAGTTTACGTGACAGGCTTACTGTGTTCTGTCTGCTGGTGTCCCAGAAACTTGTGCAGGGTTGCGTTGTGTAGAAATGGACTGGTGTGAGCAGATGGATATGGCACAGAAAGAAAATACATCTTTGGGCCAAAACTGCTGCCTGGTAAGTTGTGCTTGTTTGAGACCTCACAACCATTGAGACTGAGCCAGCTGATCTGCACTGGGACAGCAGGGGGTCGGGGACCTGAATGCGAAGGAGTGTCCTGCCCTTCAAAGCAGGACTCATTCCCCACTGGACTCACAAGTTGGTAGGCCACTTGGTGCTATCCAGTACAGCACATGCAGGAAAGAGAGGGTCATTGCTATACAGTATAACACATGCAGGAAAGAGAGGGTCATTGGATTTGCAACATGGTTTTGTTTTTTTGGAAATGGCCATGTGCAATGTGAAGCGGGGTCGTTGGGGTGGAATGTGGTGGTTTGATTCAGGTGTCCCCAATAAACTTGTGTGTTCCGAATGCTAGGTCCCCAGCTGGTGGCAATTTGGCACCTCCTGGAGGCAGTGTAGTGTTGGGGGCCCACTTATGGGTGTTATAGCCAGCTTTCTCCTGCCAGTGTTTAGCACACTCCCCGGCTGCTATTGTTCACCTGAGGTGATGCCCAGCCTCTGCTCATGCCACGTTTCCCTGCCATCATGGAGCTTCCCCTCTAGTCTGTAAGCCAAATAAACTCTTTTCTCCCACAAGCTGGTTTTGGTTGGGTTCTTTGTGCCAGCAACTCAAAGCTGACTGCAACATGTCACCTGCAGGAACCATGTGCACCCAGGTGCCTGCACTGGAGGAGGCTTCTGGTGAGCAGGCCTCAGATCCCCCTTCCCCCACTGTCCCAGCCCAGCCCCATGTACCTCTGCCATCAGCTGAGTTTGCTGGACTTGATCTCACTGTCATAGCTCACAGCCAGGAGTCAGCCTGAGTCCTTGTGGGAGCCCCTGAACCTCAGACACCCTTGGAGGCCTGCTACAGGCCCCCGCCCCAGCACTCAGCTACCTCTTCCCCCAGTGCACTTGGCTCGTCACTTCTCACCCTCTGCCCCGCTCAGCTCCTTGGCCCTCTCTTCTGCCACTGAGCCTTCTTCATTCTGTCACTTGTGGCACCATCCTACCAGTCAAGGCCCGGGGACCCCAGGGCTGACAGTGGGCGGGCACTGGCCTTGGGTCCTCAAGTCTTGTGAGGTACCATATGAGCCCTAGGAGCTTCAGACCTGTCACAGTGGGGCACAAATGCCACAGAGGCATGTTTCACTTGGGCGCTCTGGTTACTGTGCTTGAGCACTGAGGTGGAGGGAAGGTAAACGGCTCCACAGCCTCAGGCAGTTCTAATTAAGCCTCAGGTTCAGGCTCTAGCCAGCTGGAGGAGGAGGGTCACTAGGGGCGGATCGGGAGTCCAGCCTTAAAGGGTGTTCTGAGCCAGCCTGAACCCCGGCAACTCTCTGTCTCTCTGGATCTCTATGGATGTGTGACGAAGTGAGCTCTCTTCTTCCACCATGATGCCGCTTCCCCTAGGACTACACAAGCCTGAAATAAACCCTTTCCTTCCACCAGCTGCTCCTGGTCAGGTGTTTGCCCCAGCAACAAGACGGTGACTGCAACAAACAGGCACCAATGCTTTCAGGATGTATGTCCTTTAAAATATGCTTTGAGGGCTGGAGAGATGGCTTAGAGGTTCAGGTGCCTGCCTGCAAAGTCCAAGGACACATATTCGACTCTCCACGTCCCACATAAGCCAGACACACAAGGGGACGCAAGTGCACAAGGTGGCACATGCATCTGGAGGCCCTGGTGCACCAGTTCTCTATCTCTCTCATAAAAAAAAAAATACAAAATAAGCCAGGTGTGGTAGTGTACGCCTTTAATCCCAGCACTTGAGAAGCAGAGGTAGGAGGATCACTGAGAGTTCAAAGCCACCCTGAGACTACACAGTGAATGCCAGGTCAGCCTGGGCTAGAGTGAGACCCTACGTCAACAAACCAAAAATAAATAAATAAATAAATAAATAAATAAAATTTAAAAATAAATAAATAAAATAAAATTGCTTTAAGGTACATAACAGCTGGGTGTGGTGGCACATGCTTTTAATCCTAGCACTCAGGAGGCAGAGGTAGGAGGACTGCTGGGAGCTCAAGGCCACCCGACACTAACTACACAGTGAATTCCAGGTCAGTCTGGACTAGAGTGAAACTCTACCTTGAAAAAAAAAAAGCGCTGGGCATGGTGGTCTTTAATCCCAGCACTCGGGAGGCAGAGGTAGGAGGATCACTGTGAGTTTGAGGCCACCCTGAGACTACAGAGTGAATTCCAGGTCAGCCTGAGCTAGAGTGAGACCCTACCTTGAGAAACAAACAAACAAACAAAAAGATACATGAACAAACTACCTCTTTATGCACTAGGTATACAACTATGTAGGATCAGGGATGTCTCAACATTAAGGAGAGGGGAGCCAGGTGTGGTGGCACACGCCTTTAATCCCAACACTCAGGAGGCAGAGGTAGGAGGATTGCCATGAGTCCGAGGCCACCCTGAAACTACAGAGTGAATTCCAGGTCAGCCTGGGCTAGAGTGAAACCCTATTGAGGGGGGGGGGAAGAGGGGCACAAACTCAAAAGTCCTGATTATAACCCAACCTTCTTACTGCAATGTTGAAGGAATAAGGGAATTATTAGCCACCATAAAGAGTGACTAGAGGTCTGAAGAGATGGCTTAGTGATTAAGGTGTTTGCCTGCAAAGACAAAGGACCCCAGTTCAATTCCCCAGGACCCATGTAAGCCAGATGCACAAGGTGGCACATACATCTGGAATGGCTGAAGGCCCTAGTGTGCCCCTTCTCTCTCTCTCTTTCTGCCTTTTCTCTTGAAAATTAAAATTAAAAAAGAAAACTTAAAAAAAAAAGTGACTAGGGCAGGGGTGGAGAAATGGCTCAGCACAGCAATAAAAAGTACTTGTTTGCAAAGCCTGAAAGCCTGATGGCTCGGTTCAATTCCCCAGTACCTACATAAGCCAGATGCACCAAGTGGCACATATGTCTGGAGTTCGTTTGCAGTGGCAGGAGGCCCTGGTGTGCCTGTACTCACTCTATTTCTGTCTGCCTCTTTCTCTCTCTCAAATAAATAAAGTTTCAGGGCTGGGCATGATGGCACATGCCTTTAATCCCAGCACTTGGGAAGCAGAGGTTGAAGGATCGCCATGAGTTCAAGGCCACTCTGAGACTACATAGTGAATTACAGGTCAGCCTGGGCTAGAGTGAGACCCTATCTCGAAAAACCAAAAAATGAATAAATAAATACAATTTCAAAAGATTTACCAGAGCAATGCCAAAGAAGCGCACAACTGGACAGTGCCCCGAGTGTCTGTCTGGTCCGCATCTGTGAATCTCCCAGGGGCTAAAGGAGTCTCAAGAGCTAGAATCAGACTAACCATGCCAGACCTGAAGAGCAGGTGTGCCCAGAAAACCGCACAGTCACACAGCAGGCACAGCAAAGGGAACCGGGAGAACAAGAACTGGTCTGTGCGTCCTTGGCCTTGACCATGTGACACAAGTACCGTCCCTCATTGCAGGGCTGCTCCTGGCTTGCAGCAGTGGTTAGCGCCATACTGCCAGCTGTCAAGCTCACCAGGCAAACCTCCATGTTCACGAGGTAGCTCCACTGGCATCTGGCTTCCCATGCAGGGTCCACTTAGGTGGGGCTATGGTGCAAATATGCCCCAGAGTTCACGTTCCGTCAACTTAATCTCCAAGGCAACACTGCTGAGAGGTGGGACCTTCCAGAAGTGATCAGGCCATGTGTGGATCAAGGACACTGTTAGTGGAGTTGGTTAGTTATCTGCGGAGCAGTTTCTTGATAAAGGTGGGTTCCGCCTCCTCCTTCCTCTCTTTCTGCCTTCCATCACGGGATGACACTGTGCTAAGGTTTGCCTCTGAAACGTCCCCCATAGGTTCGTGTTTCTAAAGCTTGTTCCCAGCTGGCGGTGCTATCTGCAGAGGTTATGGGAATTTTACAAACTGGGCTTAGCTGGAGAAAGTAGATCATGGGGGGAGGGGAGGGGAGAGGTGACAGCGCAGGTCCTTGGGGTATATTATTCCTGGCTTCTTTCTGTCAGTCTCTGCTTCCTGCCCATTAAGATGTGAACAGACTTACTTTTGCCATGTCTAAGCACATAGGGCCATAAGTCATCTGAAACCATGAGCCAAAATAAATTCATCCTCCTTAAGTTGTTCCTGCCAGGTATTTGATCACAGCAACCAGAAAAATAACTAAAATACACAGTAAGTTAACCCCTACTAGAGGCTAGCCCCTTGATCTTGGGTTTCTCAGCTTCCAGAAACTGTGAAAAGTAAATTGTTACTCTTTATAAATTACCCACCTCAGATATTTTTGTATAGCAGCACAAAACAAACACGGCGGGCAGCCGAGAGACTTTGGTCAGCCACCGGGAATTTTCAGCTGGCAACTCTGAATCACTGTACACAAACTGACTTACTCTGTGTCTTAGTCCATTTTCTGTTGCTATAACAAAATACCCAGGGCAAGGTGATTTCTAAAGAAAACAAGTTGATTTCTTACAATTGCAGGTGCTGGAAAGTCCAAGGTTGAGAGGCCAGATCTGTGGAGGGCGTTCCTGGTGCATCACAATATGATGGAGGACATCGCATGGTGAGAGCGTCACAATAGGATGGAGGGAGGGCATCACATGGCGAGACAAAGCAAGCAGGTCAGAAAGGGCTTGCTTTTTAAAAAAGGCCATTCCCTCAACAACCCATTCGCCTAAAATGCACCACTGAGAACAGAGTCCTCAAGTTCCAACCACTTCCCAAACAACAGACACTTATGAATCTGGGAACTGAATGTCCAACATGTGAAATCTGGGGTACACTGTCAAATCACAGCCTTCCGAGTTGTCTTCTTGACTTGGGTTAGTGTAAGCTGATACTCCTGAGAACCACCATATTAGTTATGGGACTTCAGGCAAACTACTGATCCACTCAGGCCATAGCAAACTCACCTGCAGTGCTGGGTCCTAACAAGCTATTTCATAGGGATGATGCAAAGACAAAGTGAACTGATATAAGGAAAAATGTCTAGCATAAATGCTGGGACTTATCATTGCAGCCAAGTGTGTCTGTATAAGGTCCATGTGCAGGACACACGCCTGCCACCTCGGGCTCTTCCACACACTGTTCCTGACTTCTGGGGGCCTCTATCTCGGGCTAAATATAACCAGCTCTTTGAGTGAGTGATGTGTTCCAGGCCTCTCACCACCTCAGCCTCAAAAGGAACTCTTCAGTGACAAAGTTTTTATAAGACAGGAATGGGAACTTGCTGTGGGTAGGTAGGTGCTCCTGAGAGTGGGAGGAGGGGGAAGAAAGAGAGAGAGACAGGAAGGGAGAGGAAAGGAGAAGGGGAGAGGGGAGAAAGGGAGGGAGAGAGAAAGAGAGAGACCAAGCATGCAAATCCTTATCTTCAGGAGAAGCAAGGCCACCCCAAAACCCCTCCCTCCCTCCAACAAGAAAAGCTTCTGAGACTGACCAGAACTGCTACAGCTAGGCAGCCTCCTTGTTCATGGCTGCCACGTTGGGCCTCCTAAAACAGCCCTTCTTTTGTGTCACAGGCCCTACGTTTAACTGCAGTTTCAGCACTTACAAGACTGGCCTATCTCTCAGAATCTTTGCTAGCCTAGCCCCATTGTCCCAGCGTACCTTGGGCTACCAGAGCAGACCCTGTACCACGCTGCTGCTCACTGTGTGTCTCCACCTGAGGGCTTTCCTTACAGGGCTTTGAGTCATACTGGAGACAAAGACCATAGGCCTCCCCAGCCCCTCTCCATCTCACTGTGACCTTGCACTCCTCCCCGAGGCCATTCTTGGCCAACTTCTCCATGAAGCTAGTGTGAGGATGCACATTCTTCCCTCGATGTCAGCTCTGAAAGATCAGTGGTCCAACCCTGTCACTTTAAAGACCAGGAAACCCATATTGAGGCCCTAGTCTGGGGTCAGTGAGCCTATCTGAGCAAGAGTGTCCTTGGGCTGCCTGTCAGCAAGAGTTGCAAAAGACTGTTGGCTGGGCCACATCCAATTTCACAGCTTCTCCCTTCTCCAAGATGCTTGTGGGGTATGGGGGATGCCAAAGTCCTGGCACAATGCCTGTTCTGCCCCTGGCCACACTCTGCACCAGCCACACGACCCCAACACAGCTTTGCCCGAGTCTGGCCAGATCATATGAGCACCATAACTACACAGCTGGCTCCGGGGTGTACACCCTAACCCTAGAAGGCTTGGGCAGCAACTCCCCCTTCCCATCCTGACAATCAGCCCCAACTGGACTCAGACCATCAACAGCAGATGGGGCGCTCCTCCAGCTCTCGGATCGACACACCAGCATAAAAAACTTGGAAACCCATTTCCTCCCCCTCCCCGCTCAGCTTCCATGTCCCTCCCCCACGCCACTGCCCCTAGAGTCGGAGCTTAAGGAAAAATAAAAGTGACAGACCCATCCCCATTCTCTTGAGGCCCTGGGTGCTCATCCCTCTTAGGGTAACTTGTCCTGAACAGCCAAGGCAGAGTGATGGGGTGATGGCAAGGAAGGAGTGCCCCCAGGTGGAGAAAAAGCTCTCAGATGGGGAGATGGGCAGGACCTAGACTTCTGGGCATGGGCTCTTGGGCACCTGGATGGCCTGGCTGGGCTCAGGCGACCCCAAAGTTGGCGATCCTGGCCGTTCCCGACCCCGTCGTCCCGGAAGCGGCGCTTGCACGGAGCACACGGGCCGCGGCGCCCCCCGATCGCCCGCCCGCCCCCCGGCTCGCCTTACCTGGCGCGCCATCGCGGGACTCAGCCTCGCGGCTCCCCGGCCCACCCAGCTTCCGGCGCAGCTCCCGGAGGAGGAGGCAGCGCCGCCGCGACCCTCGGCGACGGCGGGCACAGCGACAGGAGGCGGAGCCGGGGTGTCTCTGTGTGAAGGGGGAGGGGAGGGGTCCCGGCCGCGGGGAGCGAGCGGAGGGGCCGCGCGCGCCCGGGCCCGCCCCACGCCTGGCCAAGCCCGGCCCCCCACGCGCCGCGCATCCCCGGGGAGAAGGGGGCGTTCCCGCGGTCCCGCTTCCGCCCGCACGCCCTCCCTGCTCTCCTCCGGCTTCAAGGACCAAACAGCGCATGCGCGGACTACACTTCCCAGAGAGCCTTGCGGCGCCGGGGGCGGAGCTGGGCAATCAGAGCGGCGGGCCTGCTTTACGGCTCCACCCCCTCGGCTCATCTCCCTCTCCCTCTTGCTAGGAAGCTTTAGGGACCTGGGCTTGATGCCCAGCCAGCCCTGTCAAGCTTGCAGCTGCGCATGTCCCCATGCAACCAACCATCCGTCCATCCGTTCACTTGTTCGTTCATTCTGTCGTCCAATACTTTCTGAGTGCGTCCTGCGCAGGTGCCAGATGGGGATGCTCGGATGCAAAAAGGGATCGTGTAAACCAGACCCTGCATGGGTCAAGCCAGGAGGGCCAAGGCCAGGACAAACATGGCCCACAGGGTCCTGGGGAATCAAAATGAGGTTTTTTTGGCTTTGCAGGCAAACACCTTAACCACTAAGCCATCTCTCCAGCCCTCATCATTTCTTTATTATTATTTTATATATATTGTTGTTGGTTTGTTTTGTTTTGTTTTTGTTTTTTTCGAAGTAGGGTTTCACTCTCCCTCAGGCTGACCTGGAATTTACTATATAGTCTCAGAGTGGCCTCGAACTCATGGCAATCCTCCTATCTCTGCCTCCCAAGTGCTAGGATTAAAGGCGTTCGCCACCACGCCTGGCTGTCATTTCTTTATTTAGCTGATTTGCTCACAACGGACTGTCCTTATTTACCTCTATCTTTTCTGTGTCTGGCATTGAGTAGAAATCAAGTATGTCTTGATGAATCAGTGATTTTATGGATGGGTGAATGTCATTACCGTGATGTGAGGAAACACTCTGCAGACAAAAGCAGCATCAAAGAGGCAGTACTGTCCCGGGAAGGGGAGTCAGGGACAGTGGTGTGTTCCAGCTGCCTGGCAGCAGGACTCTTCCTAACACCATTGTCAAAGACCTCATACTTGTAAGCAGAAACAGACCACAATGGGATTACTTACACTACGAAACTGGAAAATGCTACACATCCCATATTCTTAGGCAGCTGGCCATTAGATATTTACAGAAAATTGCCGATCTGGGGGTCATGAAAACATGTCGAAAAAAGTGAAAATAAACCAAGCTGTGTAAAACACAATCACTGGGAAGTGAAAATTCAGAGTTGGAAGAATGGGTCATTCTGGACCTATGGCACCAGTGACAGAGTTTTAAAGGGTCCCCTGACTTTCCCTCAGATTTTAGTGTCCTGGTTGGATTAGAGAAGTGCCTGAATCATCAGTCCTAGCTCTAGTGAACAAAACTCTAGGATGGAAAATCAAAAACAAAAGAGTAAAAAGGCCAGGTGTGGGTGATATACACCTTTAATTCCAGCACTTAGGAGGCAGAGGTGGGAGGACTGACGTGAGTTTGAGGCCATTCTGAAACTATATAGTGAATTCCAGATCGGCCTGTACTAGAATGAGACCCTACCTCAAAACAAAATAAAAACAAAAAAACCATAGGGTAGCAGGGGGCACCTGGATTTGAACCAGGAACAAAAAACCATAGGGTGGCAGGGGGCACCTGGATTTGAACCAGGGACCTCTTGATCTGCAGTCAAATGCTCTACCCCTGAGCTATACCCCTGATGACAACATGGGCCTAAGTAATACCTTTTTGTATGTGCAGCCATGTCTGACATGACTATAAAATGTCACAGAAGTTCATTTAGCTGTGGCTTCTAGAAGCCTTCAGACCAGCCTCACAACAACTCCACCTCTGTGATGAGGACACAAGCAACAGTTCCTTCCCTGCAGCAGCTGCCACACCCTTTCCAGGACAGACCTGCCCCAAGCTCCCTATTGATAGGTTAGGACCTGAGTTCTTCCCTCTTGATTGGATTCAAGACCAATGCCTCTCAAGAGCTTCCTCTTGCCCCAATCTTGTACCAGTTCAGTAAAGGAGACCTCATACTTAGAGCCATGCAAGTAGTTTTTTTTTTTTTTTTTTGGTTTTTCAAGGTAGGGTTTTACTCTAGCTCAGGCTGACCTGGAAATCACTGTGTAGTCTCAGGGTGGCCTCGAACTCATGGTGATCCTCCTACCTCTGCCTCCTGAGGGCTGGGATTAAAGGCATGCGCCACCACACCTGGCTAGATTTTTTAAAAATATATTTTATTTATTTAGCCGGGCGTGGTGGCGCATGCCTTTAATCCCAGCCCTCGGGAGGCAGAGGTAGGAGGATCGCCGAGAGTTCGAGGCCATCCTGAGACTACATAGTTAATTCCAGGTCAGCCTGGACCAGAGTGAGACCCTACCTTGCAAAACCAAAAAAAAAAAAAAAAAAAAAAAAAAAAATATATATATAAATATATATAATATATATATATATATATTTAAGAGAGAAAGAGGCAGAGAGAGAGAGAGAGAGAGAGAGAGAGAGAATGGGTGCACCAGGGCCTCCAGCCACTGCAAACAAACTCCAGATACATTCGCCCCCTTGTGTATCTGGTTTTATGTGGGTCCTGGAGAATCGAACTGTGATCCTTTGGCTTTGCAGGCAAATGCCTTAACTGCTAAGCCATCTCTCTAGCCCTCCCCCCTTTAAAATATATTTTATTTATTTATTTTACAGAGAGAAAGAGGCAGAGAGAGAGAGAGAGTTTTTGTTGGGAGGGGGTTTGAGGTATAGGGTCTTGCTCTGGCCCAGGCCTGGAAATTCATTATTAGTCTCCAAAGGTCATAGAGGGACTACAAGATGGATCTGGGAGAACAGGAACACACCCCACTCTAATGGTTTTCGAACATAGATATGGTCATTTTAAGAGGCACTTGCTGCTCAAGGACTGGGGCCAGAAAGGAAGAATTTGTCATTGACCAACCCCCTGTTGCAAGCCTTGAGTTATGACCTTGGGGTCCTTTACAGAGCGGAGCAGCGCAGAACAACCCCTCCCCCTCAGAACCTTAAAGGACCAGACACCTTTATCTTCCTCTTTCCATTGCCTCAATGGCTCCCAGCATATAGTCTGAGTTGTGTGGTATAGAACACTGGACCTCACTCAGAAACTCATAGAAGGGGACCACTGTTCCTTGGATTTCTGAGAGTCCCTCCCCTCTCCCTGCCCTTCCCCCTCTCTCTTGGATTCCACCATACTGCCTCAGTGTGGTGTTATAACTTTTTTTTTTTTTTGGTTTTCTGAGAGAGAAGAGAGACAATAGGGCCTCTAGCTACTGCAAACGGATTTCAGATGTGTGTGCCACCATGTGCATATGGCTTACGTGGGTCCTGGGGAATTGAACCTGGGTCCTTGGGCTTCGCAGGCAAGTGCCTTAACCACTAAGCCATCTCTTCCAGCCCCTGAAACATGTATTATTTTTACTGGACCCTTGGTCCTGTTTAACATGGGTACTTAATTTCCCTCATTATATATCTTATCTCCTCTGAATCAGATAGGGAATTTGTAGTATTCTGATTTCACTCAGAATCCTCATCTTCCATATTTATTGGTATTCCAGATTCCTTCACTATCACATTTATAAACCCAGAAAAATTAGAAAATATTATTGTCATTATATTTAACAATTATATATATACATTATATATATATATATATTGGTGGGGGTTTCTGAGGTAGGGTCTCACTGTAGCTCAGGCTGACCTGGAATTCACTATGTAGTCTCAGGGTGGCCTTAAACTCATGGTGATCCTCCTACCTCTGCCTCCCGAGTGCTGGGATTAAAGGCATGCACTACCATGCCCGGCAACAATTATATTTTTCATCTGTTTCCTTGTGTAATGTTTATTCCTCATTATTCAACAAGACACATGCTTCTTTGTTTTGTTTTGTGTTCTGGTGCTAGGGCCTTGAGCATGCTAGGCTCCACCCCTGAGGTCACACAGCACCAGGAACACAGAAGATAAAAGTCCACCTTCATGATGCACCCATTACAGTGAAGGAGAACTGGAGTTAAAGATGGCTCAGTGGGGCTAGAGAGATGGCTTAGCGGCTAAGGTGCCTGCCTGCTAAGCCTAAGAATGCTGGTTCCAATGTCCAGAGGTTCCAATCTCCAGGTCCCACGTTTAGCCAGATGCAAAGTGAGGCAAGGGCGCAATGCTGCACTTGCCCACAAGGGGGCGCACGCATCTGGATTTCGTTCACAGCAGCTGAGAGACTGCTGGCGCACCCATTTCTGTCTCCCTCTCCCTCTATCTCTCTCTGTCTCTCTCTCCAAAAATAAATAAAATAATAATAATAATAAAAAAGATGGCTCAGTGGATAAAGCGCTTGCTGCCCAAGTGTGAGGCCCTGACTTCGGATCCCCAGAGCCTATATAATGCCAGTTGAGGGTGGCAGCCCCACCTCTAATCCCAGCAATTGGGAGGTGGAGGTGCAGGATAGCCTGGGGCAAGCTGGCGAGCTAGACTGGCTGAATTCCCCAGCTGTGAATGAAGTGTGATCTTCTATCTCAGTAAATAAGATGGAAAGATCTGGGAAGACACCCAAGGTCAAACTCTGACCTCCCCACGGACACAAACGTGTGCGCACACACCTACAAACACGAATACACATTTACACCACATACACGCATGAAAAGAGAAGAAAAGACCTGGTTGCTATGTAAGGTCTGTGAAGAAAGGGAGACTAGTGTCGGGGTAAAGAGTGACCTAAGCCCACACCCGAGCAGAGCTCTGAGCAAGGTGAGAAGAGAGCCGGGAAAGAACACGGAGGGGCCGCTGTCGCAGCGTGTGGCTCACGTGGAGGCACAGGGGCTGGATCCTGGGTCTGGCTGTGGAGCAGTGAGAAGCAATCCCACTCAGACACAGTAGAGAGAGGGCAGATTCACAGGTTTGCCATTAGATCGGGATGTCAGAGAAAGAAATGAGTGGACCGTGACTGCTGAGCGTTTGGCCTGGGCATCTGGAAGAATCATATCATTTACTTGGATGGCCAAAAAACGGGGCGAGGAAGCAAGTTAGTGGTGAGGATGAATAAGTCCATGCGGGTTAGACAGCAATTACATTTCCAAGTGAAGCTATGAAGTCTGAGCCTGGAGCCCAAGGGAGGAGGCTGCAGGTGCAGCCAATCACTCCCATCCTCAGGGGCCTCCCTGTTCCTTCTCTGCCCTCCTGGTGTTCATTTAGGGAGCATGAACCCAACAGAGGACTCTTAACAAGTGCCCCTGGGTTTTTGTACATCTGAAAGTGTATTTGTTATTCCCTCACACTTAAATATCGGTTTACCTAAACGCACAATCCTAGTTTCGAAGTTCTTTAGCACTTAGGTTTTATTATAATGCTATACAATGTTGATTAAAAAAAAAAAAAAACAGCTTTATCCAGGAGTGGTGTCACACACCTTTAGTCTCAGCATTTAGGAGACTGAGGTATGAGGATCACCATGAGTTTGAGGCCAGACTGAGCTAGAGTGAGATCCTGCCTGGAAAAAACAAAACAAAACAAAACAAAACAAAACAAAACAAAACTTTATTATTCAACTTTTCATTTTATTAAAACATTGATTAAAAAAAAAACTTTGAGGCCAAATGAGCTGGCGCACACCTTTAATTTCAGTACTCACGAGGCCAAGGACTGTTGAGCATTGCTAAAAATGGGCTGGGACTGTGAGGAAGCTGGCTTGGGCTGTTGGACATGGCCGGGGACCTTGGGCTGTGGGGGTTGCAGCTGACCTTATCATCAGGAACTCACCCTGGCAACAGAGCCTGGCCCTTCCTGCCCTTGGGCAAGGTTGTAGTGTGCCCTGTCATCGCCCAGAGTGGGCAGAACTGGCGAGGCCCTCCCCCGTTTGATCCCAAAAGCATTTGACTATTCCATAGTCAGGCTTTGCCCACCCCCCACAGTTCCTGGCCCACTCCCCTGTTGAATAAACGAGAGTGAGAGCATGCTATCCATCAGACTGCCTCCCCAGTGGTTCCTTGCCCGTCGCACTCACCTGTTCCAGGACTCTGCTTCGCCCCAACTCCTCCTGCACTTGGGAAGTTGGTGGCCAATGACCCCCCGCCCCCCGGAACTGCGAGGACCCACAGAGGTAGGCAGATCACTGTGAGTTCGAGGCCACCCTGAGACTACATAATGAATTCCAGGTCACCCTGGCCTAGAGCGAGTCCCTATCTCAAAACAATAAAAACAACAACAACAACAAAAAAGCCGGGTGTGGTGGCATACACCTTTAATCCCAGCACACTCAGGAGGCAGAGGTATGAAGCAGGGCACCCAACTCCCCTTCTGCCACACAGCCACGCATGGGCACACAAACACGCAAACACTGCACATGCGTACAAGCAAAAAAAAAACAAAACAACAAAAAACGCTTTCTTAATTTACATAAAGCAATTTAAAGAAGAGCTTCAAAGTACAAAAGGTAGACGAGTGAACCATAGCTGATGTTGCAAAGAAAAGACCAGCTGAAATACAGTGCACAGAGAAATTCCCCAACAATGAAACACGCAGTTCCGGAAGTCAAGGGGAGGTTGGTGGCCGGTGGGTGCCAGTGTGAGGAACGGGGTTCTGCCAGTCTCAGGTGTGCTCTGAGAAGGAAGAGGTGATTGGTTTCCCTGTGCTAAAGCTCAGTATCTTCAACAGGGGATGTGGCCCCTCTCGGGGTCATGTAACTGAGTGTGGGGGTGGTGAAAACTTTGGCCACAGTAAAAGGTTTCTGAATAGGCAGCAACTGTAATTGATTGGAAATAAACGTGTAATGAGCTCGAGGTGCTTCTCGCATGTCCCGTCACACGACTTCACTGTCGTCTTGTTTCTGCACATACAACATGTGTCCAATGACACAAAGCACCAGGGAATGCTGCCTGATATCTGGGCTCAGACTCAAGACTGTCATATGTTATGAATTAAGTGTTTTTACTGTACATTACAAAGTTTTCTGCTCTTACAGAAACATGGTTTAATTATGGAAAACAAACACTTCTAAGATTTTCTTACTGCCGTTCTTCAGTGTGTCAGCATCAAATTAGCATATTTTGGGTTGGATGGTGTTAAAATGTTTGCTTTTAAAAATTGCCGTTTGAGTTGCTGAGTTGAGTGTGATAAGACAAAAATCACTAAGTGAATTTGGCTTGTGATTAGGACAGAATTTCCAACAATTAATGGAAAGGCCCTAAATGTACTTCTGCCAGTTTTCACTATGTATTTACACAAAGCAAAATTTTCAGCATTGATGGTTATTGCGATGGTGTGATTCAGGTATTCCCCATAAACTTAGGTGTTCTGGATGCTAGTCTCCCCAGTTGATGGCAATTGGAAATTAAAGCCTTCTGGAGGTGGTGTTTTGTTGGGGGTGGGCTTATGGATGTTATAGCCAGTTTCCCCTTGCCAGTGTTTGGCACACTCTCCAGTTCCTGTTGTCCACCTGATGTTGGCCAGGGGGTGAATGTCCATTCTCTGCTCATGCCATCGTTTTTCCTGCCATCATGGAGCTTCCCCTCGAGCCTGTAAGCCAAAATAAACCTCTTTTTCCCACAAGCTGCTTTTGGTTGGGTGATTTCTGCCAGCAATGCGAACCTGGCTGCAACAGTAATGTTGGTACCACAGGAGTGGGATTGCTGCTAGACACCTGACTGTGTGGCTTTGGCCTTTTGGAGCTGATTTTCAAGAGGAATGTGGGAGGATTTGAAACCTTGGCCGAAGAGACACCTTGCAGTGCTGTAAGTACAGCTTGATGGACTATTCTGGTCAGAGCTGAAAGACCTGAATGCAGTAAGAACTATGGACTGTGAGGTTTGGCTTATGAGGGTGAGAAAGAGCTTTGCCTGGACTGGGCTAGAAGCAGTTTGTATGAGAGGCTTGCTGTTTTGCCCGTGTCCTGAGAAATCATGCAGGGTTGCATTGTGTAGAAATGGACTGGTGTGTGGAGAAGGGATATGGCACAGAAAGAAATCTTTAGGCTGAAACTGCTGCCTGTTCAGCTGCAATTGTATGAAAGATTACAACCATTGAGATGGGACCAGCTGACCTGTATTGGGACAACAGGAAGCAAGTAGACTCTTTTGAAGGGCCTGAGTGCTCAAGGAGTGTCCTGTTCTTCAAAGTCTGCTTTATTCCCCCTCTGGATTAACAAATTGGCACCCCACCTGGTATTATGGCATATAAGAAATGCAGGAAAGATAGGGCCATTGAATTTGCAATGCAGTCTTGTGTTTTGGAAATGGCCATGGGCAGTGTGAAGCAGGTTTGCTGGGTGCCTGCATGGAGATCCCATGGGGCCATGAGGATGGACCGTGGGTTGCAGTGAAGACCCAGTGGAGGTGCCGGGACCACGAGATGTCTGCTAAGGAGAGGGGCTGGCCCCAGATGAAGTTTTCCAGGACTGTGAGTAGCCTAGCTGGAGGGGTGGAACTGTAACTCCAGAGACTTGCTGCTGGTTAGAATTATCATACCTGAAGGTTTGTCAATGACTAGAGTTGTTGGTCTCGGAGCTACAGAGATTCATGGTTGTTTTAAATCTTGTATTGGTTGAATTTTTCTTTGCTATGCCCAATGCCATCTTTTGTAGTATGAGTGTTTATTCTGTGCCATTATGGGGGGATTTTTTGGTATTATGGCTCAGTTAAAAGAGCTCTGAATATGGGAATGTTTGAACATCATTAGGATTGATAAAAAATGTAGGGACAGCCGGGCATTGTGGCACATGTCTTTAATCCCAGCACTCGGGAGGCAGAGGTTGGAGGGTCGCCATGAGTTCGAGGCCACCTTTAGACTACAGAGTGAATTCCAGGTCAGCCTGGACCAGAGTGAGACCCTACCTTGAAAAACAAACAAACAAAAAAAAAAAAAAGTAGGGATTTTTAAAGGTGGACTGAACGCATTGCATTTTACATCATGGATGTTTATCAGTTTATGGGGGCCAGGGACATAATGTGGTGGTTTGATTCAGGTGTCCCCCATAAACTTGGGTATTCTGAATGCTAGTCTCCCCAGCTGATGGCAACTGGAAATTAAAGCCTCCTGGAGGCAGAGTATTGTTGGGGGCGGGCTTACGGGTGTTGTAGCCAGTTTCCCCATGCCAGTGTTTGGCACACTCTCCTGTTCCTGTTGTCCACCTTATGTTGGCCAGAGGGTGATGTCCACCCTCTGCTCATGCCATTGTTTTCCCCTGCCATCATGGAGCTTCCCCCTCAAGCTTGTAAGTCAAAATAAACCTTCCCTCCCCCCCCCAAGCTGCTCTTAGTTGGGTGATTTCTACCAGCAATGTGAACCTGACTGCAAAAATTATAAAACCAAAATACTGATTAACTGAAAACTGAAGATGGGGCTAGAGAGATGGCTCAGCAGTTAAGGGGTTTGCCTACAAAGCCTAACAAGCAGGGTTAGATTCCCCAGTATCCGTGTAAAGCCAGATGCACAAACTGGCGCACGCATCTGGAGTTTGTTTGCAACCACAGGAGGCCCTGGCAGCCCATTCTTTCTGTTTGTCTCTCTTCTATCTCTCTGCTTGCAAATAAATAAATATTATTTTTTAAAACGAAGATACTCTACTTCCAGCAGTAGGAAGATCAAGTTCAAGGTCACCTGGGATACATGAGACCCTGTTTAAAATAAAACAACAAAAATGAGTGTTGCCAAGGGTGTGGAGAGATTGGAAGCCTTGTGCACTATTGCTTGAAATGTAAAATGATGCAACCGTTATTGAAAACCACATGGCCATGCCTTAAATTTTTTTTAATGGAATTACTATGTTGTGATTGTTCTATATCCTGTCAACTTGACAGGACCTAGAATCACCTGTGAGGGATGATGTGGATTGGGTTAATTTCTGTGCTTATCTGTGAGAAATTTGTCTTTTTAAGCTTTTTTAAATTGACAACTTCCATACTTATAGACAATAAAGCATGATAATTCCCTCCCCTCCCCCACTTTCCCCTTCACAACTCCACACTCCAGCATATCTCCTCCCTCTCTCCATTAGTCTTTTATTTTGATGTCATCATCTTTTCCTATTATGAGGGTCATGTGAAGGTATTACTAGGCTCTGCAAGGTCCTGGATATTGAGGCCAGTCTCTGTCTGGACAGTTGCATTGTAAGCAGTCTTACCTTCCTTTGACTCTTCTTCCTTCACCTCTTCCACAATGTACCCTGAGTATTGGAGGGTGTGATAGAGATGTTTCAGTGCTGAACCCTCCTCCATCACTTCTTCTCAGCACTATGGTGCCTTTTGGGTCATCCCAGTGGTGACTGCCACCTGAAAAGAGAAGCTTCTCTTACCAAATGTGAGAATGGCTTGGGCTTGGGGGTTTAGCTCAGTGGGTGAGTACTTGCCTAGCAAGCGCAAGGCCCTGGGTTCGGTCCTCAGCACCGGAAGAAAAAAGTGAGAGTGGCATTAATATATGGGTATGAACATTAAGAAAAGTGCTTACATGGTAGTTTGGTGAGCATAATATATGCATTTAGCCAGATACCAGCTGGCATTAACCCTCCTAGGGCTCATGAATTCCCCCACCATAGGTTTTCAGAACCAGGTATGTATTCCCTCCCCTGGATTGGGCCTCCAGTCCTATTAGAGAGCAGTTGGTTTCCCCCAGAGCAGACATACCACTATTGCACCCATCTGGTTTTTTGGCCTGGTTGGCCAAACTTGAAACTTCCAGTGTCCACTGTTTTCACTGCTGATGATTTCTCCCATAGGGCTGCATGCCATGTAGCTTTTTCTAGCTTTCTGTCAGCTGGTCTACAGGGAGGAGGTTTTCAGCTCAGCCCCAGCTTGATATCTCAGTGATCTTGCAGCCCAGGCATGTGGAGTCTTCAACAATAGGGTCTTACCATCTATTTCTGGTGGGAAACCAAGAGCCTTGGCAATAGCCTGTGATGGTTTGGGGGCATCAGGGACCTCCCTGGCCAACAACTCACTAGACGGTAAAGGGATTGTCTTGAATAGGTTAATTAAGGTGGGAAGACCAGCCTTAACTGTGGGTGATCCCCTTCCATGGGTTGGGGTCCTGGAACATATCAAAAGGAGAGCTGGCGGGACACCAGCATTCATCACTGGGCTCTGCTTCCCCCTGACTGGGAATGAACAACTTATGATGGACTGTGACCTGCAACTGTAAGCTTAAATAAACACTTCATCCCTCAGTTTAAACTCTTTTTGTTTGTTTGTTTGTTTTGATTTTTCGAGGTAGGGTTTCACACTCTAGCCTAGGCTGACCTGGAATTCACTATGTAGTCTCAGTGTAGCCTCGATCTCACGGTGATCCTCCTACCTCTGCCTCCCAAGTACTGGGATTAAAGGCGTGTGCCACCATGCCTGATTTAAACTCATTTTTTGTCAGGTATTTTTGTCCAAGAAATGAGAAGGTAACCTATACCTATGTGATTCAGCAATTTCACCTCAGTCTATATGCACAAGAATTTAAAACAGGATCTTAAAAAAAACTATTTATTTATTTGTAAACAGAGAGAGAGAGAGAGAGAGAGAGAGAGAGAGAGAGAGAGAGAGAGAGAGAATGGGTGCACCAGGGCCTCTAAACCACTGCAAATGAACTTCACACACATGCACCACTTTGTGCATCTGGTTTACGTGGGTCCTGGGGAATCGAACCCAGGTTTTTAGGCATTGCAAGCTAGCACTTTAACCATATCCCCAGCCCTAAAACTGGGTGTTGAAGAACCCCAACATCATAGCACCTCAGCTAAAATATCCAGTGGTGAAAAAATATATATATACACAATGAAATTTATTCAGCCTTGCACAGCTAAGCAAGACTTCCTTGGGGAGGAGATAGCACTCAGGGCTATCTCCTCACAGCCCCACCAGCCTTAGCCAGCTCTTATGACTACCTCAGTTCAGGCCCCTGGCCCATGGAATGACAGCCCACAGGCTAGTTTCTCCCCCATCAACTAACTGAATCTAGAAAAATCCCCCAGACATTTCCAGAAATTTGCTTCCATGGTGATTAAAAAAAAAACTTTAAAATTTTTATTTTTATTTATTTACTAGAGAGAGAGAGAGAGAGAGGAGAGAGAGAGAGAAAGAGAATGGGCGTGCCAGGGCCTCCAGCCACTGCAAATGAACTCCAGATGCTTGCGCCACCTTGTGTATCTGGCCTACATGGGTCCTGGGGAATCGAACCTTAACCACTAAGCCATCTCTCCAGCCCCTTCCACGGTGATTTCCATCAAGTTGACAGCCAGAATCAAAGATGCCCCTTCCCTCCCGGGCAAGAAGCCCCAGCCCGCCCCGCCCCGCCCCGCCAGCGGTCATTGCTGCGCTGAGCAAAGGAGTTTGGGGACTGGGGGAGGGGACTGCGGGCCCTCGCGTGCAGTTTCCGCTGGGGTCCGCGGGGACACCAGACTGACTAGCCAAGGAGCAGCTGCAGCAAAAGAGGAGCAAGGATGAGGTGTGAGGAAGGCAGGCGGGCGATGCCCTGGGCGCCCAGGTAAGGATGGAAGGACAAGATGCAGCGATCAGCCGCCAATGTCCCTTTACCCGGCTGCGGCCCAGACTGCGGAGTGGAAAGAGGCTGCAGAGGGGTGGGGGTGGGGCGAGGGGGGTTCTGCCCAACGGAAGGCTGAGCTCATGGCCGGAAGAATGGTCTCCAGGCCATTGGCCTGCAGTTTGTGGGCCTGTCCGTGGTTATAGCCTAAGCTAGGCATGCACAACCCTTACGGATCACAGCAATCTTGGGTGCGGCCACACAGATAAAAGAGACTAGGAGGCCTTTTCTCTCCAGGAGGGGGTATAGCTCAGGGGTAGAGCATTTGACTGCAGATCAAGAGGTCCCCGGTTCAAATCCGGGTGCCCCCTTTGCCGTCCACTTTTGCTTCCCTGATCCATTCTGTTCTCTGTGACGTGTCTGCCCCTCCCGCCTTCCACTCCCTCGGTCGCTTGCTTTCCCAGGAAGGTCACTAGTCATTTAGGGAGAGAAAGCTTAATCGAATTAGTGTGCTGTGAACGGAAAGAAAGGATCCTCTGGGGTGGGGTGGACGCTGCAACGAGGGCAGCTGTGGAAGGGGCGTCCTCTCCAAAGTGAGGGTTCAGCACTCACTCATTGGGGGAACCCCGGATGACTGTAGCCACACATACTCGCTGACTTGCTTCAGTCACACCTGCTGGTCACAGTGTTTTCCAGGTGAGCCATATGGAAGAGGGGCCTGGGTTGCAGTGTCCCCCCTGAAGGGGCAGGCGGAGGCAGGGGGTTGTCACAGAGCTGGTTAGAGCTGGCTGTGGCTGGGGGTGGCCAAAAGACCCTCTCATCTGGGAGTCTTCCCAGACATAGCAGCAGCAGCAGATGTGTGTGCCCGGAGAGCAGACTCACCACCCGGGAAAACGGGAGCGGCCTCCTCCTCCTGCTGCAGCGCCCCCTGCCGACACCCGTCCCGGTGCAAACCTGTCCACCAGGGCCGAGCGCCAAGGCAAGGGCAGCTGGGAGGTGAGAATCCGTAAACTCATAACTGGCACACGTGTCTGCCTTGGCCAATCGGATGTCAGTGGATGGGAGGTAGGCTGGACCACGAAAGTGCGCATGTCCCTGGAGCAGCTGCCCTTTCCACCTGGCCCCAGAATGAAAGAGCGCACATGGCCAGTTCTGAACTGAACCCCAGCTAGCCCTGCAGCTTGAAATTGTGGAAACAGATCCGACCCAAGTGAGTCACGGAGGCCAAACTGACAAAGTGGAGTGAGAAACCCTGAAAGGGAGGTTGTCACAATCCACTCATGCTGTTGTTCTTATATTATAAAATATTATATATTATTGTAACATATCATTATATATTTTAAAATATATATATTGTTTATGTATTGATTTGAGAGAGAGAGAGAGAGAGAGAGAGAGAGAGAGAGAGAATGGGAATGCCAGGGTCTCCAGCCACTGCAAAGGAACTCCAGATGCATGGGTCCCCTTGTGCATCTGGCTTACGTGGGTCCTGGCTTTGCAGGCAAACGCCTTAACCACTAAGCCGTATCTCCAGCCCATTATATATTATTAAAACTGCTACAGAGGCTATCCGAACACCAAAGCCTTGCACAAAGTCCATTAGAGTCTTACACATACACACACTCTGTGAGAATGCTTGCTTTTCAATCTTTTTTTTTTTTTTTTTGGTAGGGAAACAAGATTTTATTTTCAAGGATTTGTGCAGACAACAGTGAACAAAAAACTGTATTTCAACTATAAAAAGGAACTGCCTTCATTTTGCCCTGGAATACAAGGCTATGGTGATGCCAGTTTGAATCTGAGACAATATTGCTATACTCATATCTCCATCCCTAAAACACTCCCCTGAGGAACTCTGAATCATTTTTAGTCAAATATATGATATGTCAACCAAGGTCATGCATAGGGTCAAAAAAGCTCTATTTACCTGCTTACATAAAGTCAAGAAATGAAATAAGCTGTGTCTTTGCTCCTCCGTCACCTCACGCACTTTTTGGTACATTCAGATACAGCTTCAGAGTTCAGGCCACACAGGAAGCTGTCCCACATGCGTTTGAATTAGAAGTGTAGAATGGAACTAACATAAAATATGAAGCAGATCTAAACACCAGACCCATAAGCCCTATTAGAAAACAAGTCATTAAAGCTCAAAATAACAAGTGCAGCTGGGTGTGGTGGCACACGCCTTTAATCCCAGCACTTGGGAGGCAGAGGTAGGAGGATCGTCATGAGTTCGAGGCCACCCTGAGAATACAGAGTGAATTCCAGGTCAGCCTGAGCTAGAGTGAGACCCTACCTCAAAAACCAAACCAAACCAAACCAAAACAAAACAAGTACAAAACACACTGAACTTGCTTCCAAGGAGTGACGTTCCATTTGGCTAACAGGTCCCAAGTACATACCTACAAGGTGTAATTCTTTTGTTTGTTTTGTTTGTTTTTAAATTTTATTGATTTATTTGCAAGCAGAAAGAGAGAGAGAAGTGAGACAGAGAGAGAATAGGCATGCCCATGTACTCCAGATGCATGTGCCCCTTGTGCATCTGGCTTATGTGGGTCCTGAGAAATCGAACCTGGGTCCTTTGAATTCACAGGCAAATGCCTTAACTGCTAAACCATTTCTGCAGCCCAAGGTGTAATTCTTTCACATTGCAATAGATTTCCTTTCTCTGACATGTAAGATCCTCAGAAATGACCATGGAAAACACACAAACCATTAAAACTTACCCTGTGGCCCAATTCCTGAAGAGATAACAGCCACAGTTCTGAGATGATGACAAAGGTAGGGTTACTTGTTTGACTTTCTCTTCTAGAACCCCTCAAAGCACGAAACTGCAGATTAGAGAGCTTAACTTCTTAGCAGTTTTTATTCGTTTGGAGTAAGCAGACCAGATCATTTGTCACATTTGTGGAGTCAAACACAGCAAACCTGTCCATAATGAAACTTGACCACAAAGACAAATCAATGGGAAGATCTAGGTCTATGCTTGCTGACTGTAATTTTGGGACCTGCATTTTTTAAAAAATCAAGCTGTAGGCTTCATAAGCACAACAGGTCATTCTTTTGCAGACTGATGGGAAGAGGAGTGCAAAAGTCTTCCCTCAAATGTTGAGTCATCTAAAATGATTAGCTCAGGAGTTAAAGCCTTTCCCTCACAATTGCAAAACTCCATTTTCCTTTACTCAGTAAACATCTCATTTTATTCATGGACTCTGAGCTGTCCAAACATGGCAGTGAACACCAGCAACTACTCTCATGTCAATCTCTCATATTCTTAATAGTAAATAGACTTTCCAGAGACAATGAAAGAAAACTGCAATGTGAAGAAAACTGAGTTGGCCAAAAAAACAATCAACTAAAAATTGCCTTACCTGAAACTTAAAGAAAGTTTGTAGCTTTTTTTTGGTTGTTTTTTGGGGGTAGTGTCTTACCTGGATGACTTGGAATTCATTATGTAGTCTTAGGGTAGCCTTGAACTCATGGCAATCCTCCTACCTCTGCCTCCCGAGTGCTGGGATTAAAGGCATGCGCCACCACACCTGGATATCTTATAACATGACAAAAATTTTATCTATCTAAACCTTCGTCACAATCAATTCTTTTATTATTATTATTATTTATTTTTTTATTTGCAAGCAGAGAGAGAGAGAGAAGACAGGCAGACAGAGAATGGGCATGCTAGGGCCTTTAGCCACTGTAAACGAACTCCAGATGCATGTGCCCCTTGTGCATCTGGCTTATGTGGGTCCTGGAGAATCGAACCGGGATCCTTTGACTTTGTAGGCAAATGCCTTAACTGCTAAGCCATTTCTCCAGCCCCCACAATCAATTCTTATACTAGATGAAATAACTAGTATATGAATTGATATACTAATTAATTTTCTACCATAACTTCAAATATATTAATCAATTATATGTTCAATAGTTTCTCCCCCCCCCCCAGTGTTGATATTTAAAACTGTGTAATAGTGTTTGGCATTAAGTAACTTAGAAAATATAAACAAACTTTAGGAAATAGCAATGGCTGATTCATTTCTATATATCATGTGATTGACGGAAGTCTTCTTTTGGGGATACTGGTGAACGGAAGATGTTTTCATGCCTCCGTCACTGCTTTCTAGTCTCATCACAGATAATTCCTGAATTTCACATAATCTCAGATGCTCTTGGCAAACTGAAGCAACCAGCGCATAACAGGCTGCTTCATCTGCTTTCTTTTGGCTGTGAGCTGTGCCGTCTCAGGTTCCCAGATGGGGATATAAAGGACAGGTTTCTAAAGCCATTTCTTGGCCTTTTACATAACTCTCATTTCCCACCACTCACCCTCCCTCCCCCGTTTGCCAAATCCAAAATCAACTAGTGAAAAAAAGTCAAGTCTTGAAATTCTCTCTGCTTTTAAGAAGTGTGGGCACAGCCTATGGGTTTCCATTTGAAAAAATCCTGATGAAGGACTGAAGAACAAAAAAGGTACTAGGTTGTGTATTTGTTTGTTTTCTGCAGTGTTGGGGAAACCCCGGGGTCTGGAGAATGCTAAGCAGATGCTCTCCCACTGAGTTACAACCCCAACCCAGGTGACAGGTTTTTAAGTAGGAGGTTTGTATGTAAATCTGAGGGATGAAATCTGTCTGGACAGAGATGCTTGCTGCCAAGGGCTGGTTTACACACAGGTCAGAGAAGTTGGCTTTCTGGAGTCCTTTGAAGCTTCATGTTCATGAGCAAGAGGAGTCCCCTGAACAAGGCAGGGGGAGATGCTCTGGTGTCATCCTGGGGACTGATGATTTTAGCTGCATCTCCTTCAGTGGGTCCACGCCTCTGACATCTTCTTCATTCCTGTCGCCTTGGGTGGCAGCTGACAAACTGGGCACTTTGAATGCTTTTCAATCTTGACTGACATCATGCCATTATCAGTGTTTGTCCTTGATAAATTGACAGTTGTTCCAGAAATCATATAATCTTCATTCTTAACATTTATTTTTTTATTTTTTTTTTTTTTTTGCCTCCCTGGATGGAAGGTCACAGCCCTCGCATCCGTAATTATAATCACTCTGCTATTGCTAAGTAAATTAATATCTTTGGAGAGCCACTCTCTGTTGTTATTTATTTATTTTTTAGAGAGATGCACAGAGAGAGACAGAGAGAGAGGGCGTGCCAGCAGCCTCTCAGCTGCTGTGCTTGTGGTCAAGTGCAGCATTGCGCCCTTGCGTCACTTTGCATCTGGCTAAACGTGGGACCTGGAGATTGGAACCGGCTTTCTTAGGCTTAGCAGGCAGGTGCCTTAACCGCTAAGCCATCTCTCCAGCCCTCTGTTGTTATTTTAGGTTAACAAAACCAGCCCACCCAGCAAAGCCCAGTCCAGACCAACTGATTCTCATGTAGCTGCAGATCCACGGGCATGAGGACAAATGCCTATGGATGTGTGTCACTGGTTCTTGTGGCAGCTCGCCATGTGACATTGTCTTGAATAAGACTGGCAAACACTGAACTAGAAACAGACATCTAGACAGGCCCCCTGCAGTGACAGAGGCGTAAAATCCATGGACGTCTTCCTCCTGAAGTAGTGATGGCAAGCAATTTGTAAAAGGCACTGGAGACTGTTATTGAGGGCAGGAAAAATGGTGTGTCATAGCCTAGAAGAGTGAAAATATACTTGAACTTTACTGAGTTGAGAAGTCAACTTCAGCGTCAAATATTCACTGCATGAGCTATTTGTGACAGACTGCCTCTGACAAGGTGCTACAAGGAAGGTTTGAGTTCCAGTGAGAACTGACTGGTCAATAGAATTCCAAAGCAATAAGGACAGTCCACATCACATACTTATAAAAATTAAACCAATTTTTTTTTTTTTTTCCAGGTAGGGTCTCACTCTAGCCCAGGCTGACCTGGAGTTCACTATCCAGTCTCAGGCTGGCCTTGTACTCACAGCGATCCTCCTACCTCTGCCTCTTGAGTGCTGGAATTAAAAGTGTGCGCCACCACGCCTGGCCCCTAAACCAATCTTTTTGTGTTAAAGGGGAAGCTGGGCCTGGGATGATGACTTGGCCGTGAAAGGCATTTGCTTGCAAAGCCTGCCAGCCCATGTTCAGTTCTCCAGCCACCCACATAAAGCAGCACCCTGGAAAATCCACACACGCACACACACACGTGAAAATAAATAAATAAATAAATAAATAAATAAATAAATAAATAAATATGTATATGTATATGAAGTTGTGACTACATTTAGTTAGAAAGAAGGAAAAATCTAGAACCTTCCAATGAGACACAGCCTTACGGAATAGACCCCATTAACTGTGTGGATTCAATATCTTTGCTAAGGCTGTGTGAAGTAGGTCTGGTCCATAGGACCGAAGTGTTCCCAGGAAGCTGATGGGTATGGCCCCCACAGAAACTTGATGTACCAGAAACACATAGTTGGGCTGGAAGAAAGCAATGTCAAAAAGAACTGTGAATCTGGGCGTGGTGGTGCATGCCTTTAATCCCAGCACTTGGGAGGCAGAGGTAGGAGGATCTCAGTGAGTTCAAGGCCACCCTGAGACTACATAGTGAATTCCAGGTCAGCCTAGGCCAGAGTGAGACCCTACCTCAAACCCCCCCCACCCCCAAAAGAACTGTGAACATGGCCCTTGGAAAAATGGAAATCAAATTCACAGGAAACCCACAAGTTTTTTTTTTTTTTTTTTTGAGAGCATTGTATTAACCAAAAGCAGTTTACAAACTGGACTGAAAGTGACAGATTGAGAAGCACGAGGTGCTCTGGGCCTCCGTGGGAGGCAGAGAGACTGCTTGGCCTGCAAAAAGCACTTGTTTTCCAATGACCTCATCAGAAATTGCAACGGGAGAGTGATGGAAAAGGTGGGTTCCTGTAGGGCTGAGCCGAGGGTTCTGCAGAACAATGGTGGGAGCCATTCTCCAAGATAACTTCCCTAATCCAGGGATAGCGATTGTTCTGCGTCGCTGAGTTTTGGAGTATTTTCTATGTGATAATGATTGTAAACTGGCCGGAAGATTCTGAAATTGGTCTCTAGAAGGGGGGCTGTGCTGCCAACAAGAGCTAACAGTAATGTGGCCAGTTTGCCTACCATTTGAACTTCTAGGGACCACCTTCTTTTTTCTTTTTCTTTTATTAGTTATGTATTTAGTGTATATACAGCTATGATGGTACCATCGTTAGCCTTCCCCCCGTCCTTCCCCTGTGGGCATTGTGGGTCTTGCATTGTGGGGGTTGCCATCAGTTATGGGGGAGAGGCAATGTCTCTGTGCATAATGACCCAACTCATGGCTCTAACAATCTTTCTGCCTCCTCTTCTGTGAATTTCAGGGACCACTTTCTATGACCATATATTCCTCACATTGTCCAGTCTGTGAATGCCAATGGTATTATAGGTCAGTTTCTGACCTAGCTCTCTCTCTCTCTCTCTCTCTTTAAAAAAAATATTTTATTTATTTATTTGAGAGAGAGAGAGAGAGAAAATGGGCATGCCAGGTCCTCCAGCCACTGCAAATGAATTCCAGACGTATGTACCCCCTTGTGCATCTGGTTTACGTGGGTCCTGGAGAATTGAACCAGGATCCTTTGGCTTTGCAGGCAAATGCCTTAACTGCTAAGCTATCTCTCCAGCCCCCTAGCTCTCTTTTTAAAATGTTTATTATTATTATTATTATTAAGATGTTTAGTATGGCTACACCATGTGTTGGTACCCTCTTTTCCCTCGTCCCTGTCCCCATTCTATTGGGGATGCTCCTCAGTGGGGTTGCAGGTATTCCCCATGGGGTTGTGGTTTATATGTTTTGGGAGCAACAGTCAGTTATATTGTGTGGGTGGGTGGGGGAGAGGGTAACCTAGCTCTCTTATTTGAAATGTGAGATGGACAAAATTTATTTTGTAAGTGCGTAGATCTCTGGATTAACACAAGCCTCACCAAGATTGAATGAAGATCACATGATAATAGATTCATTTTCTGTGTGTGTGTGTGTGTGTGTGTGTGTGCGTGCGCGCGCACAAAGAGTTTATTCAAGCCCAAATGAGGATGGCTTACAGGGAGAAAACTGGAATTATAGTTGCTCAGAATAAGTGCTCTCAAAATGATGTCTGAGAGGTTTGGGTTTTTTTTTTTAAATACATGGGGTGTTAACTAAAAAGGAAGAAAAAAGAGCCGGGCATGGTGGCACATGCCTTTAACCCCAGCACTTGGGAGCAGAGGTAGGAGTATCACTGTGAGTTCGAGGCCACCCTGAGACTCCATAGTGAATTCCAGGTCAGCCTGAGCTAGAGTGAAACTCTGCCTCAAAAAACCAAACCAAAACCAACAAACAAACAAACAAACAAACAAAAACAAAAACAAAAACAAAACAAACAAAACAAATGGAAGAAAAGAAGAAAGGAAATTGCTGGGCATGGTGGCACACGCCTTTAATCCCAGCAGAGGTAGGAGGATTGCTGTGAGTTAGAGGCCACGCTGAAACTACATAGTAAATTCCAGGTCAGCCTGGGCTACAGGGAGACCCTACCTAGAAAAACAACAAAAAAGAAAGAAAGAAAGAGAGAAAGAGGGAAAGAGAGAGAGAGAAAGAAGGAAAGGAAAGGAAAGGAAAGGAAAGGAAAGGAAAGGAAAGGAAAGGAAAGGAAAGGAAAGGAAAGAGGAACTTGTTTTGTGGCAAATGGATGTGTCTCAGTGGTCAGTCACTGACAGGACTCCCAGCAGGACCAGGCTTCACCAGGCAATGTGTAGTCTTCTGAATGTGAAGGTGTCCATAGAGACTGGCCAAGCTGGACCAGCTGAAAGTGACAGATTGAGAAGCACGAGGTGCTCTGGGCCTCGGTGGGAGGCAGAGAGACTGCTTGGCCTGCAAAAGCACTTGTTTTCCAACGACCTCATCAGAAATTGCAACGGGAGAGTGATGGAAAAGGTGGGTTCCTGTAGGGCTGAGCCGAGGGTTCTGCAGAACAATGGTGGGAGCCATTCTCCAAGGTAACTTCCCTAATCCAGGGATGGCGATTGTTCTGCATCGCTGAGTTTTGGAGTATTTTCTATGTGATAATGATTGTAAACTGGCTGGAAGATTCTGAAATTGGTCTCTAGAAGGGGGGCTGTGCTGCCAACAAGAGCTAACAGTAATGTGGCCAGTTTGCCTACCATTTGAACTTCTAGGGACCACTTTCTTTTTTCTTTTTCTTTTATTAGTTATGTATTTAGTGTATATACAGCTATGATGGTACCATCGTTAGCCTTCCCCCCCGTCCTTCCCCCGTGGGCATTGTGGGTCTTGCATTGTGGGGGTTGCCATCAGTTATGGGGGAGAGGCAATGTCTCTGTGCATAATGACCCAACTCATGGCTCTAACAATCTTTCTGCCTCCTCTTCTGCGAATTTCAGGGACCACTTTCTATGACCATATATTCCTCACATTGTCCAGTCTGTGAATGCCAATGCTGTTATAGGTCAGTTTCTGACCTAGCTCTCTCTCTCTCTCTTTTAAAAAATATTTTATTTATTTATTTGAGAGAGAGAGAGAGAGAAAATGGGCATGCCAGGTCCTCCAGCCACTGCAAATGAATTCCAGACGTATGTACCCCCTTGTGCATCTGGTTTACGTGGGTCCTGGAGAATTGAACCAGGATCCTTTGGCTTTGCAGGCAAATGCCTTAACTGCTAAGCTATCTCTCCAGCCCCCTAGCTCTCTTTTTAAAATGTTTATTATTATTATTATTATTATTATTATTAAGATGTTTAGTATGGCTACACCATGTGTTGGTACCCTCTTTTCCCTCGTCCCTGTCCCCATTCTATTGGGGATGCTCCTCAGTGGGGTTGCAGGTATTCCCCATGGGGTTGTGGTTTATATGTTTTGGGAGCAGCAGTCAGTTATATTGTGTGGGTGGGTGGGGGAGAGGGTAACCTAGCTCTCTTATTTGAAATGTGAGATGGACAAAATTTATTTTGTAAGTGCGTAGATCTCTGGATTAATACAAGCCTCACCAAGATTGAATGAAGATCACATGATAATAGATTCATTTTCTGTGTGTGTGTGTGTGTGTGTGTGTGTGTGCGCGCGTGCGTGCGCACAAAGAGTTTATTCAAGCCCAAATGAGGATGGCTTACAGGGAGAAAACTGGAATTATAGTTGCTCAGAATAAGTGCTCTCAAAATGATGTCTGAGAGGTTTGGGTTTTTTTTTTTAAATACATGGGGTGTTAACTAAAAAGGAAGAAAAAAGAGCCGGGCATGGTGGCACATGCCTTTAATCCCAGCACTTGGGAGCAGAGGTAGGAGTATCACTGTGAGTTCGAGGCCACCCTGAGACTCCATAGTGAATTCCAGGTCAGCCTGAGCTAGAGTGAAACTCTGCCTCAAAAAACCAAACCAAACCAACCAACCAAACAAACAAACAAACAAACAAAAACAAAACAAAAACAAAACAAACAAAACAAATGGAAGAAAAGAAGAAAGGAAATTGCTGGGCATGGTGGCACATGCCTTTAATCCCAGCAGAGGTAGGAGGATTGCTGTGAGTTAGAGGCCATGCTGAAACTACATAGTAAATTCCAGGTCAGCCTGGGCTAGAGGGAGACCCTACCTAGAAAAACAACAAAAAAGAAAGAAAGAAAGAGAGAAAGAGGGAAAGAGAGAGAGAGAAAGAAGGAAAGGAAAGGAAAGGAAAGGAAAGGAAAGGAAAGGAAAGGAAAGGAAAGGAAAGGAAAGGAAAGAGGAACTTGTTTTGTGGCAAATGGATGTGTCTCAGTGGTCAGTCACTGACAGGACTCCCAGCAGGACCAGGCTTCACCAGGCAATGTGTAGTCTTCTGAATGTGAAGGTGTCCATAGAGACTGGCCAAGCTGGACCAGAACAGCCTTGCAGGCTGTGGTCTCATGCCTTATGTTTTTCTAGGCTGAAAAATATTTAGCCCCCTTTTCTCTTATTGACAAACTCCACAACATACACATAATCATAATCCCCTTCCACCACTCTCCTATGTCCCTTGTCCCCCACACCTCCTCCCCTGAGCGCTCTCTTCTTTCCAATAGTCCCTCTTCTATTTTTTATTTATTTTATTTTTTAAGATAGGGTCTCGCTCTAGTACAGGCTGACCTGGAATTCACTCTGTAGTCTCAAGGTGACCTCTGCTTCCCGAGTGCTGGGATTAAAGGCGTGCGCCACCACTCCTGGCCCCTCTTCTCTTTTGATGTCATTTTTTTTTTTTTTGCCCTTTTCCATCATCCGTGACATTATGTAGATGGGCTCAGTCTTGTGCAGGTCATGACAGTTGCTGTGAGGTCACAAATGCAACTGTCACTTGGTTCCTGGAAGACAGCACTCCAAAGCGCTCCTTCCCGTCCTTTGGATCTTTCATTCTTTCAGCTGCCTTTCCTGACACGGTCCCTGAGCCTTGGAGGGCGTGAGGCGTCTCATTTAGTGCTGAACACTCCACTGTCACTTTTTTCAGTGCTCTGATGAGTTTTGGATCTCCTCAGCACTCACCGCCATCCGAAAAGAGAAGCTTCTCTCTCCAAAAGTAAGATCAGCATTAATATAGGGACATAAACATAAATATTTAGAAGGGAATGTGGTGGGCATAATTTATCCATTTAGCCAAACAATAGGAGTAGCCTCCTCTCTAGGGTTTTATGACCTTTGTAGCCATTTTGTAGCTTTTGTTTAGGTTTTCAGAATCAGGCAGACATGGCACTATTGCACTACTGGGCACATCTTGTCTAGCTGGCTGGTTGAATAGCTTGAAGGGTCCACTGCTGGTTAAGACGGTTGATGACTCCTCCCTCAGCAGGCTGCATAGCTCTTTCTTTCCTTTTTTCTTTTTTAAAAATATATTTTGTTTATTTATTTATTTGAGACAAAGAGGCAGAGAGAGACAGAGAGAGAGAGAGAAAGAGAGAGAGAGAGAGAGAGAGAGAGAGAATGGGCATGCCAGGGCCTCCAGCCACTGCAAATGAACTCCAGACACGTGTGCTCTTTTGTGCATCTGACTTACGTGGGTCCTAGAGAATTGACCTGGGATCCTTTGGCTTTGCAGGCAAATGCCTTAACTGGTAAGCCATCTCTCCAGCCCCTCTTTCCTTTTTCTTTTCTCTTTCTTCCCTCCCTCTCCCCCCTTCTCTCTTTCTTTTCAAGGTAGGGTCTTACTCTAGCCCAGGCCAACCTAGAATTCACTATGTAGTCTCAGGCTGGCCTCGAACTCACAGGGATCCTCCTGCCTCTGCCTCCTGAGTGCTAGGATTTAAAGCATGCAACACCATGACCAGCACAACATAGAACTTTACAGCACTCTGACGCTAGCAGGGAGAAGGCTTCCAGCTCAGCTCTAGCTTGATTTTTCAGTGTCCTGCAGCCAAAGCATATGGTGTCTTCAGTTATAGGGTTTTACCAACTACTTCTGGTTGGCAGTGAAGAGCCTTGTCAATAGCCTATATTATTTTGGGGGCCTCAGGAAGCCTCCCTGACTCACAACTCACTGGGAGATATCCCACCCCTGGCACTGGGAATTGTTTCACACACACACACACACACACACACACACACACGTTATACATTTTTATTATTCTTTTTAAAATATTTTTAAGATTTTATTTTTATTTATTTATTTATTAGAGACAGAGGTGGGCGGGGGAGAGACAGTGAGAATGGGTGTGCCAGGGCCTCCAGCCACTGCAAATGAACTCCAGATGCATGTGCCACCTTGTGCATCTGGCTTACGTGGGACCTGGAGAACTGAACCTGGGTCCTTAGGCTTCACAGGCAAACACCTTAACCACTAAGCCATCTCCCCAGTCCAGGTTATACTCTTTTATCTCCTCACCCATGCTCCCGTTACCCTGCCCCCCACCCCAGTGGGGTTATGGTATTTAGTGTGAGGTCATGAAGGCCTCAGTCAGTCCCTGTGGGCTAGCAGGGGCCTGTGCCTCAGGGTATTCCTACCCACACTGTGCCTCTTACAATCTTTCCACCCCCTTTCACAACATTCCCTGAGCCATGGCAGGCCTGTTGGCAGTCTGATTTAGTGTTAAGATCTTTGTAGCCTCTGGGTTTCTGCTTTGATGGGTTTTGGTTGATCACTGTGTCTGTTATCATCACCCTGGAGCTGGTTGTCAGGCGAGCAGTAAGAGCAGGGTTCATGTTGCTGGTTCCTCTGCATTTTTTCCCCCTGGATCCCAGCAGAGGTGGCACATCTTGTGGTGGGAACTGGCTGTCTTTTTGTCTTATTGACACATCTCGGTTCTCCCCTTTTTTCTCTCCCTTCACTGGTCATTTACCCTGGTTTGTTTGCTTCCCAGGCATTCACCATAGAATGATGTCTAGCCCTGGCACTCAAACCCAGTACTCAGCCCCCTCTCATCACACTGGGCTTTAAAAAATACCAGCGCTCGGGAGGCAGAGGTAGGAGGATCACCAAGAGTTCGAGGCCACCCTGAGACTACATAGTTAATTCCAGGTCAGCCTGGACCAGAGTGAGACCCTACCTCGCAAAAACCAATATATATATAATTTTTATATTTATTTGAGAGGGAGAGGCAGCCAGAGGAGGAGAGAGAGAGAGAGAGAGAGAATATGGGTGCACCAGGCCTCCTGCCACTGCAAACTCCAGACACATGTGCCACCTTGTGCATTGGGCTTATGTGAGTACTGGGGAATCAAACCTTGATCATTAGGTTTCACAGGCAAGTACCTTAACAGCTATGCCAATTTTCCAGCCCCCATACTGGTATTCTTGTGTAACAAAATATGGCTTCTGGGCACAGTGTTCACTCCTATAGGGTATTTCTGCCAAACTCTGTCTTTAAAAATTATATGTGGGCTGGAGAGATGGCTCAGAGGTTAAGCGCTTGCTTGTGAAGCCTAAGGACCCTGGTTCAAGGCTCGATTCCCCAGGACCCACAAAAGCCAGATGCACAAGGGGGCACATGCATCTGAAATTCATTTGCAGTGGTTGGAGGCCCTGGCATGCCCATTTTCTGTCTTATCTATCTGCCTCTTTCTCTGTTTTTCTGTTGCTGTCAAATAAATAAATTAAAAAAAAAAAAATTTTTAAAAATCATATGTGGGCTGGAGAGATGTCTCAGAGGTTAAGGCACTTGCTTACAAAACCTAATGACCCAGGTTCCATTCTCCAGGATCCACATAAACCAGATGCACAAGGTGGCACATGCATCTGGAGTTCGTTTGCAGTGGTTGGAGGCCCTGGTGTGCCCATTCTCTCTGTCTCTTCTCTTTCTACCTCTCTCTCTGCTTGTAAATAAAATAAGAAATATTAAAAATCACATGTGAGAATGCTGGGCTGGTGGCGCACGCCTTTAATCCCAGCACTTGGGAGGCAGAGGTAAGAGGATCGCTGAGAGTTCAAGGCCACCCTGAGACTACATAGTGAATTCCAGGTTAGCTTGGGCTAGAGTGAAACCCTACCTCGAAAAACCAAAAATAAAAAAATAAATAAAAATCACATGTGAGAGGAGGGTGAACGGACCCTGGAAAGTAAAAAGCAGAAATGTCCCTGAGTCTGCCCTTGCATTTTCTTCTTTACTAGAGATCAAAAGAAGGATCTCAGCCAGGCGTGATGGCGCACGCCTTTAATCCCAGCACTCAGGAGGCAGAGGTAGGAGGATCGACATGAGTTTGAGGCCACCCTGAGACTACATAGCGAATTCTAGGTCAGCCTGGGCCAGAGTGAGACCCTACCTCGAAAAAAAAAAATCTTAGAATTAATTTTACAGTTTTGCTGGGCATGGTGGTGCATGCCTTTAATCCCAGCCCTGGGAGGCAGAGGTAGGAGGATCGCCGATAGTTTGAGGTTTGAGGCCATCCTGACACTACATAGTGAATTCCGGGTCAGCCTGGGCTAGAGTGAGACCCTACCTCAAAAGAGAGAGAGAGGTAGGGATCTCTCCTCTCCTTATCTCTTGGCTAAAGAAGATACCTGTATCTTTCTTTACATGAACAATCCCTTTTCTAGAATTTAAATCTGATCCTGGCATTGTAGATGGTTAAGCTCAACTCCAAAATTTGGCTTCATGGCTAGCCCATTCTTGAGCCAGCTCTAACTCAGATGAAACAGCCCTCACTGGCTCACAAGAGCCTGAAGGGAAGGCCCACCACAATAAGGTCATAAGTAAATGCTTATCAGGTGGGCAGGTCTTTGTTCATTTCTCCTGAGCTTCCAGGTTCCTGTCCCGGTAAACCTCCCCCCCATGGGCTCTCTATCCCCTCCTGCCCCCCATGTCCAGAGAACCTCTGCACTGTCAACTCTTTCCACTCCTCTAAAATCCTTTTCCATGTTCTAAGGCTCATGTTTGTTCTCCCACATGAGCTCATGGACTGCGTGGGCCCACCCATTTTCCCTTCCTTGGTTTGCAGGCCCTCCCTCTCCCTCATGTATTCCTGAACAAAATGTCATGTTTCATAACTTATCCTTCTCAGTTTGGCTTATGCAATTCTTTGGGTAAAAGCAGACACAAACTCAAGATTTGGGGTTCAAGGATTATTTCTGAACCCCAGCACCCTGTAACAATATGTATTTTTTTTTTTTTAATTTGAGAGACAGACAGAGAGAGACAGAGAGAATGGGCACGCTAGGGCCTCTCAGCCGCTGTGAATGAACTCCAGATGCGTGCGCCTCCTTGTGTGCGTGTGCAGCATCGTGCGTGTGCGTCACTTTTGCATCTGGCTAAATGTGGGACCTGGAGGTTTGAACAGGCGTTCTTATGCTTCGTGGGCCGGCACCTTAACCACTAAGCCATCTCTCCAGCCCAAAATGTTTTTTTTTTTTTTTTTTTTTGGTTTTTGCAAGGTAGGGTCTCACTCTGGTCCAGGCTGACCTGGAATTCACTATGTAGTCTCAGGGTGGCCTCGAACTCTCGGCGATCCTCCTACCTCTGCCTCCCAAGTGCTGGGATTAAAGGCGTGCGCCACCACGCCCGGCCCAAAATGTATTTTTAATTAGCTAACAAAGAAGTAGGTTTCCATATGGCTTATTCATAGTATGTTAAATTCCCACAGATCATACATGTTGACAGGTCCAGGCTTAGGGAGCTTTGGTGTAGATAGGCAAGTCTATTTTGCACGTAGGCCTGACAGACCCAGAGGACAGGCCATGACCCATGAGTCTGCTAGCCTCACTCCTTCACTTTACTCCTGGGCGTGTGTTCTTTGCTGTTCGAGGTGGAGTGTGTCTCCATGCCCTCGAGTATGATTGGGCCTTGCAACTTGCTTGGACCAATGCGATCGCAGCATGTGCAGTGTGCGGCGCCAGCAGGAGCCGGAAACCTGTTCACCGGGTTGGGCTTGTCCTTGTGCATTTCTGTTACTGTAAAAGTGTCCCCCCGCCAGCTGCTTGTTCTCTAGTGGGGACCCCAGAATGAATATACAAGGAGCAGCCTGAGCAGCTGACATAGAGAATCCAAGCAGAGGGGCTGGAGAGATGGTTCAGCAGTTAAGGCACCTGCCTACAAAGCCTAACCACCCAGGTTTGGTTCCCCAGTACCCATGTAAAGCCAGATATAATACAAAATGGAGCATGCATCTGGAGTTCGTTTGCAGTGGCTAGGTGCCCTGGTGTGCCCATTCTCTCTCTCTCTTTCTCTGTCTGGAAATAAATATTTATTTATTTATTTATTTATTTATTTATTTATATTTTGGTTTTTCAGGGTAGGGTGTCAATCTGGCCCAGGCTGACCTGGAATTCACTGTGTAGTTTCAGGTGGCCTTGAACTCACGGTGATCCTCCTACCTCTGCCTCCCGAGTGCTGGGATTAAACGCACTGTAAATTCAAGGCCAGCCTGTACCACAGAGTGAGTGCCAAGTCAACCCTGGGCTAGACTGAGACCCTACCTGGAAAAAGCCAACCACAACAATTAAAAGAATCTAAATCGGGCTGGAGAGATGGCTTAGGGGTTAAGGCACCTGCCTGCGAAGCCTAAGAACACCCGTTTGATTCTCCAGGTCTCACGTTTAGCCAGATGCAAAGTGATGCAAGGGCGCAATGCTGCACTTGCCCACAAGGGGGCGCATATGTCTGGAGTTCATTCACAGCTGAGAGGCCCATTCTCTCTCTCTCTCTCTCTCTGACTCTCTCCAACAACAACAAAAAAGAATCTAAACAGAGATGCACTCAGTCTGCAGCAGAGCTACCTAAGCCCCGCCCACTCCAGAATATGCGAGAATCACTGCTTATTGTTGCCAACCCTTGTGCTTTGTGGTGGTCAGGTGGGAAGTATTATGAAGTGGCTGACTACCTCAGCCTCGGCTCCCACACCTGCCACCTCACTCCCACTGAGCCACAGCCCTAACTACAGAATTTGCTCGACTGACCTAATTCAGGTCATGACTGTGGCTATAAAAGAGCGTACTAAACAAATGAGAATCCTCACGTGGCTTGAAGTGTTAGCGCACGTCCTGAAATTGGGTCTTCAGTCAGCTGGTAGAGGATTCACAGCTTCCATAGACTAAGAATGAATGAATTTTATAGTATACTATTAAACCCTTGGGTGTGGGAACACAAGTGAAACAGCCTTTACCAGATAGTCCGGCTTAGGAGTTCTCAGATGGGAACCTAGGAGGAATCAGATGATGGCGGAGCACTGGCCAGTGCACATGTCAGGTTGATGAGCACCAGGGAGTGGCCGTGCAGGTTTAGAGTGCTTATTAGACACCTACAAGCAGGTGGGGGTATAGCTCAGGGGTAGAGCATTTGACTGCAGATCAAGAGGTCCCTGGTTCAAATCCAGGTGCCCCCTTCTCTATTTGTAATTTTTTCAGAAATGACTTACTACAGTCACCTTAGGCAGGACCTCAGTGAAGTTACTGGGCCTCCATTAATTGGGATTTCTTTGTTTTTTTTTTTAAAGGTTACAGAGGGAGAGTGTGTGAGAATGAACGTGCCAGCGCCTGTAACCACTACAAACGAACTCCAGACACATGTGCCACCATGTGCATCTTGCTTATGTGGGAACTGGTGAATCGAACCAGGGGTCCTGAGGCTTCGCAGGCATGTGCCTTAACCACTAAGACATCTCTCCATTTACTGGGACTTCTTGAGTCGATCCTGATCCCAAGGCTCCCTCACAGGGCTCCATACCATGGAGCAACATTGGTACATCTCTTATTCCCAGGGCTTACCTCCTCAACTCCAGGGCTGGCATATTGATGGAGGAGGCAGAATTCTGAGTGTTCTGGACACGAGCAATGCACAAGAACTCATCCTGGGGTCTTCCCTGATTACAAATGGCTGAGGTGCTTCCAGCAGAAGGACAGCTTCTACAGAGGCTCAACATATGGTTGTGTTGTGTGTGGATAGAACATTCCACCATTGCTTAGACCTTTAGGGCCGAGCATGGGTTAGGAGAGCAGAGGGTGCAGTGTAAGACACAGGAGGAGAGCTGGGGGTCATGGGTGCCTCTCAGGATCTCAGCTTCATGGATGTAAGTCGAAGCTTTCCTCCTCTGATGCCCACACACCATCCAGTCTGTCTGTTATACACCTCCAGTGTTCTTTTTTGGGCTTTCTTCTTTCTGCTGCTTTTTCCTCCATTTTCAAGACCGAGTTACTGGCTGGCTCCTGCAGGCACCCTTGATATATTTGCTTGTGGAAATATATATATATTGCCTGTGAAGCCCAAGGACCCAGGTTCGATTCTCCAGGTCCCACACAAGCCAGCTGCACATGGTGGTGCATGTGTCTGGAGTTCTTTGCAGTAGCTAGAGGCCCTGGTGTCCCCATTTCACTCTCTCTTTTCCCCTCTCTCTGTCTCTAATAAAATCTTAAAAAAAAAAAAAAAAAAAAAAAAAAAAGAAGTCTGGGCAGGCATGGTAGTACATGCCTATAATCTTAGTATCCAAGAGGGAAAGACAGGAGAATTGTTCAGAGTTCAAGCCAGCCTCAGCTACATAGTGTGTTCTAAGACAGCCTGGGATAGAAAGAACCAGTCTCATGACCTCTACCACTCCTACTGCCATCAAATAGTCAGCTCTGAGACCCGACCTTTGCCGTGAAGTTTCGTGATCTCATTCCTCTTATTTAACTGGAGACACGGATTGTGACGCTGAACAATGTTAAGAAAATTAGGTGTAAATGGTGAGCATGGAACCTTGAACCTCAGAGCTCTTAGTCAAAGATTCAAGTGTCATGTACCATGTAAGCCAGCAGGAAAGCGGGCATTTCTTTCCAACTAGCACCTCTTTAATGCTGAAACCACATTGTGACATAATCTGCCTGGGCAAAGCAGGCAGAGCCATTGGCTGCAGGCCACCCTGGTCCATGGAAAACATATTTTCATTTCTGTTGCAGGCTGCCCTTCCAGCACACCTTTGAGAACTTCTGCCCACAGCCCTGTTGCTTCCCTCCCCTACCCCTCATCTCTCTGCGGCTGAGGACAAAACCTGAAGTGCTGTTGATGTGCACAGAGTAGCATTCAACCCCCTTCATTAAATTCCTCAATATTGGTCAAAGGCTGAGCCCAAGATTGGAATGGAGTAGGTAGAGACACTAGGGAAACCTGTTATAACATCATCATTTGCCTCCTTTTGTTTTACAGTTCTTAGGGACTGGAGAGACAGCTTAGCAGTTAAGGCATTTGCCTGCAAAGCCAAAGGACCTAGGTTTGATTCCCCAGGACCCACGTAAGTCAGACGCACAAGGTGGAGCGTGCATCTGGAGATCATTTGCAGCAGCTGAAGGCCTGGGAGCACCCATTCTCTCTCTCTCAAATTAAAACTAAAAAAAAAAAAAAAAAAAAAAACCACTTAAATAATAAAAAAAAAAAAAGCTCAGCCGGGTGTGGTGGCGCAAAAAATCCCAGCACTTAGGAGGATCGCCAAGAGTTCAAGGCCACCCTGAGACTACATAGTTAATTCCAGGTCAGCCTGGGCCAGAGTGAGACCCTACCTCGAAAAACCAAAAAAAAAAATCTCTTGGCCCAGTGAGAATTATTACATCAAATTATATTGGATGGGATAGAAAGAACAGCATGGAGCCAGGTGACCTGTGGGTATGGACTTGGGAGGCTGGCAGCTTGTGAGGGCGATAATGCCTTTAAGGTGAAGGTGCAGCCAGTGTGTAGGAAAGGCCCACCAGACAGACCAAGAAACAACAACAAAAGGAATGGTTTTGAAGAACTTTCTAGGTTTAAAGGTTGCTTGTGCATGCTCGGGTGTGTGTGTATGCGTGTACATGTGTGTGTGTGCACCTGAAGTGAGCTGGAAGCACGTGTGTGGGGGGAACAGTGTGGAGGGAGTGAGACCCTTGCCTAAGGATCACAGGTAGATGTCTAGACTGGAGAGTATCGTTGCAAGGAGTGGGCTGGTGTTCAGACCATCCTGGGGCCTGCAGGGAGCCCTGCATGTTGCATGGGAGCTTCAATCTCAGGCCCTTCATTACACGCTGTGATCTAGACAAGGACAAGTATTGACATTTTATATATATATATTGAGAGAGATAGAGAATGGGCAGGCTAGTGGCCTCTCAGCCACCGTGAACAAATTCCAGAAGTGTGCGCCCCCTTGTGGGCAAGTGTGGCATTGCACCTTGCATCACTTTATGTCTGGCTAAACATGGGACCTGGAGAATCGATCGAGCGTTCTTAGGATTGCAGGCAGGTGCCTTAACCACTAAGTCATCTCTCCAGCCCCTGACGTTATATATTTTTAAAATGTTTTATTTATTTATTTATTAGAGAGAGCAAGAGACAGATGAGAGAGAGAGAATGAATGAAAGAGAGAGAGAGTGAAAGAGAGAGAGAGAATGGGCATGCCAGGGCCTCTAGCCACGACACATGCTACCTTGTGCATCTGGCATTGTACCATGCTAGGCAATTGATCATATGATACTATCTTTGCTGCAAGAAACATACCCCTGTTAAGATGAAGAAGCTAAGCCAGGCATGGTGGCACACGCCTTTAATCCCAGATGCATGTTCCACTTTGTGCATCTCTCTAGGCCTGTTTTGAATAGAGGTCAGCATGTCCTTCCTGCTTCCCCAATTGCAGCTGAGGGGTGAACGTGAGTAACCAAACCCATCAGTGGACAAGAGAGTTCTCAGGAGAAGACCGTGACTGGAGGACAAGCGCACGCCTGCCCAGTGTGTGCAGCATGAGACTCTGTGTGCTCTGCCTCCTGGTCTGACAGGAAAAGCAGATCGTTTTATTGGGGTGGAAGTTGTACTGTAATTCCAAAGATAAAAGATGTTTATATAAGGTATTGACATGGGTGGGGGTATAGCTCAGGGGTAGAGCATTTGACTGCAGATCAAGAGGTCCCTGGTTCAAATCCAGGTGCCCCCTGTGCCCATTGTTTTTGTTACCTAAACTTGGGTTGTTAGGCTTTTCAGGCAAGTATCTTCACCGTTGAACCATTTCTGCAGCCCCTGAAGCCTCCCTTTGGAGTACTTTCTTTCCTCATTGTCATGCCAGGGCAAAAAACAAGCGAAGCCATGTGCCCAATGGCATTTTGGCCAGGTCACATGGCCATCACCATATTGGCTAAGTAATGGGGCCACCAGCTCTCAGGGGCAGTTTTTTTTAAATTTTTTTTTTTTTTTAAAATATTTTATTATTTATTTATTTGAGAGAGAGAAAGATACAGAACTAGGCAGGTAGAGAGAGAGAGAGAAAATGGGCATGCCAGGGCCTCCAGCCACTGCAAACGAACTCCAGATGCATGCACCCCCTTGTGCATCTGGCTTACCCTGGAGAATCGAGCCTCGAGCCTCTTCAGGCAAGCGTTTAACCGCTAAGCCATCTCTCCAGCCCCTCAGGGGCAGTTTTAAAAGTAGCTAAGAGTCTCAAGATCACAGCACCGTTTACATATCTATAGAGGCAGGCAACTGGCACCCAAGATCACATTTGTAGCAGTGGAGCTAAAGCAATTTTTAAAAAAGATTTTATTTTATTTATTTATTTATTAGAGACAGAAAGAGGGAGAGAGAGAGAGTGAGAGTGGGCACGCTAGGGCCTCTAGCCACTGCAAACGAACTCCAGATGCATGTGCCACCATGTGCATCTGACTTACATGGGACCTGGAGATTTTAACCAGGGTCCTTAGGCTTTGCAGGCATATGCCTTAGCCACTAAGCCCCTAAAGCACTTTTGAACCCAGAAGAGAGAACCCACATAGTATGTATAAGAAATTAGAGCCTAAGCTGGGTGTGGTGGGACACACCAGCACTTGGGAGGCAGAGGTAGGAGGATCACCATAAGTTCAAGGGCACCCTGAGATTAAATAGTAAATTCCAGGTCAGCCTGGGCTTGAGCAAGACCCTACCTTGAAAAATAAAAATAAAAATAAATTACAACCCATTGTAAGGAATTTTCCCCATAAAAATCCTAGTCCAGGGGCTGGAGAAATAGCTTAGCGGTTAAGGGGTTTGCCTGCAAAGCCAAATGACCCAGGTTTGGTTCCCTAGTAGCCATGTAAAGCCCGACACACAAGGTGGCGCATGCATCTGGAGATCATTTGCTGTGGCTGGAGGCCCTGCTGTGCCTGTTCTTCCTTTCTCTCTTAAATCAATAAATAAACATTTTAAAATATTAAAAAAAGATATTGAGGTCAGCTCATTTGTTCCTTTATTCCCCTTATTGAGAGAGGAGTATTGGTGCAGGGCTGTGAGACTTAACTGATGAATGGGATTATAGTTCAGGCTGACATTTCGGGGCCATGTCTCTGTTCCCCATTTTGTATTGAGGCCAGGTTACATACAGTAACATGATATACCTTTTCCTAAGGTGGCATCAAAAATTTTAATTAATCAGTTGATTTTGACAACTTCATACATGTATTAACATATTCACCCCACATTGCTTTCTTTTGTCCCTCTTCCACTCTGGTTGAACCCCTTCTTCTTCTGAGTTAGTTCCTCTCCTACATTTATTTATTTATTTATTTATTTTATTTTGTGACTCACTGAGTTTAATTAGAGTTGCTTCAACGAGTATGAGTGGAGGTTATTCTCTGGAGCACAGGAAACTTACCAGCGGCTGTAGCACTGAGGAAATTGACTCCCAGCAACCATTAGCTGCCAGCAGCTTCTCAGGGAGGTGATTCAAATTTTTTGCCAGTGATTAAGGGTATAGCTGAGAGTGAAGCCCAGTGGAATGGAAAATGAGTTTTCCTGTGATTATCTGCAAAGGGGAAGATAGGAGAAAATGAAGATCTATTGCCCTGACCATCCTCCAAAAGGGTATACATCTGAGAGAGAAGAGCAAGAGGAATTTGAAGATTCCAGGGTCATAGCCCGTTGGAATTTCTCCGTAGGATGTCCGGCATCTCCAGCCTTAGCTGGGCACTGGTGCCTCTTCTGAAATCTTTTCTTCGTAATGTATGACCTCTTTCCACTAAGGGGATTTCTGGGGATAGACAGTGGCTTTGGGCCACCTGCCAATTAGAAAATCTGCTGGGGATACAGCCCAGTGGCAGAGCACTTACCTAGCATGTACAAGTCCCTGGGTTTGATCCCTGGTGCTGCTAAATGAACAAACAGAAAATCTAATCTCTTTGCAGTGAGCTTCCTGGAAAAAGCACTGGCACAGGTGCCTGGTTACTGCCTGAAAGAGGGCTGGGGAGAGATGTCGTGTCTATGGCGCAGTAGCGGCTCATTACAGGGAGAAGTTCTGATAGGCCAGAGGCTAACTGATTACACCGAAGAAGTGCCATGATCTAATAAGTTCTGGACAGGAAATGGGAAAGGGACAATCTATAAGACGTAGTTTGATCCAATTAGAGAAGAATCTTCTCTAGCTAAAAAAGGATGCCATTTACATTGCAAAAGACAGGCTTCTTGGATCCTTAAGTCTAGAGATTGAATTTGTCCAGAAAAGTGAGGTTCCCCAGAGTTTAGCAATGAGATGTTCCAAAAAGTCAGTCCACAGAAGGAAGGATATGATCCATTCACAGTCACCACAAAAATACTGACTTGGGCTGGAGTGATGGCTTAGCGGTTAAGGCACTTGCCTGCAAAGCCTAAGGACCCAGGTTCAATTCTCCGGTACCCACATAAGCCAACTGTGCAGGGTGGTGCACATGTCTGGAGTTCATTTGCAGTGGCTAGAGGCCCTGGGGTGCCCATTCTCTCTCTCCCTCCCACCGTCAAATAAATAAATATTAAAAAAATTAAAACAAAACAAAACATTGGGAGCAGAGAAGAGGCCGTGACTGGGCAGAAAATGCCAGAGTCACTATTGGAACGGAGTCCACTATCTGGCCGCTGCTGCCACAGAGGCCCGCCCATCCGCACCCCCCCACTGCCCATCCCCCTGTCCCGTTCACCTTGCGGCCAGCTTCTGCAAAGTGGTCCAATCAAAGGGACCATGTCTTCATTGAATTTTGTGTTGAAGACAGTAAAGATGTTAATGTAAATTTTGAAAAACCCAAACTTACTTTCAGTTGTCTTGGAGGAAGTGATACTTTTAAACATGTACATGGAATTGATCTTTTTCACTGTATTGATCCAAATGATCCGTGATCCAATGATTCCAAGCATCAAAGAACAGATAGATCAACTTTATGTTGTTTACGAAAAGCAGCATCTGGCCAGTTATGGCCAAGGTTAAGAAAAGAAGGAGCAAGGCTGAACTGGCTTAGTGTGGACTCGGATAACTGGAGAGACTGGGAAGACGGTTGAGATGAAGACGTGTCTAATTCTGATGGCTTTTCTGAGGTGATGGGCCGCATGGGTGGTGATGGGGACGTGGACTTACCAGAAGTAGACAGAGCAGATGATGATTCCCAAGACAGTGATGATGAAAAAATGCCAGGCTGGGAATGAGGAGTATTATCACCTGGATTTTGGGAAAGAAAAAGAACTTCTCTGCATGATTTCATACATGGGAGAATTCCTGAGTTGATAGCTCTGAAGGCAGATGCTGTATTTACCACCTTTAACCCCATTTTCAACCTGCTTGTTTATTTATTTATTATTTTTAAATTTTTTTTTTTTTTTTTTTTTTTTTTTGGTTTTTCGAGGTAGGGTTTCACTCTGGCCCAGGCTGACCTGGAATTCACTATGTAGTCTCAGGTGGCCTCGAACTCACGGCGATCCTCCTACCTCTGCCTCCCAAGTGCTGGGATTAAAGGCGTGAGCCACCACGCCCGGCTGCTTGTTTATTTTAAAGGCTTCACTAAGGGTTGATAATGTATCACTGTATGGGGCAATTTTGAGTCCGCCAAGACAATATCCTTATGCATCAGCATTTCCCAGACTCCCCGTGAAGCTGTTGAGAACCTCAACAATTGATTCAGCACTTGCAATGAATAACAACTTTCCACCTATGTCTCCTTTGCCTCATAGTATAGTTACTGACAGACAGGGAGCTCTCAGCTCAGGGAAAGAGAACGGGTTTTAGATACCAGACCATGGACTTAAAGTGGCTGCAACAAATTGGCCAACATCTTAAACTTAAACGACCCGACCTTCCTCTGTGTCTTCCAGGGTTGTTCCACTAACGTTTTATTTTTCCAAAAAAAAAAATATTGCACATTATTGTTTGTAACTTGTCAGTGTTCCAGATGTATCTTAGCTAAAACTAAAACTAGTGAATGCCCTAACTAGGTGGTTTTTGAAGCCTATACATTTGGTATTATTTGGCCCTTAAGCTTTTACATCTCTTAACATAGAGGACGAAGAAAGCTGTACATTGTTGCTGGAGAGTCTGTACATTTTAGACCAGATTTGGATTTGCACTTTCAGTATGGCAAATGAGTGAAAAGATGTTAATACACTATTGGATTGTTTTTATTTCTTGTTTTGATTTCAGCTCATACCCTGGCTGGAAAAAAAACCCTCAATTTATGTTCATGACAGTGGGGATTTTTTAAATGTCTATGTTATTTCTAATAAACTGTTGGAAGATTTCTTGGCTGCCCTTTTAAAATATTTTTTTATTTTTAATTAATTTATTTTACAGAGAAAGAGGGAGAGGAAGAGGGAGAGAGAGAGAGAGAGAGGGTATGCCAGGGCCTCCAGCCACTGCAAATGAACTCCAGACACGTGTGCCCCCTTGTGCATCTGGCTAACGTGGGTCCTGGGGATTAAACCAGGGTTGTTTGGCTTTGCAGACAGACACCTTAACTGCTAAGCCATTCCTCCAGCCCTTGGCTGCCCTTTTAAGTGTCTGGTTTAAAGTAATTTCATGTATTTGCCATTTGCTGAAATGTAGTTCTTTTTTAAAAATACATTTTATTTATTTATTTATTATTTATTTAAGAGAGAGAAAGAGAGAGGGAGACAATGGACACACCAGGGCCTCCCAGCCACTGCAAACTCTAGATGCATGCCCCCACCCCGTGCATCTGGCTTACGTGGGTCCTGGAGAATCGACCCAGGATCCTTTGGCTTTGCAGGCAAATGCCTTAACTGCTAAGCCATCTCTCCAGCCCAGAGTTCTTATTTTTGAGGTGGCATATGTTCTCCCGGGTTCTGCTTGGTGACAGTCTTAGATCAAGAGGATGGTAATGGGACACAGCAGAGGCTGAGCCTGCTTAAGTCATTGGACTCGTCCTTTTAACATTCCTGCCATGTCCATGAAGATGTCTCCCCTGCCAGCTATTTGTTTTCCAGCAGGGACCCTGGAATGAAGACACGTGATACAGCCTTGAATTCTAAACACAGGAAGAAAACAAGCAGAGAGGGACCCACAGTGTGAGGCAGAGCCATCCGTGTGCATCCTAGTGCATCTCTCTGGTGCCTGTGAGTGTGGATGTGGGCTGTTGATGCAGCAGGACTTTGAGATGATTGCTTGGAAAGCATTATTGTGTGTGTGTGTGTGTGTGTGTGTGTGTGTGTCTGATTAGCTGTGAGTCCCCATACTTTCCCCTTAAGACCCATCAGGTACTGACGGAGGGGAGGAGGAGGTATCAATTTAATCAAGGTATCCAGAATGGGTGCACAGGGTAGAAGAAGAGACTCAGAAAAGCAAGGGGTCACTGAGGAACAGGGTTGCAAACTCATGGTTGAATGAAGGGTATCTCTTTGGTTGGTCGTGGGTTGCCAGCTTCCATAGGATAAGCATGGATAAAATCTGCAGTACCCTATAAAATAGGAGAGTATAAAGGTGAACTGTGAACAAAAAACAGAACCAAGTGCCTAAGAACAGGAGTGTGAAGTCAGTGAGAGTGAGGTGGAGAGAGAACAGGATAAAAAGGGGGATCCGAGAACACAAGATTTCAGGAGGGGGCTTTGCGGTTAAAGCGCTCGCCTGCGAAGTCAAAGGACCCATGTCCGACTTTCCAGATCCCACGTAAGCCAGATGCACAAAGGTGAGGCAAGCACAAGGTCACACATGTCCACTAGGCGGTGCAAGTGTCTGGAGTTCAATTGTAGTGGCTGAGGCCCTGGTGTGCCACTTCTCTCCCCCTCCCTCCCTCTCTCTCCTTCTCTCTCTCTCTCTAAAATAAAAATAATGAAAGATCTCGGGAGGGAAGGAGATGCATGACTCCAACTCCAAACCGATTATCCAAGTCGAGGGTGCTGAGGAGGAGGCTGCTGGGCAGGGGAGAGTTCTAGAATCTTGGGATAGGTCTATAGGGAAAGATAGGGTGAGTTCAAGGTCAAGTCGAGGGTGCTGAGGAGGAGGCCGCTGGGCAGGGAGAGTTCTAGAATCTTGGGATAGGTCTATAGGAAAAGATAGGGTGAGTTCAAGGTCAAGTCGAGGGGTGCTGAGGAGAGGAGGCCGCTGGGCAGGGAGAGTTCTAGAATCTTGGGATAGGTCTATAGGAAAAGATAGGGTGAGTTCAAGGTCAAGTCGAGGGTGCTGAGGAGGAGGCCGCTGGGCAGGGAGAGTTCTAGAATCTTGGGATAGGTCTATAGGGAAAGATAGGGTGAGTTCAAGGTCAAGTCGAGGGTGCAGAGGAGGAGGCCGCTGGGCAGGGAGAGTTCTAGAATCTTGGGATAGGTCTATAGGGAAAGATAGGGTGAGTTCAAGGTCAAGTCGAGGGTGCTGGGGAGGAGGCCGCTGGGCAGGGAGAGTTCTAGAATCTTGGGATAGGTCTATAGGGAAAGATAGGGTGAGTTCAAGGTCAAGTCGAGGTCAGTTCATTCCCACTGTTGGGAATGAAGAAATAACAATGCACCTCTCTCCCCAGGACTGACCAGTGAAAACCAGGATACAGACTCACTTGTGTTTGTTGAAGGAAAAGATAGGGGGCACCTGGATTTGAACCAGGGACCTCTTGATCTGCAGTCAAATGCTCTACCCCTGAGCTATACCCCCACCTGCTTATGTATGTCTAATAAGCACTCTAAACCTGCACGGCCACTCCCTGACGAGCCTGTGGCAACACTATTTACACAAATAGTGTAATCCCAACAGGAAACCCAGATGGTGGATACAGTTCAGAAGAGAGCGTCTGACCACCATCAAGCGGTGTCCCGTTCAAGACTTTGTCACCTTTTCTTGCACAGTGACATGGTGTCAACCACTGCCCTGTGCCATCACTTTGCTGGGGGTTGGAGCCTTCCTCCAGGATACATCTGTCTGACACACTGAGGGAGTCTACGTACGGGAAAGAAGGGGGAGAAGAAAAGAAAAGTGGCCAGGGAGCCAGATCATCCCAGACTGTCTGGGTGCAGAGGCCCCTCAGCCTGCGGTTTGTTTGGGCGTGGATTGTCACCACTTCATTTTCTCCGCATCCATACGTGGAAGGAAGCCGTATCATCAGTAGCTCCAACTCTCGGTGAGACAGAATCACCCTCTAGGCTTGTTAGACAGACATCATCCCCTGGTCCCCTTTGCAGAGCCCGCTTGAGGAGCTCTCAGCTGGAAACCGGGATGTTTGCTCTGTTCAGCCAGGCCCCAGTCCACCTCTAAACGTTAACCAGGCAGACGATTCCTTGAGTTTGGCTCTTTTAGGTTGTTCTGAAGGATGTTCCAGCTGTAAAACTCCAGGCCACAAGGCCCCGGTCTCAGCTGGGAATGAGGGCGGGAGGGTGTTGGTCATGAGGAAGTGGCAGATAGGTAGGCAGAGGTGGTTTAGGGCTGTGCCGTCACAGACAGAAGCAGATAATGGCAAAGTACCAGCAAGTGCACATGTCAGAACAGCGACAGCCAGGCAGTAACCGTGCAGGTTTAGAGTGCTCATTAGACATACATGAACAGGTGGGGGTATAGCTCAGGGGTAGAGCATTTGACTGCAGATCAAGAGGTCCCTGGTTCAAATCCAGGTGCCCCCTACTGTTTTCCTCAAGGAACAGGAAGGCTCATTCAGCCTCACTGGATGTAAGAGCACAGGATGTAAGAGATGACGTAGCTGGAGTCTGAGCACAGTCTGGAAGCTGAATTCCATCCTGCCCAGGGACGGCTGTCTTTACTCCCAAGGCTTGAACTGATGCAAGAACTCACCCACCTTATGGGGGTTCATGAATTTTATTTTAAGTTTACCGATTGAAATGTGAGCCATACCTTTAAAAAATGACTTCACAGCGTCATATCCATTGACGTGTGCCCTGTCATCTTGGCACCGTGACCTCACCAAGCTGAAACTATGAATTTATCCAGCAAACAAGCAATGCTTTCAGCTTGGCCAATGACCTACCCCTATGTAAGAATGACCTACCCTTAGTTAAGAGTGACAAGGGAGCTGGAGATATGGCTTAGCGGTTAAGGCACCTGCCTGCTAAGCCTAAGAACCCGGTTCCAATCTCCAGGTCCCACGATTAGCCAGATAGATGCAAAGTGTGCAATGCCGCACTTGCCCACAAGGGGGTGCACGCATCTGGATCTGGAGTTCATTCACAGCAGCTGAGAGACTGCCAGTGCGCCCATTCTCTGTCTTCCTGTCCCTCTCTCTCTCTGTCTATCTCTCTCCAAAAATAAAAAAAATTAAAAAAAAAAAAGAAAGAGTGACAAGGGGGGTGCCAGCACTCGGGAGGCAGAGGTAGGAGGATCACCATGAGTTTGAGGCCATCCTGAGACTACATAGCGAATTCCAGGTCAGCCTGGACTAGAGTGAGACCCTACCTCAGAAAAAAAAAAGAATGACAAGGGGGGGGTTGCTGGAGAGATGGCTTAGCGGTTAAGGCGCCTGCCTGCTAAGCCCAAGAACACCCGTTCCATTCTCCAGGTCCCACGTTTAGCCAGACATAAAGTGATGCCAAACTTGCCCACAAGGGGGTGCATGCATCTGAGTTTGTTCACTGGCTGAGAGGCTGCTGGTGTGCCCATTCTCTAATTCTCTATCTCTCTCTGTCTCTCTCTCTCAAAAAAAAAAAAAAAAAAAAAAGAATGACAAGGGGACACATGCATCCGGAGTTCTTTTGCAGTGGCTGGATGCCCTGGTGTGCCCGTTCTCTCTCTCTCTCTCTCTGCCTCTTTCTCTCTCTCAAATAAATAAATAAATAAGGGCTGGAGATGGCTTAGAGATTAAGGCGTTTGCCTGCAAAGCCTAAGGATCCTGGTTTAATTCTCCAGGACCCACATAAGCCAGATGCACAAGGGGCGCATGCATCTGGAGTTTGTTTGCAGTGGCTGGAGGCCCTGGCATGCTCATTCTCTCTCTTCCTCTCTCTCTTTCTCTCTCTCCCTCCCTCTCTTATTCTTTCTCTCTCTCAAATAAATAAATAAATAAATAATATTTTTTAAAAAAAAATACTATTCAAAAGCTTGGATAGGAAGCCCTAGGGGGAGAGTACTATTGTTGTTTGTGTCCATCAAATATTTATTTTTAAATATTTATGTTAAATATTTATGTTTGTGCCCAATCTTGGTTGACAGTTATTGACTTTCAGGATTTATAATCTAGCATTCTAGTCATTTCTGGCTTTTAGGCTTTCTGACAACAGAGCTGATATTATTCCAGTGTTTCTGCATCGGCACATGAGTGAGTGATTTCACCTAAAGCTTTTAATAGCTTTTTTTTTTTTTTTGCTTTGTACTTTTCTTTTTAAAAAATATTTTTATTTGCAGGCAAGTGTGGTGGCACACGCCTTTAGTCCCAGCACTCAGGGGGCAGAGGTAGGAGGATCGCCGTGAGTTCAAGGCCACCCTGAGACTACATAGTGAATTCCAGGTCGGTAACATACGCTATGTAATAAAGACTGACATACACTACATAAGAGTGACATACCCTATGTAAGAGGCACAGTTATGGAAGAAGGGATATTTATTGACGCTTACAGATCTGAGGGAAGTTCCATAATGGCTGGAGAGACTGGCCCCCTCTTTAAGAACCAAGCAGAGAAAAAGAGACGCCCCAAGCTAAAACAAACAAACAAACAACAACAAAAAACCCAAAGCCAGGCTAGAGAGATGGCTTAGGGGTTAAGGCGCCTGCCTCCTAAGCCTAAGAATGCTGGTTCCAATCTCCAGGTCCCACGTTTAGCCAGATGCAAAGTGACGCAAGGGCGCAATGCCCCACTTGACCACAAGGGGGCGCACACATCTGGATTTTGTTTGCAGCAGTTGAGAGGCTGCTGGCACGCCCATCTCTATCTGTCTTCCTCTCCCTCTCTCTCTGTCTCTCTCTGTGTCTCTCTCCAGGCAGCACTCAGGCACTTTGCATATCTTCAGACTGGAATTCCAAATCCACTGCCACACCCAGTGACACTTCCTCCAGCCAGGGAGCTGGAAATCTAAGATGTTTTAATAAAACTCCTGAGTCTATTGGGGGACATTTATTCAAGCTACCACACCTCTCCTCCTTGCAAGGTCTCTGCAGTTCTGAGAGACAATCTCTGAGCTAATAGTTCAAAGCACGAGGCATGTAACAAGCTCAGACGTTCCACTGTCTGGTCTTCATGTCACTGTCTCCATGTAGACAAACAGGCATTTTCTAAATGTTCTGTGAGAATTTCTGGCCTCTGGCTTGGTCCCGATGTGGGCAAATCACACGCTTTTCTGACTTACTGTAAGAACTGTGGCCTCTGTCATTGCAGATGTAAGTGTAAGGTTCCGGAGTGACCACGACCATGCAGACCAGTCTGGGGCAAAGATGAAAGCTTTTATTCTGGAAAAGCACGAGCTGCCAGGACTGATTTTCAAGAGTGGAGCACAGCCCACCTGAGTTTGCAGATATTGGGTTTTATGGGGCTTTTCAGTTGGGGCAAAGTGAGGAAGGGAAAAAGCTGAATAAGAAAGGTTCCTTTAGGGGAGATCAAGGATAGCCAGGGTGTGACACCAGAACAGTGACCAGGTGACTTACAAGATAAGGGAACAAGAAACCATGACCCAGGGGCATTGCAGGTAAGGAAAGGATAATGGCTGGGCAGTTTCTTGAGCCATGCGGATAACCCACTTCCTTATGTCTCTGTCGCCATCCTGCTGTCCTTGACTCCATCTTGGGACCTGCCTGACCTAACAGTGAGAAGCCGAAACTGAGCGTGAAGGCAGATCCCGAGGCTGCCAGGCCTCCGTGCCTGACACCTGCAGTCTCTGGTTTCTTGGCTGAAAATAGGTCAGGGATTAAAAAGGAATGGAACTTCATGAATAGTAATGTGAGTGTCCAAATATGTCTTGTCAACTAAGCTAAGCCCGGACGGGGGCTTGCCTTGGAGAGGGTTATTGTTCCCATTCCCGCTGCCCGGAGACCTAGAGATTGGTCAGATCTCAGCTGATGCTGCTCCAGCTGCTGGGAACTACAGACACACTAAAACCATTTCAACCATCCAGCCAACACCAGCGAATCTGAGAAAGCACATGTAAGATGTGGACTCTTAGAGTATCTTTATTTTTATTTATTCGAGAGCGACAGACAGAGAAAGAGGCAGAGAGAGAGAGAGAATGGGCACACCAGGTCCTCCAGCCACTGCAAACAAACTCCAGATGGCTTACATGGGTCCTGGGGAATCGAGCCTCGAATGGGGGTTCTTAGGCTTCACAGGCAAGTGCCTAACCGCTAAGCCATCTCCCCAACTCCTCTTAGAGTATTTTATAAAGCAGGAAGAGTAGAAGTTTAAATAAATCTGAACCTGATTTTATGAGTGCCCAGTTAACCTTCTGTTTAAGATGTCACAGGTAGAGAAAAAAAAAAAAACTTAAAAATTTTAAGCTGGCAGCCGGGCGTGGTGGCACATGCCTTTAATACCAGCACTCAGGAGGCAGAGGTTGGAGGATTGGCGTGCGTTCGAGGCCACCCTGAGACTACAGAGTGACTTCCAGGTCAGCCTGAGCTACAGTGAGACCCTACCTCGAACCCCCCCCCAAATATTTAAGCTGGGCATGGTGGCATGCACACCTTTAATCCCAGCACTCAGGAAGGTGAGGTAGGAGGATTTCCCTGAATTTAAGGCTGGTCTGGGCTACAGAATGAGTTCTAGGTCAGCCTGGGCTGTGCTGAGACCCTACAGAGCAGCAGCCTGCCGCTCAGTGGAGTGAGGGAGACCAGAGGTCACAGGTGGCCAGCTGGAATGCAGTTGAGTTCTTAGGGACTTCCCGGGACTGTGTCGGGGACAGGAAAGCAGAGGTGGATTTGTTCCATGGGACTTGACCACCTAATCAACACCAGCAACTTCCTTCAGTTAGTCCCCAGATAAAAATGAACTCAAAGGCTCAGTATCTCTTGATAATATCCAGTCGTGGGCTTTCAGTCTGCCTGATGAATGTCCCCGAAATCAGCTTCAGCCATCCACCTGGAAACTGTCCTGGGAGAAGGGAATGCCCACATTGTGCTGGGATGTCTGGTGATCTGAAACTCCTGTGAAGCTTCTGGAGATCCAGTGCTTTCGGGAGCATAAGGACATCCCAGAGAAACTATATCCTGCATTAGCCCTATTTAAGACCCCCCCACCCCACCCCATCAAAGAGGGCATGGGTGACCACACTGACTAACAGGCTCTGCTTTTTTTTTTTTTTTTTTTTTTTTTGAGAGAGAGAGACAAAGAGAGAAGGAGAGAGACAGATAGAGAATGGGCACACCAGTGGCCTCTTGGCCACTGTGAACAAACTCCAGACACATGCATCTCCTTGTGGGCAAGAGTGGCATTGCGCCCTTGTGTCACTTTGCTTCTGGCTAAACGTGTGACCTGGAGAATCGAACGGGTGTTCTTTGGCTTGGCAGGCAGGTGCCTTAACTGTTAAGCCATCTCTCCAGCCCCAGGCTCTGCTTTAACCCGAACAGCCTTGTGTAGGACAGGTCCTCCTTACTCTTTTGCCCTTCACAGCCTCTCTACAGACTCCTGTCACAATTGTGACAATAATTGTGGAATTACTACATCCATGGGCTTGTCTCCCACTTGGACTAAGACTCTGAGGGACAAGGGCAACGTCTCATCTGCCTGTGTCCTCAGCATGAATGGCAGGGTTCCGCACCTAACCAGCTCCATGACTGCTTGTTGAATGAATGAATGATGTATTGAAATAATGAGCACTTTTTGAGGCTTTGGATCATTGGAGACAGCTCTCCCTGGGCTGTCTGTGGGGGTCACTGGAAATCCAGGACAGCTCTTGTCCGCTGTTTTTGAAAGGTTTGTGTCTTCACCATACCTAAGAGAGGAGGGGGTGAGGAGAACAGGTTAAGGTTGGAGAGTGTGCCCTAGACAATGATTACCACTCTTTTAACATGTACTGCACTTAATAGGCACTGCAACAGATTATAAATATGTAGGTAGCCTGGGTGTGGTGCTGTGGTTGAAGAGGCACTAATGAGAGTTTATGTGCAAGTGGGGGTATAGCTCAGGGGTAGAGCATTTGACTGCAGATCAAGAGGTCCCTGGTTCAAATCCAGGTGCCCCCTACTTTGCTACACTTTTTGACACTTGAGTTGTTTTCTTTCCAATGCCAAGACCCCTGGAAGAGACTGATGAAGCACTTCAGATCTAACCCAAATACAGACTCAATAGCACTCAGATTACTTGTATGCACTTTAGAGTTTGCAAGGCACAGACCCCTGCTTCCTCTAGCCCCCTGGGTTCCATTCAGCTCCAGAAAGTTTCACGTTCTTCCAAGTTTCCCCAGAAAGATGCACATAATCTCCAGGTGTCTCTTCTGTCTCTTAGATTTGTCACTTGGTAGCACAGTCGTTGATCCAGTAGCATCACTGTGTCCCCTTCAATGGAGTGGTGCTTCTGAGGCCAGAGCTGGACCTTGGCTCTATGTCCCAGGTCTAAGCCCAGAATACCAGGCTTCAGGCCCGAGGCCCTGGATCACCCAGGGCTTCCTAGAGGTCCTTGAAGGTCTCCCTTCTCTCTGTCCTCCATCAGAATCATGGGATCCAGCAAGGCAGGGAAACTAGAATCCCATTCCAAAACCAGTGAGTAGAAACAAGGACTGAGGAGATGTGGATTGGGCCCTTAAAAGCTCATCTCATTGCCTAAGGAAGACCCCCTGACTCTCTGCCTGTACTTGGCACTTCTATGTGTAGCGAGCTACGGCCACATGCACTGTGGAAAAGCCACAGATGTTTCCATGGAAGACCTGCAGATGAACCTGAGGCCCGACTTCCCAGCTGAACCACCTATCTCAGCTTCAGAAGTGAGGGGCACAGGAGATATGCTCGGGTGGAAGTCGGAATAAGGATTCACTGTTGCCACCTCTGAGGTCCTGTACTTGAGACTGGGGCAAGGATTGTTTTTAATAAGCTCCTCAGAGGCTTCGGGTGGGAAATGGGAGCCTTCAAGTTTACTTATGCCCCATGGGAGAGGTCATCATTATGAGACATGTACAGACATGCACACCTGATTTAACAGTGTTGGGGACAAATCCCCACATGGCTAGTTCTGGGCTTTCACTAGCAACTCAGCAACCTGCTGCCATTCTCTGCAGGTCCAGCGAGCCAAGAGGCTCCCAGGTTTAGTTAGTACTAGGCTGGCTAGACCCAAAAGGAGACAGACAGAAAGTCAAACACACCACACACACAGGACCTGAACCACAGATCGCTTGATCTGCAGTTGATTGCTCTTCCCTCGACCTGGAGCTCAGTTCAAATAAATTTCCTCGTTGACACCATTTAACCGCTGTGAGTTACATGGCTATGGAATTGCTACTTGTTGGCACGGCGTAGCTCTCTGCTCCACCCTCCTTACCTCACCCTCATCCTTTATACCAAGGCTAGATTTTTCGTTACTTTGCATCTCCTATCATTTCCTCCTCTCTGTCTCATTGGCTTTCCTAGGCTATGCTTGGGAAAGATGACATCACTCCTGGTGAGTCACTGCCCCGTAGCCTTAGGAGGCTTCATCTCCACATATCAGCCAGTCTGGAAGGGACTTGACTGTTTTGGGGTACAAAGAGTCTTCGGAGCTGAGAAGAGGGCTCCTTCTGCTGCTGAGGCCCTCCAACCCCAGGCCTACTGTTGCAGCCAGGTTCGCATTGCTGGCAGAAATCACCGGACCAAGAGCAGCTTTTGGGAAGAAAGGATTTATTTTGGCTTACAGACTCGAGGGGACACTCCATGATGGCAGGGGAAAATGATGGCATGAGCAGAGGGTGGACATCACCCCCTGGCCAACATCAGATGGACAACAGGAACAGGAGAGTGTGCCAAACACTGGCAAGGGGACACTGGCTACAACACCCATAAGTCCACAATACACTGCCTTCAGGAGGCTTTAATTTCTAGTTGCCATCAGCAGGGGAGACTAGCATTCAGAACACCTACGTTTATGGGGGACACCTGAATCAAACCACCACATTCCACCCTTGGCCCCCATAAACTGATATCCATACATGATATAAAATAAAATGCACTCAGTATGACTTTAGGAGTCCCCATAGTTTTTATCAATCCTAATGATGTTCAAACATCCCTGTAATCCAAAGGCTTTTAACTGAGCCATGCTACCAAACATCAAACTCTGTAGCTCCAAGTCCAACTCTAGTCAGTGACAAATCTCCAAGACGGGTAATTCTAACCAGCAACAAGTCTCTGGAGTTCCAATTCTGCCCCTCCAGCTAGGCTACTCACAGTCCTGGAAAACTTCACCCAGGTCGGCACTGCTCCTTGGCAGCCATCTTGTGGTCCTGGCATCTCCACTGGGTCCCACTGCAAGCCATGGTTCATCCTCACGGCTCCATGGAGGCTCCATGCAGGCATCCAGCAAACCTGCTTCACACTGCCCATGGCCGTTTTCAAAATACAAAACCATGTTGCAAACTCAATGACCCTCTCTTCCCTGCATTTCTTATACTCCACAATACCAGGTAGGGTGCCAATTTGTTAACCTAGGAGGGAATAAAGCAGACTTTGAAGAATAGGATGCTCCAGCATTCAGGCCCCTTCAAAAGATTACATTCTTCCTATTGTCCCAATGCAGGTCAGCTGGTCCCATCTCAATGGTTGTAATCTCTCATACAATTGCAGTTGAACAGGCAGCATTTTCGGCCAAAAGATTTCTTTCTGTGCCATATCCCTCTACACACACCAGTCCATTTCTACACAAAGCAATCCTGCACAACTTCTCAGGACACAGGCATAACAGAAAGCCTCTCACACAAACTGCTTCTAGCCTAGTCCAGACAAAGCTCCTTTTCACCCTCATAAGCCAAACCTCACAATCCATAGTTCTTACTGCATTCAGGTCTTTCAATTCTGACTAGACTAGTGCATCAAGCTGTACTTACAGCACTGCAAGGCGTCTCTTAGGCCAAGGTTTCAAGTCCTTCCACATTCCTCTTGAAAATCAGCTCCAAAAAGCCAAAGTTACACAGTCAGGTGTCTAGCAGCGAATGACACCACTCCTTCATACCAACCTTACTGTTGCAGTCAGGTTCGCATTGCTGACAGAAATCACCTGACCAAGAGCAGCTTTTGGCAAAAAAAAAAGGTTTGTGGTAGTTTGAATAGATGTCCCCCAATATATTCAGTATTTTATTAGTTTGTAGTTTGCATCTGCAGCCACCTGGCTGAAGGCAGTGTTATTGGGTGAATCTTAGGGTCCAGCCCTAAGATGTGGTGGTGGATTTGAGATTCCAATCTAAAGATATGCAAAGTGTGACTAGCTGGAGTTCCTGAAGTGTGCTGTGTTGTGTAGCTTTTGGCTTGTGGCTTTCTCTCTCTATTTCTTGCCTGGTCCTGTGAAGGCAGGCCAGCTTCTTCTGCCATTATGGAACTTCCCCTGGATCTGTAAGCTTCAATAAATATCCCTTCCTCCATAACTGTGCCTGCTCTGGAAGTTCATCTCAGCAAACCTGAAGCTGTCTGCTACAAGTTTATTTTGGCTTGTAGACTTGAGGGGAAGCTCCATGATGGCAGGGGAAATGATGGCATGAGCAGAGAGTGGACATCACCCCCTGTCCAACATCAGGTGGACAACAGGAACAGGAGAGTGTGCCAAACACTGGCATGGAGAAACTGGCTATGACACCCATAAACCCACCCCCAACAGTAAACCACTTCCAGGAGGCTTTAATTTCCAATTGTCATCACCTGGGGAGACTAGCATCCGGAATACCTAAGTTTATGGGGGACACCTGAATCAAACCACCTCTCCTACCATGTACCTTCGTCCCAAGGCACATCTTCTGGAAACCATCCAACACCCCCTGCTGCAGTCAAAGGTCATGTAGATTCCAAACGTGTGGTTCCGGTTGGTTGGGAAGCCTCCCAGGCCTCACGGTGATGCTGTACTGGCACTAGCAGGTGGAGCCCAGGGAAGCTGGATGGTCTGTAAGAAATTCTACCTTCTGGCGGTCAAATAAGAACAGGATTGTCCGACTCAGGTCACAAAACAGGGACAGGCCCAGCACAAATCAGGTTGTTGGTGGTGCCCACGTGGGTCTGCAAGCCACTGAAAGCACAGAAAGGTCTTTATTTATTTTTCTTGTTTATTATGTGAATTCTCAATGCTGTGAAAGCCCACGGCTTATTCAGGCCATAAAAAGCACCATAATTAGGGGACACCTGGATTTGAACCAGGGACCTCTTGATCTGCAGTCAAATGCTCTGCCCCTGAGCTATGCCCCCTCCTTGCTATGGCTTGGGCTTAGCACCAGTAATCAGGTGGCCTTCCTTCTCCCTCAGACTCCTGAGGACTTCCATCCCCTCTTGGGCTCCTTCTGGCCTTTGACAGACTGGCCTGCAGATCCAAGAAAGCTATAGAGACAGACTTCAACCAAGGTCACATCAGAGCCACAGCCTGTGAGGAAGTGTTGGCCTTTGAGCCATTTCCAGAGTGCTGGATGCAAGTGGTCCACATGTCTGAAGTCGCATGGCAATGGGGGTAGAATCCGGACCATCTCGAAGCTCACAGACCAGCTAGTCTGATGTTTGCAGGAGCAACTTCAATGAGAGACCCTGTCGCAAATAAGGTGGAAAGTGGACCAACATCCCAAGGTTGTCCTCTGACCTCCACACATGTGCTGTAGCTCATATGTATGCAGCCATACATACACACCCATAACAAGCATACATACAGAGAGAGAGAGAGCGCCAAAGCAGTGCCTTGCTGGAAAAAGGCTGCTTAGGGAAGTGTCATGGATTCAGCTGCCCAGTCCCTGGAGGCAGGTACCCATAAGACTCTGCAGCCATGGTTCAAGCTTGCAGCAGAATTTGACACCACCCATGTGCTACTGGCTTTGCCAAATGCAAGAGTTATGGGGTCATGGAGGTGGGCTCCGATGTTTAAGGGAAGCCTGTGAGGCCAGGCAATGTACTGCATGGTTGGATTCCTTGAAGGGATCCTGGAGAGACTGATGTGTGAAGCTGTGAGGGGGAAGCCTAACCAGAATCCTCATCCTGTCAAATCTCCCCCGTCAGCCAGGCCAGCTCCTTCCACCAGGACTGAGCCGAGGCACTGGCCCCAGACCCTGTAAGCATGGCTCAGACTCGAAGAGGCTGCATAACTCTGGTAGGACAGGGTGTCAGGATGGCTCTAGTGAATGCCTGACCTGCCCCTTCCCCTCCCCTCTGTGCTTTTTTAAAAAAATATTTTATATGGGCTGGAGAGATGGCTTAGTGGTTAAGGTGCCTGCCTGCTAAGCCTAAAGAATGCCCATTCGATTCTCCAGGTCCCACAATTAGCCAGACACAAAGTGATGAGAGTGTGCAATGCTGCCCTTGCCCACAAGGGGGCGCATGTGTCTGGAGTTTGTTTGCAGCAGCTGAGAGGCTGCTGGCACGCCCATTCTCTGTCTGTCTGTCTCTCTCTCCAAAAAAAAAAAAAATCATTTTTTATTGATTTATTTGAGGGAAAGAGAGAGAGAGAGAAAGAAGTAGGTGGGGAGAGAGAGAATGGGCGTACCAGGGCCTCCAGCTGCTGCAAATGAACTCCAGATGCACATGCCTCCTTGTGAATCTGGCTTATGTGGGTCATGGGGAATTGAACCTAGGTCCTTTGGCTTTAGCAGGCAAGTGCCTTAATTGCTAAGACATCTCTCCAGCCCCCACCTTGCTTTGATGGAGAAATCAATGTGATGAAAAAAGCAGAAAGGGAAACATCATGTACATTGAAGGAAAAGGTAGGGGGCACCTGGATTTGAACCAGGGACCTCTTGATCTGCAGTCAAATGCTCTACCCCTGAGCTATACCCCCACTTAGGTATAACCTGTTGCTAACACCTTTCTATCTGTGGCACCACACCCAGCCTACCCATGTATTTAGCAACCAGTCTTCTATGCACATTCTAGGTACCAGCAAACTCTCTCTACTACAGCCTGTCCTTCCTTCCTCCTCTGATCAACATTAATTAGCACCCCTGAAGGCCCTCTGTCTTGGGGTGCAATGAAGGCACCAACCAACCCTTCACCTGCAAATTACTCCCAACTCTAGCATTTCTTCTAAGCCCACATATAGTCATCAAGACCAGAGCTGCTGGTCTTGGGCCTTGAGTGAGAGCCTCCTCCCCACTCCAGTGCCTCAGGAGGGAGCTCACTATTTCAGTTTGTCGTTCACTGACTCGACAAACACTCATGGAGCTTGTTGGGCGCTGGTCCCTGTCATCCGTGTTGACAACAGAGATGGGTATTGTTCCTCGGGGAGTGTTAGTCCAAATAGGATACAAACTTATAGACCAGAATGTCTCCACAGACGCAGTAGGAGGCTAAGCAGAGGCCACTGGGACCAAGGAATGAGAGGAGCATCCTGTCTTGGAAGCTGGGAAGGTTTTCCTTGGGGCAGTAAGACGAAGAAGAGCCGCCAGAGGAGGAAGCCAGGCTCCTTCCCCACAGGGAGTGAACCACCCAGTCACTGCCTTGGAGATCATTTGCCTCTATCCCAGCATGACCAGCATCACCCGACAGGCCTCACCAAACCCTCTGCTATTTTTTTCCAGAGAGGAAAACACAGCACAGGGTTCAGCGCACACCCGTTGGGAGGGTGTTAAAGAATTGTACAGGTGATGAGGGCCATTCTTTGTGCTGGAGTACTTCCAGAGTTTTACTGTCTAGTATTTAAAAAGAGTGAGTAGGGGGCACCTGGATTTGAACCAGGGACCTCTTGATCTGCAGTCAAATGCTCTACCCCTGAGCTATACCCCCACCTGCTCATGTGTGTCTAATAAGCATTCTAAATCTGCACAGCCACTCCCTGGTGCTCATCAACCTGACATGTGCACTGGCTGGTGCTCTGCCATCATCTGTTTCCTCCTGTGAGGTCCAGCCCTGAGCCACCTCTGCATGTCTAACCGCCACCTCCTCGTGACCTGACCCTCCTGCCCTAGTTTCCAGTGGAGGCAGGAGATTTAAATATTAACGATCTGTAGCTAGTGCATCATTTAGACCCACCTAGAAGAACCAGACGTGAAGGGGTGACTACTCAACTGACATTTGGAGTCAAATGGGGCCAGGATGGGCAAAAGCAAAAGTTCTTGGCTCACATCTGAGCACCCCTAAACCAGACCAGGGGGTGATGTTTGTCTAACAAGCCTAGTGGCCGGTTCTGACTCACCGATGGCTGGAGCTGCCAATTACACTGCTTCCATCCACGCGTAGATGCGGGGAAAGAAGACAGTGGCTACAACGATGCCCAACAAAGCAAACCTGATTAGTAGCCAAGTCACAGGCACTTACGAGGAAGAGCCTCTTTGCAACAAGTGGTCCAGGCCAGGCGATGACCTCCTCTTCTTCCCCTTTTATTTCCCTTCTGTAGAATCCTTCGGTGCACCAGACAAACACATCCTGGAGAAAGTATCCAACGCACAGAAAAGTGAAGAAGTGGGCTGGAGACATGGCTCAGCAGTTACAGGTGCTCACTTGCAAAGCCCACTGGCCCTGGTCCAGTCCAGGTTTAAATCCCCAGGACCCATGTTAAGCCAAGTGCACAAAGTGGAGCACGCATGTGCAGTGTGTTTGCAATGACGAGACGCTCTGGTGTGCCCATATTTTCATGCATAGTCTCTCCCTTCCAAATAAAATACAGAAAAAGTGATGAAGTGGGAACCAGAGGGGTCTGTGGTCCTTGGAGTAAGACTTAAGACAGTGATCGACAACCCGAAGTCACTCTGGAACAAAGAGTAGGAGGCTAGTGAGTAGAGCACATTGCTAGGGTGCAGGGGAGGTTGTTCCCAGCGGCAATTCGCCCATGAGGACTCTACTCAATAGCTGAAGCCCTTAGTGAACTCCTAACACCAGGGATGGTGCTGCAGGGAGGTAGGACATAACTGGAGGAAATATCTCCCTGGAGGCATGTCCTTACCCTGGCACATGTTTACAGTGTTTTCTGCTTCCTGGCCAGTGAGTTATGTATGAACTGTTTTCTCTGACAGGCCTTTCCCTGCCATGAGAGCCAGAAACTAGGAGGAAAATAAACCTTCTCTCCTTTAAGTTGCTTTTGTTATGTGTTTGGACACAACGAGCCAAAAGCCTGACTAATAAAAGCTATCTCAAGAAACTTGTGGGTTGCCTGTGATTGACATCTCATTTCCCAACAGTGATAATCAGGGTCTTTGATATTGCTTTTCCCTTGTTCAACTCAAAGTATTTGGGCACATTTTAGTTTTTTTATTTTTATTTTTATTTTTTTGGTTTTTCGAGGCAGGGTCTCGCTCAGCCATGATTCCCAAACCTCCCCCCTTTCCACAGCTGCTCCAGCAGGGCACTTTTTTTTTTTTTTTTTTTTTTGGTGGGGCCACACCCCTGATCTTCCTAAGAACACTACTGCCCAAACTGTCCCATCTTAGGGACTTTAGTGATCTAAATAAAGGACATTCAGGTCTTTTTTTTTTTTTTTTTTTTTGAGGTAGAATCTCACTCTAGTCCAGGCTGACCTGGAATTCACTATGTAGTCTCAGGGTGGCTTGAACTCTCGGCGATCCTCCTACCTCTGCCTCCCGAGTGCTGGGATTAAAGATGTGCGCCACCACGCCCAGCTGATTCAGGTCTTTCCGTTTAGTTTGTGTCTTATGGAAGGAAGACTGAATTTTCTCTTTTCGCGGTCGTGGTGGCGCACTCCTTTAATCCCAGCACTCGGGAGGCAGAGGTAGGAGGATCGCCAAGAGTTCGAGGCCACCCTGAGACTACATAGTGAATTCCAGGTCAGCCTGGACCAGAGTGAGACCCTACCTTGCAAAACCAAAAAAAAAAAAAAAAAAAATTTTCTCTTTCCTAAACTGATGAGGAAATGGCTGTCCCTTTGTTTTGGAGATACCAATTTTTTTTTCAAGCTAAGAAATTTCTGAGTGACCTCATTGTCTCTGAATTCTGCTACAAACCAGTCATTTCTCTCCTGAATGTGAACCTTTTTTTTTTTTTTTGTAGCATTTTGTCAAATGCAGCCTGTAGCTCATACATTCCAAAATTTGCCTAACCTATCGTATCAGTTACTTCGTTATTGCTGGAACAAATACCTGACGAGAAACAGCTTAGGGAAGGAAAGGAGTTATTTCCAGCCTCTAGTTCCAGAGGGTAGAACCTGTCATGGCGGCCGTTAGCAAGCTGGAGTCACATGGCTACATCCTCAGGGAGGAAGTGTAAGAAAAGATAAATACTGAATGCCTAGTTGACTTTCTCCTTTGTACACAGTCCAGGAACCCAGCCTCCACAGTTAGGGTGGGTCAACTAACCTAATCTAGAAAATCCCTCACAGATGTGACCAGAAATTTGTTTCCATGGTGATTCTAAATCCTGTCAAATTTACAGCCAGATATTAAGTATCACACATGCACTCCCCCAACTGTGCAATGGCAAGAATATTTTCTGCTTTCCAGGATTTTATAAAGCACTGTTTTTCCTGACATCAGTGGTAGTTTCCTCACCATTTTTCCAGCCGAAGATAACAAATCTAAATAGAAAGCCAGCCATGCATTTTAGGTTTTTGTCACAGCAAGATGCCTACCGGGATATCTATTTCAGTATTTTCCAGTCTTACCTTCTTATTTGTTTGAGAGAGAGAAAGAGAGAGAGAGAGAGACAAAAGGCCCACCAGGGCTTCTAGCCACTGCTAACGAACTGCAGACACATGTGCCACCTTGTGTATCTGGCTTATGTGAGTAATGGAGAATTGAACCTGGGTCCTTAGGTTTTGCAGGCAAGGCACTTAAGCCGTTTCTCCAGTCCTATTTCCTTCTGAGAAAGGCCACTGTCACACACATGAAACAAGCGTGCGTTCTTATGCTCACGCGTCTGCAGTTTGAAGGATCTCAACTAGGCTTGGCTGGATGTTTAGCTTTGCCAACAAAAATAATGACACGGGGCTGGAGAGATGGCTTAGCGGTTAAGGCACCTGCCTGCTAAGCCTAAGAACCCGGTTCCAATCTTCAGGTCCCACGTTTAGCCAGATGCAGTGACGCAAGGGCGCAATGCCACACTTGACCACAAGGGGGGTGCACACATCTGGATTTCGTTCACAGCAGCTGAGACTGCTGGTGCGCCCATCTCTATCTGTTTCCCTCTCCCTCTCTCTCTCTGTCTGTCTCTCTCTCCAAAAATAAATAAAGTAAAAAAATTGTTTTAAAATAATGACATGGAGGGAAGGGCTACACAGCAGGGATTTGTTCGTGAAGAGAAGAAAAATTATAATCCAGGATTCAGAGACTATGACAAACCATAGGCATCAAGGAACACACACACACACACACCACTGAGGATAAAAGGGGGTGGTTACCGGGCGTGGTGTTGCACACCTTTAATCCCAGCACTCAGGAGGCAAAGAGATAGGAGGATTGCCCTAAATTCAAGGCCAGCCTGAGACTACAGAGTGAATTCCAGGTCAGCCTGGGCTAGAGTGAAATCCTACCTCGGAAAACCAGAAAGACAAAAAAAAAAAAAAAAAAAAAAAAAAAAAAAAAGGAGGAAGAGGTTTTTCTTCTTTCTTTTCTTTTTTTCCTAAGGTAGGGTCTCGCTCTAGCTCAGGCTGACCTGGAATTCACTATTTTGTCCCAGGCTGGCCTCGAACTCACTACAGTCTTTCCCAAGTGCTGCGATTAAAGATGTGCCCCACTGCTCCTGGCCTTCACTTTCTTTTCTAATAAACTTTTGGTTGGCCAGCCCTTCTGCTGCACCTGCATTCATCATTGTTCATGGGTCACAAGACAATGAACGCAAGAGCTATTGGGTTAGAGAGTTTTGGTGAGTATTGAGTGTCCAGCACTCGAACCCCTGAGCTAAGCCTACCCGGCACCTGATGTGCAAGACAGCCCCACCTTGCAGGCTGACCTCTCCTGCCTGCCTCACATCTGATAAGATCCCATTGACTGAAGCAAAAGAAGTCAGGCTTCCGCCATGATCAGTTTCTGACTACAAGCGCTCTGCTTGGGCACACACCCAGAGAAAGAAGTCCTTTATTATTATTATTATTATTATTTTAATTTTTATTATTTTTGGAGAGAGACAGACAGAGAGAGAGGGAGAGGAAGACAGATAGAGATGGGCGCACCAGCAGTCTCTCAGCTGCTGTGAACGAAATCCAGATGCGTGCGCCCCCTTGTGGTCAAGTGTGGCATTGCGCCCTTGCATCACTTTGCATCTGGTTAAACGTGGGACCTGGAGATTGGAACTGGGTTCTTAGGCTTAGCAGGCAGGCGCCTTAACTGCTAAGCCATCTCTCCAGCCCAGAAGTCCTTTTTTTTTTTTTTTTTTTTTTTTTTTTTTTTTTTGAGGTAGGGTCTCACTCTAGCCCAGGCTGACCTGGAATTCACTCTGTATTCTCAGGGTGGCCTCGAACTCACAGTGATCCTCCTACCTCTGCCTCCCGAGTGCTGAGATTAAAGGCGTGAGCCACCACACCCGGCTCAGAAGTCCTTTTTAAAAAAAAAAATTATTTATTTATTTGAGAGTGATAGAGAGAAAAAGGGGCACAGAGAGAGTGAGAACGAATGGGTGCACCAGGGCCTCCAGTCACTGCAAACGAACTCCAGATGCGTGCACCCCCTTGTGTATCTGTCTTATGTGGATCCTTAGACTTCACAAGCAAACACTTAACGGCCAAGCCATCTCTCCAGCCCAAGAAGTCCTTTAATGACCGCATAGACACAGCCAGTCCTGTGACCTCTTCCAGCCAACAGCCTCATCCTGCCCCTGTATAGATACTTCATTCCCATACCATTCCAGGGGGAACTGCTGCCTCGGGCCACGCATCCGTGTGCTAATACAGGGGCTACTCCTTGCTTGCCTGGTGGCCGTAACTGGGCACCACTGCTAGACTACTATACCCCACTTGCTTTCTTGCCCACCAGCCTTGATGTCCATCAACAGACGAATAAAGACAAGGTGGCACATTTTATACGGCCACGACAAATAATAAAACCATGATACCTGCAGGAAAATGGATGAATCTGGAGACCATGTTAGGAAAAATAAGGCAAATCAGAAAGAAAAATACTGCGTGTTTTCTTTCATATGCAGAACCTAGATTTAAAATTATATGTGTGTGTGTGTGTGTGTGTGTGTGTGTGTGTGTGTGTGTGTGTGTGTTTGCCATGAAACTAGAAAGGAGATCATGGCAGGGGAGGGAGAGATCTTCAAGGAGGTAGGAAGCAGAGAGAACAATGGAACACGTGTAATAAGAAAGAAGTTGGGACTAAGTGGGGGAAGAAAGGGAACCTGCAGGAGGGGAGAAGCACCAAGGAGGATGGTGTGGGAGGGGAAAAATGAGAACCAAGTATAATCACACATATGTATGAAGATGCCATGATGAAACATCATATATATATATATATATATATATATATATATATATATATATATATATTTTTTTTTTTTGAGGTAGAGTCTCACTCTAGCCCAGGCTGATCTGGAACTCACTCTGTAGTCCCAGGCTGGCCTCAGACTCATAGTGATCCTTCTACCTCTGTCTCCCAAGTGCTGAAATCAAAGGAGTGTACCACCACGCCCAGCTGACTAGTACTTTATATTTTAACTTAAAAAAAAAAAAACTATTAAAAACTACAAAAGACAATCAAACAAAAACACTTCCCCAGTGAGAGCTGAACCCTTGCCTTGGAGAGAAGTCTCTTCCAAATTTGACCTTGCTCGTGTCCTTCACCACCACAGAATCCTTTATAGTTTTATTTGCACCTTTTATAGTGTAATAATTCTTCCTATTAAGTTTCCTCTGCTTAATTACTGAGTTTCTGTCTGCCGGTGCCTGACCCAACCTGCCAAGCTTGGAAAAGAAGACATGAAGAGCCCTCACTCCCAAGAGCAGGGGAGGAAATGTCACCAACTCGACACCTGGACAGAGAGCAGTGAAGAAGTGAATGGAGGTGTGGGCCTGTGACTCTCCAGTGGACAGAGGTGGGACAAAACAGCCTGAAAATCAAGGGATGACTGAAGATATTCCCAGTAGAGAGAGCAGTAAGCAAAAGGAGACACCAGTAGGGGGCACCTGGATTTGAACCAGGGACCTCTTGATCTGCAGTCAAATGCTCTACCCCTGAGCTATACCCCCTGACATGAGAGGTTGGATAATTAATACCCTTTCTCAGCATGGCGCATCAGATGCACGGAAGTCCAGGGCTGGAAAGGATGCAGCACTCTGCCTCCCTCTGGTGAAGGAGCTTTCCTTGGAACACCCTCACTGCTCCGTGGACCTGGTTGAGCACATCCTGACGGCCAATCCGATGACCTGTTCATCCGGAGACTCCTTGAAACCATCCAGAGAATCCTCTTCAACAACAGCAATTGCTGAGTGCTGACAGTGTGTAGCCTGCATAGAACCAACATTCAGAGCCTTTGCTGGGAAGATTATTAAATGACAACATGTTCCTAATAATTTGTCAAATGTAAAAGCAAGTCCCCAAACACGTGTGAGTGGAGGAATCAATGATTTCAGCTTTAAAAATGTAATGTGGGGGGCTGGAGAGATGGCTTAGTGGTTAAGGCATTTGCCTGTGAAGCCTAAGGACCCTGGTTCGATTCTCCAAGTCCCAGGTAAGCCAGATGCACATGGTGGCACATGCGTCTGGAGTTTGTTTGCAGTGGCGTGCCCATTCTCACTCTCTCTCTTTCTCTCCCCCTCTCTGGGGGCTGGGGAGATGGCTCAGCGGTGAAGGCGCCTGCCTGTGAAGTCTAAGGACTCCCATTCCATTCTCCAGGTCCCATGTTTAGCCAGACGCAAAAGTGATGTCGCACATGCGCACAAGGGGCCGTGCGCATCTGGAGTTTGTTCACAGTGGCTGAGAGTCTGCTGGTGCGCCCATCTCTATCTGTCTTCCTCTCCCTCTCTCTCTATCTCTCTCTGTGTATCTCTCCAAAAATAAAAAATAAAAAATAAAAAAATAAAGTATTTTGACATTCACAAAGGTATTTTTCTAAAAATATTGCATGAAGCATTACGCATTATAGATGCATTTTATTTATGAATATTTTCATAATTATAGTCTGGTAAAATTATTCCATGATACATCATAACAATATGCACATTACCATATACATGTTGTGTACTACATAACAAAGACTAAATTTATATCAAAGGCAAGAAATGTGTACATGTATATGAGTACATTGAGTGCATGTAGATATGTAGGAGATAGGCCAAATAATTGATGTGGTTAATAGGTAAGAATTAAGCAAATATGGGCTAGAGAGATGGCTTAGTGGTTAAGGCGTTTGCCTGCAAAGCCAAAGGATCTCACTTTGATTCCCCAGGACCCATGTAAGCCAGAAGCACAAGGGGGAGCATGCGTCTGGAGTTCCTTTGCAGTGACTGGAGGCCCTGGAAACCCATTCTCTCTCTCTCTCTCTCTCTCTCTCTCTCTGCCACTTTCTCTCTCTCAAATAAATAAAATATTTTTAAGAAGAATTAAGCAAATAGTTACTATGTCCTCTGGACATGGATAAAGAGATTCAACAATTGTAGAGAATCTGTAATTTTTTTTGTTGTTCATTTGTTTTTCGAGGTTTGTTTTCTCACTCTAGTTCAGGCCAACCTGGAATTCACTATGTAGTCTCAGGGTGGCCTCGAACTCACAGTGATCCTCCTACCTCTGCTTCCAGAGGCTGGGATTAAAGGTGTGCACCACCACGCCCAGTTGAGAATCTTTACTTTCCTAATTTATTTATTTTGGTTTTTTTTGGGTTTTCCAAGGTAGAGTCTCGCTCTAGCCCAGGCTGACCTGGAATTCATTATGTAGTCTCAGGGCAATCCTCCTACCTCTGCCTCCCGAGTGCTGGGATTAAAAGTGTGCTACCACTCGCCTCTAATTTTTAAAAATTTTATTTGTTTATTTATTTATTTATTTTTTATTTATTTTTGGTTTTTCGAGGTAGGGTTTCACTCTGGTCCAGCCTGACCAACTCTCGGCGATCCTCCTGCCTCTGCCTCCCAAGTGCTGGGATTAAAGACGTGTGCCACCACGCCCGGCTCTAATTTTTATTTTATATGCAAGAGAGAGAATTAGCATGCCAGGACCTCTAGTCACTGCCTGCAAACTCTAGATGCATGTGCCACCTTGTGTGCAAGCATCACTTTGTGCATCTGGCTTGACGTGGGTTCTGGGGCATCGAACTTGGGTCCTTAGGCTTCGCAGGCAAGCGCCTTAACAGCTAAGCCATCTCTCCAGCCCTACTTTCCTAAATTATACTTATAATAACCCATTTGTCTTCATGTTTCCTGCCTTCCATGTACCAAGTCTTTGTGGCTAAAAATACTTGAGAGGAAATGATATGAATCCTCCCCAGGAAGTCCTTCCTACCTTCTGCAGCTGGGTCATCCTGGTGCCTCCCTCACCTCAGATCAGGACTGGATCTGCAGCCAAAGCCCTCCACTTTGTTCTTCCATCCATCTCCTCTATCAGGCTCATGCCCAGCCCCTCCCCTCTATGTCACTGTTATTTCACACACCAGATGCAACCTTCTGTCCAACTAAGGCATCTTAATATACTTGACTGACCCGAGGGGAAAGGACAGCCTACAGTAGATCTGGGGCAACCCTGCAGCCTATGACCTGCCCTCAACCTCCCCCCCCACACAAGCCAGGCTGAATCTGTCCCCTCAGCCACACCTGAGGTGAAATACACATCTGCCTTATTCACCCTGACCTCCCTCCGCTGTAGTGATCCCGCTGTAGTGATCCCGGTGAGAGGCAGCGGCTTCCTCTAGCTTGATGGTGGAGGGGAGGTGGTCAGGTTCAGAATGCATTTTGAGGCAGCTTGAGCAGGAGTTTGCAGTGGGGCCTTTGGCCTGATTATAATTACTTAGGCAAAGACCGGCCACTCCAGAACAGTGGCGGGAAAGGGCCATGTGACGCTGAATGGACCCAACAAGAACTGAGTGTGGAGGAAGGTGGAGACGGCAGAAGCGAAGGCCTTGAAGGAGCTGCAGCCATGTTTGAGAGGCCAGCCACGGGCAGCTGGGTGACCCACAAGGTAGTCCTGGTATCGGGGTACGGAGATAACAGATTAAAATAGAAGTATAATGAACAGATTTAGTGAAGGAAGAGATAAAAAAAATGAGAATTAGCTGTAGAAAGAATGTTTCCCGAATCTGAGATGTTGAAAGGGAACAGTAAGGAGTGAGGAGGACTGGGTTTAGGTCGGGCGTTAAACCCACACTTGGCTCTGAATGCCATACACCCAAAATAACCAAGGGTTGACGTAAGACACAAACGAGCAAACCAGAAGTTTCCTTTCCTCACACATAAGAGTCCAGTTAGGCAGTCCAGATTCCAGAACCCGACCTCCTCTTTCTGGTCGTTCTAGTCATCTTGGATCCAAAGATTTCCAGGGTCCAACATGGTGTCACCAATCCTGGCCTCATCTGCCTTCCAGCCACCAGGAAAGAAGAAATGGCATGTCCCTCCCTGTAAGAACATCCCTCACTTACACCTGACTTCTCACTCACCAGACTTAACACAGTCTCATTTCACTCCAAGGGCAGCTGGGAAACATACATTTTAGTCTGTAGGACCATGCGCTCAACTACTTATAAAAAGGATAGAACAGACACTTGGGAAATACTCAGTCTCTGCCTCACTGTGTTTCTTTGTAGCTAGAGTAGAAGGGATGGGTGGACATTGTGACAGCCAAGAAGGAGGGAGAACCAAAATGGAGTCACTTATGTCAACACTAACCAAAAGTAAGAAATGGTGGGGGGGGGGTAGAACAAAAGAAAATAATGGGCCGGGCGTAGTGGTGTACACCTTTAATCCCAGCACTTGGGAGGCAGAGGTAGGAGGATCGCTGTGAGTTTGAGGCTACCCTGAGACTATAGAGTGAATTCCAGGTCAGCCTGGGCTAGAGTGAGATCCTGCCTTGAAAAACAAAAAGGAAAATAATGGGAGGGGTGGTGATCAAAATACATTATGTAGGGCTGGAGAGATGGCTTAATGGTTAAGCCTAATGACCCATGCTCCACTCTCCAGGTCCCACATAAGCCAGATGCACAAGGTGACACAAGTATGCAAGGTTGTACATGCACACAAGGTGGCGCTCACACCTGGAGTTCAATTGCACTGCCTGGAGGCCCTGTCATACCCATTCTCTCTCTCTCTCTCTCTTTTAAAACTAATTTTATTTATTTATTAGTGAGAGAGAGAGAGAGAGAGAGAGAGAGAGAGAGAGAAAGCACCAGGGTCTCTAGCCACTGTAAATGAACTCCAGACACATGCACCACCATGTGGATCTGGCTTATGTGGGACCTGGAGAATCAAATCTGGGTCCTTACGCTTTGCAGGCAAGTGCCTTAACCACTAAGCCATCTCTCCAGCACCCCCCTCTCTCTCTTGCTCTCACTCTCTTGCGTAGAAAATGACCAGTCGCTGGGCGTGGTGACACATGCCTTTAATACCAGCACTCGGGAGGCAGAGGTAGGAGGATTGCCATGAGTTCAAGGTCACCCTGAGACTACATAGAGAATTCCAGGTCAGCCTGGGATAGTGAGACCCTACTTTGAAAAACCAAAATAAATAAATAAATAATAATAATAATAAATAACAACAAAGGAAGAAATGAAGCTAGGAGGTTATGAAGGAAGGGTTGTCACGCACAATTGCCTGGCTGTGACTATCACAAAAGACCCTACCAGAACTACAACCGTACACAAAAGCAACTTTCTAGAGAAAGTGCTTCTGCAAGGATGTCTGCCAGCAACTGTCTGCCCAATGTTGACCAACATCACCCTATTATTAATCACTGTGGCCACAGATCATTGTTTATGAGATCCTGCCTTGAAAAACAAAAAGGAAAATAATGGGAGGGGTGGTGATCAAAATACATTATGTAGGGCTGGAGAGATGGCTTAATGGTTAAGCCTAATGACCCATGCTCCACTCTCCAGGTCCCACATAAGCCAGATGCACAAGGTGACACAAGTATGCAAGGTTGTACATGCACACAAGGTGGCGCTCACACCTGGAGTTCAATTGCACTGCCTGGAGGCCCTGTCATACCCATTCTCTCTCTCTCTCTCTCTCTCTCTTTTAAAACTAATTTTATTTATTTATTAGTGAGAGAGAGAGAGAGAGAGAGAGAGAGAGAAAGCACCAGGGTCTCTAGCCACTGTAAATGAACTCCAGACACATGCACCACCATGTGGATCTGGCTTATGTGGGACCTGGAGAATCAAATCTGGGTCCTTACGCTTTGCAGGCAAGTGCCTTAACCACTAAGCCATCTCTCCAGCACCCCCCTCTCTCTTGCTCTCACTCTCTTGCGTAGAAAATGACCAGTTGCTGGGCGTGGTGGCGCACGCCTTTAATACCAGCACTCGGGAGGCAGAGGTAGGAGGATTGCCATGAGTTCAAGGTCACCCTGAGACTACATAGAGAATTCCAGGTCAGCCTGGGATAGTGAGACCCTACTTTGAAAAACCAAAATAAATAAATAAATAATAATAATAATAAATAACAACAAAGGAAGAAATGAAGCTAGGAGGTTATGAAGGAAGGGTTGTCACGCACAATTGCCTGGCTGTGACTATCACAAAAGGCCCTACCAGAACTACAACCGTACACAAAAGCAACTTTCTAGAGAAAGTGCTTCTGCAAGGATGTCTGCCAGCAACTGTCTGCCCAATGTTGACCAACATCACCCCTATTATTAATCACTGTGGCCACAGATCATTGTTTACAAATATCTTATTAGCTGGGCATGGTGGTGCACACCTTTAATCCCAGCACTTAGGAGGCAGAGGTAGGAGGATCGCCATGAGTTCAAGGACACCCCGAGACTACATAGTGAATTCCAGCTCAGTCAGGACTAAAGCGAGACCCTACCTTGGAAAACAAAACAAAACAAAACAAAATAACCCTTTTGTAATTCTCGTTTTTTTGTCTTTAAAAACGATCCCATTTTTTGGTAGGAAACCAGGGGAGCTAGAGATGCCCTGACGTCGAGGTTTGGCAGCCTGGCAGCCACAGGATCAACCCGTGCTCTTCTTTGTGGCTGGTTCATTAATTTGGGTGTCTCAAGCTAATGGATACACAAAAGCCGTCATTGGCAGGAATGTGAGGACTTTATGACACAACAGCAAAATCTGGAGACTGTGGCTCATGGAATAGATAAGACCCAAGGGAAGCCAGGGGCCGGGCGTCCGTCAGCCTGGTTAGAGAGCTGCCCAAGCCACCGCACTGGACACACTGGCCCCAGTCCCTGATCCTCTTACCGCCTGAGCTCTGCCACCTCCGGGGTGATCCCAAAGTTACTCGATCTCTGGGTAACGTACTCAACACTCACAGCTTTACTTGGGGATGTGTAGCTGACCATGTTTAAGGCATTACTTGTTCTTCTGGATAATGTCCTTTAGCAACTTGACAAGGCCATCCTGACCTGAGGCCTGGCATATCTGTGTGGCGGTTAAGGCATTTTTGGATGTGTGCTGCATGTCCATCAGGAAATTTTGAGTAAAGCCCCTTGCACTCCACAAGGTGTGGGGTGCTCCAACATCAGCTGAAGTCTTACGAGGAGGAAACAAACCCTTATGTCACCTGGAAAGAGGGACTTCTACCTCCGGGCTGTCCTCAGACTTCAGCTAGGCCACTTTTTTTTTTTTTTTTTTTTTGAGGTAGGGTCTCACTCCAGCTCAGGCTGACCTGGAATTCACTATGTAGTCTCAGGGTGGCCTTAAACTTATAGAAATCCTCCTACTAGCTCAGGCTGACCTGGAATTCACTATGTAGTCTCAGAGTGGCCTTGAACTCACAGCAATCTTCCTACCTCTGCCTCCTGAGTGCTGGGATTAAAGGTGTGCACCACCAAATCTGGCTAGGTCACTTCTTCTTAGGTCTACAGACTGTGGGGGAAATCAGGTTTCTGCTTCCCTACCTCCCTTCATTCATATTTTCTCCTTCTATTTTCTCTGGACATGCATACCCATACTCATATGCCTTCCCCTGCAGCCTTGCTTCACCAAAGTTGAATGATAAATCCATGTGGTGAAGAAAAAGGTAGGGGGCACCTGGATTTGAACCAGGGACCTCTTGATCTGCAGTCAAATGCTCTACCCCTGAGCTATACCCCCACCTGCTTATGTGTGTCTAATAAGCACTCTAAACCTGCATGGCCACTCCTGGTATTCTGCCATCACGTTTCCACAAGGCACAGTCTTGAGCCACATCTGCACACCTGACTACCACCCCCCCCCATGACCAGTACCTCTCCTTCCGTGGTCCCGGCTGAGGCAAGGACATTAAAATCACAGAAGTCTGCAGCCAGAGCACCCTTCATGTTCTGTCTGTCTTTAATAAGTTCAAGTTAAGCCCAGTCCTTCCCTGGAGCCTCATCCTCAGATCCAGTGTGGCAGCTGTTTGGAGCTGGACTCTTCCATCTCCTTCCCTCCTATGTCCTGTCTTCCATCACCCCCTCCCTGTTGGGCACAGTTAAGGACCCCAGGCCACCAGAGGTTTAAGCAGGCCTGAGATGTCAGGCACGACTAAGGGCCCCAGGCCACAGAAGGTTGCAGCAAGCCCAGACCCTGGAGCCGGGCAGGAGTGGGGCTGCTCCCTCCCCACCGCTTGGGGCGCCTGGGCATCCTGATAAGACTTAGGTTTCAGTTTCCCTGTGGCCGTGTGACCTTTGTACCCCTCACCCGGGAGGTCCCTACATTTAATGAGGTATTAGCCAGCAGCCTTCACACAGTCAATCTCCCCATGACCCATACCCTGCACCTCTTCCCACCACTACATGAACATTTATAAGCCCACTCCCCTGGCAAATAAATGAGCTGTTCTCCGATGCAGTCCCCGGGTGTTTCTTCCCATCTTGTTCATGGCCACTCAGACCCTGATCCCCAGCCGCCTGGACGTCTCCTGCATGCTGGTGTGCAATGGCCCCCAAGTGGCCAGGGACCCACACCTCCCTACACCACACTTCCTCTTCCTCACTTCCGTGTATTCATGAACTTAGCAAGTTGCTTTCTGTTTTTCACTTTTTTCCCTCTCTCGCTGGCCACAGATCCTGATGGCTGGCATCAGAAAACCAATTCCACCTCATCGCAGAGAAGCTTCTTGGATAGAGAAAAGGAAACTAAGAAAACTGAGAAGTTACCAAACGAAGCAGTTGTCCCTGGAAGATGCTGGAACAGTTTAGTTATAGTTGTTGTGCCCGTAAAGCATGTTGTAAACACCCACATGCTATGGGCATAGACAAGTCCAGAGCATAGACACTGGGTGACAGAGTGGCCATGAGACAGCCCGGGCTGAAAAGCTTCACGGAAGTTCTGCAAAGCTGGTTCTCGCCTCAGCTGTGGTCTGGAGGTGGGGAGAGTTCACGGTGTTGGGGCCACCTAAGATGTTCTGATTTAATTGGTCTTGGGTGGGGCCTGGGAAAAGGTACTTTTATAAACTCTTGAAGTGGTCCTAATTTATTTGGGTTGATGAACCACGATAATAATCCTTACCGTTTTCCAGTTGCAGCACAGCAATAACTTTAGGCCTGGTATCTACTAAAGACGAGGTGAAAATTCAGACATCTATGTAAAAGGTCAAAAGTAAGTGTGAGTAGGGGGCACCTGGATTTGAACCAGGGACCTCTTGATCTGCAGTCAAATGCTCTACCCCTGAGCTATACCCCCTTCTGCTAATATGAAGCTTAATTAATATCTTTCACCTCTAGAGCCACACCCATTCCACTGGCAACCCTACGTGTCGTCACTTCAGGATGGAGCTAAGGAGAGAGGAAACTCATCATTGCCTCTTGCACATCAAGAGATGCCCCGTCTCCTTGGAAGCCTTGCAGCCTGTGTCCTCCCAGCCCTCAGTCAGTCCCCAGGGCCAGGTAGTGGACACTTACTGCTACATTGGTCTTCGGAGTCAAGGCTGGGGCCCTTAATGGAAGGAGTTGCAACACAAATACAAACTCCACGGAATTGAGGTGTCTGTGACATGTGATGTTAAATTCAGGTCTCACTCTCCTGTACCAATACTCACCTCGTGGCCCTTTTTGAAGCACCCTGTAGGACAAGAGATCGCCCTTCCTGTTTCCTCTTTATCAGAGATATAGATGGAGGATAATGAAGAAATAGTCAAAGTAGACCTTTTACTTCCTCAAGCAAACACATCAAGGATGCCTGCAGAAGCCAGCCAGTCACTCTGCCTTAAAAAACTGGGGAAGGGGCTGGAGAAATGGTTTAGTGGTTAAGGCGTATGCCTGAGAACCCTAAGGACCCCGGTTTGATTCTCCAGGTTCCACGTAAGCCAGATGCACATGGTGGCGCATAGGTCTGGAGTTTGTTTGCACTGGCTAGAGACCTTGGCACGCCCATTATCTCTCTCTTTCTCTCTCCCTCTCTCTGTCTCAAATAAATAAATAAAATAAAATCTTTTTTTAATGTTAAAAAAAAAAAAACTGGGGAAGAACTGCAAAAAAAGGAGTAAAAGCTCCAAAAGAAAAACCTGGAGGCTGCTCACAGGCTGACAGGATGGTGGGCTCCTAGGAGAGAAGCTTACACCTACATCTGTGAATCTGAGACCCTGAGCAGGACGCAGGACCCCAGCCCACCTGCTCGTGTCTTACATGGCATCCTCTGCTTCCCCCACACGGGGCCCTGAGAGCTCTAAACAACATCAATCGATTCCCTCTTTACACCCATCAGCACAGTCCTATCTTAAGCTTTCCTTGCTGCCTGGGTGAGCTAGTCATTTCTGTCACGGATGACACCGAAGAAGAGACTCTGATTCCTCCTTTCTCTCCAAGACACGCAGACTCAACTTTCTCCACCGCAACATCAGGCCTGGGCTTCCCTGACCACTGTGGGTGAAGAGCAACAGTCAGGATCCAGGCTACATCCCTACCACCACCCCACTGTGTAAAGAAAATTACAAAAGGTGGTGGTCTTGTTTTAAAAAAAAAAAAAGTGATCTTTCTCCTCCATTGGTCATTGAGCCGATAGGCAGACATGGGTTTTAGATCGAACCACCTGGGTTTATTACAGATGCAGGGTCTTGGTATATGAACTGGGTTTCTTAGGAGCAGTTCCTGCTATGGGTTAAGCTGATATGTCCCCCCCCGCCAAGACCTATGTGATTGGTCCCAGGATGGTGTTTGGGGAGGTGGTCAAGTTGCTGGAGAGTGGACCTAAGGTGAGGTCTTCAGAACCTCACAGGGGGAAGAGTGGAGCCCTGGGCCCCTCTGTATCCTCTTCTGCTTTCCGACCATTTTATGGGCAGCTTCTCTTCTCTCTTCTTCTTGATGTTTAATACAGGGATACGAGCCATGTGGGAATTCCATTGAAATGGCAGCCCAAACCTTCTGGAAAAGTGGGCCATGTCAGAGTAGGAGCCAGGATCACTCTACAGCGAATTCCACTGGGGCAGGTCCCAAGTAAAGATTACCCCACTGTCCAAAGACTTCATTGGGGGGGCTACTTAAACAGGAACATGGGAGGGTTGCTTAGAGGAGAAAGCCCACCCCAGCGCAGGTGGCAACTCCCGCAGGCCGTACCCGGAGCTCCCGGCATGACTTACAGACAGCTGTGCTGTCCACTGTGCTGTCCTCTCAGTTCTAAACCTTCTATCAGCTTTGGGAAGGGGCTTATGGATCTTCTTGTAAGCATCAGGAACGTCCTAAGCCTTGTTTACTTCCTGAGCCTGGAGGAACTTAGTCTTCCATTTGGAATTTTCTTTTTGTTGTTATTTTTATTTATTTACTTATTAGAGACAGACAGACAGACAGACAGACACACACACACACACACACACACACACACACACACACACACACAGAGAGAGAGAGAGAGAGAGAGAGAATGAGAGAGAGAGAGAATGGGCACACCAGGGCCTCCAGCCACTGCAGACAAACTCCAAACTCCAGATGCATGTGCCACCATCTGGCTTCTGGCTTATGTAGGTACTGGGAAATCGAGCCTTGAACCGGGGTCCTTAGGCTTCACTGGCAAGTGCTTAACCACTAAGCCATCTCTCCAGCACACCATTTGGAATTTTCTAAACTGCTTCCCTCACCTGGAGGAAAATTCTATACAACACCCAGTTCCAAGGCAGCATGGATACCAGATCATAGATTGGAACCTTCTAGACAGTGAGCCTAAGTAAACTTCTCCCCCTATTAAGTTAATGATCTCAAATTATACTAACAGAAAGTTATCCTAACAGAAAGCTGACCGGCACGCCTTTGTAAGTTCTTAAGGTAAAACATTGAAACAGTAGAAGATGGCCTGTGGCCTCTCTCTAGTTGGAACCGGCTTGTAGCTCAGCACAGCTCCTCTGCTGTGGGGACAGAGGTGCCCATTCTCCCCTGCAGGTGGCCTGCTGTGATGAAGTTATCTCAGGTCCGCTGGAAAAAGTAACTCAGCAGCCAACAAAAGAAGATCAAAGCCTTTCGTGTCAGCAGAGCTTCCAGAACAGACGGCTCAATGTTGAACCATCCTCCTCTGTTCACTAACAGTAGTTTTCAAAATATTATTTATTTATTTATTTATTTGAGAGATTGAGAGAGAGACAAAAATGGGCACACCAGGGCCTCCAGACACTACAAACAAACTCCAGACGCATGCGCCCCCTGTGCATCTGACTTACGTGGGCTCTGGGAAATCAAACCAGGGTCCTTTGGCTTTGCAGGCAAACGCCTTAACCGCTAAGCCATCTCTCCAGCTCTGACAGTAGATTTTTGCTGTGAAGGTAACAATACAGTACTTGACATGCGTGAGCACATGTTTATTCTTTATTAATGTACAAACTTTAGTTTTGGCTAAGACTCCCCACCCCCTCCCATCCCCACCTCCCTGCCCCCTGCTTTCCCCCTCACACCCAGTGCATTTTTAAAGTTATTTTTTGCAAGGTAGGGTCTCTCTCTAGCCCAGGCTGACCTGGAATTCACTATGTAGTCTCAGGGTGGCCTCGAACTCACAGCGATCCTCCTACCTCTGCCTCCTGAGTGCTGTGATTAAAGGCGTGCGCCACCATGCCTAAGTTATTATCTCTCTCTCTCACACACACACACACACACACACACCTATGGGAGGGGGCTATTATCATCTCTCCCATTTTATAGTCACAGACACCAAGACACAACTTATCTTGGACAACTTCATCCCAGGAGATCCTGAAATTCTGCCCATGAGCATCCTGGCCCTTGGAGTTAAAGCAAACACCACACAGGAATTTACTTCTTTATTTGTTTATTTCGAGGTAGAGTCTCGCTCTAGCCCAGGCTGACCTGGAATTCACTATGTAGTCTCAGGGTGGCCTCGAACTCATGGTGATCCTCCTACCTCTGCCTCCCTCCCAAATGCTGGGATTAAAGGCATGTGCTGTGGCTGGAGAGATTGCTTAATGGTTAAGGCACATGCCTGTGAAGCCTAGGGACCCAGGTTCGATTCTCCAGATCCTACGTAAGCCAGATGTGCAAGGGGGTGCATGCATCTGGAGTTCGTTTGCAGTGGCTGGAGGCCCTGGTGCGCCCTCTCTCTCTTTCCCTCTCTCTGTCTCAAATAAATAAAAATAAATCTTTAAAGGGATGCGCCACCACGCCCAGTCACACAGGAACGTCTGATGTTCTCCTATTGCTGTCAGACATGCAGTGAAGAGAAGAAGCGGCCCTCCTAAATGGAACATGGCACGCTGCTGGCAGTGGAACTCAGTGGATCCATGAGGGACCTGACCATGACTCTCCTCCTGTGCTCAGCTTCCTCCAAGTTTTTGCTGCTGGGGTGCGGTCTCCCTTGGCTCCAGCCCCTGCCTGCCTAACTCAGCCTCCCGAGGAGGACCTCGGAATTCAGAACGTGTCTCATGACTCAGAGGCCAGCTGGACCAGACCAAGTGCACTTTCTCCTTGCCTGAGGGCATGGGACAAAGGTGGAGGGTGGAAAGGAGTGACCGGCTTGACACATGCAGCTTCTGAGACCTACTCTGCTCATGAGGTGGGGGTTCCGAGTCATGTTGGCCTTGGCCCTTTGTGTGACTATGGTGAGGCTGAGGAGCTAAGCTACACACACGGAAGACATTACCGCACCCTGTATTATGCGGCCCAGAGAGGGAAGATCTAGGACTATTCCAAAAAAACTTATACTATTGGAGAACTAACTAACTTGACAATCTGGTAAGTTGGCTGCTGTTTGAATAGATGGCTCCCAATATATTCAGTGTTTTCTTAGTTTATAGTTTGCATCTGCAGCCACCTGGCTGGAGGCAGTGTCTCTGGGTGGATCTTAAGGTGTGGTGGTGGGTTTAGGATTTCAATCTAAAGATATGCAGTGTGCCTAGCTGGAGTTCCTGAGGTGTGCTGTGTTGTGTGGCTTTTGGCTTTGCTCTCTGTGTTTGGTCCTGTGAAAGCAGGCCAGCTTCTTCTGCCATTATGGAACTTCCCCTGAACCTGTAAGCTTCAATAAGTATCGCTTCCTCCATAACTGTGCCTGGTCTGGAAGTTCATCTCAGCGAACCTGAAGCTGTCTGCTACAGCTACCAAAATTACTTATAAGAAAGGGGGCACCTGGATTTGAACCAGGGACCTCTTGATCTGCAGTCAAATGCTCTACCCCTGAGCTATACCCCCACCTGTTCAGGTGTGTCTACTAAGCACTCTAAACCTATATGGCCACTCCCTGGTGCTCATCAACCTGACATGTGCACTGGCCGGTGCTCTGCCATCATCTGTTTACTCCTATGAGGCCCAGCCCTGAGCCACCTCTGCACGTCTAACTGCCACCTCCTCGTGACCTGACCCTTCTGCCCTAGTTTCCAGTGGAGGCAGGGCCATTAAATCAAGTAGGTCTACTGCCAGAGCATCCTTCCGACCCATCTAGAAAAGCCAGACTTAAAAGGTTGGCAGCTTAATTTACATTTGTAGTTGAATGGAGGCCAGGGCTGGACAAAGACCAAAATTCTTGGTTTCCATCTGACAACTCCTGAGCCAGATTCTTGGGGAAGGGAGGGGGGAACAGGAGGACAACCTATGTCTCTAACAAGCTTTGTAGGCAATTTTGACTCATAGACTGTTTGCGGCTATAAATTGAGCCTGGCCTTTCTCTGCTATATATGTGAAAGAAAATCAAAGGACAGTGGTTAAATCAGGCCCAAACACAATACACCTGATTAATAACCAAGTCCCACCAGCGTCCGCTTGCATGTTGAAGGGCCTCCTGTACCAGCCCTTCTGGAGAGGAGATGGACTGCTTTCTTTGCCTCTCCTTCTCCCTCTCAGTCTCCATTTGCAGAATTTCTCAATGAATCAGACAGAAGAACTAACCCGAAGAAGAGATTCAATCCTCAGAATGCTGTGAACGAGAATCAGAGAGGAGCCGGGCATGGTGGCACACGCCTTTAATCCCAGCACTCAGGAGGCAGAGGTAGGAGGATCGCCATGAGTTCAAGGCCACCCTGAGACTACATAGTGAATTCCAGGTCAGCCTGGGCTAGAGCGAGACCCTACCTCGAAACACCACACACACACACACACACACACACACACACACACACAAAGAATCAGGAGCATAGCCCCGGGCAGCATAGCCCCGGGCAGCAATGGGCAGTATGTGGTCAATAGGTAAGGCAAGGCCTGCAGGAGGCAGAGTCTTGAATCACAGGCTGGCAATCATTCTCCCCTTGAATCACCTCTTTAGAGGTTCCTGATAAACGCCATGTCACCAGCATCCTCGCCCAAGGAGGTAGTGTGCCATGGGGTCTATGTTGCACTAGGGAGACCTGACTGACTGACTTCCTTCAGACAGAACTCAGTCTGACTTTGAACTTCTGTCCTTCCCCATGGAGTGTCTTCTGTCACTCCTCCCTTCCAGTCCCCTGCCTCCTCCTCCTGCTGCTGCTGCTGGGCACCTGCACTGCTTCCCTGTGTAGAATCGCAGTGGAGAGCTCTAATTCTTCCTGCAGTTTTGACATCATAATCCCCACCTCTACTGTCCTCTCTCCACCCCACTCGCCCTCTGTATATTCTTTTTTCTTTTTTTTTAATTTTTATTTATTCATTTAATTTACTTGAGAGAGAGAGAGAGAGAGAGTGGGCATGCCAGGGCCTCCAGCCACTGCAGATGAACTCCAGATGCATATGCCACTGTGCATCTGGCTTATGTGGGTCCTGGAGAATCAAACTGGGATCCTTTGGCTTTGCAGGCAAACACCTTAACTGCTAACTGCTTCAGACCTCCCCCCCCCCGTTTTTTTATTTTCGAGGTAGAATCTCACTCTAGCCCAGGCTGACCTGGAATTCACTATGGAGTCTCAGGGTGGCCTCCAGTTCACTGCGATCCTCCTACCTCTGCCTCCCGAGAGCTGGGATTAAAGCTGTGCACCACCAAACCCCACTTGTATATTCTTTATTTAGGAATCCGTCTCACATATTTCATCTTCTGCTGTCCTCCTCTCCTCTCGTTTTCTAGTCCTGGGTTTGAAAGGAAATCTCCAAGCCAAGGAGATCCTGACTCCATGCTGGCCCTGAGCCATCAGCTTAGCATAGCGGGAAGAGTGGGGACCAGGCACAGAGACTGGCTGTGTGAAGACCCAGAACTCAGGCCATTTCCCTGGAAACCAGCACAATGAGGCTGAAATCCCACATGGATCCCAAGGGTGCAAGAAAGGACCATCATGATAAGGGAGGAAGTCAGAGAGGCTGGAGTCCAAGGTTCTTGTGACTTGTATAAAACGATTGGGGAAATCACAGAATCTTTCCTTCTTGTGACAAAAGGCATTGTTTTTTTTTTTTTTTTTTTTTTTTTTTGGAGAGAGACATAGAGAGAGATACAGAGAGAGGGAGAGGAAGACAGATAGAGAATGGACACGCAAGCAGCCTCTCAGCCGCTGTGAACGAATTCCAGACGCGTGCGCCCCTTGTGGGCAAGTGCGGAATTGCGCCATTGTGGCACATTGCATCTTGGTAAACGTGGGACCTGAGAATCCAATGGGCATTCTTAGGCTTAGCTGGCAGGCGCCTTAACCACTAAGCCATCTCTCCAGCCCTGATTTTTTTTTAATGTGTGTACCTGTGTGGATGTGTGTGTGTGTGTGTGTGCACGTGTGCGCATGCCAGCATGCATGTGCATGTCTGAGGACAACCTTGGAGTGTTTCTTCTGTCTTCCCACCTTGCTTGAGACAGAGTGACCTTTGTTGTTTTTCAGCCACAACACGTGAACAAGTCTAGCTAACCTGTGAGATTCGGGATTCCCCTGGCTCCACCTCCCATTGCCACAGGTGCCTTGGGATCACAGACACTTGTGTCACTTTGCATTTGGCTTTATGTGGGTGCTGGGGAATTGAACTCTGGCTGGCAAGCAGTGCCTTTGATGGCTGAACCATCTCCCCAGCCTCATCCTTGAATTTATTGTTTAGCTAGTAAATATGCTTCTACCATGTATTCATAATATGCACTCTTTGCCAAAAAAGTAATAGCATTACCACAAAAAACAGACTCAGAAGACTTTGTTGGTAAATTCCTACAAATATACAAGTAAATATCATAGAGTTTATGCAAGCATTTCAGAGGACATGTTCGAATCTCCAGATTCCACGTAGCCAGATGCACAATGTTATACATGTGCACAAGGGGGCACACGTATCTGGAGTTTGTTCACAGTAGCTGGAGGCCCTGGCACCCCCACTCTCTCCCTCTCCCTCTCTCTCTCATGAAGTCAAGGCCACCCTCAGGCTACATAGTGAATTCCAAGTCAGCCTGGGCTAGATCAAGACCCTACCTCAGAAAACAAAAAACAAAACAAAAACAGACTGTGATAACTTAGTTATCAAAATCACACTAAATAAGGGGGCACCTGGATTTGAACCAGGGACCTCTTGATCTGCAGTCAAATGCTCTACCCCTGAGCTATACCCCCTGTAGTAACTATGGAACTTAGTTAATAACTTTCAGTGTGGAAGTATATAGACCTATGAAGTTAAATTACAGGTGCCCTTCAGAGCTACTGTCTAGAAAGAAGTTGCCAAACCTGACTGGTGAGACTCCTTCCCTCTGCTCCAGAGTTTTTCAGGCCTGTCCTTGAATGGGAACTTGAACCAGGAAACAGAGAAGCTGTCTGCAAACTCCAGCCCATGTCCATGCCATTCGGATTTAACCATGAGCTGGCCAGTGGCTCCTGCCTGGGCTCCCAGCTACGCCACTCCAGCTTCCATGAGGACAGCTGTGATGTAAGTCCAATATTCTCACGGTCTAAGTTGGCATTATCAGCATCAACTACAGAACCCCTCCTCACCTTATAGAGCAGACGGAACCAGGACTGTGTCCTCAAAGTTGAAGGATGTGGGCCATGGGCTGTTGCACGGGAGAAAGCAGTTCACAGAGGAAATGTCCACCTTACACAGACAACCCGGTTCTGGGAGTTGTCCTCTGGGTTTGGCTACCAACGCCCAAACTGCTGTGGGGGGAAGAAGAGAGGGAAGAGACACTTAAGTGACAGATAGCCACCACTGCCTGCTCCTGGGATGTCAGCTCTGTCTACAGTGGAGAAGCCTAGCCGTCGTCACCACAGCCCTTGCCTTCTCTTTGGGAAACCGATAACATTAGGGAGATTAGAGAGATGCAAAGGGTGGTTGCTGGATAATGTGAGAGGGACGTGCAGAAAGGCATCGGAGTCAGTCGTCCATCCATGTGATAGGTGCTCTGGTGCTGGCCTTCAGCTTCAGCTGAAGACCTTAAGTGGAAATGAAGAAGACAGAATATGAGCAATACCTCCTTTGAGTTAACAGCAATAATAACAAAAAACACTGTTCGCAGTAGGGGCACCCAGACTCTAACCAGGGATCTCAATGACCCACATCCAGCTGCTTTACTCCGAACCTATCACCCTGCCCTGTGCCCAGCCTCTCATGTACCCTTTATTTTCATAGCATACATAGCACGCCCGCAATATATTGGAAGTTTCTATTTATCTCAAAAGGCCCTCAAAAACCTCACGTGTATAATCTCATCTGTCTACTTTTACTGTGTATATATCTGTGTATATGGTGGCCAGAGGGCAACCTGATATGTCATTCCTATGGGAGCCACCTATATTTATGCTTTTGTTTTTGTATTTGCTTTGTTTGTTTCATGGAACTCATTGAGTAGAGAAATTTCAAAGCTCAGTGATCGCCAAGGGTCTGCTTCCCCAGCGCTGGGATTATAAAAGCATACTACTTCCGCTCTCTCTCTCTTTCTCTCTCTCTCTCTCAATCTCTCTCTGCCTCTTTCTCTCTGTCTCTCTCTCAAAAACAAACCACCCAAATAATAGTAACAAAAAAAGGGGGGCTGGAGAGAGGGCTTATCAGTTAAAGCACTTGTCTATGAAGCCTAAGAACTCATGTTCCAATCTCCAGGTCCCACGTAGCCAGATGCACAGTGATGCAAGCACACAATGTCACACATGTGCCACAAGGGGGCGCACATGTCTGGAGTAATTTTGCAGTGGCTGAATGCCCTGGCACACCCATTCTCTCTCTCTGCCTCTTTCTCTCTCAAAATAAATAATAAAAACAAAAAAACAAAAAATAAAACAAAATCATAGTACCACACCAGACTATTTTTAAAAATAATGTGGGTGTTTGGGATTGAACTGGCTCAACCATCCACCCAGACTCCACCTCATTTCTTAGTACCATTTTGAAGGCATCTTTAAGAGTTGGGTCACTCCTTTTTTTCTCTCTTTCTCTTTTGAGTTAATTTTATCATTTGTTTCAAGTCTGGTATTATTATCTTCCATTGCCTCCATTTGTTGCATTTTTCCTCCATATATATGGAGCGACAGTAATAATTCCCATGAATATTACAACAAACGAGAGCCACAATCCCTGAAAAGTGGCTGGCATTGACAACAAAAAACAAAAACGTGGTATACCTTGTGGTGGTTTGAACAGATACTCCCCTACCCCTGCAATAGATTCAGGGGTTTATTAAAGCTTCTTAGATTTCCAACTAACTGGCTGGAGGAGGTGTCACTCTGTCAGTCTTAAGGTGTGGTGATGGATTTGGAATTTCTGTCTAAAGATAGACAAAGTGCCTTAGTGCTGCCTGGAGTTCCTGAAGTGTGCTGTGTGGGGTGGTTTGGGGGTTTTGTTTTGTGGCTTCTCTCTCTCTGCTTGGACCTGTAAAAGCTGGTCAGTTTTTCCTGCCATTATGGAACTTCCCTTGCTTCAATAAATCCCTTCCTCCATAACTGTGCCTGGTCTGAAAGTTCATCTCAGCCACCTGAGGCTGTCTACCGCATACCTCAACCTGGGCACTTTTATTTCTTTTTTATTTATTCATTTATTTATTTTGGTTTTTCAAGGTAGGGTCTCACTCTGGCCCAGGCTGACCTGGAATTCACTATGTAGTCTCAGGGTGACCTTGAACTCATGGTGATCCTCCTACCTCTGCCTCCTGAGTGCTGGGATTAAATGCATGCGCCACCATGCCCAGCTAGTTTGTATATTTTGATCATATGTAACAATGGTAGAGGTGGATGTGTAAAAGTGGAATATATAAAAAAATTAGTAATGTGCTCCATGTTATTTTACTTGGTGAGAGAAGAAGGCAAGACAGAATTACACATGGTGGCCATAATTTGCCCAAAAAGCTTATGTTTAAAAAAATGAGTGTCAGCAGCCTATAATGTGTGTTTAATAGGTCCTTCAGGCACATTCCTTCCCGGATCCTCCCTCCGTCTTTGGGCTGGCTTCAGGTTTCATTCTACAAACATGCAGCAGATAACACATGAGGCCCAGCACCATTGGTAAGAGAGAGTGCAGCCCAGCTCTGAAGAGTATAGGCTTGGAAACCCATATGTTATATTAATACTTTCTTATATAAATTTAATATTATAAATAAAAAAGGACTTTTTCCTCTAAACATATAAAATTTGAGTGAAACCTAGACTACTCACCCCTAAACTTATTGCTTCACAAAAGTACAAATGCTTCCAGGTGTGGTGGCACACGCCTTTAATCCCAGCACTCAGGAGGCAGAGGTAGGAGAATCACAGTGATTTCGAGGCCACCCTGAGATTACATAGTGAATTCCAGGTCAGCCCGAGCTAGAGTGAGACCCTACCTCAAAAAACAAAATCAAAACAAAAATGAAATGAAATGGCTTAAAATTAAAAAGGTGGAAAATGACAGAGGAAGATGCCCTGTGCTGACCTCTCTCCTTTACAAGCACGTGCACTTATGTGCGTACACACCCACAAGAACATGTACACACACACAAGTTTTAAAATACCTTTTTATTTGCTTAGTGATTAAGGCACTTGCCTGCAAAGCCTAAGGACCCACGTTCAATTCCCCAAAACCCATGTAAGCCAGACATATGTGGCACATCTATCTGGAGTTCACTGGCAGTGCCTGTAGACCCTGGCATGCTCATTCTCTCCCTCCCTCTCTCTCTCTCTCCCTCGTAAATGAATAAATAAAAAACAAATAAATAAAATTAGCTGGGCATGGTGGAGTACTCCTTTAATCCCAGCATTTGGGAGGCAGAGGTAGGAGGATCACCGTGAGTTCGAGGCCACCCTGAAACTACAAAGTTAATTCCAGGTCAGACTGAGCTAGAGTGAGACCCTACCTCAGAAAACAAAACCAAAAAAAAATGGAATTAAATTAATAATCATTTCATTTATGATTGATATTACCTAGGGCCCTCCTATATGAGGTTTTTAGTAATCCCTATGGGGTCATGAATGTTCTCTCTAGCCAGTCTCTGTACAGCAAATGCCCATGGGAGGTATAATATCTCAAATATTTTTTTCTAGGCTTCACACTCAATTCCTTAGGTAATTCTATTGAACTTGAAGAGTAAAATCTCTCTTCCTCTCTTCTTTTCTTTACTCTTCTCTCCTTTCTCCTCCTTGTCTTCCTTCTCTCTTCTCTCTCTCTTTCTCCTCTGTCTCTCTCTCTCCTTTCCTCCCTCCTTCCAGCCCTCAATGGAGAAATTCCCAAAACATTTACCCGTCACTCTGCTTCCCAAGCTTCAAAGACTGCGTGTAGAGCTCGGCTGTCCCCAGCACAAGTGCTTCTAAAGAGAAGCTGCTGCTTCCCCCTCCCTTCCTTGAGGTGGTGATTCACTCACACATGAAGACAAAGGCTGCAATCACACATGCGCCAAGGAGGTAGACCAGAAGTCCACACTTAGGAAGGCCATTTGAAACCATCCCTGATACCCAACCAGACCTGGGGCCTGTCTTACTTCCAGGGTGACTTTATATTCTGGCCCCCAGGGAGAGAAATCAAGGTGATTTTCCATACCAAGGTTAGGTAGCAAAAAGGGCATAGGGGGCACCTGGATTTGAACCAGGGACCTCTTGATCTGCAGTCAAATGCTCTACCCCTGAGCTATACCCCCTTCTGCTAAGATGAAGTTTAATTACACCTTTTTTTCTCCTAGAGCTACACCCACAGCACCTGCAAACACTTGAAGATGGAGCACTCAGGAGTAATGAAGCCCAAGTCAGAGAAAATTCATCACCTTTCTATGTAACCAGGCCTGAATCTCAACAAGGCCTGAAGCCTGAATCTTCCCAGGCCCCACCCGGGGACAGGTGGGTGGGGGCGGTGGCACAGGTAGCCACCTGGAAAAGCAGTGACACTGGTGACTAGAAGAGGCCTCAGAGTCAAGGTTGGAGGCACTCATGATGCAGATGGACTAATGGAAAATGTTCCTGACTGAGCTCGCAGACCTGACCCATGCAATCCCTGCTTAGTGCTCACAGGGCAACTGTAGCAGGGTGAGCTGCATGTCCAGGGTCATGACCTTGAGCCCCACATGTGGTAAGTAGTAACGAGCCTGGGAAAAGGGAGGCAGAGCTCTTAAGAAAGGGGAGAGCTGGGGGCTGGAGAGATGGCTTAGCGGTTAAGACAAACGATCCCAGTTTGACTCTCCAGGCCCTACGTAAACCAGATGCACAAGGGGGGCACGTGTCTGGAATTTGTTTGTAGTGGCTACAGACCCTGGTGCTGCCATTCTCTCTCTGTCTCTGCCTTTTTCTCTCTCGATCTGCAGCCTCAGCTGACTGGTGTTTGTGCCTGGATGTGCACCTTCAGGCCTCAGACGGGAGCTCATTATTTCACTCCATTACTCACTCACTCTACAAACACTCAGAAAGCTTGTCACCTCCCTGTGAATCTACCATGAAAGATAATATATTGGCCACATTTCTCAAAGTCTTACTCTGAATCAGAGACAAACCCACAACCATAATCTTCCCACAGATGCTCAGCAGAGGCCTGTGGTGCGGGCGAAGGAGCACCCCACCTGGAGTCACGTGGAGCTTCCTGGTGTGATGACAAGGTGGCCTTGTCAGAGGAAGAAGCCACCCCTCAAGGCCACAGGCCTCATGCAGGTCGGATCATCTGCAGGGAGTGAGCCTCACCCTCACTGCCTTGGGGCACAGCTGAGGCACAGAATGGGTGAATTGCGCCTGCCTGGGCCTCACCCTGAGCCTCCTGCTGGCTCCTTCCAGAGAAGAGGATACAGATGGAGCCTGAGCAGAATCCAGAGCACAAAGGGAACACAGTGCAGTGTGCATCTGGGTCACAGCTGGCGGTCACGGACCACCAGGGGTGACTGGGGACACTATTTAGCTCAGTGTCAGTGACTGTTCTGGTTTTGCTTTCAGCCACCTAAAAGAGATGCCAGCAAGGGGGCACCTGGATTTGAACCAGGGACCTGTTGATCTGCAGTCAAATGCTCTACCCCTGAGCTATGCCCCCACCTGCTCATGTGGGTCTAATGAGCTCTCTAAGCCTGCAGGTCCCTTCCCAGTGCTCATCATCCCATCCTGCTCTCGGGCTGGTGCCCTGCCATCATCCTCTTCTTTCTCTGAGGCCCAGCCCGGAGCCATGCGTGCTCCAATCTCTCACCTCCTCAGGACCCCCTTTCTGTCCCTAGACCCTTATGCACTAAAGCGACACATATCTGCAGCCTGACCCTCCAGACTCAGCTGACTCAAGGAACTGGCTGACCTCCTGGCCTCTGGGGTGGGAGGGAGCAGGGCACAGAATCAGTGAAGGACTAGAGCGAATGGACCCCTCGTGGTCAGAATCACTTACAAAACCTGCTCACCTCATTCCCAAGACCCTCAAAGCCTCATCTAATGCCACCCCTGGATCTTGTGGTCTGTATTAATCCTTGACTGGCTCCTTGTCATCCAGAAAGCTATGACATCAATGGACTGACCGGGGCTGGAGAAATTAAACGGCTCTGCCAGGACAATGCTTGTCCTGCAGGCGTGAGGACCCAAGCTGGATCCCTCGCACCCACGCAGGAAACCGGGCATGGCAGCACACATTTGTGAACCCAGCACTTGGGTGGGGGTGGGGTTGGGGAGAGTTAAGCAGAGCCCTTTGGATTTCTTATTGGTGGCGTACGCCTTTAATCCCAGCACTCGGGAGGCAGAGGTAGGAGGATCGCTGTGTGTTCAGGGCCACCCTGAGACTACACAGTGAATTTCAGGTCAGCCTGGACTAGAGTGAGACCCTACCTCGAAAAACCAAAGAAAGAAAAAAAGAAAGAAAAAAAAAAAACGGTGCATCACCACGCCTGGTGACCCACTGGATTCATGTCCAGCGAGCTTTCTGAATGAGGGAGCTCTTGGTTCATGAAAAGTCCGTGTCTCAGAAGACCACTAGAGAGTGATTCAGGAAGACACCTGACATAGAGCTCTGGTCTTCACCTGCAAGTGCATCACGTGTGCGTACACAAATAAATACTTGACACACACACACAAGGACTTCCATCAACACGCACGTATACCAACCATTGAACACAGGGGAAGCCTACATGTCGTAGACACCGGTGTGAGGATTCACACAGAAGGTGAGCGGGGCCATGCCCTCTGGGACCTTTTACTACAGCTCTGATGCCCACGTCGGTGTTTCCCAGACCTGCACAGTCAACGATGGAGTCCGCGCGGCTCGTCGTTGCTCAGGGACCCAGCGCAACCAGCATCATGGTGAAGGGGGTGACTGGCGAGGGTGGGCAGAGCTCCAACATCCCACCACACCCCACACCTGGCTTCTGCTCCTGACAGCCAGGAGCATCTTTGCCTTCGTGGCCATGGCAACAGGGAACCTGCGCTGCCATCTATCGGCAGCCAGTCACTCTCCCGTCTTAGGCTGACGAGCTCTCCTGATTGGTCGCCATCATTTTCACATCATTTGCATACACCGACCTGACCAATCAGGGCCCCTCCGCGTCTACACAAACATCCTGTCTATTCCACACTCACTGGACCTCTCAAACCCTCCCAGGCAAATACCTCTGTCCACTGAAGCCCCTTGCGCTTAGGCTGCTGGACCTGCGCCTGCCTCACGGGGCTGGAGCTGCTCTCCAAGCCGGGACCTGCTTGGACTTCGCACCTGGTCCTGCTCCGACTGCTCCAGAGGCGTCCACTGTCCAGGGCTCCCGTCGGACAGCACCCACCACTGGCACAGGCCTGGGCTGCCGCTTCCATGGGGCCCCTCGTGGCTGGTGTCCCCAGTTTGCCAAGGGTTTCAAACTGTGACTCTCCACAGCAATAGTGGTTGGTATCCTGCCGCCACCAAGAAGAGGGCAGAGGAGCCAGTAGCGCTTTTGTGCCCTGTCGGTTGGCAGCTACTGCCGCTGAAGTTCAGAGCTTTCATGTTTCCACTCCAGTTCTGCTCCCCTGGGAGTGAAGTCCTCGTGTGTCCTCCTTTGTCACCTGTCTCTGCGCTTCATTCCTCACTGTGGGGAGACAAGACCCCAGAGGGAGAATGATTTCTGCTCTTAGCAGTGGAAGGGGTGTCTCTTGATTGGGCCATCCCCGGTGATCTAGGAGGGGCTCTCTCTCTCTCTCTCTCTCTCTCCATCCTTCCCCATGCCACATGGCTCCCCACGCTGAGATGCTCCCTTCTCCATCACCCTCCTTCACAACTTCTGGAGAAGTCACTAGAAAATGTGTGCTTTGAGGACACTTAGCAATCTCCTTGCCTGATCCCTTCCTGGAGAATGTCAGGGGCCCGGAGATCTCTTCAACTTCTCACACAGTCTCCCTCACCTTAGTCCACTTCTGAAGGCTTTTCTCAATAGGGCTCCTTGAGAACCCTGTGGGTTTCCTATGAATTGGATTCCAATTTCTTTTTAAAAACTTTATTTATTTTTATTTATTTGAGAGGGAGAGACAGACACACACAAAGAAATTGAGACAGAGGGAGGGAGGGAGAGAGGGAGGGAGAGAGAGAGAGAGAGAGAGAGAGAGAGAGGAGGGGGGGAGAGAGGGGACAAGAGAGAACAAGGCAGTGACAGATAGACTGAGTATGATGGGCCAGGGCCTCCTGCCCCTGCAAATGAACTCTAGATGCATATGCCACTTTGTGCACAACTTCTCACAGTCTCCGTCACTTTAGTCCACTTCTGAATGCTTTTGTCAACACGGCTCCCTTGTGGGTTTATTATAAATTATTAAATTATTATTATTATGAATTGGATTGCAATTTCTTTTTGGGGGTGTGGGGTTCGAGGTAGGGGTCTCACTCTAGCCAGCACATCTGTCTTCTTGGAAGCTGGAGTAGTGTGGCTTGGAGCCAAGGCAGCAGACCCTTGGCCAGCACATGGTTAAATCAGAATGGCATGGACATGCGCTGGGGTTTGCAGGCTGCTTCTGTTTCCTGGATAAAGTTCCCATTCAAGGACAGGTCTGGAAAGTTGGGGAGCAGAGGGAAGGAGTCCCACCAGACAGGTCTGGCAACTTCTTTCTTGAAAGTAGCTCTGAAGGGAACCTGTTATTTAACTTCACAGGTCTCAATTTTACCACACTGAAGGTTATTAACTAAGTTCCATTGTTGCTACAGGGGGTATAGCTCAGGGGTAGAGCATTTGACTGCAGATCAAGAGGTCCCTGGTTCAAATCCAGTTGCCCCCTTGTTTATGTGTGATTTTGGTGATGAAGTTTTCACATTCTTCATTGGAAAGCCCTCAATGAAGTTACAAGGCCTTTGTCAACTCAAGACTCTCAAGGCCATAGGGCTATATTGACATCCCTTTTATACACAGGCCTTAAATTCCATACATTATTTTAACCCCTCCCCCTCAAGGCTCTGAAGACCACTTTCACCTGGAAGCCCCAGCTCATCACTATGCACACACAGTGGGTCTCAAATGCAAAAGACTATAGAGCTCCTCCCTCTATCTGTAGCTCTCCTCTTGCTCCTCCACTGACCATTCCAACTTCACCCCATGATGACCTCCATCAGGGAGGAATGGCTTGGCTTGATCCAGTCGCCACTGAGGGATGAGCTGCTGCGTTGTGAATATCCAGACGCTCCCAGTGAGGCTGTCTGTGGGCAGAGGCTGAGACCCTGCTACTAAGAACGAGCCAACATGGAGCCAAGGCCATGCTGGTGGCAGGAGAGGTGCAGGCAGGCCACGCTCACTGACTCTCCGCAGGCCAGCTGTTGAGGAGGTGCCAGCAGTGCACTGTGCCCTGAATTAGGGTGGCTTGCTCCTCGCATATGTATGAGGACAGTAGTCAGATATTGTCAAACGTTCCCGTGAGGGGTCTGATTAGATCTCACGGGAGCGGGTCCAGGACGCTTGCTGCTAGAGGAACAGCGAGGAGACTGGTATTGAGAGCGGAGGAGATAGCGGCTCTGGAGAATGCAGACACAGCAGATATTCTTGGCCTTGCAGAACCATGGAGGATGTTGCTGGAAAAAGCATTGACTGAATGAGCTGTTTATGCTAGGCTCTTTTTTGAGGGTGCTGTAAGGAAAGTTTGAGTTCTAGTGAGAACTGCATGGTTTGTAAACAGAATTCAGAGGCGACCTGAAATCTAAGAATTGCATTGCTGGTAAAAGAAAGTGGGTCTTTCCAAGAGAGGAGGCCTTGACTGCATCACTATAGGAAAAAGGGAATATTCAATGACATTCTGGTAAATCATGTCTGTGAGAACAGACCAATAGCACAGTGTGATTTAAATACCATTTATTTAGACCACTGATATAATAAAGAGATGCCAAGTAGATCCTCTCAAAGGGAAAAGATGTCCCTGAGAGATGTAGAATATTCCATGGACACCTGATGTGCCCAAATAGTGAGCAAGGAGGAAAGCAATGTCAAAAAGATTCTAAGCAGGGTGTGGTGGTACATGCCTACACTCTCAGCATGGGGGCGAGGGTGGGTGGGGGACAGGAAGATCAGGAGATCAAGGCCATCCTTGGTGAGTTTAAAGTTAGTCTGGGTTATGTGCAACACTGTCTCAAAAAAAAAAAAAAACAAGATTCTGATTATGGTTTTTCTATTCTTTTTCTGTTTGTTTGTTTTTATTTTTGTTTTTGATTTTCGAGGTAGGGTCTCACTGTAGCTCAGGCTGACCAGGAACTGGTGGGGCCTCTGGGAGGTGGAGCCTTGCCAGAGGTCATGGGTCACTGGAGGTTGGCCTCAGGATTTTTTTAGTCCAGCCCACTGGATGGTCATAGTTAGCTTACTCTGCTATTGAGACAAGATGTGACACTCTGGCTGCCTGTTTTATTTTCCATGAGAAAACTTCCCCTTGAAACTATAAATGTAAATACACTCTTTGCATGAATCCATGTGATTATTGTGGTCAGGTATTTTGTCCCAGCAACAAGAATGTAAAAGCGGCCACCCAGCCTCACCACCTCCTGGCCTCAGGACCCCAGGCTTCGCCCCTGAAAAGATGACTCATGATTTCAAACCTGGAGACCTCATCTTCGCCAAGATGAAAGGTTACCCTCATTGGCCAGCTCGGATGAAGTTCCTGATGGTGCTGTAAAGCCACCCACAAACAAACTACCCATATTCTTTTTTGGAACTCATGAGACTGCTTTTTTAGGACCAAAGGATGTATTTCCATACTGAGAGAATAAGGAGAAGTATGGCAAACCAAATAAACGAAAAGGATTTAATGAAGGTTTATGGGAGATAGATAACAATCCAAAAGTGAAATTTTCAAGTCAACAGACATCAACTAAACAATCAAATGCATCATCTGATGTTGAAGTGGAAGAAAAAGAAACTAATGTTTCAAAGGAAGATACTGATCATGAAGGAAGAGCCAGCAATGAAGATGTAACAAAAGCAATTGACATAAGCACTCCAAAAGCTGCCCGACTAGGAAGAAAGAGAAAGGCAGAAAAACAAGTAGAAACTGCGGAGGCAGGAGTGGTAACAGCAGCAACAGCATCTGTGAATCTGAAAGTGAGTCCTAAAAGAGGGCTACCTGCAGCAGCGGAGGTCAAGATTCCAAAACCAAGAGGGAGACCTAAAATAGTAAAACAGCCCTGTCCTTCAGACAGTGACATGGTTGCTGATGAAGATAAAAGTAAGAAAAAGGGGCAAGAGGAAAAACAGCTTAAAAAACAACTTAAAAAGGAAGAGGAAAGCCAAAAGGAAGAGGATAAACCAAGAAAAGAACCAGATAAAAAAGAGGGGAAGAAAGAAGTTGAAGCAAAAAGGAAAAATCTACCTAAAACTGGGGTTGCATCCACCTCTGATTCTGAAGAGGAAGGGGATGATCAAGAAGGTGAAAAGAGGAGGAAGAGAGGAAGAAACTTTCAGACTGCTCACAGGAGGAAGATGCTGAAAGGGCAGCATGGGAAAGAAGCAGCAGATCGAAAACGCAAGCAGGAGGAACAAATGGAGACAGAACATTTTGCTCTGTAAAGCATCTCAGATACAACTTGTGTGAAATGCATTATGCAAAATAAAGTTTATTGTATTGTATTCCCAGCCAAACAACATGTAATCTACAGTAATAAAAAATATATCTCATTTTGGGCTCAAAGCATTAATCCAGTTACTGAAAAGAGAATACAAGTGAAGCAAACAAGAGATGAAGATATTGAGACAGACTCATTGAACTGAATTTCCCCTTACCCCCTTGATGGAAGAATGTTCCAGATTCTAAATCGAGGACTTCACTATTAATGGCATTATTACTGTGTTATGATTGTTAACAATATTTCCTGTAAGGTATACACTACATATTAAGGTCGGCCATCATTCCTGTTACTTTTTTTTTAACCAAGCTTAAAATGAAGCTTTGTGTTTGAACGTTATAACATGCATAGATGCAGATGGTGGTTGTACATTATTTCATGTAGAAATAAGAAATTAATTTTGTTTTGAAGCTAGATGTTAAACTGGAATAGCTATTACACCCCTAAGAATGGGACAGTGGTGCCCTTCCCTTGACATTCCTTTGTTGTTTAATTCTTTAGAATCTTAATTGTTTTTTTTTTTATCCTGAGAAAGTAAACAGTAGACTTGTTAAGTAAAAAAATGCAACTGTAACAAAAATTTTTAAATAAAGTTTTTTTTTTTTTTAAAATAATGTAAAAGCTACAGATATAATCCTGCTTCTGGGTTCTTGTCTCCCAAGTATGAGGAATGAAGTGCACAGATTTATGGCAAAGGGTGGACCAATGAGGGCTTTATTGACAGGAGAGCACGACTCAAATGGAAAAGTGGAAGTGCTGGCTCCCAGTGGTAGTGGGATGCCAACTTAGAAGGCACCAAAGTGGTTAGTGACAACTCTACACTCTGAATTTTTTGGTGGCATCAGGATACCAGCCAGGGAGTTGAGTTTTGCAGTTCAAAACCCTTGACAGGTCTTGAGATACCAGCCAAGAGGTCGCCATTGAGTGTTACGCCTCTATACCCTTGGCAGCTGCGGATACCAGTCCAGAGGGGACCCTTCAAAGTGGCCGCCTGTTGAGGTGACCTGCTGGTGCTGGTGAACCTGTTGTTCACCCTGATTGACCGGGGTTGATGAACTGAGCTGAGACTCGGACAAGCCAACAGAACCGTGGGGCTCTGGGCAATTTCTGGGCAGGAGTGCCAGAGGCAGCGTCTTGCAGAATTTTTATTAGAACAGCTCTGAGTTAAGGGTTCGTGCAGAGTTCATGCGGATGATGGCTTATGCAAAACAAAGTAAACAGCAACTTCCCTATCTCAGAAGCAGGAGACATGTTGGCTAGCTTGAGGCTATAGATGAAAACCAGACTACAGCTGGAGGATAGACCCCACAAACACCGTTCCCCACGGTTAGGCATTGCTAAAAAACGGGCTGGGACTGCGAGGAGGCTGGTCTGAACTGTTGCACATGGCTGGGGACCCTGGGCTGTGGGGTTGCAGCTGGTCCTATCATCAGGAGTCCTTGGCGACGGTGACTGGCCTTCCCTACGTTGTAGGTTGTAGTGTAGGTCCAGGTTCCGGGAGGAGATGCAGATCCAGGCCACAAGAGTAGAAGCAGGTTCAAGTCTGGAGAGCTGCTCCAGCCCTTTTTTTTTTTTTTTTAATTTATTTGAGAGCAACAGACAGACAGAAAGAGGTAGAGATAGAGAGAAAGAATGGGTGCACCATCGCCCAGAGTGAGCAGAACTGGCGAGGCCCTCCCTCTGGACCCCAAAAGGCTCTGACCATTCCATAAGTCAGACTTTGCCCCCCACAGATCCTGACCTTGTGGCTAGCTGCCCAAGAGACCATTATGTGGCTGAAGTCATGTAGCCTTTAAACCATCTCCCTCATCCCCCACAGCCTTTGAAGTCACAGCCGTCCGCCCTTCCCCTTAACTTCTCTCAGCTCCTCCCCCCACAGCTTTGAAGTTACTAGTTCTTTGCCACCTAGATAACAGCCCATAAACTATGCATCCGATCACCATATAGTCTGTACGTGCCATCTCAACCTTCCCCAAGTGTTTATAAACCCACTCCCCTTTTGAATAAACGAGTGCTGTCCATCAGATGGTCTCCTAGGTTTTCACTGCCCATCTGCTTCATCGCTGCATTCACCCGCGGCTCCAGGACCCTGCTGCTTTTCCCAATTCCTCCCTCCCTCGCCAGGGACTTCGGTGCCAACGACCCCAGGAAATGGTAAAGACACACACTCTGCATTCCAGAAGCAGGCACAGATGTTCTTCTCCAAACATAGCATTACCAGAATCACAGAGTGTTCTGCAAACAGAATGCTTTTGTCTCAACAGTCTAAAAAACTCCTACAGCATCCAAACCTGGTGGAGCCTTACTAAGCCAGTGGGTCGCATTAGAGCAGCTACAGGTAGGTCCAGATTCCGGGAGGAGATGCAGATCCAGGCCACAAGAGTAGAAGCAGGTTCAAGTCTGGAGAGCTGCTCCAGCCCTTTTTTTTAAAAAAAAAAATTTATTTGAGAGCAACAGACAGACAGAGAGAGAAAGAGGTAGATATATATAGAGAGAATGGGTGCACCAGGGCCTCCAGCCACTGCAAACGAACTCCAGACGCATGTGCCACCTTGTGCATCTGCCTTACGTGGGTCCTGGGGAATCGAGCCTCGAACCAGGGTCCTTAGGCTTCACAAGCAAGCGCTTAACTGCTAAGCCATCTCTCTAGCCCTGCTCCAGCCCTTTTAAGGCAGGAGTGGGTCCAGCAGCCTAAACACAAGAGGCTTCAGGGGGCAGGGGCATTCGAGTTGGTGAGCCCAAGAGGTCTAATGAGTCTAAGATAGAGAGGGTGTATAACCCAGATGGGTCTGTGATAGTTGGATGTATATAAATGAAATGAATTCCATGGGGACACATCAGGAGAGACTGTTAGCCCAATAAGAGAAAGTGACAGGCCTTAGATGATGGCTCTATTTCACTTGTTGCCATGGCAATGATAGCACAGAAGCTCCTGGCTGTCAAAAAGTGTCTAGCAGGGCTGGAGAGATGGCTTAGCGGTTAAGGTGCTTGCCTGCAAAGCCAAAGGACTCAGGTTTGACTCCCCAGGATCCACATAAGTCAGATGCACAAGGCGGCGCATGCGTCTGGAGTTCATTTACAGTAGCTAGAGGCCCTAGCCTGCCCATTCTCTCTCTTTCTCTCTCTCGCTCTGCCTATTTCTGTATCTCTCTCTCTCTGTCTCAAACAAATAAATAAAAATAAAATATTTTCAAAAAGTATGTAGCCGAGCATTGTGATGGGTCACGAATGGAGGTGGAAGGGGTAGGAACCCTGCCTGCCCAAGTCAATCGGGATGAGGGCTTCTCCTTCCCCCTCACCGCACCGCCCCCCCCCGGTGAGGTGTACCGTTCCGGGTCACATGACTTCCATCACATGACTGTAAAGTCTAGAAAATACTGAAGTTGGTGTCTAGAAGCAGTCTGAGGCGTAGCAAAAGTCATAGATGGGAACCAGGTGTGGTGGCGCACGCCTTTAATCCCAGCACTCGGGAGGCAGAGGTAGGAGGATCGCTGTGAGTTCGAGGTCACCCTGCGACTACAGAGTGAATTCCAGGTCAGCCTGAGCTAGAGTGAGACCCTACCTCATAAAGAAAAGTCATAGGAGGGCATGTCCACTTTTCTGTCGGTATGACATCATGAACCACTTTCTAGGACACGCCTTTTCATGTGTTGTCCACTTCTTGGTATACATAGGTATGGAAGTAACTCTGTGTGTATGTGTGTGTGTGTGTGTGTGTACACATGTCCACACTTGTGTGAAGGTCACAACACCACATTGTCTTCCACAATTACTCTCTACCTCATTTACTGAGACGAGGTCTTTCACTGAACCAAGAGCTCATTGATTTAGCTAGGCTGGCTGGCCAGAAAGCCCCAGGGATCTGCTTACCTCTGCACCCAAATGTGTGCTTCCATCCCCCATGCCTTACATGGGTGCTTAGAATGCAAACTCAGGTCCTCACGTCTGCCGGGCAAGCACCATTCAGAAAGAGCCGTTTCTCCAGTCCCAGTGAGTCCTTTCAGTTCATAATTTCTGGCTCACAAGAAGTCTGGCAAGGATTAATGCAGAGCACAGGCTCCTGGGCTGGGAAGAGATGAGGCGTTGAGGTTCTGTGGATGGAGGCGAGCATGTTTCATAACCGAGTCTGACCAAGAAGCAGAGGAGGGCTGGAGAGATGGTTCAGTGGGTAAAGACTCGTTTGCAGCCTGGGTTCGAGCTCCAGTACTATGCAAAGCCAGATACACAAATTAGTGCATGCCTCTGGAATTTGTGCACCCTTCCTCCCCCTCATGGTCTCTGTGTCTCTCAAATACTTTGGTAAGAATAAAATGGAAGTAGAGGGATCCACTGGCACTGGGCCTTCACTTATCCTGTCCCCTGTCCCCTCCGATCTGCAAATTTCAGGGGGGCAGCGAAATCTTTGAATCTGGTGAGTTGGAAGGATGTTTTAGATGTAGAAAACCATGATTTGATGCTCCTAGATGCGATGAGGGCAGGAATAGTGCTGGTCTTGAGGAGGTGACAGGAATGTACAGGTGGTGGCTTAGGACTGGGCTTTGACAGAGGAAGTCAAGAAGAGCAAGAGAACAGGTAGGGATAAGGACACTGGGAGGGGCCGTGCAGGGTTAGAGTGCTTATTAGACACACATGAGCAGGTGGGGGCATAGCTCAGGGGTAGAGCATTTGACTGCAGATCAACAGGTCCCTGGTTCAAATCCAGGTGCCCCCTTGCTGGCGTCTCTTTTAGGTGGCTGAAAGCAAAACCAGAACAGTCACTGACACTGAGCTAAATAGTGTTCCCAGTCACCCCTGGTGGTCCGTGACCGCCAGCTGTGACCCAGATGCACACTGCACTGTGTTCCCTTTGTGCTCTGGATTCTGCTCAGGCTCCATCTGTGTCCTCTTCTCTGGAAGGAGCCAGCAGGAGGCTCAGGGTGAGGCCCAGGCAGGTGCAAGTCACCCATTCTGTGCCTCAGCTGTGCCCCAAGGCAGTGAGGGTGAGGCTCACTCCGTGCAGATGATCCGACCTGCATGAGGCCTGTGGCCTTGAGGGGTGGCTTCTTCCTCTGACAAGGCCACCTTGTCATCACACCAGGAAGCTTCACGTGACTCCAGGTGGGTGCTCCTTCGCCCACACCACAGGCCTCTGCTGAGCATCTGTGGGAAGATTATGGTCGTGGGTTTATCTCTGATTCAGACTAAGACTTAGAGAAATGAAGACAGTGTCTTTTCTTTCATGGTAGATTCCCATGGACGACAGGAGGTGACAAACTCCCTGAGTGTTTGTGGAGTGAGAGAGTAATGGCGAGGCGTGGAGGATGAGCCCCCTAAAGATGCGTATTCAGGCTCAAACCCAATTCAGTCAGCTGAGGCTGCCGATCTCAGGGGTGGTTTTTATTCTCCTGGCCTGCCACTCTTCCTTTTCTTAAGGGCTCTGTCTTTCCCCTTCCTGGTCTCCTTACTACTAACCACATGCAGGGCTCAAGGTCATGACCCTGGACATGCAGGTCACCTGGCTGCAGTTGCCCTGTGAGCATAATGCGGGGATTGCACGGGTCAGGTCTGGGAGCTCAGTCAGGAATATTTCCTATTAGCAGGTCTCCACCATGAGTGGCTCCGTCCTTGACTCTAAGGACCATTCTAGTAGCCAGTGTCACTGTTTGTCCAGATGGCTGTTTGCCCCTGGGAAGTCTCTAGATGCAAGGCTCCTGTGGAGGGGAGCCTATCCCTTGTTACACAGAAGGATGATAGATTTTTTTCTGACTCAACCCTCATAACTCGGGAACTCCATCCTCAAGTGTCAGTCCATAGGTTACAGGCACGTGGGTGTGTCTCTAGGAGCAACTGATATAATTAACCCTCATATTAGCAGGTAGGTGGGGGTATAGCTCAGGGGTAGAGCATTTGACTGCAGATCAAGAGGTCCCTGGTTCAAATCCAGGTGCCCCCTGTACCCAGTGCTTTTTTTTTTCTTTAAAGATTTTATTTTTATGTATTTATTTATTAGAGACAGAGAGAGGGAAAGCGAGAGAGGGAGAGTGAGAATGGGTGAGCCAGGGCCTCTAGGCACTGCAAAGGAACTCCGGATGCGTGCGTCCCCTTGTGCAACTGGCTTACATGGGACCTGGAGAGTCATGCGCCTTAACTGCTAAGCCATCTCTCCAGCCCCCCCTGGTGCTTTTTGGTACCTAACCTTGGTGTGAACACCATCTTGATTTCTCTACCTGGGGGCCAGGATATAAAATCACCCTGGAAGTCAGATAGGACCCAGGTCTGGTTGATTGCCAGGGATGGTTTCAAACGGCCTTCTCCCATGTGTTCCTCAGGTCTTCCCCGGTGGCTCATGTGCGCTGTGCACTTCGTCTTCATGTGCACGTGTCTCACCTCCTCCGTAGGAGGCAGGGGAAGCAGCAGCATCTCTTTAGAAGCACCCGTGTTGGGGACAGCCGAGCTCCGCCTTCTGTCTCCCCCAGGAAGCAGAGTGTGGTAAGGTTCGGTTCAGGAATTTCTCCATTGTGGGAGGGAGGAAGAAAGTGGGGAAGGAGAGAGAGAGAGAAAGAGAGAATTTACTTTTCAAAGTCTGTATATGAAGTTCATAGAATTTTTTTAAAAGGGCCAGGCGTGGTGATGCACACCTTTAAAATACATTTTATTTATTTGTTTGTTTGTTTGAGAGAGAGAGAGAGAGAAAGAAAGAGAATGGGCATGTCAGGGCTTCCAATCACTGCAAATGAACTCCAGATACATGTGTCCCTTGTCCATCTGGCTTGCGTGGGTCCTGGGGAATAACCGCGGTCCTTTGGCTTTGCAGGCAAACGCCTTAACTGCTAAACCATCTCTCCAGCTCAAGTTCATAGAATTTGCTAAGGAAATAAGTGTGAGGCACAGAACAACAGCTGAGACGTGTATAACTTACATGAGTATTTGCTGCACAGACACTGACTGGAGCATTCATGACCCCACAGTGAACACGGAAAACTTCACCTGGGAGGGCCCTCAGTGGAGTGGGCATGAGGGAGAGAGAATACAAGAGTATATGACTCAGTGCGAATATGACAATGATTTAATGTGTTCATCTAATAAAAAGATAAGGCAATAATAAATGAAGGCTGGAGAGATGGCTCCGCAGTTAAGGCACTTGCTTGCAAAGCCGAAGGACCCAGGTTCAATTCCCCAGTACCCACATAAAGCCAGATGTACAAGGTGGCACATGTATCTGGAGTTCATTTGCAGTGGCTGGAAGCCCTGCCTCTTTCTATTTTTCTCAAATAAATAAAAATAATAGTAGGGGCTGGAGAGATGGCTTAGTAGTTAAGGCTGTCTGCCAAGCCTAAGAACACCTGTTCCCACGTTTAACCAGAAGCAAAGTAACACAAGGGCGCAATGCCGCACTTGCCCACAAGGGGCGCACACATCTGGAGTTCATTCACATTAGTTAAGAGGCTGCTGGAGCGCCCATCTCTATCTGTCCCCCCCCGACTCGCTCCAAAATAATAATAATAATAATAATAATAATAATAATAATAATAATTAATAATAAATGATACGATGTATTAATTTCTAAAATGGAAACAGTTATTTCCTCCAAGCAAATAAAAGGGTATTTAAAACAAAAAAAAATTGTGTGTGCATACATGTTCATGTGGGCCTGTGTGCACATAAGTGAATGTGTGTGAAGGAGGGAGTTCAATGTCAGATAGCTTCCTCTATCAACCTCCACCTTAGTTTTTGAGACAAGGGCCCTTGTTGAACAAGGAGCTCCAGAGATCGTCCCATCCCCTCCTCCCCAGAGCTAGGGTGACAGGCACACACCAACATGTCTGGCTCTTCATGTGGGTGCTGGTGATGGGAACTCAGGTTCTCGTGCCGCTGTGCCAACACTGGCATCTCTCCAGCCCCGTCCCCCCCAAACACTTGCTTTTTGAGGGAGACACAGAACGCCATCAGCTGCAGACACAGGCGTGGAGTTGACAGTGTAGAGAGATTGCATGAAGCTCAGCTGCAGGCCTGGGTGGAATCAAGAGAGGAAGGAAAGCAGGCAGAGAAAGGCCATCCAAGATTTCCAATCAAGGAGGGGAAATGTCAGCACAGTGGGAGGATAGCAAGAGAGATGTCCTTGATGAAAAGATGTGGGTGTTTGTTTGTTTTTTTCCAAGTTAGTGTCTCACTTGTAGCCCAGGCTGACCTGGAACACACTCTGTAGTCTCAAGTTGTCCTTGAATTCACGGTGATCCTCCTACCTCTGCCTCCCCAGTGCTGGGATTAAAGGCATGTGCCACCATGCCTGGCTGAAGGATGTGTTTTAAAGGCCATCCAACCCCAGTTTGATTCTCCAGGTCCCACATAAGCCAGATGCACAAGAGAGCTCACACATCTGGAGTTCATTTGCAGTGGCTTAGAGGCCCTGGCGCGCCCATTCTCACTCTCCCTCTCTCTCTTTCCCTCTCTCTATCTCTAATAAATAAATAACAAAATATTTTTTAAAAATTAAAAAAAAATAAAGGCCATCCAAGAGAAAGAGCTTGTGGGATGCTGCTCTGCCGTGGGTGGCTTTCTGTGTGTCCTCTGTACAGTCACAGAGGGGGTTGGGCCTCTAGAGTCAAATAATTAGCACAATTTTTCTGAACTTCCCTAGATTCAGTTAAGATCCTATTCTAAACCAAGAAGCAACTGAGGGGAGAATTCGGAAATCTGAGGGGGGAGATGTGGAAAAAAAAACCCAAATCATGCCGAGCGGTGCAGTGGGGATGGACATGCAGAAGGGAGAGAATGCTGGGGTGCGTTCCCTCTTACATAGGAGAGGAGGTGAGGCAGGAAAGGAACAGCCTGACCCCACAGGGATGGGCTCTTGTGTTTATGCCTGCAAAGCCAGAGGATCCCAGTTCGACTCTCCAGGACCCACATAAGCCAGATGTACAAGGGGGCTCACGCATCTGGAGTTTGTATGCAGTGGCTGGAGGCCCTGGCATGCCCATTCTCTCTCTTTCTCAAATTAATTAATTAAAGTTGCTTATGCCTGATAAGAAATGACATCGGAGCTTGTCCTCTGGTCACCAGATACACACACACACACACACACACACACTACAAATAGACAGTAGGTATTATGGGAAGAAGCCTGTCCCATAGCTTCCAGCTCTGCTGAAGAAGTTGCTTGGAATGAACAGAAGAAGAGCTGAAAGGAGCAATAGCTCCTTTCAGTTAAAAATAACAAAACAAAAAGACCCATTGAACCTATTAGCACTGTGGAACCCAGATGTGAGCCAGGGAACCTCAATAGCCATGGCCCAGATGGTCTACCCCTAAGCTCTTCCCTGCCCTGTGCCCATTGTGTAGCAACTACCTTTTATATTAATAGCATACCCAGCAATCCCACAGTATATTGAAAGTTCCTAATCTTTAGATAGCATATTATCAGCACATTTCTCCACATTCTTTAAATTTTTTTTTATTTATTTGCAAGCAGAGATAGAGAGAGAGAGAGAGAGAGAGAGGAGAGAGACAGAGAGAGAATGGGCGTGCCAGGGCCTCCAGCCATTGCAAATGAACTCCAGATGCATGTGCATCTGGCTTACGTGGGGCCTAGGGAATTGAACCTGGGTCCTTTGGCTTCACAGGCAAATGCCTTAACCACTAAGCCATTTCTCCAGCCCTTCTCCACATTCTTAACCCAGAAAAAAAAGTCTTTCTCCAGTCCCTAATGTCCCCAAACCTACCTCCTGCTCACACGTCTATACATCCCTCCCCCTTTCTTTTTCTTTTTCTTTTTCTTTTTCTTTTTCTTTTTCTTTTTCTTTTAGGATGTGGGAGCAGCAGACATCTACTACTATTACTACTACGACGACGACTACTACTGGGGCCTTTAGGATTTCCATGTCTGATTTTCTTCACGTTATACACAACAAAACAAAGGCATTTCAGATCTGCATGTCTGATTTTCTTCACATTATACCAGCAAAACTTAAATTTGAATTATTTCTTTAGAGACACCTGCGATATCTACATCCCAACACATCTCTCCAACCTGTGGGTCTGTGTATTAGGCCCTGAGGGTGGAGGCTGGAGAAGGGCTTCCTAAGTCCTGACTGGATCCTGGAGGAGTTCTGAGAAGCATCCTGAAGGCAGTGTGGAATGAGGACCACAAAGGACGTCTGTGGAGAAAGATCTGCTGTGACCTCTGCCTTCACCCCAGGACATGAATGTCCCAATGTTACATGCATTTTTATTTATATCTAAGTATCTTTCACAGTTATATTTCCAAGTCCAACATTGTTTTTAAAAGCTTATCATTTGGGGTTGGGGAGATGGCTCAATGGTTACAGGTACGTGTTTGAAAAGCCTGTGGTCTGGGTTTGACGCCCCAGGACCCAGGTAAATCCAGATGCACAAAGTGGCGCGTGTGTCTGGAGTTCATTTGCAGTGGCAAGAGGCCCTAGTGCACCCATAATCTCAATCTCTCAAATTAGTAAAAACAATTTTAAAAGCTTCTCATTTAAAAATCTTCATTCAAAGCCGGGCGTGGTGGTGCACGCCTTTAATCCCAGCACTTGGGAGGCAGAGGTAGGAGGATCGCCGAGAGTTCGAGGCCACCCTGAGACTACATAGTTAATTCCAGGTCAGCCTGGACCAGAGTGAGACCCTACCTCGAAAAACCAAAAAAAAAAAAAAAAAAAAAAAAAAAAATCTTCATTCATTGTGTATCTTTATTTATATGGAAGCAGCCATTTGACATAGTTTTGGTTGTTCCTTCTGGTCGTCTATCTTGTGTGGACTTAAAATAAGTATCATATAAAAAAAATAAGTATCATATGCTTTGTCTAATGAAATCAATTTAGGAGTCTTTTCCAGACTTTGGTAGAGAAGGACTATAATTCATGTGTTCTATTCTCATTTTCCCAAAATGTCTGTATCTCAGTTGAATTATCATCTTTGCTTTGATACTGATCAGTGGACAGTGTTCATGGCCCAACTACAGCATGCTGAGTAGAACCAGGAAGTCTGGTAGGTCTCTCTGTCTTTCCTGAAGCTAGTGATAGCCTGTGTTTTCAAATGCTTCATTTTCCTTAAATATCAAGATTCTTCACAAACTTCTAGTTCTCTAAAAAAAATGTCCACAAATGAAAGTATCTGATCATTTATATTTCATCTTTTTGTTTTCCAGTAGCTTCCCAGGTTCTGGCTCCCTTTATACTAGTTGCCCTCGAAAGACTGCTTATAGTCAAGGCCCTGTGACTTCCTTCACCCTTCCCAAGACACACTCTGTTGCCACCTTTCTCTCCTGTGTGCATGCATCTCTTTTGTTTGATTTTAAATGCTTATTTATTTATTTCTTTATTTGAGAGAGGGTGCATCCAAGCTTCCTTCTGCTGTAAATGTACTCCAGACACATGTGTCATCTTGTATGTCTGACTTTACGTGGGTGCTGGGGAATTGAAGCCTGGGCCATCAGGCTTTGCAAGCAAAAAAAAAAAAAAACTGTAGGGCTGGAGAGATGGCTTAGCGGTTAAACGCTTGCCTATGAAGTCTAAGGACCCCAGTTCGAGGCTTGATTCTCCAGGACCCACGTAAGCCAGATGCACAAGGGGGTGCATGCATCTGGAGTTCGTTTGCAGTGGCTGGAGGCCCTGACGCACCCATTCTCTCCCTCTCTCTCTCTCTCTCTCTCTACCTGCCTATTTCTGTATCTCTCTCAAATAAATAAATAAAATAAAATATTTAAAAAAAAACAAAACTGTAAACCACTGAACCATCTCTCCAATTATTGGATGCATTTTTAAAAAATAATTTATTATTTTGTTTATATTATTCTAATTTTACATTCATATTGGTGACTCCATTATCCTCCTCCCTGTCCTCCCCCCTCCAAAGGGACCCTCATCAATGGGGAATGTGGGTCTTGCACTGTGGGGGTAGTCAAAAATTATGGGGGAGAGCTGGGTGTGGTGGCGCACACCTTTAATCCCAGCACTTGGGAGGCAGAGGTAGGAGGAGCACCGTGAGTTCAAGGCCACCCTGAGACTACACAGTTAATTCCAGGTCAGTCTGGGCCAGAGTGAGACCCTACCTTGAAAAAACAAAAAAAACAAAAAAAAAATTATGGGGGATAGGCCAAGTCTCTGTGCATATGACCCAACTTGTGGCTCTAACACTCTTTCCACCCCCTCTTCTGTGAATTTCCCTGAGCCACATTGGGATCATTTTAGTTCTACTTCAGTGGTGAGGTTTTGAGAGCCTCTGTGTCTCTGGATATCTGGCTTAGTAGGAGTTGGATGTTCTCTGTGTTTATCTCCTTCAGCCTTGTTTCTGGTGTCGTGTTCACCAAGAAAGCTGTACTCTTGCCCTTTCCCCACATTCCTCTATGGTTTCAGCTGGGGCCTTGGTGAGGTGTGATAGGCTTGTCCTTTCTTCAGGTTCATCGCTTGGATGCATTTTAACAACAACAAAACACTGCATTATTTTGTAGGTGACTTCCTGCAGTTGCTTCTGTGGAATGGGAGTGGGGTGAGTTTTTCAGTCTCTTTAAGTCTGATGCTGCTGTAAGTCTACTCATACACTTGATTCGAAGTCTGGATGGACATAAGTTAGGTACAAGCCGTAGCCCTTCATACTATAAAGGATGTTTTCTACTTTCTTCTGGTATCTAGCATTGCTATTTTTCCCGCTTCTCTCTTTCTTTGTTTGTTAAGACCTTTTCTCTTCTTTCTGGTCCTGTTATGCTTTGGTGTGAACTTTAATGTACTTGATGAGAATCACTGTGTATCTGCTGTGATGGATACCTGAAGGGGCTTTCCTAGTGGAAAATCATGCCTGACGTTACGGGCAGTTTTTTGTATTGTCTATCTTTTTTCTCATTCTGTAATTCTCAGACTGGAACTTAGAGTTGTGCATAGCACACATTTTTCCTACACCTCACACCCAATTCGTCCACAAATGTAGAATTGTCTCTCTTCTCCTCCTCCTTCTTCTCTTTTTCTTCCTACCTCCAACCCCCTCAGTGGAGAAATTCCCAACCCTGCTGCCCAAGGGAGACTGAATGCACTGTTTGATTGTACCCAACACAGGTGCTTCCAAAGAGAAGTTGATGCTCCCCCTCCCTTCCTCTGGGGAGGTGAGACTACCCCACACAAAGACAGAGTGCACAAGCACACACAGGCCCAGGAGGTAGACCAGAAGTCCACACAGGAGAAAACAGTTTGAAACCATCACTGATACGCAACCAAACCAGAGTCCAGTCTTCCTTCCAGGCTGATTCTACAACCTGGACCCTGGCAGGTGGCAGGTGGCTTCTAATGCTAAGGTTAGGTACCAAGAAAACACTGGGTAAGGGGGCACCTGGATTTGAACCAGGGACCTCTTGATCTGCAGTCAAATGCTCTACCCCTGAGCTATACCCCCTTCTGCTAATATGAGGTTTGATTATGTCTTTTACTCCTAGAGACACACCCATAGGGCTTGTAACCCATTTACTGACACTTGAGGATGGAGCTCTAGGGAGCTATGAGGCCTGAGTCAGAGGAAATTTGTCACCCTTTTATGTAACAAGGGATGGGTTTCCCTCCACAGAACCCCTGTGCCCTGCTCTTCCCAGCCTTCACTCTCCAGGGGCAGACAGCCACCTGCACAAGCAATGACACTGGCTAAGGATGATCCTAAGAAGCAAGGTTGGACCACTGATGGTGAAGACAGACTAACAGAAAATAGTCCTGACTGAGCTCTCGACACTGACCCGTGCATTCCTGCATTGTGCTCCCGGGGCACTGCAGCAGGGTGAGCTGCACGTCCAAGGACATGACCTTGAGCCCCGCGTGTGGTAAGTAGTAAGGAGACCAGGAAGGGGAAGGACGAGCCCTTAAGAAAAGGAAGACTGGGAAGCCAGGAGAATAAAAACCACCCCTGAGATCCGCAGCCTCAGCTGACTGAAGTGGGTTTGAGCCTGAATACACATCTTTAGGGGGCTCATCCTCCACGCCTCGCCATTACTCTCTCACTCCACAAACACTCAGGGAGTTTGTCACCTCCTGTCGTCCATGTGAATCTACCATGAAAGAAAAGACACTGTCTTCATTTCTCGAAGTCTTAGTCTGAATCAGAGATAAACCCACGACCATAATCTTCCCACAGATGCTCAGCAGAGGCCTGTGGTGTGGGCAAAGGAGCACCCACCTGGAGTCACGTGGAGCTTCCTGGTGTGATGACAAGGTGGCCTTGTCAGAGGAAGAAGCCACCCCTCAAGGCCACAGGCCTCATGCAGGTCGGATCATCTGCAGGGAGTGAGCCTCACCCTCACTGCCTTGGGGCACAGCTGAGGCACAGAATGGGTGACTTGCACCTGCCTGGACCTCACACTGAGCCTCCTGCTGGCTCCTTCCAGAGAAGAGAACACAGATGGAGCCTGAGCAGAATCCAGAGCACAAAGGGAACACAGTGCAGTGTGCATCTGGGTCACAGCTGGCGGTCACGGACCACCAGGGGTGACTGGGGACACTATTTAGCTCAGTGTTAGTGACTGTTCTGGTTTTGCTTTCAGCCACCTAAAAGAGACGCCAGCAAGGGGGCACCTGGATTTGAACCAGGGACCTGTTGATCTGCAGTCAAATGCTCTACCCCTGAGCTATGCCCCCACCTGCTCATGTGTGTCTAATAAGCACTCTAACCCTGCACGGCCCCTCCCAGTGTCCTTATCCCTACCTGTTCTCTTGCTCTTCTTGACTTCCTCTGTCAAAGCCCAGTCCTAAGCCACCACCTGTACATTCCTGTCACCTCCTCAAGACCAGCACTATTCCTGCCCTCATCGCATCTAGGGGCATCAAATCATGGTTTTCTACATCTAAAACATCCTTCCAACTCACCAGATTCAAAGATTTCGCTGCCCCCCTGAAATTTGCAGATCGGAGGGGACAGGGGACAGGGGACAGGATAAGTGAAGGCCCAGTGCCAGTGGATCCCTCTACTTCCATTTTATTCTTACCAATGTATTTGAGAGTCACAGAGACCATGAGGGGGAGGAAGAGTGCACAAATTCCAGAGGCATGCACTAATTTGTGTATCTGGCTTTGCATAGTACTGGAGCTCGAACCCAGGCTGCAAACGAGTCTTTACCCACTGAACCATCTCTCCAGCCCTCCTCTGCTTCTTGGTCAGACTCGGTTATGAAACATGCTCGCCTCCATCCACAGAACCTCAACGCCTCATCTCTTCCCAGCCCAGGAGCCTGTGCTCTGCATTAATCCTTGCCAGACTTCTTGTGAGCCAGAAATTATGAACTGAAAGGACTCACTGGGACTGGAGAAACTGCTCTTTCTGAACGGTGCTTGCCCGGCAGACGTGAGGACCTGAGTTTGCATTCCAAGCACCCACGTACGTCATGGGGGCTGGCAGCACACATTTCTCTCCCCAGAACTGGGGGGCGGGGGGGCAGAGATAAACAGGTCCCAGTGGCTTTCTGGTCAAGACGCCTAGCTAAACCAGAGGACTCTTTCAGAAATGGGGTAGAGAATGACTGTAGAAGACACACGATGTGGATTTCTGGGCCTCACACAGCGTGGACATGTGTACACACACCCACAAACATTTCACACGCACAGTTACTGCCATACCTATGTATACCAAGAAGTGGACAACACATGAAACAGGCGTGTCCTAGAAAGTGGTTCATGATGTCATACAGACGGAAAAGTGGACATGCCCTTCTGACTTTTTTGTTGTTGTTGTTAGGTAGGGTCTCACTCTAGCTCAGGCTGACCTGGAATTCACTATGTATTCTCAGGATGGCCTTGAACTCACGGTGATCCTCCTACCTCTGTCTCCCGAGTGCTGGGATTAAAGGTGTGCACCACCACACCTGGTTCCCATCTATGACTTTTGCTACGCCTCAGACTGCTTCTAGACACCAACTTCAGTATTTTCTAGACCTTACAGTCATGTGATGGAAGAAACTACTGCAAACCTCAGTGACCCGGAACGGTACACCTCACGGGGGGGGGGCGGTGAGGAGTAAGCAGAAGCCCTCATCCACGATTGACTTGGGCAGGCAGGGTTCCTACCCCCTCCACCTCCATTCGTGACCCATCACAATGCTCAGCTAGACAGTTTTTGACAGCCAGGAGCTTCTATGCTATCATTGCCATGGCAACAAGAGAACTAGAGCCATCATCTAGGGGTGGCCTGTCATGTTCTTTTCCTGGGCTAACGGTCTCTTCTGATGTGTCCCCATCAAATTCATTTCATTTACATACACCCAACTATCACAGACTCATCTGGGTTATACACCCTCTCTATCTTAGACCTCCTGGGCTCACCACTCCAATGCCCCTGCCCCCTGAAGCCTCTTGTGTTTAGGCTGCTGGACTCACTCCTATCTCAACAAGGTTAGAGCAGCTCTTAGGACTTGAACCTGCTTCTACTCCTGTGGCCTGGATCTGCTTCTCCTCCTGGAACGTGGACCTACCTGTGGCTGCTCCAATGGGACCCACTAGACAGACAAGTGGTCCCGGCGCCCAGTCTGACCAAAGTCACTGCTCCAGCAGGTCTGAGCTGCCACTTTGAAGGGGCCCCTCTGGACTGGTATCTGCAGCTGCCAAGGGCACAGAGGTGTGACACTCAATGGCAAGCTCTTGGCTGGTATCTCAAGATTTGCCAAGGGTTTTGAACTGCAAAACTCAACTCCCTGGTTGATATTCTGCCACCACCAAAAAATTCAGAGTGTAGAGTTGTCACTAACCACTTTGGTGCCCTCTAAGTTGGCATCCCACTACCACTGGGAGCCAGCACTTCCACTTTTCCATTTGAGTCATGCTCTCCTGTCAATAAAGCCCTCATTGGTCCACCCTTTGCCATAAATCTGTGCACTTCATTCCTCATAGTTGGGAGACAAGAACCCAGAAGCAGGATTATATCTGTAGCACATAACTTCTCGTCGCTGGGACAAAACACCTGACCACAAGCACCTCGTGGAAGGTAAAAGTTTATTTACACTTACAGTTTAAAGAGGCAGATTCATCACGCAAGTAAAGCAGACAGACAGCTGGAGCGTCATATCTTGCCTCAGCAGTAGAGTGAGCTAACTTTGAACTTCCAGTGGACTGTACTAAAAAATCCCAAGGCCAGGCCGGGCGTGGTGGAGCACGCCTTTAATCCCAGAATTCAGGAGGCAGAGGTAAGAGAATCGCCAGGAGTTCAAGGCCACCCTGAGAATACTGAATGAGTTCCAGGTCAGCCTGGGCTAGAGCAAGACTTGGTGTGTCCATTCTCTTTATCTGCAGCCCCCTTAAATAAATAAATAATTTTTAAAATCCTGAGGTGAATCTCCAGTGACCCATGACCTCCAAAAAAAAAAAAAAAAAACAAGGCTGACATCAAATTAAAAGAAAGACTAATGGAGAGAGGGAGGGGATATGATGGAGACTTGAGTTCTAAAGGGGAAAGCTGGGGGAGGGAAGGGAAGGTTGTATATCACGGATGGCCTTGATCTCCTGATCTTCCTGCCTCCCCCTGCCCAGCGCTGGGAGTTGTATGTGAGTATAAAAGTCAATAAAAATATTAAAAAATAAAAATAAAAAAAAAAAAAAAAAAGAAGAAGGCCTCTGATTGCTTCTGAATTCTGTTTACATTGTATGCAGTTCTCACTGGAAGTCGAACTTTCCTCCTTTCCTCGCAACACCATTTCACTATGTTGTCTCAGGGTGGTCTCGAGAAGGAACATAGATCCTTGTCTCTCGCCTTGCACAAGAATCAAGTCCAAATGGATCAGAGAAGGAGAAAAGAAAGGAAAATAGAAAAAGACAACCTACAGAAAGAAAGAAAGAAAGAAAGAAAGAAAGAAAGAAAAACAACCCAGAAAAAAATGAAACTAAATAGAAATCCCAAGGCCAAGGCTGGAGAGATGGCTTAGCAGTGGAGGCATTGGCCTGTGAAGCCTAAGGACTCAATTTCAATAACCTAATACCCCACCCACATAAGACAGATACACAGATGAGTGGATAATAAAGATGTGCATGTGTCTGGAGTTTGTTTGCAGGGAAATGGATGGATCTGGAAAGGATTATACTTAGTGAGGTGGCTGGAGATCTTGGTGTGTCCATTCTCTTTATCTGCACCCCCTTAAGTAAATAAAAAATAAATAAATAATTTTTTTAAATCCCGAGGTGAATCTCCAGTGACCCATGACCTCCACCAAGGCTCCACCTCCCAGAGGCTCCACCAGCCGGGGATTGTGTATGAAATTTAATTACAAGCACACAAGGCTGTGAGGGATGTGTTACGTTCAAACCTCCACAGTATCAAAAGGATTAGAGAATGTTCCGGGGGTGGATCTCACAATTCTTCTGCATAAAACATGGCTCCACCCTCTAGGAACCTTCACTGTCCATCTTTTCTGAATTTTCTGAAGAAAATTCAAAACTATGTGCTTTGGGGATGCTTAGCAATCTTCTTGCCCGATTCCCACCTGAGGATTATCAGAGACCCAAAGATCTCTTACTTTTCAGTCTCCGACACTTTAATTCAGTTGTAAATGCTTTGGTCAAGAAAGCTCCCTTGAAAAACTTGACGTGCTCCTGTAAGATCTAATCAGACCCCTCACGGGAACGTTTGACAATATCTGACTACTGTCCTCATACATATGCGAGGAGCAAGCCACCCTAATTCAGGGCACAGTGCACTGCTGGCACCTCCTCAACAGCTGGCCTGCGGAGAGTCAGTGAGCGTGGCCTGCCTGCACCTCTCCTGCCACCAGCATGGCCTTGGCTCCATGTTGGCTCGTTCTTAGCAGCAGGGCCTCAGCCTCTGCCCACAGACAGCCTCACTGGGAGCGTCTGGATATTCACAACGCAGCAGCTCATCCCTCAGTGGCGACTGGACCAAGCCAAGCCATTCCTCCCTGATGGGGAACATGGAACAAAGTTGGAATGGTTGAGGAGGGACAAAAAGGGGGGGACATGAGGGGAGGAGCTCTCCACATTTTAGCATTTGAGACCCACTGTGTGTGCCTCGTAATAACGAGCTGTGGGGTTCCAGGCCAAAGTGGTCTGCAGAGTCCTGAGGTTTGTAATGGGGTCTGGAAGATAAGGCTTGTGGATAAAAAGGATATTAGTACAACTCTATTGCACTGAGTCTTGAGCTGACCAGATGCCAACAACAACAACAAAAAAAGAGTCCTTGTAATTTCATTGAAGGCTTGCCAAAAAAAGAATTGATCATTTAGTCACCAAAACCAAACATAAACAAGGGGGCACCTGGATTTGAACCAGGGACCTTTTGATCTGCAGTCAAATGCTCTACCCCTGAGCTATACCCCCTATAGCAACAATGGAACTTAGTTAACCTTCAGTGTGGTAGCATTGAGACCTGTGAAGTTAAATTACAGGTTCCCTTTAGAGCTACTTTCGAGAGAGAAGTTGCCAGACCTGACTGGTGGGACTCCTTCCTCTGCTCCCCAACTTTCCAGGCCTGTCCTTGAATGGGAACGTCAGCCAGGAAACAGAGAAGCAGCCTGCGAACCCCAGCGCATGTCCATGCCATTCTGATTTAACCATGTACTGGCCAAGGCTCTGCTGCCTTGGCTCCCAGCCACGCCACGCCAGCTTCCATGAAGGCAGATGTGCTATAACTCTGATATTCTCACAGTCCAGTTTGTATGGTCAGCATCAACTACAGAACCCTCCCACCTGGTAGACTGAACCAGGACTTTAGGCTTGACCTGAAGCATGTGGGAAGTGCAGGGTCTGGCATGGAAGAAAGCAGTTCATAGGGGAAACATCTACCTTACATTGACAACCCAGTTCTGGAGGTTGTCTCTCCAGGTCTGACCACCAGTGTCCCAACTGCTGGGGAGGGAAAAAGAAGGGAAATAGACACCTTATGGTAGACAGGGAAATAGACACCTTACCACAGCTACTACTGTCTGCTCCTGAGAAGTGAGCTCTGTCTACAACGATCGCGTCTGCCCTCGAAATACCCGCAGGAATTTCTCCTCACATTCCCTTCCTTTTCTTTGAGAGGCAAATAGTCAGAAAAAATAGAAATATGCAAAGGGGGCCTGGAGAGATGGCTTAGCGGTTAACGCATTTGCCTGCAAAGCCAAAGGATCCCAGTTCGATTCTCTGAGACCCACGTAGGCCGGATGCACAAGGTGGCACATGCATCTGGAGTTCATTTGCAGTGTCTGGAGGCCCTGGTGCGCCCAATCTCTCCCTCTCTCTCTCTCTCTCTCTCTCTCTCTCTCTCTCTCTCCCTCTTTCTCTGTGTGCCTGTCACTCTCAAATAAATAAAATAAAGAAATATGCAAAGGGAGGAGAGCAGACACTGAGAACTGGAGGGACATTAAGACTACAGAAAGGGAGTGGAGGCAGTTACCATCCACCTGACAGGTGCTCCAGTGCGGCCCTGTGGCTTTCATCTCTGCTTAGAACATAACTGGAATGATAAAATGGAAGCATAATGAATGTGAGAAATACCTCCCTTGAGTTAAAATATCATCACACACACATGTGCACGCTCACACACACACACACACACACACACAAATATAATAAAACACGACCCATTGAGAGTGGGACACCCAGACTCAAACAAAAGACCTTATAAACCAAAGCCAGCTGCTTTATTCCTGAGTTCTGCAACCGTCCTGTGTCAATCCTCTAATAACCACCTTTTATGTTCATATTATGCACAACACTCCTATGATGTATTTGAAGTTTCTACTTATCTCCAGAAAGTTAGTTAACACTGAATTCTCTTTAATCTCACCCAAGAAAAATCCTTCTCCAGATCACCATGTCCCCAACCATACCCTCTGCTCACACGTCTGCACATCCCACCCCCTTTCTTCGGTACGTGGGAGCAGCAGACATATACCACTACTCCCATGGCTTTTAGAACTCAATGTGTGCTTGCGTGTCTAATTTCCATCACTCTAGGAAAAACAGAGACAATCCATAAACTTCCATAAATGGACAAGACTGTGGCAACAGACCAACTCCACCATTTGGCCTGAATTTCATTTCCTTAAATGCAGCGGTTTGATTCAGGTGTCCCCTATAAACTTAGGTGTTCTGAATGCTAATCTCCCCAGCTGAAAGCAATTGGCAATTAAAGCTTCCTGGAGGTGGTATATTGTTGGGGTGGGCTTATGGGCCATTGTAGCCAGTTTCCCTTTGCCAGTGTTTGGCACACTCTCCTGTTGCTGTTGTCCACCTTATGTTGGCCAGGGGGTGATGTCCATTCTCTGCTCATGACATCGTTTTCCCCTGACATTATGGAACTTCCCCTCAAGTCTGTAAACCAAAATAAACCTTTTTTCCCCAGAAGCTGCTCTTGGTCAGGTGATTTCTACCAGCATTGCTAACCTGACCACAACAGTAATGTTGGTACCACAGGAGTGGGATTGCTGCTAGACACCTGACTGTGTGGCTTTGGCTTTTGGAGCTGATTTTCAAGAGGAATGTGGGAGGATTTGAAACCTTGGCCTAAGAGATGCCTTGCAGTGCCATAAGTACAGCTTGATGGACTATTCTGATAAGAGTTGAAAGACCTGAATGCAGTAAGAACTATGGACTGTGAGGTTTGGCTTATGAGGGTGAGAAAGAGCTTTGCCAGGACTGGGCTAGAAGCAGTTTGTGTGAGAGGCTTGCTGTTATGCCTGTGTCATGAGAATTTGTGCAGGGTTGCTTTGGGTAGAAATGGACTGGTGTGAGCAGAGGGATATGGCACAGAAAGAAATCTTCAGGCAGCTGGGCGTGGTGGCGCACGCCTTTAATCCCAGCACTCGGGAGGCAGAGGTAGGAGGATCGCTGAGAGTTCGAGGCTACCCTGAGACTACATAGTTAATTCCAGGTCAGCCTGGACCAGAGTGAGACCCTACCTCAAAAACCAAAAAAAAAAAAAAAAAAAAAAAAAAAATCTTCAGGCCAAAACTGCTGCCTGTTCAGCTGCATTTGTGAGATCATAACCATTGAGATTGGGCCAGCTGACCTGCAATAGGGCAACAGAAAGAATGCAATCTTTTACAGGGACCTGAATGCTGAAGGAGTGTCCTGTTCTTCAAAGTCTGCTTTATCCCCCCCTAACCCAGGATGAACAAATTAGCACCCTATCTGGTATTATGGAGAATAAGAAATGCAGGACGGAGAGGGTCATTGAGTTTGCAACATGGTCTTGTGTTTTGGAAACAGCCATGGGCCGTGTGAAACAGGTTTGCTGAATGCCTGCATGGAGACCAAATGGAGTGATGAGGATGGACTGTGGTTGCAGTGGAGACCCAGTGGAGATGTGAAGACCACAAGATGGCCTCTAAGGAGAGCTGCCGGCCCTGGATGAAGTTTTCCAGGACTGTAAGTAGCCTAGCTGGAGGGGTGGAATTGGAACTCCAGAGTCTTGTTGCTGGTTAGGATTATTGGTCTTAAGAGACTTGCTACTGGCAAGAGTTGTTGGTCTTGGAGCTGCAGAGTTTGAAGTTCGCCCTGGTTGTTTTCGATCTTATATTGGTTGAATATTCCTTTGCTACGCCCAATGTCATGACTGATATAATCAGTTGGTGCCAGGTAGATCCTCTCAAAAGGAAAAAATTCCTAAAGAGACATGGAATGTCCCATAGACATCTGATGTGCCCAAATGCATGTACTGAGCCAAGGGGGGAAGCAATGTCAAAAAGATTCTGAGCAGGGAGTGGTGGTGCATGCCTGCAATCCTAGCACTTGGGATAGTGAGACAGGAAGATCAGGAGTTCACGGCCATCTTCAGCTACATAGTGAGTTTAAAGCCAGCCTGGCATATGTAAGACTCTGTTTCAAAAAAAAATTCTGATCATGGGGTTTTTTTTAAGCATTTTTTATATTTATTTTTGAGAGAGACACACAGAGAGAGACAGAGAGAGAGGGAGAGAAAGACAGAGAATGGGTGCGCCAGCAGCTTCTCAGCTGCTATGAACGAAATCCAGATGTGTGTGCCCCCTTGTGGTCAAGTGCTGTATTGAGCCCTTGCATCACTTTGCATCTGGCTAAATGTGGGACCTGGAGATTGGAACTGCTGGAGGAGGCAGGCGCTTTAACTGCTAAGCCATCTCTCCAGCCCATCTGATCATGGTTTTTAAAAATGGAATACCGGGGCTGGAGAGATGGCTCAGCGGATAAGACACTTGACCACAAGGGGGCGCACACATCTGGATTTCATTCGCAGCAGCTGAGAGGCTGCTGGTGCGCCCATTCTCTATTTGTCTTCCTCTCCCTCTCTCTCTGTCTCTCTCTGTGTGTCTCTCTCAAAAAAAAAAAAATGGAATACCGGCCTGGAGAGATGGCTCAGCAGTTAAAGGTGCTCACTTGACCTTAGTCTAAGCAACTATAGCCACCTGATCTTTGACAAAGGAGCCAACAATGTGCAATGGGGAAAAGGGCATTTCCAATAAATAGTGTTGGAGAGATTGGACAACCATATGTAGAAAGATGAATCTAGATCCACTTCTGTCACCCTGCACAAAAATCAACCCCAAAGACCTTTATGTAAGACTGGAAACCCTAAAATATCTGGAAGGAAAAATAGGGAGTACATTTCCACACTTAGGAGTGGGGAAAGACTTCTTAAACAAGACCCCAGTCGCTCAGGAAATTAAACACTCAACCAGTGGGATCTCACAAAATTAAAAAGCTTTAGTACAAACAGGCAAACCATGAGCAGAACTAATAGACAACCCACAGAATGGGGGAAAATTTTTCACCAGCTATATCTCTGACAGAGGCCTAATATGTAAAATCTACAAAGAACTCAAAAACTAAGCAATCAAAACATCAAACAGCCCACTCAAAAAGTGGGTCAGGGAATTGCACAGAGAATTCTCACAGGGAAAAATACAAATGATCACTTCCCACTTAAAGAAATGTTCAACGTCCTTATTCATTAGGGAAATGCAAATTAAAACAACTTTGAGATTCCATTTACTCCAGACAGGATGGCAATCATTAAAAAATGAAATGACAACACATGTTGGCAAGGATGTGGGGGAAAGGAGCCCTTATTCACTGCTGTTAGGAGTGCAAACTTGCACAACCACGATAGAAGCAGTGTGGAGACTTCTGAAAAAGATGAAAATAGATTACCATCTCACCCAGATATTCCACACTTAGCCATCTACCCTAACGAAGACACTCTTTATTTCAGAGACACTTGCTCAACCATGTTTATTGCTGCTCTATTCACAATAGCTTGGAAATGGAATCAACACGGGTGCCCATCAACAGATTAATGGACAGTGAAGATTTGGTACATTTACACTATGGAACTCTACTCAGCAGTAAGAAAAAATGAAGTAATGAAATGCACAGGAAAATGGATGGAGTTGGAAAATATCATCTTAAGTGAGGTCACACAGTCTAAGAAAGTCAAATACTGCTTGTTCTCCCTCATATGTAGTTCCTAACCTGGAAAAGCTTGAGTTGCAGACACACTCAACAGGTGACTCATGGGACAGATAATAGGGATGGAAGGGTTCGCGGGGAGAAGAATGGGAGGGCGGGAGACATATACACAAAACTAAAGCCAAAACAAGTTGATCCCATAGAATTTGGCCAGGATAGCAGACTAAAAATATAACCCTCAATAGGAGTAAGGAGGGGATTATCTGGTAAGTAGGGTGAGGGTGGGATGAAGCTTAATCCTAAAACAATTGGCTCTGGCTTGTAACTCCCTGAATCAGAAATCGGGTGAACCCATAGTGAGCTGTTGGTCAGAGACTTACGATGTCCCTAAAACAAGATAAGATTCTGTCAAAGCACTTGACTACCCACCTGAGGGAAAGGAGAAGACCCTATTGCTGAAGATACCACAGGCTGCCAACACAGAACATCAAGAGATGTGGCTGGAATCAGGAAGAAAGCCATTTCCCGGATGATCTGCCTGTACAGTGCTGGAAAGTGCTACATGAGCTGCTGGGGGAAAATGGCCAACAACATTGTGAGCAAGCAGGGAACACTGCTAGAAGACAGAAACCAGCCTGACTATATATATATATATATATATATATTATATATTATATATGTAGAAATGGTACAAATACATTATGTGTCCATTCAAAGCTTCTACTTAATTTTTTTAGAAAAGGCGGGACTGGAGAGATGGCTTAGTGGTTAAGGCACTTACCTGTGAAGCCTAAGGACCCAGGTTCGACTCCCACATAAGCCAGATATACAAAGGTGACACAAGTGTCTGGAGTTCGATTGCAGTGGCTGAGGCTCTGGCATGCCAGTTCTCCCTTCCTCCCTCCGTCTGTCTGTCTGTCTGTCTGTCTGTCTCTCTCTCTAAAAACAAAAGGCACTTGCTTAAACAGACTGATGGCCAGGGTTTGATTCCCTATCCAGGTGTGCACAAAGTGGCATATGCATCTGGAGTTCAGTTGCAGGGGCAGGAGGCCCCTCATCACACTCAGTCTATCTCGTCCTCTCTCTCTCTCTCTCTCTCTCTCTCTCTCTCCATCTCTATTTCTTTGTGTGTGTCTGTCTCTCCCTCTCAAATAAATAAAAATAAATAAAGGTTTTTTAAAAAAGAAATTGCAATCCAATTCATAGGAAACCCACAGGGTTCTCAAAAAGCCCTATTGACAAAAGCGTTCAGAAGTGGACTAAGGTGACAGAGACCGTGTGAGAAGTTGAAGAGATCTCCGGGCCCCTGACATTCTCCAGGAAGGGATCAGGCAAGGAGATTGCTAAGTGTCCTCAAAGCGCACATTTTCTAGTGACTTCTCCAGAAGTTGTGAAGGAGGGTGATGGAGAAGGGAGCGTCTCAACGTGGGGAGCCATGTGGCATGGGGAAGGATGGAGAGAGACAGAGAGAGAGAGAGAGAGAGAGAGAGAGAGAACCCCTCCTAGATCACCGGGGATGACCCAATCAAGGGACACCCCTTCCACTGCTGAGAGCAAAAATCATTCTCCCTCTGGGGTCTTGTCTCCCCACAGTGAGGAATGAAGCGCAGAGACGGGTGACAAAGGAGGACACACGAGGACTTCACTCCCAGGGGAGCAGAACTGGAGTGGGAACATAAAAGCTCCGAACTTCAGCGGCAGTAGCTGCCAACCGACAGGGCACAAAAGCGCTAGTGGCTCCTCTGCCCTCTTCTTGGTGGCGGCAGGATACCAACCACTATTGCTGTGGAGAGTCACAATTTGAAACCCTTGGCAAACTGGGGACACCAGCCACGAGGGGCCCCATGGAAGCGGCAGCCCAGGCCTGCGCGAGTGATGGGTGCTGTCCGACGGGAGCCCTGGACAGTGGACGCCTCTGGAGCAGTCGGAGCAGGACCAGGTGCGGAGTCCAAGCAGGTCCCGGCTTGGAGAGCAGCTCCAGCCCCGTGAGGCAGGCGGAGGTCCAGCAGCCTAAGCTCAAGGGGCTTCAGTGGACAGAGGTATTTGCCTGGGAGGGTTTGAGAGGTCCCGTGAGCGTGGAATAGACAGGATGTTTGTGTAGACGCGGAGGGGCCCTGATTGGTCAGGTCGGTGTATGCAAACGATGTGAAAATGATGGCGACCAATCAGGAGAGCTCGTCAGCCTAAGACGGGAGAGTGACTGGCTGCCAATAGATGGCAGCGCAGGTTCCCTGTTGCCATGGCCACGAAGGCAAAGATGCTCTTGGCTGTCAGAAGCGGAAGCCAAAACCCAGGTGTGGGGTGTGGTGGGATGTTGGAGCTCTGCCCACCCTCGCCAGTCACCCCCTTCACCATGATGCTGATGGCGCTGGGTTCCTGAGCAACGACGAGCAGCGCGGACTCCATCGTTGACTGTGCAGGTCTGGGAAACACCGACGTGGGCATCAGAGCTGTAGTAAAAGGTCCCAGAGGGCATGGCCCCGCTCACCTTCTGTGTGAATCCTCACACCGGTGTCTACGACATGTAGGCTTCCCCTGTGTTCAATGGTTGGTATACGTGCGTGTTGATGGAAGTCCTTGTGTGTGTGTCAAGTATTTATTTGTGTACGCACACGTGATGCACTTGCAGGTGAAGACCAGAGCTCTATGTCAGGTGTCTTCCTGAATCACTCTCTAGTGGTCTTCTGAGACACCGACTTTTCATGAACCAAGAGCTCCCTCATTCAGAAAGCTCGCTGGACACGAATCCAGTGGGTCACCAGGCGTGGTGATGCACTTTTTTGTTTGTTTGTTTGTTTGTTTGTTTTTTTGAGGTAGGGTCTCACTCTAGTTCAGACTGACCTGGAATTAACTATGTAGTCTCAGGGTGGCCTTGAACACACAGCGATCCTCCTACCACTGCCTCCCTAGTGCTGGGGTTAAAGGAGTGTGCCACTAGGCCTGGCTGATGCACACTTTTAATGCCAGCACTCCGGAGGCAGAGGTAGGAGGATAACTGAGAATTCAAGGTCAGCCTGAGACTACAAAGTGAATTTCAAGTCAGCCTGGACTAGAGTGAGACACCTCAAGACACCATTAACAACAACACCACCAATAAGAAATCCAAAGGGCTCTGCTTATCTCTACCCAACCCCGCCCCCGCCCCCGCCCCCGCCCCCGCCCAAGTGCTGGGTTCACAAATGTGTGCTGCCATGCCCGGTTTCCTGCGTGGGTGCTAGGGATCCAGCTTGGGTCCTCACGCCTGCAGGACAAGCATTGTCCTGGCAGAGCCATTTAATTTCTCCAGCCCCGGTCAGTCCATTGATTTCATAGCTTTCTGGATGACAAGGAGCCAGTCAAGGATTAATACAGACCACAAGATCCAGGGGTGGCATTAGATGAGGCTTTGGGTGTCTTGGGAATGAGGCGAGCAAGTTTTGTAAGTGATTCTGACCACGAATTAGAGGGGTCCATTCGCTCTGGTCCTTCACGGATTCTGTGCCCTGCACCCTCCCACCCCAGATGCCAGGCGGGCAGCCAGTTCCTTGAGCCGGCTGAGTCCGGAGGGTCAGGCTGCAGATCTCTGTCACTTTAGTGCTCACATTGCAGAAGGGGCTAGGGACAGAAAGGGGGTCCTGAGGAGGTGAGAGTTTGGAACACGCATAGCTCTGGGCTGGGCCTCAGAGGAAGAAGAGGATGATGGCAGGACACCAGCCCTAGAGCAGGACGGGATGATGAGCACTGGGAAGGGACGTGCAGGCTTAGAGAGCTCATTAGACCCACATGAGCAGGTGGGGCATAGCTCAGGGGTAGAACATTTGACTGCATATCAAGAGGTATCTGGTTCAAATCCAGGTGCCCCCTTGCTGGAGTTTCTTTTTTTTAATTATTATTTTTTATTGACAACTTCTATACTTAAATACAAAAAACACATGATATTTCCCTCCCCTCCCCCCATTCCACTTTAGAACTCCAATCTCCATCATATCCCCTCCCTCTCTCCATTAGTCTCTCTTTTAATTTGATGTCATCATCTTTTTCTTCTATTTTGAGGGTCTTGCAAAGGTATTGCTAGGCACTGCAAGGTCATGGATATCGAGGCCAATTTCTGTCTGAACAGTTGCATTGTAAGGCGTCGTACCCTTCCTTTGGCTCTTCCATTCTATCCGCCCCCTCTTCCGCAATGGGTCCTGAGCCTTGGAGGGTGTGACAGAGGTGTTTCAGTGCTGAGCACTCCTCCATCCCTTCTTCTCAGCAGTATGTTGCCTTTTGGGTCATCCCAGTGGTCATCGCCATCTGAAAAGAGAAGCTTCTCTAACCAGAAGTGAGAGTAGCGTTAATATGTGAATATGAACATTAAGTGTAGTGCTTTCAGGGCAGCTTGGTGGGAATAATATATACATTTAGTCAGACAAGAGCAGGCTTTATACCTCTAAGGCTCATGACCTCCCCTACCATAGACTTTTGCTTAGGTTTTTCAGTACCAGGCATGTATTCCCTCCTGTAGAGAGGGCCTTCAGTCCAATTATGGAGCAGTTGGTTACCCCAAAGTAGACATGCCACTATTGCACCCATTCAGTCACTGGCCAAACTTGAATATTCAGTGTCCACTATTTTTGGAGTTTCTTTTAGATGCTTGGATATAAAAACAAAGCTTTACATAGAGCTAAAAAATGTCCCCAGTCACCCCTGGTGAAGGAAGCTTATAAGACTCAAGAGGTTTAGAAAATTCCCGAGAGGGCTCACAGGGCACTTCCTCGGGGTGATACAAGCAGTGAGGATTGGTGGAGAGAGGAGACTCTCGACTGGCTGGGCTGTAGGTAATTGGTTTTTCTTTGTCATCACATACACTGATGTTGGCTTTTTGGTGATCCAATTGTGTTTGAGTCATCACATTCATTGAGTCAACCCCTCACCAACGCCTCACCAATGCTCCTGGAAGTAACCACCATAGCTCACTAATTCAGTCAACCAGGCTCGCATGAGAGTGCGTCTTTGGTGTGTCATCAGCGCCCTATCTGGAATGAAAAGATGCTCGTTCAATTCACCCCAGGAACAGTTTGGATGTGGGTTTTTGTTTGTTTGTTTGTTTGTTTGTTTGTTTGTTTTTGTTGTTGTTGTTGTTTTGAGGTAAGATCTCACTCTAGCCCAGGCGGACCTGGAATTCACTCTGTATTCTCAGGGTGGCCTCAAACTCATGGCAGTCCTCCTACCTCTGCCTCCCAAGTGCTGGGATTAAAGGAGTGAGCCCCCATGCCCAGCTTATTTTTTTATTTTTATTTTTTCTTCTAGATAGGATCTCACTCTAGCTCAGGCTGACCTGGAATTCACAAAATCCAGACATATGTGCCACTTTGTGCCCAGGGTGACAAATTTTCTCTGACTCAGGCCTCATAATTCCTGAGCACTCCTTCCTCAAGTGTCGACACATAGGTTACAAGCCATGTGGGTGTGGTTTAGGAGTAAAAGACATAATTAAACTTCACCTTAGCAGAAGGGGGTATAGCTCAGGGGTAGAGCATTTGACTGCAGATCAAGAGGTCCCTGGTTCAAATCCAGGTGCCCCCTGTACCCAGTACTTTTTGGTACCTAACCTTGGCATTAGAATGCTACCTTGATTTCCCTGCCAGGGTCCAGGTTGTAGAATCAGCCTGGAAGGACGACTGAATCCTGGTTTGGTTGCGTATCAGTGATGATTTCAAGTGGTCTTCTCCTGTGTGGACTTCTGGTCTACCTCCTGGGCCTGTGTCTGTTTGTGCACTTTGTCTTTGTGTGGGATAGTCTCACCTCCCCAGAGGAAGGGGGGGAGCAGAAGAAACAACCAAAAGTGTGGAAAATGGCCGCCTCTAACAAGAATATATAAACAAGAATATACAAAGAATAGAGGTTTTAAATGATAAGCTTATCATATTCTATTTATTTGAGAGAGAGAGAAAGAGGCAGAGAGAGAGAGAGATAGAGAAGATGGGTGCACCAGAACCTCCAGCCACTTCAAATGAACACCAGACACATGCGTCATCTTGTACATCTGGTTTACGTGGGTACTGGGGAATTGAACCTGAGTCCTTAGGTTTCTTAGGCAAGTGCTTTAACCACTAAACCATCTCTCCAGCCCAATGATAAACTTTTGTAAAAATTTTTATTTAATTGAGAAAGAGATGAGTGCTTCTTGCCATTGCAAACAAAATCCAGACATATGTGCCACTTTGTGCATGTGCTTTTATGTGGATACTGGGGAACTGGACCTAGGCCAGCAGACTTTGCAAGCATGTACTTTTAACCATTGGGCAATCTTCCTATCCCCAGTTGATAAGCTTTTATTTTTTGTAATTATTTTATGAGAGAGATAGCGAGAGAAGGAGAGAGAGAGAGAGAACTGGAGCACCAGGGCCTCCGGCCACTGAAATTGAACTCTGAGTGCTACACCCTTAAACCTATTAAGGTTTCATTATTTTTTTGTTATTATTGTTATTTGGCTTTTTAAAGTACTGTCTCACTCTAGCCCAGGTGTCCTGGAATGCACTATGTAGCCTCAGGATGGCCGTTAACTCATAGTAATCCTCCTACTTCTGCCTCCCAAGTGCTGGGATTAAAGGCATACACCACCACATCCAGCTTGTTTTATTTTATTATTTTTTTCAAGGGCTGGAGAGATGGCTTAGCAGTTAGGGAGTTTGCCTGCAAAACCAAAGGACCCAGGTTCGATTTCCTAGGACCCACATAAGCCAGATGCACAAGGGGGCACATGCATCTGGAGTTCGTTTGCAGTGAATGGAGACACTGGCATGCTCATTCTCTCTCTCTCAAATAAATAAATATATTTTTAAATATTCTTTGGGCCAGGCATGGTGGCACATGCCTTTAATCCCAGCACTTGGGGGGGCAGAGGTAGAAGGATTTCCGTCCTAATAGTGAATTCCAGGTCAGCCTGGGCTATAGCAAGACCCTACCTTGAAAAACCTATATATTTTTTTTCTTTAGTATTTATTTGCAAGGAGAGAGAGAGAGAATGGGCTCACCAGGGCCTCTTGTCACAGGAAACAAACTCCAGGGGCACGTGCCACTTTGTGCATTTATCTTTATGTGGGTACTGGGGAGTTGAAAGGGGCTTTACAAACAAGCACCTTTAACTGCTGAGCCATCTCCCCAGCCCTCATTTTATTGTTTTTTATGTTTTTTGTAATTTTTATTTATTTATTTTATTTGCAAGCAGAGGGAGAGATTGAAGAGAGAGAGAGAATGGGCACACCAGGTCCTCTAGCCACTGCAAACAAACTCCAGATGCATGTGCCCCTTGTGCATCTGGCTTACATGGGTCCTGGGGAATCGAACCTGGGTCCTTTGGCTTTGCAGGCAAACACCTTAACAGCTAAGCCATTTTTCCAGTCCCATTTTATTTTTTTAACTTTTATTATTATTATTATTATTATTATTTTGGTTTTGCAAGGTTCACTATGTAGTCTCAGGGTGGCCTTGAAATCTCGGCAATCCTCCTACCTCTGCCTCCCAAGTGCTGGGATTAAAGGCGTACGCCACTACGCCCGGCTCCCATTTTATTTTTAACTGAAAGGAGCTATTGCTCACATTCAGCTCTTCTTCTGTTCATTCCAAGTAACTTCTTCAGCAGAGCTGGAAGCTATGGGACAGGCTTCTTCCCATAATATCATCTATTTGTAGTGTGTGTGCGTGTGTGTGTGTGTGTGTGTGTGCCAAAGAGAATAAGGTCAGATGTCATTCCTATAAGGTGTCATCTACTTTATTTGAATATTTTTTTGTGACAGGATCCTTCATGAAACTCCCCAAGTAGACTAAGCTTGCTGCACAGTGAACCGCAGGGACCCACCTGTATCCACCTCACCAGTGCTAGGATTAACAAGAGCACACCACCATACCAGCCTTGGGGGTGGGGGTGAGAAAACATGTTTTCTGAGGATTAAACTCAGTTCATCCACTTAGACTCCATCTCATTTTTCTTAAGTACCATTTTGAAGGTATCTTTGTTAAGAGATGGACAAATTTTATATCAACTTTCCCCATATCTTTTTCTAGCATTTTTCTTATATAAATTTGTCTCCTTCCCCGGGTCATTGTCACCTCCTTGATTGGAAATTTTGAATGGCCTTTCTCTGCCTGCTTTCCTTCCTCTCTTGATTCCACCCAGGCCTGCAGTTGAGCTTCATGCAATCTCTCTACACTGTCAACTCCACACCTGTGTCTGCAGCTGATGGTGTTCTGTGTTTCCCTCAAAAAGCAAGTGTTTGGCCGGGTGTGGTGGCACACACCTTTAATCCCAGCACTCGGGAGGCAGAGGTAGGAGGATCGCCATGAGTTCAAGACTACCCTGGGAATTACAAGTCAGCCTGGGCTAGAGTGAGACCCTTCCTGGAAAAACCTAAAAAAAAATTTTTTTTAATTTTTTTAAAAAGAAAGTGGGAGGCTGGAGAGATGCCAGTGTTGGTACAGTGCTTACCATGCAAGCAAACTGACCTGAGTTCTGATCACCAGCAACCCTGCGAAGAGCCAGACATGTTGGTGTGTGCCTTGTCACCCCAGCTCTGGGGACACAGAGATAGGAAAATCAGTATGTGATCTTGTTTCAAAAAATAAGGTAGAGGGCTGGAGAGATAGCTTAGCGGTTAAGGCGCTTGCCTGCAAAGCCTAAGAACTCATGTTCAAATCTCCAGGTCCCATGTAGACAGACGCACAGTGATGCAAGCATGCAATATCACACATGTGCACAAGGGGGTGATTGTGTCTGGAGTTCATTTGCAACAGGCTGGAGGTCCTAGCATGTCCATTCTCTCTCTCTCTCTGCCTCTTTCTCTGTCACTCTCTCTCTCAAAATAAAAATAATTATAAATAAATAAATAAAAATAAGGTAGAAAGTGGAGTATGATAGAGGAAGGTACCCAACATTGCACTCTGTGGTTCACACACATGTGTAAATATGTGCATACATGCCCACCTAAACATACACAAACACATACACCACACACAGATAAATTTTGTTTATATATTTATTTTTATTTGAGAGAGAAAGAGAGGCAGATAAAAAGAGAGAATGGGTGCTCCAGGGCTTTCAGACACTGGGAACCTTATGCATCTGGCTTACATGGGTGCTGAAGAATAGAACCTAGGTCCCTTGGCTTTGCAGCAAGTGCCTTAACCACTAAGCCATCCCTCCAGCCCAAGAAAAATTTTTTAATACAAGCAAGTGGGGGAAAATTCACCCCCAATGTGGCCAGTATAACTACTGGGAGTGAGGCCTCGTGAGAGGGACTTTGGTCATGAGGCACAATAAATGAGTTAACGTGACTCTCACGGCAGTGGCTTCTTTTGGAAAAAGGAGTTGAACCTGTCACTCAGCAGTGTTCTCTTGGTCCTTCACGTGGTTCCTTCCGCCACGTGGTGATGCAACGACAAGGCATTCACCAGAAGCAGCCCCTCAATCTCTGACTTCCCAGCCTCACCAAACCTGAAAAATAGGTGTCTGTTCATTGCAAATTCCATAGTGTATAGCACTCTATTCTAGCAACACCAAAAGGAATAAAGCCCAGCCCAACACCATTCCTGAACCAAGAGTCCAACACATCACTGTGTGCTCAAGAGCTCATCTGGAATGTTCAATCAAGCATCTCAAATTTAACATATGCCAAACCTGCAAAAAAAAAAAAAAAAAAACCCAAGAACATTGCTTCATCAAGTCTTTCCTCTTTTTTTTTTTTTTTTAGGGAGGGTCTCACTCCAGCCCAAGCTGACCTGGAACTCACTCTGTAGTCTCAGGGTGGCCTCGAACTCACATCAATCCTCCTACCTCTGCCTCCCGAGTGCTAGGATTAAAGGTGTGTGCCACCACTCCTGGCTCTTCCTCTTCTTATTTATTTATAATTATGGCTTTCCGTTTCTTCAGACTAGAACATAGAGTTATACATTTCTCATGTATTTTTGTGCCTCACACTCAATGAATTAGCAAATTCTATGAACTTCACACACACATTTAGGAGTAAAATCTTTTCCTTTCCTCCTTTCTGCTTCTCCTTCCTTTTCCTCCCTTGCCTCTTTCTCTCCTCTCTCCTCTCGCTGTTTCTCCTTTCCTCATTCTCAGTGGAGAAATTCCCAAACTCTTACCACACTGTTTTCCAAGGAGACTGAATGAAGAGTTTGGCTATATCTGACATGGGTGCTCCCCCTCCTTCCTTCTGAGGAGGTAATACTTTCCCACACAAAGACAAAATGCACAAGCCCACATAGGCCCAGGAGGTAGACCAGAAGTCCAGATACAAGAAGGCAGGTTGAAATTATCCCCGGTAGAACTAATAAGACATTGGTCTTGTCCTCCTTCCAGGCTGACTCTATATCACGACACCCTGGCAGGGAAATCCAGGTGGAGTTGCAACATCAAGTTTAGGTAACAAAAACAATGGGCACAGGGGGCACCTGGATTTGAACCAGGGACCTCTTGATCTGCAGTCAAATGCTCTACCCCTGAGCTATACCCCCACCCATGTCAATACCTTGTATAAACACCTTTTATCTTTGGAGCCACAGCACAACTTCCACCCCAATAAAACGATCTGCTTTTCCTGTCAGACCAGGAGGCGGAGCACACCGAGTCTCATGCTGCACACACTGGGCAGGCATGCGCTTGTCCTCCAGTCACGGTCTTCTCCTGAGAACTCTCTTGTCCACTGATGGGTTTGGTTACTCACGTTCACCCCTCAGCTGCAATTGGGGAAGCAGGAAGGACATGTTGACCTCTATTCAAAACAGGCCTAGAGAGATGCACAAAGTGGAACATGCATCTGGAGTCCATTTGCAGTAACGACAGGCCCTGGAGTGCCTGTGCTCTTCCGCCGCCCCTCTGTCTCTGTCTCTCTGCTTTCAAATAAATAAATCAATACCAAAAAAGGCTTAGACACTTTCCCCAAGGAGTAGCCACTGTTGTAAATAGCTCCTGAATCCATAAATGGCTGATGGTTCTTTTGTTCCAACAGAACAAAGTTTTGAGAACAAAGCATTGAGGCTTGTGAACGAAGGGCAGAAGCCCTCACCCAGTCGCCCGCCTGGAGAGAGCGCGGTGAGACCATCCGTAGCGGAAGGTTCTTCTCACTGCAAGGCTCTAGGCCATTCCGCGCTGGAGCAGAGGGGCTCTAGCCAGGAGCTTGACAAACGGGGAAGTCAGGGGTGTTCAGGAGGATGTGGCTGGAATCCCAAGTAACAAAGGTGTACGGGGAGCCCTGTCACCACTCCCTGGGTCCTCGGCTCTGGAGTGCAGGGTCTGACAGTCGAGTCATCAGGATGCAAGCTAGGGCTTTTTTTGAGCCCTGGTCTTTGAGATCCTGTTTGTTCCCCAAACTTTACTAACGTGCACCTGTCCTCCTCCGACCACCTGCATGAGTGGAAAGTGCTTGTGAATAAATAACAAACACATCAAAAACATGAGCCGGATGTGGTGGCGTACCCTTTTAATCCCAGGGAGGCTGAGGGAGGAGAATCGCTGTGAGTTCGAGGCCACCCTCGAACTACAGAGTGAGTTCCAGGTCAGCCTGGGCCAGAGCAAGACCCTACCCTGAAAAACCAATAAATAAATAAAAAAGAAAAAATAACAGAAAGTGAAAGTAAAGCAGAAACGCTGGGAAGGGTACCCTCATAATGACTTGGTGGGGGGGGGTAATATCCTTGGAGATATAAATTAAGTATCAAGTCGAGTGCATTGGATTGGTTACTTCAAATATATGTGAAGGTTTCTAATAAGCTAATGATTTGATGCCCTCGGGGATGTAAATTAGACATCAAGTTGAGGTAGATTGGATTGGTTACTGTGTCTGTGTGTCTGTCTGTCTGTCTCCTGATGGGCTGATGAGTTAGAAAAAAGATTGGTAATTTTGTATTTGTGGGCCAGCAGGCAAGAAAACACGAGTCAGAGCTTTTTGGATTTCATTTCCTGGATTATCTCTTTTCATTGGCTGTCAGGACAAACATTATCTGTTTACTCCATTTGGGTTTGTAACTAGCTGCCTACAAAACCGGGATTGTCTTACTCCTGATCCCTCTCAGCCGCACTTCCTGTCCATTCTCTGCCTCCTTACAGTAGGAGCAATGTGACCAGCTGGCTTCCTGCTCCTACCTCCCTGCAATGGCCCCCACCAGCCCCAAGATAGAATTGCCAGCCAAAATAAACCGTTTTCCACCTTAAGCTGCAGGTGTTGTGCAAACATTTTCCTGAAGAGATGTGACCACGTCCATTGCAAACAAGCTCCAGATGCATGCGCCACCTTGTGCATCAGGCTAACACGGGTCCTGGGGAATCAAACCTGGGTTCTTTGGCATTGAAGGCAAACACCTTAAATGCTAAGCCATCCCTCCAGCCCTGTTATTAATTTTTTAACATAAGTTATAGTATGCCCTCTCTCCCAGTCCCTATTTCCCTGCAGGCCCTCCTCAGTGGGGCTAGTGGTGATCAATATGTAGATCAATCAGGACCTCTGTCTCTGGGGGAGCTATGCCTCGGGTGTTTCTACCTGTCTTGGGGCTCTTACAATCTTCCCCCACCTCTTTTAGGCAACAGTCCCTTAGCCTAAGCAGGTGTGTTATCAGTTAGTGGTGACTTCTCTCTGTAGCCTCAGTATTTATTTCTTTATTCTTTCTTCCTTTTTCTTTTTTGTTCTTTTTTTTTTTTTTTTTTTTTTTTTGGTTTTTCAAGGTAGGGTCTCACTCTAGCTCAGGCTGTCCTGGAATTCACTATGTAGTCTCAAGGTGGCCTTGAACTCACAGGGATCCTCATACCTCTGCCTCCCAAGTGCTGGGATTAAAGGCATGTGCCACCGCGCCCGGCTTAGCCTCTGTATTTCTGATATGACGGGTTACCGCTCACCACAGTATTGGTTGCTGTTTTCCTGGATGTGGATGCCAGACTAGCCCTGGGAGTAATACTTGCGTAGTTGATTCCTCCACAATTTCTTTTGGACCCCAGTCGATGTGGTAGAGGTGACACATCTCATTGTGAGAATTCTAGGCTGTCTTCTCTTATGTTGGCATGAAAATCCAATTTTGGTGAACCAACGTTTACAGAGCATGGGTGAGGGATTACTTACAGAAGCTTGAATAACTCAAAGAAAGTCATCCAAAAGCACACCCCATCACAGGTGACCCCCTCACAGAATTTGCATCTCTGGAGCTCACTGCTGGGGTCCTGCAGGCAGCTCAGCTGGTCAGTCTCCACCCACTCCTCCCCTCTCTCCCCTCTAGTTGTTTACTGCTTCTGTAACCATGGGGACAGACCTTGTGACCTTGTAACATTCAGCTTTCCCAGACTTGTTTACCTCCTGCATCTCCAAGCTTCCCTCTTCCCTCTAGGGAATGTTGCAGTTTGAAGGGAACTGCTACACAGCATCAGGACGATGGATATTTTGTGTTCCTATAAATATTCTTGGGGCTGGGGAGATGGCACAGCAGGTGAGGTGAGTACCTGTTGTGCAAGCACAAGGATGTGAGTTCATCTCCAACACCCATGTTAAAAAGACAGGGGACCTGGAGAGATGGCTTAGAGGTTAAGCACTTGCCTGTGAAGTCTAAGGACCCCGGTTTGAGGCTCAATTCCCCAGGACCCACGTAAGCCAGTTGCACAAGGTGCCACATGCATTTGGAGCTCATTTGCAGTGGCTGGAGGCCCTGGTGCACCCATTCTCTTTCTATCTTTCTCTCTTTCTCTGGAGAGATGGCTTAGTGGTTAAGGCACCTGCCTGCTAAAGCCTAAGAACGCCTGTTCAATTCTCCAGGTCCCACGTTTAGCCAGACTCAAATGCTGCACTTGCCCACAAGGGGGCACACGCGTCTAGAGTTTGTTCACAGCATCTGAGAGGCTACTGGCGCACCCATTCTGTCTCTCTCTCTCTCTGACTCTCGAAAAAAAGAAAAAATGCCAGGCATGTTGGTGCACACCTTTAATCCTAGCACTTGGGAGGCAGAGGTAGGAGGATTGCTGAGAGTTTGAGGCCACTCTGAGACCACATAGTGAATTCAAGGTCAGCCTGGGCCACATGGAGACCCTACCTCGGAAAACCAAAAAGAGAGAGAGAGAGAGAAGGGGGGAGTGATGACATGCTAACTGAAGCTGTCTGGAGTAATTTTATTTTCCCAGGGTGGCAAGTCAGCACGTAACTTCTCTAAGATAAAGGGGCAGCTGGTTATTTCTGGGCAGACTGTGGCTCCAGTTTGTCTACAATCTCCAGGCAAATCCCCTGGCTTCTGCCCAGGCTCTGCTTGCTAACACCTTCACTTCTTATAACAGCTTGTGCCCTATGACACTGTGTGCATCAGAGATAGCCAGGCACGTGGTGAGAGTCCTGGCCTCCTCCTCTCGCTGGCTCTCTCCTGACGCTCTTCGTGGCCTTCCGTTTGCTCCTTATGTCCTCAACATGAAAAGTCCAAACACCCCTCCAGGGGTATCAGAGTCAACATCTACGGGGATACCAGAATAGGTGATGTCTCTTGGTAATATTTACAAAAGACATCAAAAGGGAAGGAGCATGGTAGATGAAATTTGACAAAGAAATCAGACCCAGATGTTACCGTCATAGAAATTCGCTGGAAAGATCACTCCAATGCCAGAATGAGTGAATGTGGAGGAATTTATTACCCAGGGAACCAAAGAACTTGAGGTAGCCCTCCGAAAAAGCTTTGGCCCCCAAGCAGAGATTTTATTTCCATTTTATAGTTGTCACAGGCAAGGGAGGGGTAAGTGAACAAACAAGGTGTGGCAATTTGCATATCAGTCATTTGTGTAGTCAGGCCACCCTAACAATGAACTCCATTTTACTTTTTTTTGTTGTTGTTGTTTTTGGTTTTTCGAGGTAGGGTCTCACTCTAGTCCAGGCTGACCTGGAATTCACTATGTAGTCTCAGGGTGGCCTTGAACTCATGGTGATCCTGCCTCCCGAGTGCTGGGATTAAAGGCGTGCACCACCATGCCTGGCCCATTTTACTTTATTTTAACCTAAACTGTCTTTCCTTCTTATCATCCCTTTGGGCCCTTTATGGACAGTTCCTTCTTCGGAATTTTTCCATCTGCTGACAAAGATAAGTTTCAGCTCCTCAGCAATGAACTCAGTTCAACTTTTAGCTTCTTTTCTACAATATTCCCTCCTCTTTTTTATCATAATACCTTATGATCTTGTATGTAATGGCTGTTATACCTTGGTGTATCACCTGTATTTTTTTTTTTTTTTTTTTTTTTGGTTTTTCAGATGAACCTGGCCAGAGCATTTAGTTAACTATGTAGTCTCAGGGTGGCCTTGTTGTTTTTTTCCTTTCTGCCTTTCAGTGCTGGGATTAAAGATCTTATCACCTGTATTTTAATTATTTCCTAGATTGGATGAACCTGGACAGAGCATTTAGTACACAGGATTTTTGTTGTTGTTTTTGTTTTTCAAGGCAGGGTCTCACTCCCAAGTGACTGGGATTCACTATGTAGTCTCAGGGTGGCCTGGAACTCTCAAGATTTTCTGCCTCCCAATTGGGATTAAAGCGTGTAGCATAATTATTTATATACAATTTATTTATTTAGCATAATTATTATGAGAGGCTCCATTAAAGGAGCTAGCCAGTGTCCCCATGTAGTCCACATAGGGGGCAGGTTCAAGGTCTGGGGTACGTGTGCTGTAAGACCTCCAGAGTCTTTTTTTTTTTTTATTTATTTATTTATTTATTTATTTATTTATTTATTTATTTATTTAAGAGAGAGAGAATGGGCACACCAGGGCCTCCAGCCACTATAAACAAACTCCAGATGCATGCTCCCCCTTGTGTATCTGGCTTACATGGGTCCTGGAGAATCGAACCAGGATCCTTTGGCTTTTGCAGGCAAACGCCTTAACCGCTAAGCCATCTCTCCAGCCCCCTCCAGAGTCTTGAGTCAGACTTTAAGGGACAAGCGTGTGTCAGTTGTCATTGGGAACGCTGACACGGTTACCAATAAATCTTGTATTTAATTTTCAGCAACAGGAAGTGGTTCATTATTATTGTCCTTGAAAATATGAATGACAGAACAAAATAATTATTATAACAAAAGCCAAGAGAGCCAGGAGGGCCTTCTCTATACAAGATTAGTCAGCAGAAGTGACTGTGACTAACCGTGTTGTGAGGAGGAGGGCAAGGACATTCCTGCAGAAGGAAAAGGATGTGATATGAGGCAACAGTAAAGAGCTGCATCTGTTCAGGGGTGAAAGACATAAAAGTCTCTTGGAACAGGTTTCTCTATGGGTCCCACGAGGTTCTCAAATGAGCTGATTGGTCCAGCAAATGGAAGGGGGTTAGGATCCTACCCACGTGTCTGAGTTTTCAGCATCTCATGTTGAATTCCTCAGGCTTCTGTCATGTGTGGAGCAGGGCCACAGTCTTTTTGGCAGGGGCAGATGCCCTCCGGAGCTTGACTGTGAGGAGATGCTCTGGGTCCCTGGTGACCTGTTAGCTGTTGCAGTCAGCTGAGGACACGGTCTTCTTGACTCTAGTGTGAGGAGTTTATATCACTTGGCTGATGGGTGTGGGGCAAATTTCCCAAGGGTATGTGGGTCCCCCTGTGTTACAAATTGTAAGGAAGCATCACCAGTGGCAGGAGAATCTGGCTTACCTCTCTAAATCTGAGCAAAGAGACGCCATCAAACAACCAGCACCACCAGCCTGAGCAAGTACAAACAGCCAAAGCTCTAAATTGACTTTACATCTTAGGGCTTGGCTCTGAGATCTGTCCTTAGTGATATTCCTCCTTTTTTTTTTTTTTTTTTTGAGAGAGAGAGACAGAGACAGAGAGAGGAGAGACAGACAGAGATGGGCATGCCAGCAGCCTTTCAGCTGCTGTGAATGAAATCCAGATGCATGCGCCCCCTTGTGGTCAAGTGTGGCATTGGGCCCTTGTGTGTTGCATCTGGCTAAACATGGGACCTGGAGATTGGAACCAGCGTTCTTAGGCTTAGGAGGCAGGCGCTTTAACCACTAAGCCATCTCTCCAGCCCAGTGATACTCCTCCTTTTAATCAAACATGTCAAGGAGAGATTGGACTGATACAAATCAAGAACTATCAGGTAAGCATAACCAGTGAGGTCAAGTTTGATCTTTGATTTAAAGGCAAACAGTAGCTGACTAACCAGGGCCAGGCAGAGGCAGAAAGCATGAGTTAACAGTTTTGAACTATAAGCCAGCATCAGGCAGGGCAGTCTATTTGTCTGAATCTTGGCTTATATTGTAATATCTTGTAGTTATATTATCTTACTGGGTGTTTAAGACCATGTAGGCAGCAAAAAATTATGTATTATATTTTAGAGGTTATTCATGGCTCTGTAGGAGAGACTTTGGGGGCCCATGAGGAGTTCTGTGACTCTCAGCATTGTCATCTGCTACGATAAGTCAAGGCCGTGCTGACCAAGTGGCTCTCCCTCTTTTGGGAAGCCTGGAGGACTGATTTTCCTCTGATGTGACTCTCCTGTTGCAGATACATTGATTTGGAGGTCATCTCCGGGTCTCCATATCCTCCCTGATCAAGAAGACAGGTAACTTACCAGAGACTAGAAGTTAGCACGTGGCCGTCTGACCTGGGAGCAGGAACCAAAATATTGGTTATCCTTTTAACTCCAATGTTTCCAGTTGACTTTGGCTTCTACATATGGTTATTAATCACTCAGAGAGACTGTACATAGTGATCAGCAAATCAGATTTAGTTAAAAAGATGCAGAACAGGGGGCTGGAGAGATGGCTGAGTGGTTAAGGCGTTTGCCTGCAAAGCCAAAGGATCCCAGTTCAATTCTCCAGGACCCACATAAGCCAGATACACAAGGGGGCGCATGAATCTGGAGTTCATTTGCCCTGGCTGGATGCCCTGGTGCGCCCATTCTCTCTCTCTCTCTCTCTCTCTATCAAATAATTAAATTAAATTAAATTAAATTAAATTAAATTAAATTAAAAGATACAGAACATATCTGGTTATCAAAGCAGATCTGGTCAGAGAATGACACAATAGTTTAAAATCATTTGGATTAGCATTTAAGTTTAGTTGTCAGGTGACAGTGTAAGCTATATCTGGAACATAGAAAGCATACACATTCTATCTTTTAAGTATCTGTCAGTTATAAGTATAGGCAGAACAAGTTAGCAGCCCTGGAAACAGTATTTTATCCACAATTTAAAATCAATTGACTTGTGCTCGCTTCGGCAGCACATATACTAAAATTGGAACGATGCAGAGAAGATTAGCATGGCCCCTGCGCAAGGATGACACGTAAAATCAATTGACTTGGTATATCAGGAAAAGACAAGGCAGTATAAAAACTGGCATTGGTGTCTGAAAACAGCTTTGGCTAGTCTGTATACTTACATAGGTATCAATTACCCCCAAACTGGAAGTAGAACAGCAGCCTTCAAGATCATTTTTCTAGAGCAGGGAACATGTCTTAAGTATCAATACATCTATAAGCAAAGAACTTATGATACAAGAAATGAGACAATTAAGCTGGCCATGGTGGTGCACACTTTTAACCCCAGCACTCGGGAGGCAGAGGTAGGAGGATTGCCATGAGTTCAAGGCCACCCTGAGACTACATAGTGCATTCCAGGTCAGCCTGGGCCAAAGTGAGACCCCACCTGAAAGAAAAAAGAAATGAGACAATCACTTAAGTAAAACCTTGATTGAGACTGATTATACATAGCTTAAGAATAAAGCCAAACCTGGTCATTGTTGAGCTAAATTAGTCTGATTTTAACACACATTAAAGACATTATAATAGACATAAAGTGATTTCTTCATCAACTACCTTTAATCATTGAACCATTTTTAAGTTTAACATAAGGCAATATTTATGACTGGTAAAATATAAGCAGTTTAGACAAACTGTATGAACATTGTATATTGCAGACTTTCCTAAGACAGGTGAGGTTTCCTCAGTTTCCCTAAGAACAAAGTTACAATGACTTACTCAACTTGTATTATTTTTTTTTTTTAGAGAGACACAGAGAGAGACAGAGAGAGAGGGAGAGGAAGGTAGATAGAGATGGGCGTGCCAGCAGCCTCTCAGCTGCTGTGAACGAAATCCAGATGTGTGCACCCCATTGTGGGCAAGTGCGGCATTGCGCCTTTGCGTCACTGCATCTGGCTAAACGTGGGACCTGGAGATTGGAACAAGATTGGAACAAGTGTTCTTGGGCTTAGGAGGCAGGCGCCTTAACCGCTAAGCCATCTCTCCAGCCCTTTACTCAATTTTTATAAGACTTAGACAATAAGCTCAGTGTTAATCACCCAGTAAAACAGCATGAACAAGACAGGACCATCTTAAGGTTGCAGTGTTTGGGGATTGTTTGTTTGTTTGTTTGTTCGTTTGTTTGTTTGTTTTTTTGGTTTTTCGAGGTAAGCTCTCACTCTAGCCCATGCTGACCTGGAATTCACTCTGTATTCTCAGGGTGGCTTCAAACTCATGGTGATCCTCCTACATCTGCCTCCCGAGTGCTGGGATTAAAGGCGTGCACCACCACGCCCGGCTATTTGTTTGTTTTAAGATAAAATAACCTTATTAAATATTAAAAGGTTGACAAATAGAGGAACATAGAAAACTTGGTTGATAAGTTTAAAGCCAGTCTTTTACAAGCTTATAACTGTTATTATGATGAAATTAACACCAGTATGTTAAAGTTTTAAATTTCCAACCTAAATATCATAACATCCTGCAACCAGGGCCGTCCTTTGTTGGTCTGATATGAGCTTTAGGCTAATAGTCATCTTAATCTCAAGTACTCTTAATCTGATTAAGCACTTGAAGACTTAATAGCCTCTGTGTAAATTCACTCATACCTTATCTACATTCATACCATATCTACATTCTTTTATCTTACAATCTGTGTAACCATTCTGTGACAATCTTTTTTTTTAATATTTTATTTATTTATTTGACAGAGAAAGATGGAGGGGGGGAGAGAGAATGGGCACACCAGGGCCTCCAGCCACTGCAAGCAAACTCCAGATGCTTGTGCCCCCTTGTGCATCTGGCTAATGTGGGTCCTGGGGAATCGAACCTGCATCCTTTGGCTTTGCAGGCAAATGCCTTAACCATTCAGCCATCCCTCCAGCCTGACAATCTTCTTTATCAAACATTTAATATCCAACATTTAAAGTTTCTTCTTCAGTTTATCATTTTATCTAGTTTATCTCATTATATTTACCAGCAAAACTTTTATTGTCCTTATCATAAGACCATTTAAATGGTTTTTTTTTTCTTTTGCTCTCAAAAGGCTCCTTGAAATAATCTTTTATAAAAGAGTAGGCTAGACTTGACTTACATTATTTACTCAGAATATACATATAGATTTTTATTGTTTGTTGATTTTTGGAAGCTCTTTTTATCATCTCTCTGAAATATATATTTTAAAAATATGAAAGCAGATTAGAACATTATTAGAATTTTTAGAAATTTTATGACAAACTCAGAATATTTACTCAGAATATACATATAGATTTTTATCGTTTGTTGATTTTTGGAAGCTCTTTTTATCATCTCTCTGAAATACATATTTTAAAAATATGAAAGCAGATTAGAACATTATTAGAAGTTTTAGAAATTTTCTGACGAACTCAGTACTGAGCACGTCTCAATCTAAACACAAATCCTGGGGCTGTTGTCTTTTAGCAGTTCCATAGAAGCATAGAGAGATAAAGTAAACTATAAGAGCTACACATGTCTTATAAGAAGTCCCCATTTGTCGGCAGCAATTTGGGACTCACCCATCACCGTGTGGGGACCAGGACCCCGAGACTCCCTGTGTCTGGGGCTCCCCAGGCTCTGCAAGGCAAGGAAGCCAAGAAAGCAGAGCCATCAGGGATTTCCCTGTAGGTGACATGAGCCCAGAGCGGTTGTGCCTTGTCTCCCTGTCCAATGAGACTTGTGTGTCAGCTTCCCCCTCCTATTCCAGGGCCAGCTGGCCATCATTTCAGTCAAGCCCTGCTGGGGAAGCACTAAGTGACACAGTGCAGGTGCAGGTGCCTGCTCATGTGCAGTCCCCATCTTGTCCTTGACTTGGAGAGCTGCCCCAGCCACAGCATGTGAGAATGGTTTCTAGCACCTGCCTGGGACCAGCCCCAGAATTTAGTTCTTCCTGGTTGACCTTTTTTATTATTTATTTATTTATTTATTTATTTATTTATGGAGAGAGAGAGGCAGAGAGAGATAGACAGAGAGGGAGACAGAGATGGGTGCGCCAGCAGCCTCTCAGCTGCTGTGAACAAAATCCAGATGTGTGCGCCCCCTTGTGGTCAGGTGTGGCATTGCGCCCTTGCGTCACTGCATCTGGCTAAACGTGAGACCTGGAAATTGGAACCACTGGACATTGGGACCAGCGTTCTTAGGCTTAGCAGGCAGGCGCCTTAGCCGCTAAGCCATCTCTCCAGCCCCTGGTTGACCCTTTTGCCCCTGGGGAACACAGCAAGCCAGCATAACCCTTCTCTCTCTGCAAGTGGGGAGGGGCTCCCCTCCTCTTCTGATAGGAATATGGTTGGGCTTGGGGTTTGAGTGACTTTCATCACATTCATTTAACTCAGAAGAATTTGTAAAACCTTGCAGTGAGACAAAACAAAAATTGGCAAAACTGAAGGCCACAGAAGTGTGGCAGGGGGCATAAAAGGAGATAATGTTGTCTGGGCTACTGGGAAATTCCACCGCTCCGGGGCCTGACACTGAAGAAGAAATCAAATGATAGAAAACACAAACCAAGATAAAAGTCTCACCGCAAGGTTTTGCAAATTCTTCTGGGTTAGATGAATATGATAAAAGTCACTCAAACCCAATGGTCAATCTGAGGAAAGAGGACCGTCTCCTTGCAGAAGTATCCAGGCTCCCGGATTCCTCCTCTTGCGGGCATTAGCCCGCGCCGCCTCCTCCAGACCTGACTAGTCACAAGTTCCAGTTTCCAGTTTCCGGGGGGAATTCTTACCTGGTCGGGACGTCTGACTCAGGCTCCTCTCCTTCCACTCAGGAACTCTGATCCGGGGCTTCACAGTCTCCTTGGGTCACCTGGAAGGGGACCCTGCCATCATGTCAGGGGCCCACACTTCCCAGTTCCAGGGACCTTTGGCAGGCTGGGAGGAGGGGGGACTCCAGAGATGTAGAAAATCTCTGGAAAGATCACTCCAAAACCAGAATGAGTGAAAGTAGAGGAGTTTATTACCCGGGGGCAAAGAGCTTGAAGTAGTCCTCCAAAGAAGCTTTGGCTCCAAGCAGAGATTTTATTTCCATTTTATAGTTTTCATAGCCAAGGGGAGGGGTAAGTGAACAAACAAGACGTGGCAATTTGCATATCAATCATTTCTGTAGTCAGGCCACCTAAAAATGAACTCCATTTTACTTTGTTTTAGCATAAACTGTCTTTCCTTCTTATCATCCCTTTGGGCCCTTTCTGGACAGTTCCTTCTTTGGGATTTTTCCATCTGCTGACCAAGATAAGTTTTAGCTCCTCAGCAATTAACTCTTTTTTTTTTTTTTTTAAATATTTTATTTTTTATTTATTTATTTAAGAGAGAGAACTCTACAGAAATAGGCAGGTGAATCAGTTCAACTCTTAGCTTCTGCATCTTCTCCCACAATACTCCATAAAATCCTCAGTTTCTCTCTGGAGAGATGTTCAACTCTTAGCAGTTAAAACCCTTTCTCGCCTGGAGAGATGGCCAGTTAAGGGCCAAAGGTTTGATTCGATTCCCCAGGACCCACGTGAGCCAGATGCACAAGGTGGCACAGGTGTCTGGAATTTGTCTAAAGCAGCTGGAGCTGGCATGCCCATTCATTCTCTCTCTCTCTCCCTCTTTCTCTCTCAAATAAATAAATAAAAATATAATATTTTTAAAGTTTCTATTGTACAAGCCTTTACCACGGAGACAACATGACCCGGATTCTCCTCCCTATCTGTGCAGCTGCACCCTGCTTGTATGTTATCTGGTTAGAACAGCCATGGACACAAACACCCATGAACAAACAGCTTTCTGTTCTACATTCACACTCTCTTATCAGTGACTTATGGCTAAGGAATTTTCTTTTTGAAACTTGTAACCTACCACTAGTGTAAGGAATTCACGAGGCTATCAAACCTCCCGCCATATTGTCTATAAAAGCTCTGAGTTCTTTGTTGACAATATATATATGTTTATGATAGTCTATGACAGGTAAGTTTCAAAGTATCAGATACTAATTTATCTCGTATATGTTGAAAATGTGGCATTTTGTTGGGAAAAAAAACTGAGCTATCAGAGCTCAGTATTCAGGCTTTGGAAGTTATTCCCTTGAGTCCACGTCAGCATGAATAAATTTTCTGACTCTCCCCTCATGCCATATCTATGTGACTCAGTTTCCCATAACACACATACTGATCAATGCCTAGCTGAGTACTGGAGCGTGAGCCTCTATTGAGGGGCACCAGAGCTCTCTTCCTCTGAGGAGCTCTCTCCTCTCCAGAATCCTCCTGCAAACTCTCGCTGAGCTGGTCTCACAAGACTCAGACTCCTTGAGTCCTCTGAATGAGTCCCTCTCGCTGCCCCCGAGCATAGGAACTTTTCCATGCCAGTACACGGGGGCCCTCACACGGTTCAGCTTGTTGCTTTACATCACTCAGGGATTGCCGCCCTTCACTGCCTGGAGTCCAGTGTCTTGAAACCCATCATTCCATAGATTTCCCATATTTTGATTATTTTAGGTAGGAATATATAGATCAATTTATGAGCTCAGTCATATTCAGAAGTCATTCTTTTTTTTTTTTTTGAGACAAAGTCTCACTCTATCTCAGGCTGGCCTGGAACTCACAGTGATCTCCTACCTCAGCCTCCTGAGTACTGGGATTAGAGGTGTGCACCACCATGCACAGCTAAAACATTCTTCCTTTTTTTTTTTTTTTTGCATATGTGCGTGTAGTGCATGTGTGATGTGATGTCTGTGTGGCGTGTGCACCCTGTGTGCACGTGTGTGAAGGCCAGGGAAGTTCAGGTCCTTTCTTCTAAGTAGTTGCTTGAGATAGATTCTGTCCTTCAAACCCCTTCCCTCACAGAACTGGGGTTACAGATGTATGGGGCTATGTCTAACTTTCTTCTTTTTCTTTTATGTGTGTGTGCATGTGTATGTGTGTCTATGTGTGTGGCATGCACATGTATGTGCCTGTTTGGCATCCATGCACTCATCTATAACCAGAGCAGAACTTTGTCCTGCTTCATCACTCTTCTGCCATTCTTATTTGAGCCAGAGTCTTTCTTAGTGATCTGGGAGCTTGCTGGGTTTTTGTTTGTTTGTTTGTTTGTTTGTTTTGTTTTTTTTCATGAGCTCCAGTGACTCTCAATTCTCAGGTTTCTGCTCAACTGGGGTTACAGACATGTGTAGCCATAGCCATGCCCAACTTTTTATGTGGATCCTGGGATTCTAAGTCAAGTGGTCTCTCAGAAATCCTCAGGTCCATATGCTTGCACAGGAAGTGCTCTCAACCACTGAGCCATCTCTCCTGCCCATGCCCAGCTTTTTACTTGGGTGCTGGGAATCAAACTCAGGTGGTCTCCGATGGTCTTCGCAGCCTCGTGTTTAAACAGCAAGCCCGGTTACCTACTGAACCATCTTCCCAGCTCTTCTAGTTTTTAAATTTGGGGGACCAACAACAACAACAACAACAACAAAACGGGGCTAGAGAAATGGCTAAGCAGTTAAGGCATTTGCCTGCAAAGCCAAAGGATCTCTGTTCTGTTCCTCAGGACCCACGTAAGCCAGATGGACAAGGGGGTGCATGCGTTTAGAGTTTTATTTTATTTGCAGTGGCTGGAGGCCTTGGTGTGCCCATTCTCTCTCTCTCTGTCTGTCTGCCTCTTTCCCTCTCTCACTCTCTCAAATAAATAAATAAAAAATTTTTTAAACGCAGTAAAAAAGCTTTTGCTTTCCTATTGCTCTGTAGAATCCTCACTTATCTCACAGGGGCATTGGAATTACTGTCCCCTTCCCTGCTCTGTCCCCTTGTCTCCATCTAGACTCCGCCTCTGTCTTACATCTAAGTAATGAACCTGATCAATTTTTTAAATTTTTATTTACTTATTTATTAGAGAGAGGGAAAGAGAGAGAGGGAGAATGGGAATGCCAGGGCCTCCAGCCACTGCAAATGAACTCCATTCATTGAACTCCAGACGTATGCTTCTCCTTGTGCATCTGGCTGACGTGGGACCTGGACAATCGAACCGGGGTCCTTAGGCTTCGCAGGCATGTGCCTTAACCACTAAGCCATCTCTCCAGCCTGAACCTGATCAGTTTTAACTCCCATATCTCCCTCATCTCCTTTTTCTTACGTCGACGCTCACCATCGAAAGACCCTCGTCAGCTCTCCCGTGACAATTTGTACTGTGGCAACTTTATGTGACTGAAACGACTTTCCCAGAACAGATCCAGGTTACAGTGAGTGGGAAGCGGAGGTGACGCAGCATCAGTGCCTGGGTATTGTGACATACAGCCGCAGATGCTAGTGGAGTCCAGTTTATCCATCTCTCCTCACTGTGTTCTGCTTTTCTTCCCAATTGCCAGTCCTGGCCATCAGCAGTAACCCCAATGCCGCCACAAGGTAAGTGGTTGAGGACCTACAGAATCACAGAAAAACAGAAGTGAGGCTGGGAAGATAGCTAAGGAGTTAAAGGCACTTGTCAGCCCCCTTCATGATCCCACACCAGCGGCTGAGGCTGAGTGTAAGCCGTTTCCCAGGTTCTCTTGCAATCTCAGGGGCTTTACCTTGCTGTTCTTTGAACCTCCAACTCCCCCTTCTGGACTGTTACTTTCATCCCATAACACTGCATGGTCTTAGTTCCTGGAATTCAGTAACACTTACCAAGATCCTCGGTCAGTGCCTGTCACATCTCACTGAATAGATTTTTCTTTTCATTTTTCGCTGTGTGTGTGTGTGTGTGTGTGTGTGTGTGTGTGTGTGTGTGTGATATGCATGTATATATGCCCATGTGGCATCCCACGCACATGGGGTACACATGGTGGCCACAGCAGAATGTCAGGTGTCCTGCTCTATCCATTTTCCACCCATTCTTATTTGAGCCAGAGTCTCTTATTGATCCCAGAGCCTGCCATTTTTCACAAGCCCTAGCGATTCTCCGGTCTCTGCTCCCCTAAGGTACTGGGTTTACAGATGCGTGTGGTCACACGCAGACGTTTACATGGGACCCTGGGATCAAACCCTAACAGGCTCTCAGGCCTCCTGCAGTCCTTGAGCTTGTACAGGAAGTGCTCTTATCCACCACCTCTCCTGCAAAACCCCTTTATCCAGTCCTACATTTCTTTATTTTTTTTTTAACTTTTTAAAAAATATTTTTATCAGCTGGGCATGGTGGCGCACACCTTTAATATAGAGGCAGAGGTAGGAGTTTTGCCATGAGTTGGGGGCCACTCTAAGACAACATAGTGAATTCCTGAGCTAGAGTGAGACCTTACCTCAAAAAACCAAAAACAGCCGGGTGTACTGGTGCACGCCTTTAATCCCAGCACTCAGGAGGCAGAGGTAGAGGATCGCTGTGAGATTGAGGCCACCCTGAGACTACATAGTTAATTCCAGGTCAGCCTGGGCCAGAGTGAGACCCTACCTTGAAAAAACAAAAAACAAACAAAAATAAAATAAAATAAAACAGGGCTGGAGTCATGGCTTAGCGGTTAAGGCATTTATTTGCCTGAGAAGCTTAAGGACCCCGGTTCAATTATCCAGGTTCCACGTAAACCAGATGCATAAAGGAGTGCATGCATCTGGAGTTCATTTGCAGTGGCTAGAGGCCTTGGCATGCCCATTTTCACTCTCTCTCTCTCTATGTCTCTAATAAATAAATTTTTAAAAAATATTTTTAAAAAAAAGAAGAAGAAGAAGCATAATGGGCTGGAGAGATGGTTTAGTGGTTAAAGTGCATGCCTGCAAAGCTAAGGACCGGGGTTTGAAGTTCCAGGTCCCACATAAGCCAGATGCACATGGTGGCACATGCGTCTGGAGTTCATTTGCAGTGGCTAGAGGCCCTAGCACACCTATTATCTCTCTCCCTCTCTCTGTCTCTAATAAATAAATAAAAATAAAATCTTTTTTAAAAGAGAAGCATAAAATAGTTTTGTATAATCATCATTCTAATCATTGATTTGGGTCAGAATCATAAACACAGATGTTAAGCAAAAATTATGGGAAACTGGGGCTAGAGAGATGGCTTAGCAGTTACAGTCAAAGGACTCAGGTTTGATTCCCCAGGATTCACAAAAGCCAGATGCACAAGGTGGCACATGTGTCTGGAGATCATTTGCAGAGGCTGAAAGCCTTAGTACACCCATTCTCTGTCTCTCTCTCTCTCTCTTTCTACCTCTTTATCTCTCTCAAATAAATAAATAAAATAAACTTTAATTTTTTTAATTATGGGGAACAGGATATAGAAAAATCTGTCAATATCACTTTAATTAAACAATCAAATTCAACTTCACCAACAGTAGGACAAACTGCCATCTTGCTGCTGGGATGTCCTGAGAGGGACCACTTGCCTTTTTCAGCCTCTTTGAACTTTGCAAACTTTGCCAATGTTCTATTTGTAAAATCCAACCATTCCCTTTCATCTATGCTGGCCTCGATACACAAACATATGCACATGTGCACACACACACACTTGCGCATGCACACACTTGCACACACACACTTGCACACACACTTGCACACACACACACACACACTTGCACACACACACACTAATAAAAGAAAAAATATCACGTCTCTACTCAAGGCCTCTCTTTCACATGCTATTTTATCTTGTTTTATTGGTGTGTGTGATTTGTTTGGTTGTGTGGTGGATGCATGTGCGTGAGAAACCCATGCAAAGGCCAAAAGAAGACACTGGGTGTCCTGCTCCAATGCTCTGCTGCCCTGTTTCCCTAAGAGAGTCTCTCATTGAAGAACCTGGAGCTCCCCATTTTTCAGTCCACCTGGCTGACCAGGAAGCCCCAGCGATCCTATAGGCACCCACCTTGTCTGTAGCCTGAAAGTCATTCCTTACCTCAAACAACACATTTTTGTATCTTTCTGCTCTAATGTGACTCTTTTTCACTAGTGTCCTTATAAAAGACAAAAACAAAAAACAAAAAACTAGGGGTGGGATGGAGAGATGGCTTAGCAGTTAAGGTGTTTGCCTGCAAAGCGTAAGGACCCAGGTTTGATTTCCCAGGACCCATGTAAGCCAGATGCACAAAGGGGCACATGCATCTGGAGTTTGTTTGCAGTGGCTGGGCGCCCTGGCGTGCCCATTCTCTCTTTCTCTCTGCCTGTTCCTCTGTCTCTCTCAAACAAACAAATAAATAAAATATTTACTTTTTTTAAAAAAAGGATGGGGCTGAGGAGATGGCTCAGTGATTAAGAGCACCTGCTACTTAAACATGAGGGCATCTCGAGCCAGTGATGGCCAAGTTCAACTTCCCAGAAGCCATGTAAAAAGCTATGCACATTTGTCACCCCAGTCCTGAGGGGGCAGAGACTAGACAATCACTGGGGCTCACTGACCAACAGCAGCTCCATAGGGAGAGACAACCCTGTCTCAAGGAAGTAGACAGATGAACAATGAGGGGACATACACACGTGCATACACACGGGGTGTACACCTGCACACATATGCATACAGCACACAGCACACAGCACACATGCATGCACACACACACATACACACATGCACACACACACCAAAAAAGACACACAGACATAGGGAAAAAAGGCCATGTGGTGACAGGCATGAACTGATGCTGCCTCAGATCACGTAGTACAGCAGTGAATAGAAGCTGTAAGTGACAGAGGAGCCTCCCCTAATCTGAAGGGAGTGTGGCTCTGCCAACACTTTGACAACTTTTGGTTGTTTTAACCCACTCAGTTTGTGGTAACTTGTTACAGCATGCTTAGGAACCCGACGTAAATGGGCATTCTTGTAGTATTCATTTATTTTGTTCTTTTACTATTTAAAATATATATATATTTCGCTGGGCGTGGGGGCGCACGCCTTTAATCCCAGCACTCGGGAGGCAGAGGTAGGAGGATGCTGTGAGTTCGAGGCCACACTGAGACTATAGAGTGAATTCCAGGTCAGCCTAAACTAGAGTGAGACCCTACCTTGAAACAAACAAACAAATATATATATTCATTTATTTATTTGAGAGAGAGAGAGAAAATAGGCATTCCAGCAACCTCTTGTAGGTCCAAATGAACTCCCGACACATATGTGCCACTTTGTGTGTCTTCATGTGGACACTGAGGAATAGAACCTGCTAACCTCTGAGCTCAGCCCTCCGTAAAATTTTACTCAAGTGACTACGTGTGTGTGTGTGTGTGTGTGTGTGTGTGTGTGTGTGTGTTGTTAGGGCTTCCTCTCTTCCTGGCCACTATGAACTTCAAATTGTCCCTTATCCATCTCACTTGATGATTGCACTTTCCTCTCAAAATCTGCTACCCTCCCCTTAAAGCAACTGCTTATTCAACACCAAGAATGATCTTGCCAAATGTCTGTTTTGTTCCCTGTTCAGAATTCACCAATTACTCCCCAGTTCCTAAACCAATGGTTCTAAAAGTGTATTCTGTGAAAATTCTTCTGAAACTTCCAGTCAAAGAGATGTGGAAGAGGTCAAACCATCCAGGAGCCTGTGAGCCCCACTTCTCACAAACAGGGTTTCCACCGATCTGATTTTCATTTCTTCTCAGGTTTTCACTTGAGGAAAGGGGTTTGCTGCTAAAGTAACTAGACAGCCCTTGCCGTAGAAAACGGCTTCTAAACTCTGAACATGGTAAACAGGACTACTTAGGAGCTGGCCACTCCCATCACCTCACAGTCACCCACCACTTTAACCACACTGACTTTTCCTATCATTCTCTGTATAGTCTTCAGACATTCTGTTTCTAGTCTGAAATATTTCTTGACCACCTGATTACCCAGCTACTTCCTACTGGCCCTCTTCTGTTCAGTTCAGGTCATGTAACTGCCAAGTAGGACTCCGTTCTCTCGTCACTTGACTTTCTTTTCACATTCCTCCTACTATTGGTTTGCATGCTCAACTGCTCAGAGAGATTATTGAGACAAAAAAGCTACCGCTTTCATTATTGTGTTTAACCTGGAGGATTTGTTCTGACATGTGACAATGCAAGCCTTTTTTAAAAATATATATTATTCATTTATTTATTTGAGAGAAAGAGGCAGAGAGAGAGAGAGAATGGGTGGGCCAGGGCCTCCAGCCACTGCAAATGAACTCCAGACGTAATCACTCCCTTGTGCATCTGGCTGCCGTGGGTCCTGGAGAATCGGACAGGGATCCTTTGGCTTTGCAGGCAAATGCCTTAACCGCTAAGCCATCTCTCCAGTCCCCCCCCTTTTTAAAAATATATTTTATTTATTTATTTAATTGAGAGAGAGAAAGAGGCAGAGAGACAGAGAGAGAGAGAATGCCTTTTTTTTAAAAGACAATTATGATCTCAGATCTCCTCTCTATCCAGATAAATATACACATCGTTCCAGGTTGTTGTTGTTTTTTTCTATACTTGGGGTTTGCATTAGGTGCTTTTTCCATTGCTGTGGCAAAATATCTGACAAAGGCAATTTAAAGAAGGAAAGATCATAGTCTGAGTGCATAGTTCATCAGGGCAGGGAAGCCATGGCAGCGGGAACATGAGGAACGTGGCTGGTCATGTTGCGTCTGTGGTCAGGAAGCAGAGAGATAATGCTGGCTCTCTGCTTGCTTTCCCCTCTTTATTCAGATAACCTCAGCCCATGGGATGGTGTCACCCACATTTAGGGTGAGTCTTCCCACCTCAGTTAACCCAGCCTAGAAATGCCTTCACAAACATTCCCAGAGATTTGTCTCCTACATGATTCTAGAGTCTGTCAAGTTGACAAGTATTAACCATCCCAGGGTCCGTGCTATATCTCCAAGCCTCTCTTAACACTAAGACTTGATAAAATGTTAATACTAAACCCCCTGAGTTTGGGGTCAGAAAATATAGCCACCTTGACTATACACCCATCACACTTAAAACCAGGCTGAGGCCCCAGTAAGTATTCCATATAGACTTGACCGATTCCCACTAAGTAAATTTTATCCCTAGCCAAGTTAGGGAGGACTCAGTGTCCCTATAAAACACTCCTAATTTCATTTGACGAGCCTTTGATGTGACATCTTTCTCCCCCTCTAAAAGTTATAAAACAGTATTGTGTTCATTATGAGGTCATCGCAAATGGATGACTCAAGGGTCGGTCTTATAAAACTTCAAAATCTCTTGTAACTGTGAGGCAGGATCTGAGTAATAAGCTTGTGTCTATTATAATTACTAATGTCACCGCTGGGGTGGGCTGTGACTTCTCACAGTAAGTGTTCCTGAAGACATGGTGAGAAATCTCATTTTTCTAACTAGAACATTATCTGCACAAGCCGTGGGGAACTTAGTTCTATGACTTTCCCTGGGGGGAGCTAGGAACAAATGACTCTTCACCACAGATAGGCCACCAATGAAGGACAAAAGAAACTTCCAGCCAAGTCTTGCTTGGAGGACCAATGAGTTTATTGGGGTGACTCATCAGTATGGGTGACTCAAAAGCAGCTGCATCACTGAAAAGCCCACCTCAGAGGGGGTGACAACTCACAAAAGCTGCCTCACTGGGATCTCCCGGAATGACCTGTAGTCAGCTCCACCAGAGACAGTGCCCAGGCTCTTTAGCAACTGTTCACCGCTTTTATGAACTTGGGGAGGGGCCTTGTGAATCTTGCAATTTTCTGAGCTTCCTAAGCCTAACTTTTCAGAGCTTCCTGAGCCTTTTATAAGCTTCCTTCCTCTAGCAGAGAGGATTTTGATTCAGAGGAAATAGCTGCACAATATATAGGGGAAATTCAAAACTTTAGTTATTCAATTTTTTATTTTTATTTTATTTATTTATTTGTTTTGGTTTTTTGAGGTAGGGTCTGATTTTGACTTCCTATGTCTGGATTTTTTTTTCCTATTTGGAGATTGCTTAAAGTAAGGCCCACCTATTTATTCTTTCTTGGTACTCCTCATATCTGCTGGTGAGAAATGACCTCCTTTTCTCCATGGGAAGTTCAGGCCTCCTAGCCTTCCACCCTACCAAGGAAGCCTGGACTGCTTGGGGCAGGGGGTCTTGAATTCCTGCTATTCAGAACTCTAACCCCAGGGAACACAGAGGCCTACGATGGGCAACTATCTAAACTGCTGTCCATCACAGACACACTTGGTATAGGCAGGTTTTGATATCTCAATGACTGAAGCACTAGAAGGTTCTAGAAAACATGAAGGGTAATAATGGATGAGCTCTGAAACTTCACACACACACACACACACACACACACACACACATTGTGTGTCTGCCTCATCCCTGGTTCAAGGTGACATCAGAACTTCATCTCTGGCTAGACAGAGGGTTATGTCACCATGGCAGAAATTCCATGACACTTGACAAGCCCCAGTGTTATGCTTCTCAGACAGGAGCTTGGACCTTCTCAAAGGAGACCCTCAGAGCATCCAGGGATGTAGGAACAAGAGCTGGGCTCTTGAAACAGCAAACCAAAAACATTTTTCATTGATCAATAAAGCAAACGAATTTTCTTTTTCAAAATTCAAACAAGGAGGATGAAGAGACATGGCTCAGTGGTTAAAGGCACTTGCCTGCAAAACCTGATGGCCCAGGTTTGAGTCCCCAGTGCCCACAAAAAGCCAGATGCACAAAGCCGTGCATGAGTTTGGAATTCGTTTGCAGAAGCGGGAGGCCCTGGCATGCGCATACTCACGGACTCTCCCTTTCTTTCTCTCTTTCTTAAATAAATAAATAAGGGCTGGAAACATGGCTTAGCAGTTAAGGCACCTGCCTGCCAAACCTAAGAATGCTTGATCGAATCTCCAGGTCCCACATATAGCCAGACACAAAAGTGACAATGTCGCACATGCACACAACAGGGCGCATGCATCTGGAGTTTGTTCACAGCGGCTGAAAGGCCCTGGCATGCTCATATTCTCTCTCTCTCTCTCTCCCTCTTCCTCTCTTTCTGTGTCTCTCTCTTTCTCTATCTCTCTCAAATAAAAAATAAACAAATAATATTTTTAATAATTCAAACAAGCACTGAAGTTTTATAAAGGAGTCTCCAAGATTTAGATGGGTTGTTGTGACAATTAAGCACCACTTCTGGCTTGCTGAGGGCCACTTCAGGACGTGCACTCACTTTTCTGTGCTCGAGGGCACTAGCGTGGAGTGCTTCCTCAGCACAAGTGCACACAGGGCCCATCCCACAGGCATACATGTCTCCCAGCTCCCAGCAGAAGAAATGGAGAGGAGACAGCTCCACAGAGCAGAGGCCCTGCAACCATCAGCCTCTACAGCTTTCCCTGAGGGACTCCAGTGGGCAGGCGCTTCCACTCCCCAGAGAGAGACACTAGAGCCAGAGCACTCTCTGGAGGAGCCTTCAGACAATGCCTTTTTCTCCCTGTGGATAAGAAAGGCTCGTATGTGAGGTCACACTTTACCAGATACAGCGTAGAACTTAAGGGCATCCACCCCAATGACAGCTTCCTGTAAGACCATATCAGTCATGGGCTGGAGAAATGGCTTAGTGGTTAAGGCGTTTGCCTGCGAAGCCTAAGGACCCAGGTTCAAATCTCCAAGTCCCAAATAAGCCAGATGCACATGGTGGTGCATACATCTGGAGTTCATTTGCAGTGGCTAGAGGCCCTGGCATGCCCATTCTCACTCTCTCTTCTTCTATCTCAAATAATTAAAATCTTAAAAAAAAAAAAAAAGGCATGTGCTACCAAGCCTGGCTTCATTGTTTCAGCTAGGCTAGTTTAATGTGTGGTAACAAATAAACCCCAAATCATGGATGTTATTAAGGAATGGCTTGTCACATGTTCATCCTGCATTGCCTGAGGGCTCTATTTAGCATCTACTTCTGGGATGCAGTCTAAATAGATCAGCAGCCACCTTCTCAAAACTTGCAGTGATGGCAGAGGGAAAGGAATCTGTGCTAGTCTTTTTTCTATATTCTATATTCTATCTAAATGCTGTACCTAGAAATGATGTATTTCCACACAAAACTCATGGGCCAGAACGTGTCACATGGTCCAACTAAAACCAGGAGTCAGGAAGTGCAAACCAACCATGTTCCTTAAGGGATGCTGCTGTGGTTTCAGTGTGAAGGCTCCCCCTTAACCATGTTCCTTAAGGGACACTGCTGTGGTTTAAGTGTGAAGGCTCTCCCTTAACCATGTTCCTTAAGGGACGCTGCTGTGGTTTAAGTGTGAAGGCTCCCCCTTACCCATGTTCCTTAGGGGATGCTGTTGTGGTTTAAGTGTGAAGGCTCCCCCTTACCCATGTTCCTTAAGGGACACTGCTGTGGTTTAAGTGTGAAGGCTCCCCCTTACCCATGTTCCTTAAGGGACACTGCTGTGGTTTAAGTGTGAAGGCTCCCCCTTACCCATGTTCCTTAAGGGATGCTGCTGTGGTTTAAGTGTGAAGGCTCCCCCTTACCCATGTTCCTTAAGGGGACGCTGCTATGGTTTAAGTGTGAAGGCTCCCCCTTACCCATGTTCCTTAAGGGACGCTGCTGTGTTTTAAGTGTGAAGGATCCCCCTTACCCATGTTCCTGAAGGGACGCTGCTGTGGTTTAAGTGTGAAGGCTCCCCTTATCCATGTTCCTTAAGGGATGCTGCTGTGGTTTAAGTGTGAAGGCTCTCCCTTAACCATGTTCCTTAAGGGACGCTGCTGTGGTTTAAGTGTGAAGGCTCCCCCTTACCCATGTTCCTTAAGGGATGCTGCTGTGGTTTAAGTGTGAAGGCTCCCCCTTACCCATGTTCCTTAAGGGACACTGCTGTGGTTTAAGTGTGAAGGCTCTCCCTTAACCATGTTCCTTAAGGGGTGCTGCTATGGTTTAAGTGTGAAGGCTCCCCCTTAAGCTCATGTGTTTGAGTGTTTTGTCCACAGCTGGTGGCATTGTCTGGGGAAGATGATAGAATCTTTAGGAGATGGAGGCTTCCTGGAGGAAGTAGATCACTATTGGCAGGCCTTGAGGTTCTACACTCTCCCTCTCTCTCTTTCTCGTTCTTTTCCTGGCTGTATGCAATGTGACAGCCACCTCCTGCTCCTGCCTTCCCCCACAATAACAGACTGGATCCCCTGGAACTATAAGCTGAAATAAGTCCTTTCTTAAGCTGCTTTTTGTCAGGAAAGAAGGATTTTGGTCACAGCAGTAGGTACAGTAACTAACATGGAAGCTATCTGGTGAGCAGCCATGACTGCCAAAGCCTTTGTTCCAGTCCTAGGCCTGAACCTTTGTGCTTTGTGAACCTGTGTGCTTGGCTACAAAGGAAGGACGATCAGACATAAGGGAACAGCTGGGAAAATAGAGATCCAACCACCCTTCCTGCGGCACCTGCCCAAGAACCAGGAATCAGTAAAGGGGTTCAAGGGTTAGTAAGGCCATAGGGTGTGCACTCTGAACCACGTTTCTCTCTAGTAGACTGTGTGCATGTTGTCTCAAGTTCAGCAGTCTTCTTAGGTTTCTTCTAGGTAAACTGAAGATGCTCATTGACCCCACCCTTAGATTTTTTTTTTTCTTCCAGAGATGCTAAGCAGGAGGGCAGAAGAGATATGTGTGGTCGAAGTGTTAGACCAGAGGAAAATGAAACATTCTTGGGACCATGGTAATCAGCTCAAGTTTATACTAAGCTATTACTTTACAGTCTCAAAGCTTACTGTTGGGCTGGAGAGATGGCTTAGTGGTTAAGGTGTTTGCCTGAAAAGCCAAAGGACCCAGGTCCAATTCCCCAGAACCTACATAAGCCAGTTGCACAAGAGGGTGCATGCGTCTAGAGTTTGTTTGCACCAGCTGAAGGCCCTGGCTCGCCCATTCTCTCCTACTCCCTCTCTCTTTCTCTCTCTCTCTCCTGCTTTCTCTCTCTAAAATACGTAAAATAAATAAAAAAATTAAAAAGAAACTTATAGGCACTGCAAGTGAGACAGGAGAAAAACAATATAAACCCTGCCGTAAAGCAACTTTTAATCTATGAGATGAGTGAGGACATGGTCTGTTATCTTGTCTGCCATTTTTCTCAAAGTCAAATGAGTGGTGCAAATAGTGAAAGCCGAGTTTGCAGCAGGCTGGACTGGGATGAAAAGACTTCATTGAGGAATTAGGACCTGAGCTGGTCTGAGAAAGATGGGGGAGCTTTCGGAGTCAAAGAGGGATGGGAATAGAAGGGAGAGAATAGGAGTGGAAATTCTCATGTCTTCTTGTGACACATGTGGGGACAGACTGAGTCCTTGTTACAGGGGGAGAGGAGAACTCTGTCATCAGTCCAAGGAGAGCTCCCTTCATGTTTTTTGCAAACAGAAGCTGGAGGATCAGCTACCAGCAAGGCTTTCCAGGTCCCCGTGTTCAGCTGGGTGAATCACTTCCCATATTCATCTCTGCGTGAGAGCCCCATCCTCTCTCTTATCCCAACCACTACAAGAAGCTATTTCAAAATAGATATTTAGCCAGGCGTGGCGGTGCACACCTTTAATCCCAGCACTTGGGAGGCAAAGGTAGGAGGATCGCCATGAGTTCGAGGCCACCCTGAGACTACATAGTGAATTCCAGGTCAGCCTGAGCTAGAGTGAGACCCTACCTCAAAAAAAATAAATAAATATTTAATTTTGTATGGGTATGTATGTGTGTAGTGTGCTTGTGTATATATATATTGGGGTGCACATGTGTGTGCTGATGCATGGGCATGTGTGTGCCTGTGTGTGTCTGGAGGCCATAGGTTGATGTCAAGTGTCTTTCTCAATCATTCTTCACATTATTTTCTTTTATTTTTTTCACTCTTTTATTCTAATTTATTTTAGAGAGAAAGAGAGAGAGAGAGAGAGAGGAAGGGAGAGAGAGAGAATTGGCACACCAGGGCCTCAGCCGTTGCAATCGAACTCCAGACGCTTAAGCTACCTAATGGGCATATGTGACCTTGTGCTTCCCTCACCTTTGTGTGTCTGGCTTATGTGGGATCTGGAGAGTCAAACATGGGTCCTTAGGTTTCACAGGCAAGCGCCTTAACTGCTAAGCCATCTCTCCAGCACCCACATTATTTTCTTAAGACAAAGTCTCTCCTTGAACCTGATTCAGTAGGAAAGGCAGCCAACAAGCCCCAGGGACCCTCTTGTGTCTGCTTCCCCAGAGCTGGGATTATAGACTCCATCATGCCCAGCTTTTACACTGCTGCTAGAGATCTGAATTCAAGTCCTCACATTTACATGGGAAGCAATTTATGACCACTGTGCCAATTCCCCAGCCCTCAAGTTAGACTCTTTTTTTTTTTTTTTTTTTCTTTTTGATTTTTTGAGGTAGGGTCTCACTCTAGCTCAGACTGACCTGGAATTCACTCTGTACTCTCGGGGTGGCCTTGAACTCACAGTGATCCTCCTACCTCTGCCTCCCAAGTGCTGGGATTAAAGGCATGCACCACCACGCCCGGCTTAGACTCTTTTATATTTATTTTGAGAGAGAGAGAGAAGGGAGAGAAAGGGGCAGAGAGAGAGAGAGAGAATGGGTGTGCTAGGGTCTTCAGCTGCCATGAACGAACTCTAGCTGCATGCACCCCCTTGTGTGCATGTGCAACATTGCACACTTGCATCACTGTGTCTGGCTTATGTGGGACCTGGAGATTCAAACAGGAGTTCTTGCGTTTTGCAGGAAAGTGCCTTAACCACTGAGCAATCTCTTCAGCCCTAGATCTTTTTTAAAAACAGAACATTTTGGGCTAGTTATAGTGGCACATTCCTTTAATGCCAACACTCAGGAGGCAGAGGTAGGAGGATCGATGAGAATTCAAGGCCAGCCTGAGACTACATAGTGAATTCTAGGTCAGCCTGGGCTAGAGCAAGATCCTACCTCAAAAAAAAAAAAAATTTCAGGCTGGAGAAATGGCATCTCTCTCTGTGTGTGTGTATTTCTCTCTCTAATAAATAAATATAATAGTTAAAAATAAAAAAGTGGTGCTGGAGAAATGGCTTAGCAGTTAAGGCGCTTGTCTGCAAAGCCTAAGGACTCATGTTTGACTCTCCAGGTCCCATGTAAGCCAGATTCACAGTGACACAACATGCAAGGTTGCACATGTGCACAAGCGGGTGCATGCGTCTGGAGTTTAACTGCAGTGGCTAGAGGCCCTGGCAAACCAATTCTCTCTCTCTCTCACTGTCACATTAAAAAAAAATAGTCTGTTAGCTGGACATAGTGGCGCATGCCTTTAATCCCAGCACTCGAGAGGCAGAGTTAGGAGGATCACCATGAGTTCAAGGCCACCCTGAGACTACATAGTGAATTCCAGGTCAGCCTGGGCTAGAGTGAGACCCTACCTCGAGAAACCACACAAAAAAATAGTCTGTTGGGCTTGCCTCAAAAAAAAATTTTTTTTTAATAAGAATAAAAAAGTTTTAGCCAAGCGTGGTGGCGCACGCCTTTAATCCCAGCACTCGGGAGGCAGAGGTAGGAGGATCACCATGAGTTTGAGGCTACCCTGAGACTACATAGTGAATTCCAGGTCAGCCTGAGCTAGAGTGAGACCCTACCTCGAAAAACCAAAAAAAAAAAAAAAAAAAAGTTTCCCTTAGTTGGGTGTGTTGGCACACACCTTTAATTTCAGCACTTGGGAGGCAGAGGTAGGAGAATCACAGTGAGTTTGAGAACACCCTGAGACTACAGAGTGAATTCCAGGTCAGCCTGAGCTAGAGTGAGACCCGACCTTGAAAAACCAAAAAAAAAAAAGCCTGGTGTGGTGGCGCATGCCTTTAATCCCAGCACTTAGGAGCAAAGGTAGGAGGATTGCCGTGAGTTCGAGGCCACCCTGAGACTACATAGTTAATTCCAGGTCAGCCTGGACTAGAGTGAAACCCTACCTCGAAAAACCAAAAAAAAAAAAAAAAAAAAAAAAAAAACCAAAAAAAAGAAGAAGAAAAAAAGGGGGGGGGGAAGGGGAGGGAGGAATACTTTGCAATATTGTCTTTCAGACATAAAGTGGCCTTACCATGGCTGACACTATCTACACAAGACCTGCATAATAGAAGGCGGGAAAGTGATGACATCAAAATATTTAAGAGAGCCTAGTTGGAAAGAAGGGACTCAATGGAAGGGGAATTTGGGAGGGAGAAAAGAGAGTGGTAGGAAGGGATTATAATCATGGTGTATTGTCTATATGTTGGAGGTTGTCAATAAAAAGTTAATAAAAAAGAGGGCTGGAGGCTGTAGAGATGGCTTAGCAGTTAAGGCGTATGCCTGCAAAGCCTAAGGACCCCGGTTCAATTCTCCAGGTCCCACATAAGCCAGATGCACATGGTGGTGCATGCATCTGGAGTTTGTTTGCAGTGGCTAGAGGCCCTGGCATGCCCATTCTCACTCTCTCTCTCTCTCTCTCTCTCTCTGTCTCTAATAAATAAATCAATAAACAAAATAAATTAAAAATCTAAAAGAAAAAGAGGGCTGGAGAAATGGCTTAGCAGTTAAGGCACTTGCCTGTGAAGCCTAAGGACCCACGTTCAACTCTCCAGAACCCCCATAAGCCAGATGCACAAAGGCGAGGCAAGTGCAAGGTTGCACATGCCCACTAGATGGCGGGAATGTCTGGAGTTCAATTGCAATGGCTGAGGCCCTTGCACGCCAATTCCCTCTCTCTCTCTCTCTCTCTCTCTTTCTCTAAAATAAAAAAATAAAAATAAAAAAATTTAAAAGTTAATAAAAAGAACTTTGGGGGTGCTACAGAGATGGCTTAGGAGTTAAGGAGCTTGCCTGCAAAGCCAAAGGACCCAGGTTCCATTCCCCAGGACCCAGGTAAAGCCAGATGCACAAAGTGGCATCTTGCATCTGGAGCTTGTTTGCAGAGGCTAGAGGCCCAGGCATGGCCATTCTCTCTCATCTTCCTCTCTCTTTCTCTCTCTCAAATAAAAATTAAAAAAAATAAATCATGGCTTAAAAAAATAGAACTTGTTAAGAGAATATTAAAAAGTTATATGGAAACCCACTTTTCTGGACAATGGAACACTCAGAAGCCATAGACTGTTACTAGAAACTTTTCAGTGCCAGGGATGGGATACCTTCCAGTGAGTTTTGGCCAAGGAGGTCACGGATACCCCCAAAACATTATAGGCAATTGCTGAGGCCCTTGGTTCCCCACCAGGAATAGATGGTAAGACCCTATTGCTGAAGACTCCACATACTTGGATGGCAAGTTCACTGAGAAATCCTGCTGGAGCTGAGCTGAAAGCCTCATCCATGAGGACCAGCTGGCAGAAAGTTGGAAAAAGCTACACTGCATGCAGGTCAATGGGAGAGAGAAAACACCAGTGAAGGTACTCAACAGTGAAAACTGCAAGCTTTAAATTTGGCCAGCCAGGCCAAATGAGCCAACGGGTGCAATAATGGTATGTCTGTTATGGGGAAACCAACTGCTCTCTAATTGGACTGGAGGCCCGCTCCGTGGGAGGGAACACATCCCTGATACTGAAAACGTACAACAGGGGTAGTCATGAGCCCTAAGGGTGTAATCTCTGCTGGAGTCTTGTTAAATGTGTATACTATGCTCACCAAACTGCCCAGTAAGCACTTTTCTTAATATCCACACCATATATTAATGCTACTCTCACTTTTCATTAGAGAAGCTTCTCTTTTCAGATGGTGGTGACCTTGGGATGACTCAGAAGGCACGATGGTGCTGAGAAGAAGGGACAGAGGAGTGCTCAGCACTGAAATGTCTCAAACCTAACTTCCAAGACTCAGGGTCCATTGCTGAAGAGGGGGCGGAAAGAATGTAAGAGACAAGGAAGATTAGGACTCCTTACAACATGCTCCTCCAGACACAAAATGGCCTGGATATCCCTGACCTCACAGTGCCTGACACTACCTACACAAGACCATCATAATAGGAGGAAAAGATAATGACATCAAACTGAAAAGAGAGACTGATTGAGAGGGGGAGGGGATATAATGGAGAGTGAAGTTTCAAAGGGGAAAGTGGGGGGATGGAGGGAAATAACATGGGATATTGTCTACAATTAAAGAAGTTCTCAATAAAAAATAAAAATTAAGCCGGGCATGGTGGTGCACGCCTTTAATCCCAGCACTTGGGAGGCAGAGGTAGAAGGATCGCTGAGAGTTCGAGGCCACCCTGAGACTACACAGTGAATTCCAGGTCAGCCTGAACCAGAGTGAGACCCTACCTCGAAAAACCAAAACAAACAAAAAAATAAATAAATAAAATTAAATTAAAATTAAAAAAAAGAACTTGGAGGGGGTAGGGAAGGAGAGATCAGTGCCAGCCCCCTCATCATTGAGAAGGAAAAAGCAGGAGGATCATGTGGAGCTGAAGGCCAGCCTGACTGCACAGTGAGCTACAGGCCAGCTAGGGCTACACAGCAAGTGAGGCTCTGAAAGAAAATCCGGGCTGGAGAGATGGCTTAGTGGTTAAGGCACATGCCTGTGAAGCCTACAGACCCAAGTTCGATTCAGGCTCCACATAAGCCAGATGCATAAGGGGGCGCATGCATCTGGAGTTCATTTGCAGTGGCTGGAGGCCCTGGTGTGCCCATTCCTTCTCTCTCTCCCCCTCTTTCTCTCTCGCTCTCTCAAATAAATAAATTAATTTAATTAAAAGAAAACATTAAAAAAGAAAAAACAAAACAAAAAAAAGGCATAATGGCTTGATTATAGAAAACGTTTTCCTTCATGATGTCTCAGCACATGCCAGATTAGTATATCTTTGGATGGTTGTGTGTTGGGATGTTTGATTTTAAAGACTGATGTTTGAACTGGGCATGTTGGCACATACCTGTAACCCAGCACTGGGGAGGTAGAGGATTATCAGTTCATCCTCGGAAGGCCATTCACAGCTACATAGCAAGTTGAGGCCAATCTGAGCTACAATGAAACCATGTCTCAAACAAACAAACAAAAAACAGCCATAAATAAATAAATAAATAAATAAGTAAAGTTGCTCTTTGAGTTGTTCACTTGAGTTTGATTTTAAAAAATAATAATTAAATACACTGGGGAAATGGCTCAGCTATTGAAAGTGCTTGCTTGCAAAGCCTGCTGGCCCAGGTTTGGCCCAGGTTTAAATCCCTAGTACCCACATACAGCCAGATGCACAAAGTGGTGCATACATATGAAGTGAGTTTGCAGTGACATGAACCCCTGGGGCACCCATTTGATTCTTTCTCTTTGCAAATAAATGAATGAATTATTTTAAATAAATAAGTAAATAAAGACCATTAGCCCGGTGTGGTGGCGCACACCTTTAATCCCAGCACTCAGGAGGCCGAGGTAGGAGGATCACCGTGAGTTCAAAGCCACCCTGAGACTACAAAGTTAATTCCAGGTCAGCCTGGGCCAGAGTGGTGAGACCCTACCTTGAAAAACCAAAACAAAAAAAAAAAAAATCATTAAATTAATTTTAACTTGGAATGAAGTATTTTCCTTTTTTATTTTTTCAAGGCAGGGTCTCACTCTAGCCCAGGCTGACCTGGAAATCACTCTGTAGTCTTAATGTGGCCTTGAACTCACAGGGATCCTCCTACTTCTGCCTCCCAAGTTCTGGGATTAAAGGCATGTGCCACCATGCCCACATTGAAAGATGCTCTATCCCCTGCAGTATCAGATATTCAGCCAAGATTTAATTTTTTATGTAAAAATAAACAAGCACATACACCTCATTAGTATGCAAATCTGCTTTCATCTTTAAGAAATGGTAAAGTTCTATGTACAGCAAAGAGTTATTTTTAAATGAATTTATGATTTATTATCAGTAAGTAGTTTATTTGTATACTTATTTTGGTTTTTTTAATTTTTATTTATTTATTAGAGAGAGAGAGAATAGGCATGCCAGTGCTTCCCGCCCCTGCAACTGAACTCCAGATGCATCTGACTTACACGGGTCCTGGGGAATTGAACTGAGCCTTAACCACTAAGCCATCTCTCCAGCTCCATGTTGTTGTTTTAAGCAGGGTTTCTCACTCTAGCCCAGGCTGGCCTGGAACTCATGGCAATCCTCCGACCTCAGCCTCCTAAGTGCTGGGATTAACTTTGTAGACCTACTTTATATGTAAAAATTTCTCAGGCAAGAAAAGGGCCTTCAGTGGAAAGAGTTTAAGAACCCACAGTGAGAATGGGAAAAGCACTGGTTTTCTATTGGGTTCAGTATTGAAGCACGTTAGTGGTGAAAGGAGGTCAAAATCTGGGAGGTTTCCAGGATGATCACCTTAGATGAGCCCAGGAGACTCCTGGAAGACTTCGTAAATTGACCAAGAACCTCTGTCAATTAATGGCAGAACCTGTAGGTTTCCCCACACCTAGGTCCCGGTCCCCACAGCCCCCTCCCCACCCCACCCCCAGGCTAGAAAAGCTTGAATATGGTCTAAAGTGTTTGTGGGATTTTTTTTCAATCTAGAACTTTGCAGTAAGAACTTATTTTGAGGGGCAATCCCCTAGACTTCAGAGACCTCATAGGTAAAGAAAGGGAGGAGTCAGCCGGCCCAAACATTACAAGTTAGGGCTTCTGCCAGGACAGTTCCGGGGAATTTTTTTGTTGTTGTTGTTGTTTTGCTTTTTGTTTTGTTTTTGTTTTTCGAGGTAGGGTTTCACTCTAGCTCAGGCTGAGCTGGAATTCACTATGTATTCTCAGGGTGGCCTTGAACTCACGGTGATCCTCCTACCTCTGCCTCCCGAGTGCTGGGATGAAAGGCATGCGCTACCATGCCCGGCTGGAAATTCTATTTTTACACACAAAGAAGGATACTTCGGGATGACTCCTTCCTGGGCTGAACCTTCTGCCCAAACTGAAGAGAGAGTAAAATGGGGTGCCCAGACCTAGCCACTAGCCCTCGCCACCCAGTTCCTGCAGGGAAATCCTCCGAGCCCAGGCAATACACCTTTGTCACCACATGGGGGCCCCGCATCATATTCCTCTGGAGTACTTGGAAATTTTTTTTTTCTTTTTCTTTATCTCCCTAAAAATACTGTTCGTGTTATTACAGAATAAAAACAGGAATTGATAAAAGAAGTTAGAAACTGCCTAAGAAGAGCCTGTAGGCTCCCGATTAAATAAAACTAGTAGACTATTAATGTGTACTCTTTCAAACCTGTCTGAACGTCTTACGTATTCATATAAACTTTATAACATTATATGCGAAACCATTTTCGTTTATGAACACTATTATATGCACATCTTCAGAGGAAGACGGGCTCGCTCTGATCAGACTTTCTCTGTCATGAGTTATTTTTTCCCATACCCATAACTCCTTCACCCAAGGAGTTATGAATGATGGCGTTGTGTTCCACTTTTCATTCCATTAAAACATTTACTATAATATAATAAACATATTATAAGGCTGGAGATACGGCTTAACGATTAAGGCATTTGCCTATGAAGCCTAAGGACTCCGGTTGGATTCCCCAGTTCCCACGTAAGCCAGATGCACAAGGTGGCGTATGCAGCTGGAGTTCCTTTGCAGCGGCTGGAGGCCCTGGCGCGCCCATTCTCTCTCTCTCTCTCTCTCTCTCTCTCTCTCTCTCTCAAATAAATACATAAGTAAAGTATTTAAACAAATAATGGGGCTGGAGAGATGGCTTAGTGGTTAAGGCATGCCCATTCATTCTTTCTCACAAATAAATCAAATATATTTTAAAACATATTTAAACAAATAAAACACATTACAGCATATTCTTCATGACTGCCCACCTGGGGATTTCCCGCGCTACCTTTCTATCGTTGGACGCATTCATTCCATTTCCAAGGTCAAGACAGACGTGTCCCCAGGCTGTCCTAACCCTGAAGCTGCAGAAATGACCGCGCGGGTCACCGATGGCGCTGCCCAGGCGGGGGGCTCGCAGGTTTGGGCTGATCGGGCGCTCGCCCGCCGGACCAGGCTGGTGTCTGAAGCTCCCACAGCCCCTTTGCTAACTAAGTCCCCTGGGGAGGGTGGCGGGTCTGCGGCTGGTGGATCCGGGGGCGTGGCCCAGATGTGGGCGTGGTCTGCGATGGGCCGGGGCGGAGCTATTGCCGTGGGCGGGGCTCTCGTGGTGGGCGTGATCTGTGATTGGTGGGCGTGGTCTGCGATCGGCGGCGGGCGGGCGGGCGCTGCCGTTCGCCGCTCGAGCTGCAGGTGGGGCTGTGCGGCCGCGCTGCCTCCAGGAAGCCTCACGGGCCTTCGTCGGCCTGGCCGCGGCGCCGGCTCCCAGGATGCAGTGTGGAGCGGCCGGGCGCTGACGGCGGCCGTGCGTGTGAGTGTGCGTGTGTCTGTGCGCGCGGCCGGGCGGAGCGGAGCCGAGGCAGCGCGGCCACCGAGGAACGCGGCGGGGAAGGAGGCCGGGCAGGGCCAAGCCAAGCCGCGCTGCTGCCGCTTACAGAGGACCCGGCGGCCGGGCCTGCGTGGGGCCGCGCTCGCGCGGCGGCTGCGGCGGCTGCGGCGGCTGCAGCGGCGACGACTTCCTCCGCGCCGGGCGGGACAGCGCAGGGCCATGGCCGAGGCGGCCGCGGCTCCGGTAAGGACGGCCCGCGCGCTCGGGCGCGAGGCCTCGGGTACCGGGAGGCCGGGGCCCAGCACACGGCGCCGCAGACCCCGGGGAAGGCTTCCGGGGAGATCGGGCCGGGCCTCCCGGGCCTTGGAGCTCCATCGGGGCCTAGAGCGGCCGCCGGCGGGATCCCGCGACACACACACACATAGATACACCCCAATTCGGAGCCGAGCGAGTGCGAACAGGCGTTTCGGTACCGCAGCCCTCCGGGCTTCCTGCCCGCTCTCCGGCCGCTGTCCCCCTCGGTATCCGCGCCCTCCGCCCGGGTTCCTTTCTCTACGCCTTGGCCGGTCCCCCCTCCCCCGCTCTCCCCAGAGGCCTGCTGGGCACCTGGGAGGTGTCCGGCGGCGGCGATTGCGCGCACACTGAGCACCCACTACGTGCCCAGCTCGCCCGACCGACGCGCGAGGGTTTGCTCGTGTTTGGCAAGCTGGGTACTGCAACCCCAGCCCTGTTGAGGCATTATTTTTGTCCTCACTTGCAGACCTGTTGGGGTAGGTACTGTTGCTTAACCATACAAAAGAAAAACTGGAGAGCCCTCCTTCCCACCCACCCCCCAGAAGTTTTACTTGCCCGGGATCTCAGCGAGAAAGTGTAGGGAAGACACGGTCGCTCACAGTTGGGAGGACTGTGATAAGGGAAAACAGGTACACCGGTAAACCAGGATGGTCCAACAGAATGACGGAGAGAACCCTTGCGTCCCAGGCGGGAGTGGAAGGGCAGCACCCCAAGGGGCTGCACGGATCAGGCTCCCTCTACCTGGCCCGGTGTTGTTTCTGAGATTTGAGCGAGGTGTTTTTGCGGAAGGCTAAGGTTTTCTTCGGTGGAGCTAGACACATGGAACTTTCCGGGGAGGGAGGGCGGGCTTCAGTGGCCCAGGACAGTGGCAGGAACAGAAAGGAAGCCGTGAGCCTGGTATGAGGCTGCAGACTTGGAAGTGGCTGGAACCTGGACCTGTCATGTGGTGGGGAGCCATTGAGGGTTTTGGATCAGCAGCTCCTCTGAATCTCAAGAGTTTTCAGCTTGCCTGCCTGAGTGAGTGCATTGAAGCTGGCCTTACCGTCTTCCTTTCTAGTTAGTAAGGTGCCTGGCTGCAGCAGGGCACAGTCCCTCCCACTAGATAGTAGTAGTAGTACAAAGTGGTAGGGCTTACAGACCCCAGGAAAATGGTAAGAAAACAGGCCCGTTGTTTGGCTTTTAAACAAGAATACCTTCTCTTCTCTTTTTTTAAAATTAAGAGAGAGAGAATGGGCATGCCTGGACCTCTTGCCATGACAAACGAACTCCAGATGCATTGCAGCATGCATTGCCTTGTGCATCCGGCTTTATGTGGGTACTGGGGATTCAGACCTGGGCAGTCAGGCTTGCAAACAAGCACCTTAACCACTAAGCAATCTCTCCAGCCCCAGGAATACCTTGTAAGTAAAGCAGAGGTTTGTGGAGATGCCCTTTTGTGTAACACAAAAATCACAGCATTATATGATATGGAGCATGAATAGGATTTCAGAGGATACATAGGAGTCTAGGACAGACCCAGACAATGTGGACCCCAAAGAGGAAGGAGGGGTAGAGGAGACAACTGAGCACAGGGCCCAGCCACCTGCCCAAAGCACCCATGGCTCCTCCAGAGCAAGGGCCCTCCAGCAGCAGTCTCTCTCTTCCAACAGCTCTGCCCATCAGCACCCCATCATCTGAGACCTAGGGGTAGTTCTGCCTCAGTCAGGCCCAGCATTGTCCCCAGCATTTGTCCCCATTTTCTGATGTGTTTCCAGTGATTCAATGAGTCCTCATTGGTTCCTAGAAGTCACTGTATTTTGCAAGTAGTCACAAACTTTTTGCTCAGGATTCTTCTAGAACGTATTCATCCATTTCCAGTCACTGGGAAAAGGACCCTTGGGTTGCACCTTCAAATATGGGTGGGCAGGTGGTCAGTTCCCCGTCTAGAATGTGCTTTTCATCCTTCCCAGTGGGTAGTATTAAACCTCTGTGTGACCATTTCTGGTGGCAGGGAAGCTCCAGTTTTCTAATGGTTGCTGTATGTGTAAAACTATGACTACATGTCCTTTGTCTGTCTTCCTCATCAGACTAGGGCATGTCACTGATCTCAGTGCAGCTGATGTCCGAGGTTGTATCTTGGGAGGAAAAAAGTGAAAATCTCAGGGCAATCTGGTAATGAAAAGAGTTTAACTGAGTGCCAGGTGCAGTGGCCACATGCCTGTAATTCCATACTTTCAGAGATAGAAGCAGGAAGTCAGGAGCTGAAGGCCCATCCTCCGCTACTGAGCAAGTTTTAGGCCAGCCTAGGCTACATGAGACCTTGTCTTAAAAACCAAAAAAGCCTGGTGTGGTGGTGCACACCTTTAATCCCATCACTCAGGAGGCAGAGGTAGGAGGATCACCATGAATTCAAGGCCACCCTGAGACTACACAGTGAATTCCAGGTCAGCCTGGGCTAGAATGAGACCCTACCTCGAAAAACAAAAAACAAACAAAAAATAAATCCAACTTCTGATTGGTAAAGATTTGCAGTAATGGTAACTAGCTTGTTGGGCAGGGGCATTTAGTGAGGGACATTATCAGATTGTCCTAAAGGAAAGGAATTGGCCACTGGCTTTATCTGTTAAAAGGGGACATGAGAAGTTTTTTTAAAAAGCAGTTGAGCAACACTTGTTTGTGCCTCTCAGTGTAGCAGCTGGGGTTTTTGCTGGGTCATCATCAGCCAGTTCCTGTGCAGTTGTGACAGGCATGCAGGCCAGGCGCTAGTAAATAGGCAGTTTACCATTTCTCCAGTAAAACACCCTGGCGATATTAAGTCACTGTTTATTTTGCTATGTGCCTGCCATGTGTCAAGCACTGTGCTGTGAAAGACACAGTGACAGTGACCACTGTTGAGATACAGCACAGGGCTGTGCAGGAAATGACCATAGAGGTTGGTGAGCACCAAGATCGGAGTCAGCACAGTGTGCCGTGGGGGGCCTGGAAACAAAACACCTGTCAGACTCAGGCCAGATCCAAGGAGGCAGTCACCAAGGTGAGAGCTGGGACATGATGCAGGATAGCCACATTAGCCACAGACAGGGGTTCCCACCAAGGAATATAGGTTGCCAGAGCACAGTGGATGCATGAATGATGCTGGTTTCTCCTCTCTCTGAAAGATTTCTCCATGGACAATGGCAGCTACAATTCAGGCCATGGAGAGGAAGATTGAATCGCAAGCTGCTCGACTGCTTTCCCTAGAAGGTCGAACAGGGATGGCCGAGAAGAAGCTGGCCGACTGTGAGAAGACAGCCGTGGAGTTCGGCAACCAACTGGAGGGCAAGTGGGCCGTGCTGGGCACCCTGCTGCAGGAGTACGGGCTGCTGCAGCGGCGGCTGGAGAACGTGGAGAACCTGCTGCGCAACAGGAACTTCTGGGTCCTGCGGCTGCCTCCCGGCAGCAAGGGCGAGGTCCCCAAGGTATAGCCTTTGGGTGCCCTGAGGTGGGGAACCTAAGGGCCCGTGCCTATAAGCTGTGGGTGAGCGAGCGTGACGCTTGTGGTTCTAGGTACCCGTGACCCTTGATGATGTAGCCGTGTATTTTTCTGAGCAGGAGTGGGGCAAGCTGGAGGACTGGCAGAAGGAACTCTACAAGCACATGATGAGGGGCAACTACGAGACGCTGGTCTCCCTGGGTAAGGCCTGACGTGTACTTCTCTGTAAGGTGGGGTTTCGTAAGTCCCCAGACCTTTCTCTTTGGGAGATAGATTCATCTCTGCCAAATATAAATCTGTAGATGCTCTTCCTCAAAGTGATGTGGCGTGGCAGAGTCACATACCCCCTTTTGCTTAGTAGAGTGGCAGACTGAGCAACAAGGTGGTCGCTCCTCTCCTTACCTGGACCAAAGAATGGGCACCTGTGTTCTTGTATTGACTTGGAACGCAGGGACTCCTCTGCCCTCCCATCTACCTGTAATCGACTCCATGCTGGGCAAGGACTGCTTGTTCAACCTTCTCTTGTGTGGCTTTTATGTGACATGCCACAGGGCCTGTGGCAGACAGGCAGACCTTGCCTCTTACAGCACAAATTCTCCCTGTCTCCTGAAACCTTGCCTCCCTAGAAGGACCTGGGCGCCTCTTGCTCTTTCTTCCTAAGTGGGCATGTTCAGCGGAGTTAGGAGTGGGTGCAGACATGCTTCTGCTTAACGTGGCTCTGTGTGTCAGCACCACTGACACTGTGGGCCAGCTAACTCTGTACTGGGGTGAGGATTGTCAGGGACACTGCTCCCCTCCCCACCCAGACTCTATAAAAGACTGTCTTTAGGTTTCTAGACCATTCTTGGTTTTCCAGCTGCCTGTCCCCAGCTCTGACAGGAACATGGTGAAAGTTAACTCCCGTCTTTCCTCAGACTATGCCATCTCCAAGCCTGAGGTCCTCTCCCAGACTGAACAAAGCAAGGAGCCATGCACCTGGCGTCGCGCTGGCCCCAAGGTCCCGGAGGTTCCTGTGGACCCAAGTCCAGGTGAAGGGTTGGGAAAGGTTAAGGTGACCAGATGGACACAGAAAAGTAAAGGGCCAAAGATATTGTTTCTCTCCTTTCCAGAAAGACATGGAGAAATCTCAGACTGGACCATTTTAAACTGCTTTCCTTCTCAGCTCTACTGTAGGAAGTAGTACTTTACATCCTGGAAACAGAACAGCCAGAGTCAGGGACATAGAATTTGGGGACAAGGGGAGAAAAGGTGAGGTGTTGGAGACAAATTCATTCAAGCTCTGCAAAGCATCATTTAAACTGTCCTTAACTTATTTGGAATTGTAAGACAAGAGCCTATTGGCAAGCTGTACAGTCCAATGTGATTAGATGCATTTATTTCTGCTGAATGTGGACACTTGTATATCCGTCTCAGATTTCCCTGGAGCCAGTCAGCACCTTTGCAAGTTAGGGAAAGGACAGGGGAAAAGTTGGATTCCTGCAGGGAAGACCTTGCTGGATCATTTGGCTGAAAGACCCTGTCTCCACCAACCTCTGCTTCCCTTACCTGTCTTACCCACAAGTCAGTTTTCCTCTAATACTATGTCCCCAAGAGTCTTCTTGTGGTTGACGCCTGTATAGTTCAGTGTTTCACGTCAATGTTGCTTCAGCTCAGGTAGGTTTTTGTTTTATCAAGGGCAGAAGCAGGTGCAGAACTGACCATGTTGTTTGTTTTAACTAACACGCTTACTAGTGTAGTCTAACAAACATGTTTTAGAGTCTTCTGGGTGCTATGGACAATGTGACATTTGGAGGATGGGATGGTAACTACGGAGCTCTCTTTGCTTGAAGAAGGCACAGAATGTTAGGTGGCTTCAGTTTCCAAATCTGGGTGGAGGTTCATGGTGACTGGATTGATTTACTGTTGTTTATAACATGCAGAATCTTGACTGGTTTCTGCACCATCACTCTTGAGGGCCATTGGAGCCAGAAAGCTGTCCACTGCTAGAGAGCCCTTGTGTCCAGCATAAACTCCAGAATCCACTTGAAGCTGTCAGCAGGAATCACATATGGTCTTTCTCCCTCTCCTTAGTCTAGGCAGTTAGGGTCCTCGCCCTCCCCTCATTTCCATTTGGCTGGGCCCAGACCCTTATCAGGCCACTTCTCCTCCTTTCCCCTCCTCTAATCTTCATGGTGTTTTGCCACACCCACAGTGCCTAGCAAGTGATGGTGGGGCTTTGGGTTCCCATCCATTCTTGCTTAGGCTGAGCTCTGGCTCTTCCCAAGGTGCCTTGCAGTTCTTGTTGTCTTTACCGTGTTCCTTTGACGTTGGGTTTGCAGGTGGCAGGTGTCTTTCCTTCGTTTCCTCCTTCCTGTTAGCCTCTCTTCCTTCTCGTGGAAAGCCTTGCCTTGGGGCCCAGTCTTCCCCAGACCTCCTTACCTCACTTGTGGGGTGGTGGCAGGGTCTGCATGGGTGTCCTTAGCTCCTCTCCACCCACTTGACCCCTGTGACTGCTGACATCACTGCATCCCTTCCACCATCTCCATTCCTAGCATACCTCAATCATCTCCACTACCTGTCCTTCCAGTACTCCCGAACCCCAAGTCCAACAGGTCCTCAACCCCAAACCTGTCAGGTACAGATGCTTCTGCCTTCTCTCCATCTGCTTATCCTCGTTTCATAATGATTGTGACCATCATTAGTCTCCCTTCCATACACTTGCTCACCGCTCACCTCTTCTGTATGTGCACTTGAGCAGCTGCCCGTGGTTGGAGCACATCCCACAAACCTGCTGGTCTCTACTGATATTCCTGACCAGTTCTGGTCTCTACTGATATTCCTGACCAGTTCTGGTCTCTACACATATTCCTGACCAGTTTCACCCAGCAGTCACCAGCATCATCACCGCTCTCACCTCACTAGCTCAGAGGCTGGCGAACAGTGGCTCAAACCTAACCAAGCCTCAAAGGCCCATCAACTGAGAAAATTGTTTTTTATTTAAGAAAACATTTTTGATTAGAAAACCCTCTCCCATACATATATATAATTTTCTTTGTTTTTTCCGAGGTAGGATCTCACTCTAGCCCAAGCTGACCTGGCACTCACTGTGTAGTCCCTGGCTGGAGTCGAACTCACAATGATCCTCCTACCTCTGACTCACCAATGCTGGGATTAAAGGTTTGTGCCACCACACCCAGCCTATCAATATTTTTAAATGTCTACTGTATATGTAATAACAGTTTTTAATAATTTTTTTATTATGAAAAGTTAACATAAACACCTTTTTTTCAATCAATATTATGTATTTTTTTGTAACTAGATCTTTCTATGTAACCCAAACTTAAGATCCTCCTTCCACAGCCAGTTGAGTACTGTAGGCATGCACCCCTGTTCCTGACCCAAGACCTAACAAATGCTTTTTTTTTTTTTTTTTTTTTGAGGCAAGCCCAGCAGACTGACCCCTTTTCTTTTTCTTTTAAATGAGAGAGTGAGAGAGAATTGCGTGCCCAGGCCTCCAGACACATGTGCAACCTTTTGCACATGCATTACCTTATGCATCTGGCTTACATGGGATCTGGGGAGTCAAACTTGGTCCTTAGGCTTCACAGGCCAAACACCTTAACTGCTAAGCCGTCTTTCCAGCCCCAGATGCTGAATATTTGACAAGCAACTATATAGCTGGGTATGGTGGTACATGCCTGAATTCCCAACACTTGAGAAGCTGAGGCAGGAGGATATTGATGCCAGCTGGGGCTACAACTGAGACCCTGTCTCAAAACAAGATAAAAGAAAAATCCAGGTATAGTGAGTGCCATATGCCCATATCTTAGCACTTGGGAGGCTGAGGCAGGAGAATTGCCATGAGCTCAAGGCCACCCTGGGCTACATAACAAAAAGAAAAGGAAAAAAAAACTATAAACTATATTGGCAATTTATTTTCCAGTAATTTCTGGGTTTTCACTATGAAACTGAGTGTTGCAGGGGGCATCCTTCAGCGTGCCTTTGTAACCATGTGCTGGGAACAGACCTGGAGGTGCCTTACCACATCAGGGATGCTGGTCCCTCTGCCGGGCCACACTGCCCTCCAGCAGTTATGAAATACCTGTTTTCTGCCTCTCTTCCCACTTCATAATGAATGTTTTGGCAGTTGATGGAAGTGCAACAGTCTCAGTGTAATCTCTCCTCACCGGTTACTGAGGTGACCCTTCTCATTAGTTTATTTGGTTTCTTCTCCTATGAATTGTCTTTTTCTGCTTTCCTACTGAATTTTTGTCCTCTTTCTTGATTCTGGGCTTCTTTGTACACGGTCTAGATGCTTATCTTTTGTCTGTTATTTGCATTGCAAACATTTCCTAGTCTGACAGTCTTTGTAGTTTGATGGAAGATTTTATAGTTGGTAGAGTCAAACATGCCAGACTTTTCCTTGTGGCGTGTGCTCTTCTCTCTTGGATATCCTGGCCTACTTCCTCTCTCCAGCTCAGGAACACTCTTCTCAGCTCATGGTTTCAAAGGTTCTTTGCCACTGTGAGGCAGAGCATGTGGAGGGAAGGCTGTCCACTTCATGGTGGAGGCACAGTAAGATCGTATGCTTAAGTTTTGCTTTTAAATTTTAAGTCTTTAGGGGCTGGAGAGATGGCTTAGTGGTTAAGCGCTTGCCTGTGAAGCCTAAGGACCCCGGTTCGAGGCTTGATTCCCCAGGACCCACGTAAGCCAGATGCACCAGGAGGCACACGCATCTGGAGTTCGTTTGCAGTGGCTGGAGGCCCTGGCGTGCCCATTCTCGCTTTCTCTCTCTCTCTCTCTCTCTCTCTGCCTGTTTCTGTATCTCTCTCAAGTAAGTAAAAATAAAATATTTAAAAAAAAATTTAAGTCTTTAAACCATCCAGAATTAATATTTATGTAGGCTGTAAGGGAAGACTGAAAACTTTACGCTGGAAAGCTATCTGATTTCTCAACCAAGTTTGCTGAGTGTTTTTCTTTGCTCTACTGGCTTGTAATGTCACCATTGACCTGAGCATGTGTGAAAGTTTCTCAAGATGAAAACCTAAGAATGGACCCAGAAATGTGGGTCATAGGAAAGAAGTGTTCTCAACTTTATCTAAAGTGGAAGTATCAGCCTCAAAATCTGTTTGCCCATTCAACCCCCACCTGCCCCCACAAATAAATTTTTAAAAATTTTTTAAAAGGGGGGGCTGGAAGCCGGGCGTGGTGGCACATGCCTTTAATCCCAGCACTTGGGAGGCAGAGGTAGGAGGATCGCTGAGAGTTCGAGGCTACCCTGAGACTACATAGCTAATTCCAGGTCAGCCTGGACCAGAGTGAGACCCTACCTCGAAAAACCAAAAAACAAAGGGGGGGGCTGGAGAAATGGCTTAGCAGTTAAGGTGCTTGCCTACAAAGCCTGAGGACCCAGGTTCAATTTCCCTAGTACCCATGTAAGCACAAGGTGTTCATTTGCAGTGACTGGAGGTCCTGGTATGCCCAGTCTCTCTCTCTCTTTCTATATCTACCCCCCAAAATAAATAAAATATTTTTTTAAAAAAATTAAAAACAGGGCTGGAGAGATTGCTTAGTGGTTAAGGTGTTTGCCTGCAAAATCAAAGGATCCCGGTTCAACTCTCCAGGACCCACGTAAGCCAGATGCACAAGGGGGTACATGCATCTGGAGTTTGTTTGCAGTGGCTTGAGGCCCTGGTGTGCCCATTCTCTCTCTCTCTCCCCCCCTCCTTTCCTGCATTTCTCCCTTTCTCCCTTCCTCTTGCTCATAAATAAATAAATAAATAACTTTAAAAAAATTAAAAACAGGGCTGGAGAAATGGCTTAGCGGTTAAGGCATTTGCCTGCAAAGCCAAAGGATCCCGGTTCGATTCTCCAGGACCTATGTAAGCCAGATGCATGAGGGACACATGCATCTGGAGTTCATTTGCAGTGGCTGGAGGCCCTGGCGTGCCCGTTCTCTTTGTACCTCTCTTCTATCATTCTCTCTCTGCTTGCAAATAAATAAATTAAAAATTAAAAAAAATTAAAAACAGGACTGGAGTCACGATAGCTCAGTGGTTGAGGTGCTTGTCTGCAAAGTCAAAGGACCCAGGTTCAATTTCTCAGTACCCACATAAGCCAGATGCACAAGGTGGTGCACGCATCTGGAGTTTGTTTGCAGTGGCTAGAGGCCCTGGCACACCTGTTCTTCTCTCTCTCAAATAAATAAAATTTTCAAATGCATTTTAAGAAATTAAAAACAAAAGAAATTACATGTTCCTATTAGTAAGATGAGCATTATATCCTCTATTTATGGGCCATTCTTGTTTCTGTGTGAAAATACCTGTTTATGGCTCAGCAGTAATAGGTGCTTGCTTGTAAAACCTGATGGCTAGGGTTCTGTAAAGCCAGACGCACACAGTTGCACATGCATCTGGAGTTCATTTGCCATGGCATGCGCCTTGGCACATGTATTCCTTCCCTCCCTCCTTACCTCCTTCTCTCCTTTCAAATAAATAAAACATTTTTTTGAGGTAGTGCTCACTCTAGCCCAGGCTGACCTAGAATTCTTTATGTAGTCTCAGGCTGCCTTCAAACTAACAGCCTTCCTCCTACCTCTGCCTCCTGAGTGCTGGGATTAAAGGTGTGTGCTACCACAGCCGGCTCTTAATTTTTATTTTTTTTAAGAGAGAATGCCAGGGCCTCAGCCACTGCAATAGAACTCCAGATGCTTGCACGGGCATGTGCAACCTTGTGCTTGCCTCACCTTTGTGCATCTTGCTTACGTGGAATCTGGAGAGTTGAACATGGGTCCTTAAGCTTTGCAGGCAAGCACCTCAACTGCTAAGCCATCTCTCCAGCCCCACTTTTCTTTTTTCTTGGCGGGTATTTTTTTGTTTTGTTTGATTTGTTTTGGTTTGGTTTTCAAGGTAGGGTCTCAGTCTATGAAGCCTAAGAACCCAGGCTTGATTCGCTAGGTCCCGTGTAAGCCAGCTGCAAATGATGGCACATGCATCTGGAGTTTGTTTGCAGTGGCTAGAGGCCCTGGCACACCCATTCTTACTGTCTTTCTCTTTCCCTCTCTCTGTCTCTAGTAAATAAATAGTAAATAAATAAATTAAATTAAAGGCTTTTAAAAAGGAATGTTCCTCAGCCTCCAGGCCATAGCATACCATTTCATATTTTCTTTTTTAAAAAATATTATTTATTTATTTATTTATTTATTTATTTATTTATTTATTTATTGGTTTTTCGAGGTAGGGTCTCACTCTAGCCCAAGCTGACCTGGAACTCACTATGTAGTCTCAGGGTGGCCTTAGACTCACAGCAATCCTCCTACCTCTGCCTCCCAAGTGCTGGAATTAAAGGCAGGCACCACCATGCCCGGCTTTACCATTTCATATTTCAAGTCCTCAATCTTGACAGGATGGGTTCTGTGATGAGCTGAAATAGAGACCCTGGTTATTTGTCGCTAGCACTTTTGTTCTTTTCCTTTGCTGTTACAAGGAAACTTTGAAGATCCTTATCAAGGGACACAAGCAAGCCTGTTGGGATTTTGGTTGAAATTTCATTTAGTATACAAAGCACTTTAAAGAGAATTGACCTTTTTTTTTTTTTTTTGAGAGAGACAGAGAGGAAGAGGCAGAGAGAAAAAGGGCACACCAGGGCCTTTTTAGCCACTGTGAACGAAGTCCAGACACATGCACCCCCTTGTGCGCATGTGCGACATTGCACACTTCGTCACTTTTGCGTCTGGCTATACATGGGACCTGGAAATTAGAACAAGCATTCTTAGGCTTCGCAGGCAGGCACCTTAGCTGCTAAGCCATCTCTCCAGCCCAGAATTGACCCTTTTGCTTTATCAAGTCATGTTACCCTTAGTCCCTCCATTCCATCTCTAATTTCTCAATGAAGCTTTACAATTTTATTCTGAAAAGGTCTTACTGTTCTTCTGCCAGTTGATTCCTATGTTCTTTTTGTGTATTTTGGTGTGCTCAGCAGTGTCTTCTTTTAACTTGCAGCTTCTGTTTGTTGCTGGTTCATGGGACTTACGGTCAGAGACAGCACTCCCCTGCAGCAGGAGCTCTTCACACAGCTGGCTTCTGGTGGTGTGAACTCACATCTCCATGGGGAAGTGAGGAGCAAGCACTGGACAAGCACAGTGCTTAGCTGCTGCTACCTCCTGGGACAGGTGCCCTCTGCTGCTAGGGACAGTTTCCAGCCCAGCCAAACTTTGATGTTAGGGTCATTATGAAAAGTTCCCATTACTGGGGCTGGAGAAATGGCTTAGCAGTGAAGGCATTTGCCTGTGAAGCCAAAGGACCCAGGTTCAATTCCCCAGGATCCACGTAAGCCAGATGCACAAGAGGCACATGCATCTGGAGTTCGTTTGCAGTGGCTGGAGACCCTGGCATGCCCATTCTCTCTCTCTCTCTTCTTTCTCTCTTTCTTTCTCTCTCTCTCTCTCTCTCTCTCTGCTTGCAAATAAATGATTTTTTTAATTCCCATTGCCTAGCTATGTCCTGAATTATCACTAATAAAAGTAGCTTCACCCCACTGGCCTTCATTTTGTTCTCAGGTTAAGATCCATGACAGCGAAGAAGAATGACCATTGAGTGACTCCTTCAAAACCCTAATTGTGTATAAGTAAGCAGCTGTCATTTGTTGACATTTCTATCTAGAATCCCTGCTAAAATTCTCATTAATACTAATAACTTTTCTAATAATTGTCTAGCTATTTGATTTTCTGAAAAGTTAATCATATCATCCATGAATAACCTGAATATATTGTTTTTCTGTCTAAATTTTTGTGGCTTATTTTTCTTTTGTTTTATTGTGCTGACTGAAAAAAATCCCAGAAAATTCTTCAAGTAATAACAGGTATCCTTAGTGGTTCACAGTGGTGCGGAAGACACTTCCTCACTTCCCTCATTGAGCAGGCATTTGCTAAAGAGTTTGTTGACAGAGCCTTTCATTTGGCTAAGCAAGTCCCCCACAGTTGTAGATGGTTAGTGCTTTCCGACATCCAGCATGAGTGGCTGTAGGGTTTTATAGAACAGTTTTTGTATGTATTGAAATGATAAGGTTTTTCTCTGGTGTGCTACTATGATGTAAATTGTGTTATTTCCTGAAGTTGAGCCAACCTTGCGATCCTGGAATAAGGCTAACTTAGTCATGCTCATTTTTATCATGGATTTATTATGCTGGCTGTATTTATCTTAAGACTTTTCAATCTTTGTTCATCAGTTAGATGGACCATAATTTTCCTTTCACAGACTGCCTTCTTCTGACTTGGGCATTAAAGATACAAGCTATGATGTATTCCCTCTGTATTTTTTTTGCTGAAAGAGTTTGTGTAATATTGGAATTACCTATTTCTCAAATATTCAGTAAAACATGGCATTGAAGCCACTTGAGCCTTAAGTTTTCTTTTATTTTTTTATTTTTTTATTTTTTTATTTTTTTATTTTAGAAAAAGAATGAATTGGTGCACTAGTGCCTCAGCCACTGCAATCAAACTCCAGACACTTTTACCACCTAGTGGGCACATGTGACCTTGCACTTGCCTCACCTTTGTGTGTCTAGCTTACGTGGGATCTGGAGAGCCGAACATGGGTCCTTAGGCTTCACAGGCAAGCACTTAACCACTAAGTCATCTCTCCAGCCCTTCTTTTTTTTTTTTTTTTCTTTTTAATTTTTCGAGGTAGAGTCTCACTCTAGCTCAGGCTGACCTGGAATTCACTGTGTAGGCTCAGGTGGCCTTGAACTCATGGTGATCTCCTACCTCTGCCTCCCAAGTACTGGGATTAAAAATGTGTACTACCATCCAGCTTTTCTTTTTTAAAATTTTTATTTATTTTTTTGAGAGAGAGAAGGAGAGAGACAGAGCATGGGCACTCCAAGACTGCAAATGAACTCCAGATGCATGCGCCATCCTGTGCATCTGGCTTACATGGGTTTTGAGGAATAGAACCTGGGTCCTTAGGTGCTCCAGGCAAGTGCCTTAACCACTAATCCATTTCTCCAGTTCTCAAGTTTTCTTTATGGGAGGCTTTTTTTGCCTGGGGGTGGGGATTAGAGGTAGGGTCTCACTCTGGTCCAGGCTGACCTGGAATTCACTATGTAGTCTAGGGTGGCCTCTAACTCACGGCAATCCTCCTACCTCTGCCTCCTGAGTGCTGGGATTAAAGGTGTGCACCCCACGCCCGGCTTTATGGGAGGTTTTGACATCAGATTTATTTAGTTATAAGACTGTTTGGACTTTCTGTTCCCTTCTTTAGTCCATTTAAAAAAATGTTTTCTTTGCTTATTTATTTAAAGGGAGGTAGAGAATGGGCATACCAGGGCCTTTAACTACTGCAAATGAAATCCAGACCTGTGTACCACCTTGTGTCTAGCTTTGTATGGGTCTTGGGGATTGACCAGGCCAACAGGCTCTGCAAGGATGCAGCTTAACCCTAGCCTTTGCTCAGTTTTGGCAAGTTGTAAATTTTTAGGAATTTGTCCATTTTGTCAGGGTTTTCATATTTTGAATACTATTCACAGTATCCTCTTTAGCTTTTTAATCTCTGCTGTACCTAAATTGATCCTTTTTCATTGCTCAGACTCACAATTGATGCTGTCTGTTTTCTCCTGATACTCTTGCTGTAGACAAATTAGTTTAATATTCTCTTCAGTAAAGCAGCTTTATTCTCTTTCTACTCTATGTCTTCCCTTTTAACTTCTACTCTTAGATATTATTTCCTTCTCTTATTTTTGTCAGTACTAGGTTTGAACCTAGGATCTTTCACATGCTAGGCAAGTGGTCTACCACTGAGCTATATTCCTGTCCGTCTGTCCCCCTGTTTTTGTTCACTCTTTATTTTGAGACAGTCTCAATAAGTAGCCCAGGCTGACCTGGAGTTTACTATGTTGTCTCAGGGTGGCCTGGAACTCACAGCAATCGTCCTACCCCTGCCTCTCAAGTATTGGGATTAAAGGCATGTGCCACCATGCCCAGCTCCCAAGAAGATATATTCTAATCTAATGGAAATGGACTATTTACATGTACTTTTCAGTTTATTTGTATCTAGAAACTTCTTATTCCACCCCTGTAGCCAAAAGACAGGATTCTAGTTGGATTATTATGATTTTTTAAGCAAAATTTTCTTTATTGAGAGAGAGAGAGAGAATATAGGTGCACCAGGGCCTCTTGCCTCTGTAAAACAGACTCCAGATGCATGCACGACTTTGTGCATCTGGGAATCAAGCCCTGGGTCAGCAGGCTTTGCAAGCAAGCTCCTTTAACCACTGATCCATCTCCCCAGCCAGGATCTTTATTTTCTTCCCTTGTCTATGAAAGTAATTTCTCCCTGTTTTCACACTTGGCTGTTGTTGGATAGGTCAGCGGTCAGTCTTTACAATTTCTCCTTTGTGAACAACTTCCTTTTTTCTCTGTTTGCTCTTAGGGCTCTTGTCTTTGAGCTACACAGTTTCACTACAGTGTATCTAGATACGGGGGTCCCCTCCCAGGGCTAGGGGTCAGACCTGGGACCTTGTCCATACAAAGCAAGCGCTCTGTCACTGAGCTGCATCCCCAGCCTGGATGGGGTCTCTGTGTTTCTCCTGCTCCAGTCACTGATAGCTCCCCCCCCCCATTCTGTTTGCCTGTCACCTTGCCGCCTTCTCTGACCCTATTCAGGAGTGTACTTGCAGACTCTGGAGTCTTTGTGGGGAGTATTCTGCAGCTCAGGACTTCTGTGGACTCTGTTCGAGGTGACTGGCTTTCCTCCTGGCTCAGGGATTTGTCACTGTGAGAGCATTCGTTATTCTGGAGCTGTCCCTGAGAATGGTAGTATGCTACTTCTGGCCACCTAGTATGGGTACAGATTCAGGGTCACCTCACCCAATTTTTTTGTTTGTTTGTTTTGTTTTGTTTTGTTTTGTTTTTCAAGGGAGGGTCTCTCTGTAGCCCAGGCAGACCTTAAATTCACTGTGTAGTCTCAGGGTGGCCTTGAGCTCACAGCAATCCTCTTACCTCTGCCTCCCAAGTGCTGGGATTAAAGGTGTGTGCCACCACGCCCCCTCACCCAACTTTCGGGACACACTGGTGCTGAGAGGCCTGGCAGCACTGGCCTGTGGGTGTCTAGTGATGGAGGTGGTTCTAACCCCTCAGCCTACAGCCAGCATGAGACTGATTTGAGTTGTAAGTTAGTACACTGGGAATTTGCCCTTGGGAATCCTGGGTTGGGGTGAGAGTGGTGGTTGGGGGGACTCTTCACGCCTGTCTAACTGCAGGCCTGGGTGCACACTGCACTCAGTCCCAGCAGATCACACCCTCCAGCTTACCATCAAGGACTGAGCTTTCCTATAGCGCCTGGCCACCATTCTCTTTGTGATATTGTTGGTTACCCGTGCCTAAAACTTCCAGTATTTTCATAAGCCTCTTCTGAGGGGAGGGGAGTTTCTCTGATTCTCTGCACACCTAGCCAGCCATATACCCAGAACCAGAAGGGTGGCTTTTGCATCTGTTAACATGGTTGTGTCAGCTTGCCTTTCATTTATTAGCTCTGGGAGTTATATAACTATTTTCTAGTGATTGTGCTCTTGAGTTCTCAAGATAGACCCTACTTGTTTATTGTTTTCTCTTTTTTGAAAATATTTTGCTGAGTTTAATTGGTAATTCTTTAATTTAGAATCTTTGTATATCTCCTCAGAAGATGACTTTATATCCTCTAGCTTATGTAATCAAAATTGTTTCAGAAAATGAGATGAACAATATTTTTTGTCGGCATTTTGGAAAAATGACCCTCTGATGTCCTCATTGTTGCAGAGTCCTTGTCTGCTATTGTTCTCTGTCCATCTTTGCCGTTCCATCCATGTAAATGCTGTCCATGTTCATTTGTTTTATTTCCTTCTTAAAAGTTGATGTGTCGGTTCAAGCTGAGGACTACTAATAGCACCATCTTTAGGCTGCTCAGCCCTCTCTGTTCTCACTCCTGGGACTTCCGCCAGCACGTGTTAGAACTTCTCACTCTGTCCTCCATGTCTCTGCACTTGCCATTTCTTTCTCTCTCGGTGCCATACTTGGGATTATTTACCCAAATCCACCTTCCCAGTCACTCATTTTCTCTTTAGCTCTGTTCAGTCTGTGAAGCTCTTTATCTCATGGTCATGGCTGCTTTTGTCGTTTTTAGAGGGTCTATTAAGTTATTCCACAAATCTGCTTTTTTAACTTATTGTAGCCTTAGAGGTTTTGTTCCTTTTATTTCTCTGAATATTTTAGATGTAGTTGTCTAAATTTAGACATGCTTATCTATCAGCCTGGGCTGTTTTCTGTAGTTCTTGGGAGTACAGTCTGCCATGGCTTTTTGGCTCCTCTTCTGACTTTTTAAAGTTTCATTTCTCCACTGCTTTTAGTGTTGTAGAGGAACAGCGCCTTGTAGCCTGTGTCATGGGGGCACTCACTTGTTTTAGAGAGGTTTGCATCTGTCTCTACCGTGGCCACCTGGGCTGCTCTCAGTGTAGTACGGACTCTGCACAAACAAGTGGGCAGCTCCCTAGCTGCTCTCCCCTCACAGACAGGACAGTACTTTAGGGCTCTTGCTTCATGCAAGCAAGCCCAGTTTCCATGGCCGCATCCTATGTCAGCAGCTCTCTGGACTATTTGCCTTCCACTCTACCTCTTCTTTGTGTTTGTTTTGTTTTCGTTTTTTCAAGGTAGGGTCTCACTCTAGCCCAGGCTGGGCTCACACTCACAGCTACCTCTGCCTTCTGAGTGCTGGGATTAAAGGCATGTGCCATCATATCCAGCTTTTGGGCGGGGGGGAGTAGGGTCTCAGGCTGGTCTCAAACTCTGTGTGGCCAAGGATAGTCTTGAACTTCTCATCCTCCTGCCTCCACCTTCCAGGTGCTGGAATTACAGAAATACATCATTGTGCTTAGTTTACACTGGAGATCAACTCAGGGCTTCGTGCATAGTAGGCAAGCAGTCTACCAACTGTGCTATATTTCCGTCTATGTCTGTCCCCTGGTTTTTTCACTGTCTTGAGACAGGGTCTTATTTATTTGAGAGAGAGAGAGAGAATGGGCACACCAGGGCCTCCAGGCACTGAAAGCAAACTCCAGATGTATGCACCACCCTGTGCATCCAGCTTATGTGGGTCCTGGGAAATCAAACCTGGGTCCTTTGGCTTTGCAGGCAAACACCTTTACCTCTAAGCCATTTCTCCAGCCCTAGGAGTTCATTTTTATTTGGTATTCCTATATGTAAAGTGAGAGCAGAACTCCCCAAGGCAGTTAGACATCGTGAGGACAAGCCATCGCCCTGAGAACATGTTGGTATTCCCTCTCCTTTCCACCCTCACCTTACTCCTTCCTTCCGTACCCAAGTGCCATGTGACTATATGTTCTGCCCAGAGGCCCTGGAGTCCCTGTTTGCTGTTTCCACCAGGCTTTTTTACTGTTCGACCCTAATAAGTAAGGCCAGTGTGTCCCTCTCCTTGGTTGGGTGGGCATCCAGCCCAGGGCTGGAGGGTTTACCCACTCTCCCTTTCCTAGGCTCGGGGGCCCCTGTTCCTGCCCCTGACCTCCTGATGCAGATCAAACAGGAGGGAGAGCTCCAGCTGCAGGAGCAACAGGCTCTGGGCGTGGAGGCCTGGGCTGCTGGGCAGCCAGATATCGGGGAGGAGCCTTGGGGTCTCAGCCAGCTGGACTCTGGGGCAGGAGACATCTCTACGGATGCTACCTCTGGTGAGTAGCTAAGACAGGGGAGCCAACACTGGAATGAGTTGTAAGGGCTAAGGGTAGGTGTTGGGGACAGCTCCTGGAAGCATGTGTGGAGCTGTGAACTCTTGAGAACATCTGGCTTGCTAGTTCAGAAGTTTTCTCACCTGAGGCAGGGCTCACCAAAGTGCACATGTGGCTTTCTGGTGTCGGTGATGCTGAGTGTGAGTGTTCTTTTGCCCTGCAGGCACACCTGCTTTTCCTGTCCCTAACCTTGGGCCAGGACATCACCAGCTACCTCTTGTTGAAGAAGGGTTAAGACTCAGGGAAGTTTAACCTGTGGCCAGTGGGCTGCATGCACCCCAGGATAACCATGAATGCAACCCAAAATATTTGTAGATAATATCAGGTTGCGGTGTTAAAGGTTGTGCATTTGTGGAAGTGAGTAAGTCAGTGACATTTGAGCTTCCCAGTGCTGCAGAGAAGAGGCAAAAGACCCAGGTCATCGTGATCATTCAGAACAGTCCTACCGAGGACTCAGGGTTGAGGTGCCCTTCCTCCCTTGTCATCATTTTCTTCTGGGCCCTTTCCCTCCCTCTTTCCTTCCTCTAGCCATCTAACCCACAAGCTCTGATCTCTCTTCCTTGCAGGTGTCCATTCCAACTTCACAACCACTATCCCACCTACTTCCTGGCAAGCAGATCTCCCTCCCCACCACCCTTCTTCAGCATGCTCAGATGGAACCTTGAAGCTCAACACAGCAGCCTCCACAGAAGGTACAGGGGTGTCAGGAGAGGAGAGTGAATGCCTGGCTTGAGAGCCCCAGTCTTACCATGAACTGTCCGAGTCTTTCAGCTGACAGGCATCTGTGGGTCTAGGAAATCTTCATGCCTTCTGATCTCTTACTTCTAAATTCTCTGGCTTCAGCAGCCGTTCCCGAGGATGTCCATGCTTCTTCCAGACTTTGTTTCTTGTGGAGTTAGCCAGTCTATTCTGATCAACAATCTAGATGATTCCTTGGAAGCTAAGCAGGCGACCTGTGGCTCCTTGGGCATGGACATAAACAAACCTGAGCTTAAACCACTTTGAGATACTGATACTGTGGAGAGAGGTGACTAAAGGCCAGAGATGAGAACAATGATCATATTTACCTGTTTGTTTTGTCTTTTTTTTTTTTTTTTTTTTGGTTTTTGGTTGTTGGAATTAACTATGTAGTCTCAGGGTGGCCTTGAACTCTGTCCTCCTACCTCTGCCTCCCGAGTGCTGGGATTATAAAATGCCAGTTATCTGTTACTTGAATAAAAATTTCTGTCAGAGAGGTAGGAGGATCACTGTGAGTTCAAGGCCAGCCTGAGACTACATAGTGAATTCTAGGTCAGCTTGGGCTAGAATAAGACCCTACCTTGAAAAAAAAAAAAAAACACAAAAAATAAAAGGCTGTCAGGATTCCTGATCTAAAATCTTGAATGTGAAATTAAAGCACATTTATATAAAATCAAATACATTTCTATTCCTTCAATAGTATTTCCCTGATTAGGTAAGTGGCTGTATTTATTGCATGCTTACTGCATGCCAGATGCAGCCTTGCAAAGCTGGGCATTCACAGTTAAGCTGGAACTAAGAAATGTGTGACATACACAGCTGGTACAAATCTGTCCCCCCGTGCCTTGGAATCCATGTCTCCTCCACTTTTGCACTATTTTTGGCACATGGCCACCAACTCAGAATTCCTTAGGATAAATTCATGAATAGCCTTAGCAACGGAAGTGGAAAAGATCTGAGGTTCCTTTTCCTGTGGTGAAGGTATTCAGCTTTGAAAGACGCTCTGCTGAACTGTGGCCCTGAGACTTGATGGTGAGCCCCACCCCCACCCCTGGGTGGTCCATGGGGCTGAGCAGCTGCTGTGCATCCAGGTGAAGGTATCAGGTCCTTAGTCCCGACCGAGGTGAGCACCGGAGTCATACCTGCCCTTCTCCTTCTCTCAGCAGACGTAAAAATCGTAATCAAGACTGAAGTCCAGGAGGAGGAGGTGGTCGCCACGCCTGTGCATCCCACGGACCTAGAGGCTCATGGGACTCTGTTTGCACCAGGCCAAGCCGCAAGGTTCTTCCCTAGTCCCGTCCAAGAAGGAGCCTGGGAAAGCCAGGGCAGTTCCTTTCCCAGCCAGGACCTGGGGTTGCGGGAGCCCACCCGTCCAGAGAGGGACATCGGGGAGCTCAGCCCTGCTGTGGCTCAGGAAGAGACAGCTGCCGGGGACTGGCTCTTCGGTGGGGTCAGGTGGGGCTGGAATTTCCGCTGTAAGCCTCCGGTGGGCCTGAACCCAAGGACCGTGCCTGAGGGGCTGTCTTTCTCCTGCCCAGACACCGGAGAGGCTATCTTGGACCCCAGCCAGGTTCCAAGAGCCTTTGCCGAGCCCTGTAAGTACCCTGGCCGGACAAAAGGCTTCGGCCACAAGCCAGGGCAAAAGAAGCACCCGGCCGCGCCGCCCGGAGGCCGGCCCTTCGCCTGCGCCACGTGCGGGAAGAGCTTCCAGCTGCAGGTGAGCCTGAGCGCGCACCAGCGCGGCTGCGGACTGCCCGACGGCGCGGGCGCGGGCACCGGGGCCGCCTCCTCCGCGGGCGGCGGCGGCAGTGGCGCCAGGGACAGCAGTGCCCTGCGGTGCGGGGAGTGTGGCCGCTGCTTCACGCGCCCCGCGCACCTCATTCGCCACCGCATGCTGCACACGGGCGAGCGGCCCTTCCCGTGCACCGAGTGCGAGAAGCGCTTCACCGAGCGCTCCAAGCTCATTGACCACTACCGCACGCACACGGGAGTGCGGCCCTTCACCTGCACGGTGTGCGGCAAGAGCTTCATCCGCAAGGACCACCTCCGCAAGCACCAGCGCAACCACCCCGCCGTGGCCAAGGCCCCCGCGCCGGGGCCGCCGCTCCCGCCGCTGCCCGCCCCTCCAGACCCCTTCAAGACCCCGGCCGCCAAAGGACCCTTGGCCTCCACAGACCTGGTGACCGACTGGACTTGTGGCCTAAGTGTCCTGGGACCAGCGGATGGAGGGGACTTGTGAGGACCCGTGCAGGCCACTGATGTACAAAGCAAAGGCCCGTGTGCGGACGGCAGGATGACGCGAAAGTACAGAGGCTTTAAAAAGGGAGACAGTCAAATGTCTTGTTGAACTGATCACTGGAAAGAAACTATCAGACCACGCCGCTTCCACCTCTAAACAGAGTAGGGCTCTGATTGTGAAACTGAACACCTGATAGAATCTTCAGTAATCGCATTACACATCCAATTTTTTCCTTTTTAATTCTTGAGGAAAAAGCTGGCAAGCAGTAGCAGCTTCAGTTGAAGTTTGTAGTGTCCTTTTGGTCGGGGGGGGGGGTGTCCCCACCTTGTCTTAGGAGTGTGGAAAGGGGAGGAGGCCGCCCTGGATGCCCTTTGGCCCTAGCGACTCCTAGGTGTGTGTCCTGGGACCACACAGTCACGTGACAGCCAAGTCCGTGCTGTGCCCCCGCGGCTGCTCTGGATCTGAATGCCTGGTGGTGAGGGTACCAGGCCTGAAACTGCCTCTGCACAGCAGAAAGGACCCCGCTAGCAGCTGGCCTTGCGCTTGTCCTCTTGCCTCTCCTGTGAAGACCCCGAGAGTGCTTATCTGGCTTGTCCCTATTTCAGGCCATCTGTCATATGGGTCCAAAAGAAGGCGTCAGCACCCCATTTTGTATGGATTCCGGGTCTCGCTGGAGTCAGGTGGGGCTGTAGTGTCAGTTGTGGAGGGTGAAGAAGCTGAACCTGGGTACTAACCCCTCACGCTTGCCACAGAACCAGGGCTGCTCTCCCGCAGATGCTTCAGTTGCTACCCACTGTGCGGTGTCTAACCTTCAGCAGGTGCCACCTTGCATCTCTTCTGACCATTGCCATGACTGGGAAGCAACCAGACAGGTAGTTGTTTCCAAGATGAAATAAAGGGGGCACGGTCAGTCATCCTCTCACGATGGGCACAGTGTGTACGAGAGCTAGAAGAGCCCGCTCCCGAAACAGCAGTTGAGGAGAGAGAGGCTTTAGAAAGCTTTGACCTCTTGGGAACTGCCTCAGTAGCTCAAGCTGAGCAGTGTCCCAGGTGAGCTTGCTACCACTAGGGGCACTCAGGAGGTAGTTCCGAAGGATGGTAACGGGAACCTGGCTCACTCAGCCCCCTCTGGAAGGTCTTGGTGGAATTAGTAGGCCCAGGCTTGTTCACACAACAGTGCTGTCCCCACCACACACATCCATTCCCACTTCGTTGAAGCAGCCACTAGGTCTCTTGTCCGAGTGGGTAACACTCCCTGCAGAGGACAGAGAGCGTGGCGCCCATTCAGCTCCCTCCTGCATACCTTTATTAGGATAGACTAGTTAAGAAAATGGTTTCTATGTACTGTATATTTTGTACCTGTTTACACTTCTAATATTGATATAACTGATATTTTGAAAAATGAACAGAAAACATCCTGTTAAAATAAAACCTAACCAGCATCAAGGCAGTTGGTGGATGCCGTCCTTAGACCTGCGTCATTTTCCCTGATGCTTCTAGACCATCATCCTGGGGCATCTGTCAACTTCCTCTACCGCCTCCTGTCGGTGGTCACCTTGGACCAGGGATGGAGGATTCCAGAGAAGCTTGATTCCGTACAGATGAACTGGCTTGTGGAGAGAATCCAAGCACATCCAGTCACTGCCTTTGAACATAAGCATGGTTTATATAATTCAGTTTGAGATGATGCTAGGGAATTCTTGGGAAAACTGAAATATCTAGAAAAGATAATGGGTGTTAGCTGTTTGTCTTCACATCATTTCTTGCCTGGGCAGGTGGCAATGCCTGTAATCACTGTCCTGGTATTGGAGCAAAGTCCCTCCTGTGGCATTTGAGCCAAACCAACACCCATCCTACTCCCTCCCACCCAACAGAGTGCATTGATGTTAATATTTTGCTTCACGTTTTGGTATATTAATCTTTTTTAAAAGTTTAATTATTTTTTTTTATTTGAGAAAGAGGCACAGAGAGAGAATGGACATGCCAGGGCCTCCAGCTGCTACAAATGAAGTCTAGACACATGTGCCACCTTGTGCATCCAGCTTACATGGGTCTTTGGGAATCAGACCTGAGTCTGCCAAGAGTGGTGGTTCATACCTTTAATCCCAGCATTCGAGAGGCAGAGGTAAGAGAATCACTGAGTTCAAGGCCACCCTAAGACAGTAAATTACAGGTCAGCCTGGACTGCAGTGAAACCCTACCTGGAAAAAAAACAAAAAAAAAAAAAAAAACCTAGGCCCTTTGGCTTTGCAGGGAAGCACCTTAACCATTAAGCCATCTCTCCACCCCAGTTATTTTCATCTTTGTCATCTTTTTGTTGTTGTTGTGTTTTGTTTTTTAATTTAAATATTTTTTTATTATTTTTGGAGAAAGAGAGAGAGAGAGAAGAGGAAGACAGAGATGGGCGCCAGCAGTCTCTCAGCTGCTGTAAACGAAATCCCGATGTGTGTGCCCCCTTGTGGTCAAGTGCGGCATTGCACCCCTGCGTCACTTTGCATCTGGCTAAACGTGGGACCTGGAGATTGGAACCGCTGGACATTGGAACCAGCATTCTTAGGCTTAGCAGGCAGGCGCCTTAGCTGCTAAGCCATCTCTCCAGCCCTGTGTTTTGTTTTTTTCACGGTAGGGTCTTGCTCTAGCCTGGGCTGACTTGGAATTCACTATGTAGTCACAAGGTGGCCTCAAACTCACAGCGATCCTCCTACCTCTGCCTCCAGAGTGCTGGGATTAAAGTTGTGCGTCACCACGCCCAGCTGTTTTGGGGTTTTCTAGGAAATGAACATGTGAAGGAAGATGTCATTTCTTTCCTTTGGGGGGCACAGGAATGGGGCACAGAAAAGGGATGGCAGGTCTCTTCCAGGTCTGTGGTGGAGAACCATGATAATGTTTCACTCCCTCTTGTCAACATGACCCTTTTCTGCATTTTCTAGTCCATCTTCCCCACTTGTCTCCCATACTTGGAAGCCAGCAGGCCTGTCTATGGGTCTGCTCAGCTTGTGGTTCCTGTGATGTTCTGTGATGCACCTCCACACTCTGCATGCAAGAATCTGTTAAGCCAGAAACCCAGCTCCGTTCCCTAGTGGACTCGGTCCAGAGCTCAGGTGCCACTTGCTGTGAACACAATATCGGAGCGATGGACTGAGGAGGTGGAGGCTGGCTTCAGATACCCAGAAATAGGAAGATGAGACCTGGCCACGGAAGGGCCAGCTCACTCCACTGTGCAGGCCAAAGCCATGGCCACCCCTTCCTGGGTTTGTCCCCTTATCTTGCCATTAACAAACTACCATCCAGTGGATTCAACTGACAAGTTTGTATGAAACTCTGGAGTCCTCCGAGGCTAAATGTAGGTGTTCAGCTTCAGGGAGAATCTATCTCCCCTCTTCCAACTGCCTGCATTTGGCCTGGTGTACCCTTTACTCGGGAAATCACTGCACCCACTGATTCTGGCATCCCTACTGACCTAACCTCATAAACACCCTTCTTCCTCCCTCCAGATCCTAATCTTTTGGGGAGGGTTGTTTGGTTTGGTTTGGTTGGTTGGATTTTTTTTTGTTGTTTTTGGTTTTTCAAGGTAGGGTCCCGCTCTAGTGCAGGCTGACCTGGAATTCACTGTGTCGTTTCAGGGTGGTCTCAAACTCACAGTGATCCTCCTGAAAGCCTCCCTCAGGATGGTATTACAGGCTCTCTGAGACTCCATATATGTTGTACCACCAAAACCCAAGTAGGGACATCTGAGGCTCATCAGTCATTCCACAGCTCACCCATACTCCACTGCCCACCAGCTGTTGTCTGCTGTCTCCTCTTGTCTCTACTTTTGGTTTTTTGGTTTTTTGGGGGGGTTGGTGTTTTTTTTGGGGGGGGGTTAAGGTAGGGTCTAACTCTAGCCCAGGCTGACCTGGAATTCACTATGTAGTCTCAGGGTGGCCTCGAACTCACAGTGACCCTCCTACCTCTGCCTCCCGAGTGCTGGGATTAAAGGTGTGCACCACCATGCCCGCTTGTCTCTACCTTTATCTGTTCACATTTTTGTTTTTGTCTTCCCAGTACTTCCAAAGGTGACCTCTGTCCCTTCCTCCTACTCTAGTTAGGTGGCAGTACTCCACCATTGTCAAATTCACAGGCAGACTTTATAAAGACAATATGGGCCAAATGCATTTTAACCACAATATCAAGTTTGGCATGGTGGCACATACCTGTAATCTCAGCATCTGGGCGGCAGAGGCAGGAGGACCCCTCCAATTTTAAAGCCAGCCTGGTCTATATAGTGGGTTCGAGGCCAGATTATTATATAGCGAGACGCTGTCTCAATTGTTCTGACCACTTGTAACTATGAGTTGTTTTTTCTTTTTGGCATTCCTCTGTCTCGTTCTTCTGACCCTTAAATCCCTGACTTCCAACTCCAATTCCCTGAGTGACCTTTTTACCTGGGAAATCTGGTCACTATTGCTCCCTGGTTTAAAAGCCTCCTATGCACCTCGTTATCTGCTGGGTAAAATCCAAACTACAGTATGGCACATCTGAACCCTGACAGAAGGGCTCCTTCCTGGTTCTTTCTCCTACCCCACTCCCATCTTGCCCTCTAGACAAACCAAGTCCCTGGCCCTCCCCTGAGCACTTCAGACAATGTCCACCGTCTTCGCCCTGGTCCACCTGGCACACTTGCCCTCGGGTCTTGGCTCAGTGAATCACCCAGCCTATCCCGGTCTCTGCATGTGGAGCTGACACCGCCCTGGCTTCTCCAGACCCCTGCTCAGACTCCATCTGTCTTCTCACCCACTTTTCCTTTGTATATCCGTTAGAGTTGTCTGTTTGGAAACGAGGCATGGGCTTACAAATCATAAGGAGGCCTTTATTCCTTGAGCCATAAACTAGAGTTTCTAATTTTTTTGTTGTTGTTGTTTGTTTTCTGAAGTAGGGTCTCACTCTAGCTCAGGCTGACCTGGAATTCACTATGTAGTCTCAGGGTGGCCTCGAACTCACGATGATCCTCCTACCTCTGCCTCCCGAGTGCTGGGATTAGAGTTTCTGATTTTGGTGTGATTGTCATATTCTTTTAACCCAGAGTATCCTATAATTTACACATGATTATTTAAAAACATTAAAAGCACTGTTTAGCGCCGGGCGTGGTGGCGCACGCCTTTAATCCCAGCACTCAGGAGGCAGAGGTAGGAGGATTGCTGTGAGTTTGAGGCCACCCTGAGACTCCATAGTTAATTCCAGGTCAGCTTGGACCAGAGAGAGACCCTACCTCGAGAAACCAAAAAAAAAAAATAAAAAATAAAAATAAAAATAAATAAAATAAAAGCACTGTTCAGACATGAACTTAATTTCTTAATTCAGACATACACTTAATATCTGCATTATTTAAGTCTAGCACTCGGGAGGCAGAGGTAGGAGGATCGTCATGAGTTCAAGGCCACCCTGAGACTACATAGTGAATTCCAGGTCAGCCTGGGCTACAGTGAAACACTACCTTGAAAAAAAAAAAAAAGTAAAAGGAAATAAGCGCAGATATTGTGAATTGTGTGACCCAAACATCGCTGATGTAAATATCTGGAAATTCTGGATAGGGTGCTTTTTAATAGAGAGCTGAGAGAGGGAACCCCTCCATGCCTGACGTGAAAACAAAAACTCTACACTTACATCTTATGTACACAAGCCCCTGTGGTGCCTACCCGGACCCTGAAGTGTGCTAGGGAGAAAGACATGGCTATGGACCCGAGGCAAGAACTGAAGCCCACAGAAAGCCCATAGAGGCCTTTTCATGAGCTAGGGCACGGTTCAGAATCCCGCACCCTGGCACCAAAACACGACGTAACGTTGGGTCCTCTGGGAAGCAAACAGCTAGCATGAAGTACAAGACATCTGTGGGTGCAGAATGCCTGTGGAAGACCAGAAGAGGAGGAAGCGGGGTGGGGGGGAGGTTACAGGCTCTCAGGCCACAAGACGAGTCGGATACTTATAAAAGGAAAGTGGCAAAGAAGCAGGTTTGGGAAGCTGGAACAGAGCAGAACGCAGACCTAGCAAGACTTCAGCCAGCCAACAAGGGGCTCTGAAGTACCATGCTGTCCATTCACTGAAGGAGGCCTGTGTTGAGCAGAGATGACCAGACCCGGAACACCTAGCTACTCAGGCTGGTTCGTCCTACCCATGAAAACCTAGGCACATCTCACAGATGTTCATATCGCCAGAGCTGTCATCACCTGTACGGCAGCTGAACGTCAAGTCCTGGCACTGAGAGCCAAGTGGACAGCTGCATGGCTTCCACAGATGACAGAAGCCTGTCCCTCTCAAACTGGGCTCAGGGTGCTAGCTGTGGCAAGGGAAGTGTCTTCCTTGAGAACTCAAAACCACAGCTCATTCCTACAAGTACCAGAGGTAGCAGGTTTGGGATTCAAATTTATATTATCTGAGGAGCTGATGAACTGACATAAAAACTGGATGTAGTCGGCCATGGTGGTGTATGCCTTTAATCCCAGCACTCAGGAGGCAGAGGTAGGAGGATTCCCATGATTTTGAGGCCAGCCTGGGTCTACAGAGTGAGTTTCAGGTCAGCCTGGGCTAGAGTGAGACCCAAACCCATGAGGAAAAAAAAAAAAAAAGACAAAACTCGGATGTAGACCAATGACGGCATTTGACAGTATTTAGCTGAAGCAAACTCCGCAGAGTGAAGCCGACCACAAGCCCTGCTCAGTGTATGCTCACAAGCACACCCCACAAAACTAGGGGAATCACAAGGAATCCACCTACATTAATGAAGAGCACAACAGGATTCAGAGTCTTAAAAACGAATTCATGTAACAATATTCCCAAAGAGATACCATGAAAAGATGTACCAGGACTTTCCCTCATGAAGCCCCCTCCCAGCTTGGGAGGGGGCTCTCTCAGTTTGGAAGCTTTTCTGTTTTATTTGTACTCTCTCTTCCTTCTACACTGTCTAAAAGCAAATCATGGGTTGGAGAGATGGCTTAGTGGTTAAGCGCTTGCCTGTGAAACCTAAGGACCCCAGTTCAAGGTTCGATTCCCCAGTACCCGCGTAAGCCAGATGCACAAGGTGGTGCATGCATCTGAAGTTCGTTTGCAGTGGCTGGAGTCTCTGGTGTACCCATTCTCTCTCTCTCTCTCTCTGCCTCTTTCTCTCTCTCTCTCTCAAATAAATAAATAAAAATAAACAAATTTAAAAGTAAATCATAATTTATCCTTCAAAAATAAAAAGAGGGGCTGGAGAGATGGAGATATGGCTTATGCCTGCAAAACCAAAGAATGCTGGTTCAACTCTCCAGGACCCACGTAAGCCAGATACACAAGGGGGCACATGCATCTGGAGTTCATTTGCAGTGGCTGGAGATCCTGGCAAATCCATTCTCTCTTTCTCTCTCCCTCTCTCTCTTTCCCTCTTTCTCTCTCTCAAATAAATAAAATATTTAAAAAAAAAAAAGAAAGAAAGAAAAAGAGACTAGGCATGGTGTTGCATGCCTTTAATCCCAGCACTTGGGAGGCAGAGGTAGGAGGATCACCATGAGTTCGAGGCCACCCTGAGACTACATAGTGAATTCCAGGTCAGCCTGGGCCCGAATGAGACCCTGCCTCAAAAAACCAAAAAACAAGAAAGAAAGAAAGAAAGAAAGAAAGAAAGAAAGAAAGAAAGAAAGAAAGAAAGAAAGAGAGAGAGAGAAAGAAAGAAAGAAGGAAGAAAAGAGCTAGAAAGATGGCTTAGCAGTGAAAAGCACTTGCTTGCAAAGCCTGACTGTCTGGGTTCTATTCCCAGTACCCATGTAAATCCAGTGCATGCAACTGGAGTTCATTTGCAGCTGCTAGAAGCCTGGTACACCAGTCCCCTACCCCTGTTTGAAAAAAAAATTTTTAAGAAATAATTTATTATTTGAAAAAAAAGAGGGGACTTCCCGCTAAGATGGCAGCATACTAGCCATACCAAAGCAGCCGGGGGAAGGAAACAAACAGAAACACAGCAAAATATTTTCAAGTGAAGGTGTATAAGTTATCAGAGAAGGAGGAGAGACCAAGATCTTCCAGACAGAAGGAAACCAGCCAGAATCCCACCGAGGTGCCAACAGCCCCAATCCTCAAGCCCGCCCACCCAGAGCAGCAGGAGCAGAAACAAGGTAAGGGGGTTTTCCACTCATATCATCCTCTTCGCAAAGGCAAGAAACCTGAAGGGGAAGACAGCAGAGACCAGCTGAGCAGCTGCTGAAGAACACAAACGGGACCAGGTGAGCAGCTCCAGTAACTCCAGGCACCCTGCAAAATCTTCCATCCCCCAACATCTGGAGAACTCATTCACTCCCAGCTGCCTGGAACCGAGAGGGACCAAGGGGCCGTCAGCACTGGTGAGATTGGAAGCCATCCCAAAAGGTAACAGGACCTTCTTATACAAAGCCAGATACATAGGTACATAGGCCTGTGCTAGAAGTGCTAATCTCTGTCCATGTCAGGAAAGGTTATGTATTACATTTGAATGATACATTCTTGGTTGGCTTTACCCTTATCAAATACGCTGTATTTTGGTGCTGACTATGGTTAACTTTGACATTTCCTGATTTTTAGGGCTTCTGTCTTTTTCCCATGTCACTATTGGGGGCAGGGACTGACTGTCCCCAGGCTGACTTAGAACCCATTTCAGACTAGAAATCTCAGCCTCCTACTTGACAGGATTAAGGGTGTGGAAAACACACCCTAAGGGACTTTGGCTTTACTAGAGTATCTGTTTAGTTTAATCCCCATGGTTGTATGAATACTCTGCTGTGTTTTTTTAAAGATTTTTAAAATTTAATTAATTTATTTATTAGAAACAGAGAGAGAGTGAGAATAGTCATGCCAAGACCCCCAGCCACTGCAAACGAACTCCAGACACACACACCACCATGTGCATCTGGCTTTATGTGGGACCTGGAGAATCGAACTGGGGTCCTTAGGCTTCACAGGCATATGCCTTAATCGCTAAGTCATCCCTCTAGTCCTTTGTGCTGGTTTTGATTGAATGTCTACATTGATCAGTTGAATTTTAGAATTTGCCAGTAATCTGCTCTGCCCAGTCTACTACAATACTTGAATAGCAAGCAAACTCAACACTTAGGGTCACTTCTGCTGTTTCTCTTGGAGTTTAAGAGCTTCACCTGGAAGCCAGGTATGATGGCACATGACTTTGATCCCAGCACTTGGGGGCCAGAGGTAGGAGGATTGCAGTGAGTTTGAAGCCACCCTTAGAATACAGAGTGAATTCCAGGTCAGCCTGGGCTAGAGTGAGACCCTACCTCGAGAAGAAAAAAAAAAGCTACACCTGGCACCTTAAACTGCTACACTGAAGATATATAAAGTCAGATTTACACAGCTAAGAACACTGCACAGAATTAGTAAACCAAAGCATCAAATTAATTCAAGATGCAAAAATCTCTATATTATAATACAAGAAACACAAAAAAATCAAGACAATACCACCCCACCAAAAACTACAAATCCATCCTCCAGTGAGACTGCTTTAGATGAAATGCCTGACAAAGATTTCAAAAACATGACTATATCTATGTTCAAAGAAATCAAAGGAATCAAAGAAGAAAACCAACTTGAGAAGGAATCCCAAGAAAACAAAGGAAAGCAACTTAATGAAATAAGTAGGGCAATACAAAACATGAGTAAGGAAATAGAAATAATGAAAAAATACCAATCAGAAATACTAGAAATGAAAAACAGAAAACTCTGTAGAAAGTGTCACCAGTAGAATGGGTGAAGGAGAGAACAGAATATCTAGACTAGAAGACCAGATGACAGGCCTAATACAATCCAACAAAGAGAAATACAAGCTAATAGGAAGGTATGAATGGGAATTTCAAGATATTCAGGACATGATGAAAAGATCAAACATAAGAATTCAGTGAATAGTAGAAGAAGAATTTCATTCTAAAGGCATAACAGGTATTTTTAACAAAATCATAGAAGAAAATTTTCCCAAGTAGGGAAAGTGATGCCAATACAGATACATGAAGCCTATAGAATGCCAAACAGACAAAATCAGGAAAGAACCTCTCACTGCCATATTATAATTAAACTACAAAACACATAAGCCAAAGAAAAGATATTGAAAGCAGTTAGAGAGAAAAATCAAAGGCAAGCCCATCAGGATAACAGCAGATTACCCAAAACAAACTTTAAAAGCCAGAAGGGCTTGGAATGAATGATGTATTCCAAGTTCTGAAAGATAACAACTGTCAACCAAGATTACTTTATCCTACAAAGCTATGCATTCAAATAGACAGAAATATGGACATTCCACAACAAAAGCAGACTAAAGGAATGTTTGAAGACAAAACCAGCTCTACAGAAAATACTTGAAAGGATTCTCCATGCTGAAGAGAAAGAAAAGCACACACATAAGGAACCTGGAAAAAACAACCATTCTCAAATACTGGTGACTACAAGAGAGCAAAGGTAAAACCGGAGAACTACAAAACAAGAAAAATGGCAAAAATACATACACGCCTTTCAATAATAATGGCCTCAATGCTCCAACCAAAAGACACAGGTGGGCTGGAGGGATGGCTTAGCGGTTAAGGTGTTTGCCTGCAAAGCCAAAGGACCCTGATTCAACTCCCCAGGATCCACGTTAGCCAGATGCACAAGGGGGTGCATGCATCTGAAGTTCATTTGCAGTGGCTAGAGGCCCTGGCATGCCCATTTTTTTTCTCTCTCTGTCTCTCTCTCTCCTCTCCCTCTTTCTCTATCAAATAAATTAAATTAAATTAAATTATTTTCTAAAAAAGACAGGTTTGCAGACTGGGTTAAAAAGCAGGATCCTTCAATTTATTGCCTCCAAGAAACTCACCTTTCCACAAAAGATGGACACTGTCTTAGGGTGAAAGGCTGGAAAACTGTGTTTCAAGCTAATGGGACTAGAAGACAAGCAGGTGTTATTATCCTAATATCTGACAGGGAAGACTTCAGACCAACATTAGTTAGGAAAGATAAAGAAGGTCACTTTATTTTTTATTTTTATTTTATTTTTTATTTTTAATTATTTATTTTTTTGATTTTTCAAGGTAGAGTCAAACTATAGTCCAGGCTGACCTGGAATTCACTATGCAGTTGATTAAAGGAACACTCCAACAGGAGGACATTACAATCCTAAACATATATGCACCTAACATGAGGGCTGCCAACTTCATCAAACAAACACTATTAGAACTAAGGTCACAGATAACACAGTTGTAGTGGGTGACTTCAACACCCCACTCTCATCAAATGACAGGTCATCCTGGCAAAAATAGAGATGCATCTGTATTAAATGAGGTCCTAGAACAAATGGACCTAACAGATATCTACAGAACATTCCATCCAAAAGCTACAGAATACACATTCTTTTTAGCAGCACATGGAACATTCTCTCTAAAATAGACCGTATATTAGGACACAAAGCAAATCTTAACAAATACAGGAAAACTGAAATAATTTCTTGCACTCTATCTGATCACAATGGGATCAAACTATAAGTCAATAGCAAGAAAAGCTATAGAGCCTACACAAACTCATGGAAACTAAGCAGTACACTCCTAAATGATGAATGGGTCAATGAAGAAATAAAGAAGGAAATCAAAAAATCCATGGAGTCAAATGATAACGAGAACACAACATACAAAAACCTTTGGGACACAATGAAGGCAGTCCTAAGAGGGAAATTTATAGCTTTAAGATCCTATATTAAGAAATTAGAAAGAAGCCAGGCGTGGTGGCACACGCCTTTAATCCCAGCACTCGGGAGGCAGAGGTAGGAGGATCGCCGAGAGTTTGAGGCCACCCTGAGTCTATATAGTGAATTCCAGGTCAGCCTGAGCCAGAGTGAGACCCTACCTCGAAAAACCAAAAAAAAAAAAATAGAAAGGCTGGGATGACCCAAAAGGCAACATAGTGCTGAGAAGAAGGGATGGAGGAGTGCCCAGCACTGAAACATCTCTGTCACACCCTCCAAGGCTCAGGCGGAAGAGGGGGCGGATAGAATTGAAGAGCCAAAAGAAGGGTACGACTCCTTACAATGCAACTGTCCAGACAGAAATTAGCCTTGATATCCATGATCTTGCAGTGCCTAGCAATACCTTCGCAAGACCCTCATAATAGAAGAAAAAGATGATGACATCAAATTAAAAGAGAGACTAATGGAGAGAGGGACGGGATATGATTGGAGTTCTAAAAGGGTATGGGGGCAGGGGAGGGAAATATCATGCATTTTTATATGTAAGTATAGAAGTTGTCAATAAAAAAATTTTTTAAAGAAATTAGAAAGGTTACAAGTAAACAACTTAATGCTTTGCCTTAAGACCTTGGAAGAAGAATAAGGCAAACCGAAAATCAGTAGACAGGAAGAAACAATAAAGATTAGGGCAGAAATTAATGAAATAGAAACCAAAAACACAATCCAAAGAATCAATGAAACAAAGAGTTGGTTCTTTGAAAGGGCAAACAAGATTGATAAACCCTTAGCAAATCTAACCAAAAGAAAGAGAGAGGAGACACGAATTAATAAAATTTAAGATGAAAAAAAGCACCATCACAGCAGATAACAGAGAAATTCAAAAAATCATAGGGACATACTATAAGAACATATACTCCACTAAGTTTGAAAATCTGAAAGAAATGGATGATTTCCTTGATTCATATGACCTACCTAAATTAAATCAAGGTGAGATAAACCACTTAAATAGACCTATAATAAGTACAGAGATCCAAGCAGTTATTAAAAGAAAAAACTCCCAACTAAAAAACATCCAGGCCCAGATGGATTCACTGGTGAATTTTACAAGACCTTCATAGAAGAACTAACACCACTGCTTCTCAAACTCTTCCATAAAATAGGAAAGGAAGGAATCCTACAAAACTCCTTCTATGAACCCAGCATCACCCTAATACCAAAACCAGACAAAGACTGAACAAAAAAAAAAGAAATAAAGAAAATTACAGACTCCCTCATGAACATAGATGCAAAAATTCTCAACAAAATATTGGCAAACAGAATACAAGAATATATCAGAAAGATCATTCACCCCAACCAAGTAGGCTTTATCCCAGAGATGCAGGGATGGATCAACATACGCAAATCAATAAATGTAATACATTATATAAATGGACTGAAGGACAAAAATCACATGATCACCTCAATAGATGCCCAAAAACATTTGACAAAATCCAACATCCCTTCATGATAAAAGTCCTATAGAAACTGGGAATAGAAGGAACATATCTCAACATAATAAAGGCTATTTATGACAAACCTACTGCCAACATAATGATAAATGGAGAAAACTTGAAGCTTTTCCACTAAAATCAGGAACAAGATAAGGGTGTCCACTGACCCTACTTTTATTGAATATAGTCCTGGAAGTCTTAGCCATAGCAATAAGGCAAGAGACACACATAAAAGGGATATAAATTGGAAGGGAAGAGATCAAGTTATCATTATTTGCAGATGATGATTCTATACATAAAGGACCATAAAGACTCTACCAGCAAAACTGTTAGAGCTGATAAACACCTATAGCCATATAGCAGGATACAAAATAAACACACAGAAATCAGTAGCCTTCCTATATGCTAACAACAGACATGCAGAAAATGAAATCAGAGAATCACTCCCATTGACAATTGCATCAAAAAAAAATTAAAGTACCTTGGCATAAACCTAACCAAGGAAGTGAAGAATCTCTACAATGAAAACTTTAAAACACTCAAGACAGAAATTGCAGAAGACACTAAGAAATGGAAAGACATCCCTTGTTCTTGGATTGGAAGAATCAATATTATGAAAATGGCAATCTTGCCAAAAGTAATCTGCACATTTAATGCAATCCCCATCAAAATGCCAATAGCATTCTTCAAGGAAATAGAAAAAAAATCCTAAAATTGATTTAGAAGCACAAAAGCCTCGAATACCTAAAATAATTTTAAGCAACAAAAATAAGGCTGGTGGTATCACCAGACCTGATTTTAACCTATATTACAGAACCATAGTAACAAAACCAGCATGGTACTGGCAAAAAAAAAAAAAAAAAAAAAAAAAAAAAAAAAAAAAAAAAAAAAAACAGACATGTAGATCAATGGAACAGAATTGATGACCCAGATGTAAGTCCGGATAGCTACAGCCACCTGATCTTTGCAAAAATGCTAAAAATACTCATTGGAGAAAAGACAGTGTCTTCAGCAAATGGTACTGGGAAAACTGTATATGTATCTGTAGAAGTATGAAAAATAAATAGATCCTTATCTCTCTCCATGCACAAGAATTAAGTCCAAATGGATCAAAGACCTTAATATCACATCCAAAACTCTGAAACTCCTAAAGGAAAAAGTAGGGGAAACCCTTCAACATATTGGCCTTGGCAAAAACTTTCTGAATATAACCCCAGTTTCTCAGGAAATAAAACCACAGATCAATCGCTGGGACCTCATGAAATTACAAAGCTTTTGTACAGCAAAGGACACTGTGAATAGAGCAAAGAGGCAACCTACAGAATGGGAAAAAATCTTTGCCAGCTATACATCTGACAGGGGATTAATATTTAGGATATACAAAGAATTCAAAAAACTAAATAATAGCTGGGTATAGTGGTACATGCCTTTAATCCCAGCACTTGGGAGGCAGAGGTAGGAGGATTGCTGTGAGTCTGAGGCCACCCTGAACCTACAGAGTGAATTCCAGGTCAGCCTGAGCTAGAATGAGACCCTATCTCGAAAAATCACCCCCCTAAAAAAACTAAATAATAAGGGGCCAGGTGTGGTGGATCATGCCTTTAATCCCAGCACTTGAAAGGCAGAGGTAGGAGGATAGCTGTGAGTTCAAGGTCAGCCTGAGACTACATAGTGAATTTCAGGTAGCCCTACCTAGAATAAAACATAAAAAATCTAAATAATAAGAAATCAAATAACCCAATTAAAAAATGGGCTATGGAACTAAATAGAGAGCTCTCAAAAGAAATACAGATGGCATATAATCATCTAAAAAAATTCTACATCCCTAGCCATCAGGGAAATGAAGATTAAAACTACTTTGAGATTCCATCTTGCTCTTGTCAGAATGGCTACCATCATGAAAACAAATGACAATAAATGCTGGTGAGGATGCAGAAAAAGAGAAACCCTTCCACACTGTTGGTGAGAATGCAATCTGGTACAGCCATTGGGAAATCAGTATGGAGATTTCTGAGACAGCTAAAAATAGATTTATCATATGATCCAGGTATAGCACTCCTAGGCATATATTCTAAGGACTCATCTCACTACCTTAGAGATACTTGCTCAACCATGTTTATTGCCACTCTATTCACAATAGCTAGGAAATGGAACCAGCCTAGATGTCCCTCAACTGATGAGTGGATAATGAAGATGTGGTACATTTACACAATGGAGTTCTACTCGGTGGTAAAGAAAAATGAAAGTATGAAATTTGCAGGGAAATGGATGGATCTGGAAAGGATTTTACTAAGTGAGTAACCCAGGCCCAGAAAGCCAAACATCACATGTTTTTTTCTCATATGTGGATCCTAGCTACAAATGATTGGACTTCTGTATGAGTTGGAATAAAACTCAGTAGCAGAAGCCAGTAAGCTAGAAAGGGGATATAAAGGGAATAGAAAGGGAGGAGGGAGACTTAATAGGATGGTATTGTATATATGTAAGTAGAAGAACAGATTAATGGGGGTGAAAAGGCCTAAGTGAAGTCAGAGAAAGAGATTGAGTAAAGGAAAGGTGGGGGAAGTGCTAATCAAAATCTAAGAGAGTGCTGTGTGGTGGCACATGCCTTTAATCCCAACACTCAGGAGGCAGAGGCAGGAGGATCACCATAAATTCGAGGCCACCCTGAGACTACATAGCGAATTCCAGGTCAGCGTGGGCTACAGCGAGACTCTACCTCGAAAAACAAAACAAACAAACAAACAAACAAATCTGGGCTGGAGAAATGGCTTATCGGTTAAGATGTTTGCCTGCAAAGCCAAAGGCTCCTGGTTTGACTCTCCAGGACCAGTGTAAGCCAGATGCACAAGGAGGCGCATGCATCTGGAGTTCATTTGCAGTGGCTGGAGTCCCTGGCATTCCCATTCTCTCTCTCCCTCTTTCTCTCTCTCAAATAAAAAAATATATTTTAAAAAAATCTAAGAGGGTATGAATAAGTCATATTGACACCTACTTTTTTGGACAATAGAACACCCAGAAGCCAAAAATTGTTACTAGAAAATTTTCGGTGCCAGGGATAGGATACGTTCCAGTGAATTGTTGGCCAGGAGGTACCTTATGCCCCCAAAACATTACACACTATCACAAAGGCTCTTGATTTCCTACCAAGAATAGATGGTAAGACCCTATTGCTGAAGACTCCACATACTTGGGCCGCAAGGTCACTAAGAAATCCTGCTGGAGCTGAGCTGAAAACCTCCTCCATGTAGACCAGCTTACAGAAAGCTGGAAAGAGCTATGCTGCATGCAGTTCAATGAGAAAGAGAAAAATCACCAGTGAAGATACTCAATAGTGGACATTGCAAACCCTAAATTTGTCCAGCCAGGCCAAATGAACCAATGTGTGCAATAGTGGCGTGTCTGTTATGGGGGAAAACAACCACTCCCTAATTGGACTAGAGGCCCACTCCACAGGACGGAATACATGCCTGATACTGAAAACCTATAACAGGGTTAGTCATGAGCCCTAGGGGTGTAACATCTGCTAGTGTCTGGCTAAATGTATATACTATGCTCACCAAACTGCCCAGTAAGCATGCAAGCATGGGTCCTTAGGCTTCTCAGGCATGTGCCTTAACTGCTAAGCCATCTCTCCAGCCCTATAAAAGAGATTTTTATATTCTTCTCAAGTATTTACAAAGAGACCTGGAGCCGGGCGAGGTGGAGGTGGCACACCTTTAATCCCAGCACTCTGGAAGCAGAGGTAGGAGGATCACTGTGAGTTCAAGGCCACCCTGAGACTACATGGCGAACTCCAAGTCAGCCTGGGCTACAGTGAATCCCTACCTCAAAAAAAAAAAAAAAAAAAGAAAAGAAAAGAAAAGAAAAGAAAAGAAAAGAAAAGAAAAGAAAAGAAAAGGGAGGGGGAGGGAGGGAGAGAAGGGAAGGGAAGGGAAGGAAATGAGGCCTGGGTGTGGTGATACACTTCCATAACCACCGCACTTGAGAGGTGAAGGCAGGAGAATCAGGAGTACAAGGTCATCCTGAGCTACACGGAGTTGGATGCTAGCCTGGACTGCATGAGTAGACCCTTGTCTCATTTTTTTAAAAAATTTTTTTAAAGCAGGAAAAATTTACAAAAATGGCTGCAAAGCAAATCACAACAAATTACAAATAACCTACTTGATTCAGACTGCTTTTTAAAATCACAATGTAGCCGGGCGTGATGGCGCACGCCTTTAATCCCAGCAGTCGGGAGGCAGAGGTAGGAGGATCGCCGTGAGTTTGAGGCCACCCTGAGAATACAGAGTGAATTCCAGGTCAGCCTGAGCTAGAGTGAAACCCTACCTCGAAAAACCAAAAATAAATAAATAAATAAAATAAAATCACAATGCAATCAAATCAAATTCGAAGTAACTAGCAAAATTATATACATTGTATGTAAATATATATGTATATATACTTAAGTATATAAACATATATTAAATAATATACATACATATTCAGTAGTAGGATTTTTTTTTTTTTTTTTTTTTTTTTTTTTTTTGGTATCACTCTGGTCCATAAACATATATTAAATAATATCCTCCTACCTCTGCCTAGTGCATATTCAGTAGTAGGAATTTAATCCAGGGCTTGCATATGTGAGGCAAGTGCTCTACCAATGAGCACTGTCCTCAGCTCTACAAAATGCTGTTTTAGAGAGAATAACCAGAAGCCAGGCCTGGTGACACATGCCTTTAATCCCTAGAGGCAGAGACAGAAGGAACTCTGTGAATTTGAGGCCAGCCTGGGGCTATACAGTGAATTTCAGGTCAGTCTGAACTAGACTGAGACTGTACCTTGAAAAGGAGAGAGAGAAGCTGGGGAGGGGAGGTGCACGCCTTTAATCCCAGCACTTGGGAGGCAGAGGTAGGAGGGTCACCATGAGTTTGAGGCCACCCTGAAACTACAGTGAATTCTAGGTCAGCCTGAGCTAGAGTGAGACTCTACCTTGGAAAAAAACAAAGAAGAAGAGGAGGAGGAGGAGGAGAAGGAGGGGGAGAAGAAAGAGAGAGAGAGAGAGAAAATAATAAATAATCACTTATTGAAGAAACTATAAGACATTTAATAATTTAACACTAGGTTTTGGACTAATTCTTAATTTAGTTCATAACAAAATTTCAGCTAATCATACAATACTCATTTATTTAGATGTGAAAGTCTTATAAGATCAGACAAGCCTTCCTAACCAAATCTAATATTTTAATAGACTCGGGCATTTTTAAAAATGTTTTATTTATTTATTTGAGAGAGAGAGAGAGAGAGGCAGAGAGAGAAAGGATGGGCATGCCAGGGCCTCCAGCCACTGGAAATAAACTCCAGACATGTGCACCACCTTGTGCAGCTGGCTTTATGAGGGTACTGGGGAATCGAAGTCTTTAAACTTTGTAGACAAGCAACTTAACCACTCAGCCAGCCCCCAAATCTTTTATTTTATTTTATTTATTTGCGTGGGGGGGGCATGTCAAAGGCCTCTTGCCACCAGATACTTGCTCCATTTTGTATATCTGGTTTACATGGGCAGCTTGGGAATTGAACCAGGTCTGGCAGATATTGAAAGCAAGCACCTTTGACTGCTGTGCCACCTGCCTATACAGAATTTAATGCTTATGTGTACACTTTGTAATGTTGAGGGGGAAAATATGCCAAGACTATACAATTATAGAAATAAGTTCCTGGGCTGGAGAGATGGCTTAGTGGTTAAGGCACCTGCCTGCTAAGCCTAAGAACGTCAGTTCCAATCTCCAGGTCCCACATTTAGCCAGATGCAGTGATGCAAGGGTGCAATGCCACACTTGACCACAAGGGGGTGCATGCATATGGATTTCGTTCGCAGCAGCTGAGAGGCTGCTGGCGCGCCCATCTCTATCTGTCTTCCTCTCTCTCTCTCTCTCAAAAAAAAGAAAGAAAGAAAGAAAGAAGTTCCTATTAAACACGTAATTATATGAAACAAAATACTAAGAAATAGAGATAATTTGGGCTGGAGAGATGGCTTAGTGGTTGAGGCTCTTGCTGGCAAAACCAAAGGACTCAGGTTCGATTCCCCAGTACCCATATACAGCCAGATACACAAGGTGGTGTATGAGTCTGAAGTCCCTTTGCAGTGGCTAGAGGCCCTAACATAGCCATTCTCTCTATCTGCCTCTTTCTCTCTCTCTCAAATAAATAAATAAATAAATAAATAAAATTTTTTAAAAAGAAAGAGAGAGCTGAGCATGGTGGCACTCGCCTTTAATCCCCGCACTCGGGAGGCAGAGGGAAGCAGAGGTAGGAGGATCACCATGAGTTCGAGGCCACCCTGAGACTACATGGTGAGTTTCAGTTCAGCCTGGGCTAGAGTGAGATCCTACCTCAAAAACCCAATAAATAAATAAATAAAAATAAATTTAAAAAAATAAAAAAGAAAGAGAGAAAACTAAACTGCGGCAATATGCCACAGGGGATGCATTCCAGGCCCCCATCAGATGCTTGAAACCTCAGATTGTCCTGAACCCTATACAGTCATCTTTTGGTACCCATGGAGACTTGTTTCGGGACCCCCTGCATACCAAAACCCAAAAATCCTCGGGGCCCTTATCTAAAATATGGTGACATTTGCACAGAACCTATGAGCATCTGCTTGTGAGCTTAAGTTGTCAGTAGATTACTTGTATGTAATATACATAAATGTTCTACAAATACTTGCTGTATTATCCAGGAAATAATGACAAGGAAAACTTCTGTACTTATTCTGCACAGAGACAACTTTTAAAAATATTTGGGGGGCGACTAGGGAAATGGCTTAGCAGTTAAGGAGTTTGCCTGGGAAGACTAATGACTCTGGTTCGATTCCCCAGGACCCATGTAAGCCAGATGCACAAGGGGGTACATACGTCTGGAGTCCGTTTGCGGTGGCTGGAGGCCCTGGCATGCCCATTCTCTTTCTCTGTATCTGCCTCTTTCTCTCCCTCTCTCTCAAATAAATAAATATATTTTAAAATAAAATAATTAAAAATAAAATAATTAAAAATAAAATATTTTGGGGGGACTCGAGAGGCAGAGGTAGGAGGATCACCATGAGTTTGAGGCCACCTTGAGAATACAGAGTGAATTCCAGGTCAGCCTGTGCTAGAGTGAGACCCTACCTCAAAAAAATATATGGTCTGGAGAGATGGCTTAGTGGTTAAGGCACTTGCCTGCAAAGCCAAAGGACCCAGGTTCAATTCCCCAGGACCCATTTAAGCCAGATGCACAAGGTGACGCACACATCTGGAGTTTGTTTGCAGAAGTTAGAGGCCCTGGTGCATCCATTCTCTATCTGCCTCTCTCAAATAAATAAACAAAATATTTAAAAGTACTGATAAAATAGAGCAATTATAATGATTATATATAATGATTATTTATAATGAATTATAATAAAATTGCTGGCTTCACTACTCTCCATGACTAGGGCCATTACTTAGTAAAATAAAAGCTATTTTAGGGGCTGGAGAGATGGCTTAGCGGTTAAGGTGTTAGACCCACATAAGCCAGACGCACGAGGGGGCACATGCGTCTGGAGTCTCTCTCTCTCTCTCTGCCTCTTTCTCTCAAGTAAATAAATAAATACAATATATTTTTAATAAAAAAGCTATTTGAATACAAGCCTGTAATACTACTTCAGCCAATCAAACAATGAAGAGGGGCTGGGTCCCATCCTGAATAGGACAGCTCATCACAATATTTAGAATGGTGCATAATTTAGCCTATAAAATATCTTAGTTTTCCGGGTGGTGGCGCACGCCTTTAATCCCAGCACTTGGGAGGCAGAAGTAGGAGGATTGCCGTGAGTTCGAGGCCACCCTGAGACTACATAGCTAATTCCAGGTCAGCCTGGACCAGAGTGAGACCCTACCTTGAAAAACCAAAAAAAAAAAAATTTTAGTTCTGCAATTTTCCGTGTAACATCTGTGGAACACAGCTCACCATAAATAACTGAAGCCATAGATAAGGGAACTACAGTTGTCCTATATCCTTGAGTTCTGCACCTGCAGATTCAACCAATCTTGAGTTGAATATATTTAGAAAAAAATTATGTCTGCATTGAACTTATGTCTATGCTTTTCCTGTCATTAGTTCCTAAACAGTACCATTTATTTATTTATTTTTAAATATATTTTATGTATTTATTTATTTGAGAGAGAGAAAGTGGGAGAGAGAGAGAGAGAATGGATACACCAGAGCCTCCAGCCACTGCAAATGAACTCCAAATGCATGCATCCCCTTGTGCATCTGGCTAACATGGGTCCTGGAGAATTGAACTGGGGTCCTTTGGCTTTGCAGGCAAAGGCCTTAACCGCTAAGCTCTCTCTCCAGCCCCCATATATTTATTTAAATAACATTCAGACTGTTTCAGAGACTATAATGACCTACTAATGATTTTATAGGGTATGGGGGAATTGCATAGACTATATTCAAATACTATGCTATTTTTTGTTTGTTTGTTGAGGTAGGGTCTCATTCAAGCCCAAGCAGACCTGGTACTCAGTCTGTAGTCCCAGGCCGGACTCAAACTCAAAGTGATCCTCTTACTTCTGCCTCCCAAGTGCTGGGATCAAAGGCGTGCATCACCACACCCAGTCAGTGTATGCTATTTTATTATTTTTATTATTTTATTTATTTTTGGAGAGAGACACAGAGAGAGAGGGAGAGGGAGACAGATAGAGATGGGTGCACCAGCAGTCTCTCAGCTGCTGTGAACGAAGTCCAGATGTGTGCGCCCCCTTGTGGTCAAGTGAGGCATTGCACCCTTGCATCACTTTGCATCTGGCTAAATGTGGGACCTGGAGATTGGAACCCGGTTCTTAGGCTTAGCAGGCAGGCGCCTTAGCTGCTAAGCCATCTCTCCAGCCCAGTATATGCTATTTTATATAAGGGACTTGAGTAAGCTTCAGAAGTCCTGAACCAATCCCCTCCTAGATACCAAAAAACATGCAATGTCTAACACAGGTGTTGGTAAGAAAATCTACTGTAAGGTCATTGTGATGTAAAGTGGTATTATAGTTGATGTGAAGCACAGTTAAAATTAAAGATCTAACCAGGGGCTGAGTGCAGTGGCACACACCTTGAATCCCAGCACTCAGAAGGTAGGAGCATTGCTGTGAGTTCGAGGCCAGCCTGAGACTACATAGTGAATTCCAGGTCAGCCTGGGCTACATCGAGACCCTGCCTCGGAAAAAAAAAAAATCTAACCAGCTGTGGTGGCTATGATGGCACACCTGTAATCCCAGCACCCAGGGGACAGAGGCAGGAAATAAAGGCTGGGGATTTGGCTCAGCGCTAGGTAGAACAGTTGCATAACATGTAGGAAGCTCTGGCAAATAAACAGCAAATAAACACAATCACGTCAGTAATTATACTAAATTTTTGCTGATAAGATTAGTAACCAGAACTTTAAAAAAATGAGTGATTTTAAATATTTTTATTTACTGGTAAGGAAAGAGAGAGAGAGAGAGAGTGAGTGTGTGTGCTTGTGTGTATGGGTGCACCAGGGCCTCTTGTCCCTGCAAACAAACTCGAGATGCATGAGCCACTTTGTGAATCTGGCATTATGTGAGTACTGGGGAATTGAACCTGGGTCGGCAGGCTTCATGAGCAAGTGCCTTTAACTAGTAAGCCATCTCTCCAGCCTAAAAGATTTATTTTATGTGACAGTAGAAATAAGAGAGAAGAGCCGGGCGTGGTGGCACATGCCTTTAATCCCAGCACTCAGGAGGCAAGGTAGGAAGATCTTCATGAGTTCAAGGCCACCCTGAGACTACATAGTGAATTCCAGGTCAGCCTGGCCAGAATGAGACCCTAACTTGGGGAAAAAGAAAGAAAGAAAGAAAGAAAGAAAGAAAGAAAGAAAGAAAGAAAGAAAGAAAGAAAGAAAGAAAGAAGAGAGAGAGAAGGAGGGAGAGAAGGAGGGAGGGAAGGAGGGAGGGAGGGAAGAAGGAAGAAAGGAAGGAAGGAAAGAGAAGAAAAGCAGAGAGCTAGAAAGATGGCTCAGCAGTTAAGGCACTTGTTTGCAAAGCCCAACCACCCAGGTTCAATTCCCCAGGACGCATGTAATACCAGATGCACAAAGTGTTGAAGGCATCTAGAGTTCATTTTCAGTGGCTGGAGGCCCTGGTGCACCCATTCTCATTCTCCCTCTTCTCTCTCTGCTTGCAAATATATATATATATACATATATATATTTATATATATAAAAATATATATATGTATATATATTTAAAATCAGAAAAGCTCCCAAGCTAAGGGGGATACTCCCAGCTAGGAGGGGTCCCAAGAACGAAAATCTGAGAAATCCCAATAACCCCAAAACTTTTTATAAGACAGTTACATATCAGTAGAAAAATATGCCACAGGGCTGGAGAGATGCCTTGGCAGTTAAGGCGCCTGCCTGCCAAGTCTAAGAACACCGGTTCTAATCTCCAGGTCCCACGTTTAGCAGGTCACAAAAAGTGGCAAGGACGCAATGCTGCACTTGCCCACAAGGGGGCACACGCGTCTAGAGTTCGCTCACTGCAGTTGAGAGGCCGCTGGCGTGCCCATTCTCTCTCTCTCTAGCTCTCTCTCTCTCAAAAAAGAAAAAGAAAAGAAAAATATGCAACAGAACAAAGGATATGAACTGGAAATCACAAGGGAAGAAACCCAATGTTGGTACTGTAAATAGGAAGATATGGTCAACTTCCTTAATCAGGGAAACTCGAATGTAAATGCAAATGAAAATTAGGAGTTACCATTTCCCACTCAAGTTGGCAAACAGTTTCAAAGTCCCTTATCAGTTAAGTGTTGGCCAGGATTTGAAAACAGGAAGTTATATATACATTGTTGGGGGGGGGGAGGGTAAGTGGGGACCATCTCTAGTGAGCAGTTGGAAGCCTGCGAAAGTTGAAGAAGCCCCTCTCCCCCACATTGCAGGCCCTGGGCCATCTCCCGAAGAGCACAAGACATGTATGCAAGTGTCCTGGTGGCAGTTTTGTTTTCATTCCCTTCATGGGAGGGGGGGGGGGAAGAAACTGTAGTTTAAGTATGAATGAAATGCTAGATAGTGGTTAAAATGAATGAACCCGATAGTCATATTTACACGTAACTATATCTGTAAAGTTATGGCAGGGGGAGGGGGAAGGCAAGTTGCAATAGGATATGAGCTCAACGATATTCACGTGAAGAACACCAACACCAGTAGCATGCCATTGCTTGTGGAAGCACACACATGGGTAACTGGATAAACGTAGCGGGGAGAAACAGGGACAAGATACCACAGCCCTGGCTTTATCTCCATCCATAACTTTCCAATCTCAAAGGCAGTTCTGAGCTCCCAGCATTCGCCTCCTGCCCCTGATGCCTTCTAAGACCAACTCCAGCCTCGACTGCAGTTTCCATAACGTGGACACATATATCTAGTTTTCCTTCTTAGTTCCAGTTGGGGGTTCATCCCTAGTAATCAGGGATGTCAATTACACTCTGTTCTTTCCCATTGCATTCCCAAGTTTTACCACCTTCTCTCGTCGTTCAGTCAAGCATACCTTTAAATGAATCTGTCCAGGGGGGAGGGTCGCCCGTTGGGAGCTTTAACATTCTTTTGGGGACAGCTGTCATGATTGGAGGGGACACTCATACGAGGGGCCCACGTTGCAACTTAGGGTAAACAAGTCGCTCTCTTGTGGGCCTCAGTTTCCCTCTAAATGATCTGTCTAGCTTTTTCCAACCCCACTCCCCGGCAGCCCTCAAATAGGTCTGTCCTTTCTGGTCGAAAACAACACTCGGGACATTTAATTTAATATAATTTAATTTATATATATTTTTTTACAAAAAGCCCACCACCCTCCCTCCCTTTTTCCTTCCAACCCTCCTCGCTACCCCTCGAAAACCACACAGCCCCCCGCTGTCCCTGGGCCCCGGGACTGCACTGGCGCTGGTCACATGAACCCGGGGTGGGGTGGGGTAGGGTGGGGTGGTGGTGGGGGTGCTGGCGGCGGTGTGACGGCTTCCTCGGCTCTCCCTCCCTCTTTGTGAGCACAGGGTTTTTTTTTTTTTTTTTTTTGAAAGGGAACGACGACCCCAGGTTGTGGGTTTGAGACGCGCAAGGAGCCGCGGGAGGGGGAAGGCTGGCTGTCGGAGCCCATCGACCCGCCTCCAGACCCCGGCACGTCGCCCGGCCAGCGCGCTGCCTTCCTAGGTCCACTCCGCGTCGGCCACCGGCCTCGCCCGAGGGTCCCCCGGGGGACGCGAGCGAGCACCCTCCTCCTCCCCCCGCCAGGTGAGCGGCCCGAGGGTCCCCGGGCCAAAGGAGAAGGACCCCCTCCCCATTTCCCCGGCGGCTCAGGAAGGTGGAGGGTTCCCCCCCCATACACCCCACTCCACACACACCCACGCACACACACATGCATGCACACACACATGCACACACACACACACATGCACACACACACCCGTCCCCGGCTCCACGACGGGCCGGCCCGGGGCTCAGGGCGTGTCCGTCGCCGCCTGGTTTGCTCTCTGTCGACACTGTTCGCTCCTACCGGCTGTAGATGGAGCTGTCTGGGTTCGGGCAGCCTCCGACGAGCCCCGGAGTGTTTCTCTTTAAACGGCCTGAGAGGGACATGCCTCCCAGGATGCAGTTTGTATCAACATGGCAGCTGCTGTGCAGCTCCCCTGCTGAAGAGGCGCCGGGACGGCAGCGCTGCACGCAACCCGGGATCGGGGCCGGGGCCGGGGTCGGGGTCGCCGAGGCGGCCGGTGGAGAGGCGAAGGGGAGGGCCGTCGCCGCCGTCGTCGCCGTCGTTGTCGTCGCTGCTGCTGCTGCCGAGGGTCGGGGCCCAGCTCGCGCGGTCGGGGCTGCAGTCCACCGGCTCGTCCGCACCGCCGCGCGCCCCGCTCCGACGCCGCCGCCGCCGCCGCTGCTGCCGCCGCCGGGACTCGGCGATCCCCGCGTCCTCCCGCCGCGCGCGTCCCAGCACAGGCCGAGGAGGCCCGACGGCCGCCCCGCCGCCGCGTTCGGGAAGGCCTGCATCGGACCTCACCGCACGCCGGCTCGGAGGACCGAACGACCCGGGGCCTGCGTGGGGCCGCGCACGGCGGCGGCGGCGGCGGCGGCGGCGGCGGAGGCAGCAGCGGCCTCGGCGGCGGCTCGCGGGCCGGACAGCGCGGGGCCATGGCCGAGGCGGCCCCGGCTCCGATGAGGGCGACTCGAGCGCGTCCGGACGCGCGGCCTCGGGGCCCTGGGGACGGCCTGCGGATTCCGGCCTCGGCGGCGGCTCGGCCTGGGGTCTCGGTAAGGGGGGGACACGGTGCTGCGACGTTGGCGGGGGAGGGGACGCCCTGGAGGGCTGTGTCTTCGCGCGCGCCCGGGCCGGGGTGTTGGGGAAACGAGGAGGAAGAGGACGCGGGAGGCCGAGGCCCCCGGGATCCTCCGCCGCCGTCCGTGCGAGGCTGCGCGGCCGCACGGGTATCATCGTGTCGTCGTCCCCCCCACCACCCCCGACCACCACCATCATCATCACCCCGACTCCTGGGGACACGCGGCCCCGAGGTGGGGCGCTCGCTGCCCGCGCTGGCCGCGCCGTGTCCGTCGGGGTGGCCGCCGGGCACGTTTTCCCTCCTCTCCCTCCCCGCAGAGCTCGGCCCTGAGCATTTCGCCGCCCGCTCGGCCCCGGCGCGGCGCTAACGCGGCGCTGTCGCTCCCATTTCGCAGAGCCGAGACACTGAGGCCGGCACAGCCGCTGGCGGAGACCTGTCCCCCCCCCTCCGCCTGTCCCCAAGGTCACGTAGCGAATGGTCGGTGGCTGAGTGCCCCGCGGGTCCCAGCAAGGCCTGCCCCGGCCCAGCGTGCTGCTGCGGGGCCTGGACGGGCAAGGGTGCAGGGGTGGGGGCGGGGTGGGGGCCGCGCTGTCCGCTGCGGCCTTGTCTGGGTGGGCTTGGCCGAGTGGCCGGAGGCGGTGGCCCGTCGGGGGAGGAGGGGAAAGCCGGGCAGCGCCAGCTGAGCGTCTCCGTGGCGGGGAGTCCTGTGACCCGAAGGGGGGTCTTGGCTTCTGTTCCCCACCCCACCCCCCAACCGCTGCGTCGAGAGAATCCTGAGCCAAACTTTGGGTGTCCCGATGGATGGGGTAGGGGGTGAGGGGTGGTTTGAGCAGTGAGCGCTTTATGGGGTTCCGGGGTGAAGGTTCTCTTCAGTGGGTCATGCAATCTTTAAATGCCCTCACCACGCAAGCCTGCTCTATGAGGTGGCCTAGCTGCAAAGGCGGGTTTGCTGTCATGGGAGTCAGTGCCTTTGAGCCTCAAGTTTCTCGTGGCTTTCTAGAAGCCTCCCAGTTCCTTAATAACAAAGAACAAAACTCTTGGGAAATGAAAATGAAGGTTTTTCACATGTCTACTAACCCCGGGGGACCGTTTCATGACAAAATTCTGGATGAACCTTCCTGGGTCATGCAAGAAAACGGCGTACAAGGTTCGGAATAAGTCAGTTTAAGTGCACTCTTTTTACTAACATGGCATGAATCCCAGAGACCTCGTCCACGTATGATATGTGATATATGAAATGTGGCTCGGAGGCATTCAAACCTTCCTCCCTCACAGCACTTTAAGAACTTGAGCTTAATTCATTTTAGATCAATTTGCTTAGGGTAAGATCAAGCCACGGGTTTACTGGGACTGACAAAACTATAGCAGGGGGGCTTGTGTATGGCAGGTGGGGGAGGGAACTCTCTCAGGTGGCCCTTGTTCCTTTCCTCAGGATCCCCAAATGCAGAGCCACTCTCATAAAGAGTGAAGACATAGCATTTTCCTTTGAGTGCAGATTAGACTGGTAGTAGAGAAGTCTTCCCCACTGGCTTTATTTTACTTTTTTTTTTTTTTTTTTTTTTTTTTTTTTTTACATTGTTTCCATTAAACCCCTGTTTTTACTCAAGAAGGCTAACCTGGCCTGCAGGGAATTTTTCTTCCTCCTCTTCCTACTGGTTGTAGGCAAATTCCCTAATCCCCCGTCTGTTGGGTTGGTTTAGCTGATTCCTTTACTGTGAGGGAGGCTTTCTACATGAGGCTCCCTATGGGAGTCTTGCCCTCACCTGTAACAACGGTGAATGGTTGAGCAGTAGCTTGCTTAATTGTTGATCAACCTTCAGGCTTAAGGGATCTTTAGACTCCTTCAATGCTTGCAGCATTTTGTACCCTTATATATTTTGAGGAGAATCCAGAACTTCCATTAGATTTTTCCAGAGGGTTCCTAACCTGACTTTAAATAGCCATGTCTTGGGGCTGGAGAAATGGCTTAGCAGTTAAGGCCTTTGCCTGCAAAGCCCAAAGGATCCCAGTTCAACTCTCCAGGACCCACGTAAGCCAGATGCACAAAGGGGCTCATGCATCTGGAGTTCGTCTGCAGTGGCTGGAGGCCCTGGTATGCCCATTCTCTCTCTGTCTGCCTCTCTTTTATCTCTCTCTCTCTCTGCTTACAAATAAGTTTTTTTAAAAATTTAAATAGTCGTGTCTTTAGGTCTATAGTAAGCCTCCCACAAGTCTGTCTAATCTCTGAGTCTCTGATTCAGAGCTCAAACCTGCCAGCTGCCTCAGTTGATAATTGAGGCCCAGAGGCAGCCTAGAGACTCCGGAGCCAGAGAGCTGTGTGACCTGGGGCAAGTTACTTAGCCTTTCCTATCTTCAATGTTTTCATGGGCTAAATGTGGACAGTGATTCTAGTAGGAACAGTCTCTGCCACATAATAACTCTTATACGCTACTAATTAGCTCTCGCATACTGGAGCTGTTAGATTACACTTTCTCATTATACTTGCTCAAAGATCTTTTGTTAAACAGAGTCTTAAGTCCTCATTCCTTGAAGTAGAAGTATGATGCCATTTTAGTTAAGCTACCTGTACATGATTAAATGAACAAATCAACAAAGGGAGCTTTAGAAGACATGAAGTAGGTTCAGACAAGTCTTTGACGTGTAGCTAAAGGAACTTCCATTACCTCTTGATACTTTTTTGAAATGTATCAGTATACTATTGATTTATTTTGCAGGCATTTATTGAGCATGTACTATAAGTCAGACTGGACTCCAGGGACAAGCTAATTTCAGTTGAAGAAAATTGAAGTTTTAATTACTTTTGAAATGACTGGTGGGCCAGGCGTGGTGGTGCACGCCTTTAATCCCAGCACTCGGAAGGCTGAGGTAGGAGGATCTCTGAGTTTGAGGCCATCCTGAGACTACAGAGTGTATTTCAGGTCAGCCTGGGCTAGAGTGAGACACTACCTCAAAAGACCAAAAAAAAGTCACTTGCAGATACAGTAGTTAATGAATTCATTGACCGAAAATTATGACAACATGGACAAAATTGTTATAGGAGAATTCTGTTCAGTTCCAAGAAAGATACCAAGCGGCTAGTAAGTGAACTGGCTACTCAGAGAGGGGCACAGCTTCCCCTCCTTGATGGTTCCCTAACATGAATGTGGCAAGGTGAGGGTCCCAGTGCCCCAGAGAAAGCTCATCTTATGTTGGCTCTCATCCCCAGCACTCTTGTCACAGTCTCAAAACCAGTTGGCTTCTGCCTTGCTTCTAGTCATTCTAGGCCTTTTTCTTTCTCATCCCCTACCTCAGGAAGCACATGGAGGAACCCCAGCCCAGCAAAGTCCATGCACCATGGTGGACCATCAGCCCAGAGGACCTGGGCTCCCGTGGAAAATGCATGCTTCATGTCTCTGCCTCACTTTGCTCCCTGCTTATAGCAGAAGCCAGTTCTACATACCCAGCGCCCCTCCCCTTTTCTCCAGCCACTGCACACTCACGTGGACAGTAATACTAAAGACAGTGGTCAAATAACCAGGCCAGGGGGAAAGCAGGCAGGAATAGGTACTGACAGAGCCAACCGCAATCAGGTGTTCTAATCCATTCCCGTATTCTTCTTCTTCCACACACCCCTCATAAGATGGTAGCTGTGAAATTTGTCCTGAAAATCGAGGTGGCTCTAGAGAAAGTAGAAGGTACCATAGCCACCTTTTGTGTGCTGTTCATAATAGCTTTGTCATTGAGAGCTCGATCAATGCCACCATCTTGAGAAGAGGTTTGTGCTCACAGAGCATGTCTTATCGCTGCAAAAACTGAAGGCCTTTTAACATGCATGCTTGTCTTTGGGATTTATTTTGCCAGCTGGAGTCTGTGACCTCCAATTCTGTCTTTCCTCTCTTTCTTTGAACACAGGTCCAGCAACCAAACATGGAGAACCAGCGCTCATCACCTCTGTCATTCTCCAGTGTTCCGCAAGAAGAAACCCTGCCTCAGTCCCCCGCTGGACTCCCACAAGAAACTCTGTTCCCATCCTGCATTCTTCCCCCCAAAGAAGTTTCTTCTTTGTCTCCCACGGCTCCCGGCCAAGGCTCCCTGCCCCAGACTGCCAGCGCTCCCAAGCAAGAGACTTCTGGTCAAATGCTACACGTTCTCCAAAAGGGACCTTTGCTCCTGTACCCCACTGCTTCTGAGCAAGACACACATCACCAAGGGCCCCTGCCTTCTCAGGAAGAGACCCCCTGCCCTCCCTCTGCTGCTGAACAGGAAATCCCCCTACTCTCGCACTCCACCCACCATCAGGAAGCCCCACTCCACTCCCCTGAAGTTCCTGAGAAAGACCCACTGACTCTTTCCCCCACAGTTCCTGAGACTGATATGGACCCCCTGTTCCAGAGCCCCACTTCCCAAAAGGACACCTCCTTCCATACCTCTTCTGCATCCCAGAAGGAGCAGCCACTGCCCACCGCGGAGATCACCCGCTTGGCCGTGTGGGCTGCCGTCCAAGCCGTGGAGAGGAAACTAGAAGCTCAGGCTCTGCGGCTGCTGACCCTGGAGGGCAGGACGGGGACAAATGAAAAAAAAATAGCCGACTGCGAGAAGACGGCAGTGGAGTTCGCAAACCATCTGGAGAGCAAGTGGGTTGTGCTGGGGACCTTACTTCAGGAATATGGGCTGCTGCAGAGGCGGCTGGAGAACATGGAGAATCTGCTGAAAAACAGAAATTTCTGGATCCTGCGGCTGCCCCCAGGCAGCAATGGAGAAGTTCCCAAGGTACAGCCATCCCAACTGGGGCTTTCCAAGGAAACCATCTGAATGGGAACATAGTTTGGCTTAATTAAAAAAAAAAAGAAAGTGATAGTTGAGAAAGAAAACAATGTAACCATCCTTAGTTGCCAGTGTGGTTTTACCAAGAACGGGACACATCATAAGCGGTTCCTCCTGTTGGTAAAAGCACAGGCTGGTACAGAAAACCCCAGAGATCAGGACTGCCATCTAGTAAGCGAGTAGGTAGAGCTTTGCACGATGCCTGAAGATAGACTGCAGAGTGAGAGTGCAGCACAGAGCCTGGACTGTCAGTGGACCATCTACACCCGGTTCTGCAGCCTGGATTCTACCAGCTGTGGGTGGAGACTACTGGGAAAAGGAAATGTGATGTCTGTACTATGTGCCCTTTTTTTTCTCGCCAAACAGTATAACATCTGTATAGCTAGCATTTACATGGAGTTGGTATGATAAGTCATCGAGGGATGATTTAAAGTGCACACATAGATATGTGTAGGTCCTAGACAAGGACTATGCCATTGCATCTAATGACTTCAGAATCCTCAGATTTTGGTATCCTGGAGGTTCTGAAACCAGCCCCTTGCAGATACCACAGGACCACTACGGATGAGCAGTAACTAATGGTTCCCAGAGAGAGAATGTGGATTTAATGTTGCCGGCTTTGTGCTACCTGACATTTTTGTCAGTTTACTTAGAAACCATGTTAATGCCAGTAAAATTGATTTCAAAAGGAATCCTTAAGAACCTAAAGACAGTTAGGTTTTAATCTCATTTTCCAGAGTTTCAGATCATTTTCCTTTCTATTCCTCTGTGATATTGTTCCATTTCGCAGCCCAACATTGGGTAGGAAACAGACTGTCTTTAAAGCAGCACCTCTTGAGCCATTCTGTGCACATGAACCCTTTGTGAGCATCATCAAAGGTACATTCATTTCCAGAGGTCCAGAGTGGAGCCTGAGTCTGCATTTCCAGCAGGTTCGCTGGTGCTGCTGGTCCTGAGCTGAGCATGCTTTAGACTAACAAGGGTTATACCGTGAAGGAGATGGCACCCTACAAGATGAGTCCTCCACTCTGGCCAGCAAGGGCCTGGTGAAACCCAGAGCAAGGGGGTTGGGCCTTTCTCTCTCTAGTCCTTAGGAGGAAGTGTTGGGCCAGAGCCTAGGAGTGGGGCACTTGGAATCTGACAGCCTGTGGCTCCCTTTGGTCTTTGCTGATGGTGTCATGTGATTTCAGGTCCCTGTCACGTTCGATGATGTTGCCGTCCATTTCTCTGAGCAAGAGTGGGGAAACCTGTCTGAGTGGCAGAAGGAGCTCTACAAGAATGTGATGAGGGGCAACTACGAGTCTCTAGTTTCCATGGGTAAGGACAAGGCTGCCTCAACGTGGGCATGAGGACTGTGCCTGAGCCTCAGCAGATCCAATAGTGGAAAATAAGGCAAACTGAAATTGGTTCTGGTTGGTTGGTTGTTTCAACAGGGTCTCATTATCTAGTTGAGGTTGGCCTGTAACTCTCCGTGTAGCCCAAGCTGGCCTGAAATTCACAATCCTATTGTCTTGGCCTCCCAAGTGCTGGGATTATAGGCATGTACCACCACACCAGGCTGCAAATAGAATTGTAGAGAATGCCACAAATTAAAACAAATGCCCTTGTATACCTAGGTATGTCATTGTAAGAAGCGTTTGTACACTGAGACCCTGCTCTATGGAGAAGTCCCTGGGACCGCAGGGAGACCTAAACATTAGTGGTCTGTCGCCATCCTAGTATTTTTCCATATGGACTGTCCCTAATAGCTTCATTTGTCAGCTGGGCTGTTGCTAAATGCTTCTAGCTTGCCAACCATTCATGGATCCCATCCCCAGCACCACATAAATACGGTGTGATGACACACTCCAGGAATCCTAGCACTTGGGAAGTGGAGGCAGGAGGATCAAAGGTCAAGATTGTTCTCAGCTGCATAGTGAGTTTGAAGCCAGCCTGCAATACTTGCGACCCTATTAAAAAAAAAAAAAAAAGTCTAGCAAATTATTAAGGAATTTAAAAAAGGATGAAGAAAACAAATGTACTGAGGGACTACGGTATACCAGCAGTACACAAGGTGCTTCACGAGAATGCTGGTGTGTACCAGCAGTACGCAAGGTGCTTCACGAGAATGCCAGTGTGTACCAGCAGTGCTGCTTCATGAGAATGCCAGTGTGTGCCAGCAGTACCAGCTAGCGTGCCAGCAGGGGGTGCTTCACGAGAATGCCAGTGTGTTCCAGCAGTACGCAAGGTGCTTCACGAGAATGCCAGTGTGTACCAGCAGTACTCAAGGTGCTTCACGAGAATGCCAGTGTGTACCAGCAGTACGCAAGGTGCTTCACGAGAATGCCAGTGTGTACCAGCAGTACGCAGGGTGCTTCACGAGAATGCCAGTGTGTACCAGCAGTGCGCAATCACGAGAATGCCTGTGTGTTCCGCGGGTGAATGCCAGTGCCAGTGTGTACCAGCAGTACGCAGGGTGCTTCATGAGAATGCCAGTGTGTTCCAGCAGTACGCAAGGTGCATAACGAGAATGCCAGTGTGTTCCAGCAGTACGCAGGGTGCTTCATGAGAATGCCAGTGTGTACCAGCAGTACGCAAGGTGCTTCACAAGAATGCCAGTGTGTACCAGCAGCATGCAAGGTGCTTCACAAGAATGCCAGTGTGTACCAGGAGTACGCAAGGTGCTTCACGAGAATGCCAGTGTGTACCAGCAGTATGCAAGGTGCATCACGAGAATGCCAGTGTGTACCAGCAGTACGCAAGGTGCTTCACGAGAATGCCAGTGTGTACCAGCAGTACGCAGGGTGCTTCATGAGAATGCCAGTGTGTACCAGAGAATGCCAGTGCCAGTGTGTACCAGCAGTGCGCGGGGTGCTTCATGAGAATGCCAGTGTGTACCAGCAGTATGCAAGGTGCTTCAAGGAATGCCAGTGTGTACCAACAGTGCGCGCGCAGGGTGCTTCAGAATGCCAGTGTGTACCAGCAGTATGCAAGGTGCTTCACGAGAATGCCAGTGTGTACCAGCAGTCCAGAATGCCAGTGTGTACCAGCAGTGCGCGGGGTGCTTCACGAGAATGCCAGTGTGTACCAGCAGTACGCAGGGTGCTTCACGAGAATGCCAGTGTGTACCAGCAGTACGCAGGGTGCATCACGAGAATGCCAGTGTGTACCAGCAGTACGCAAGGTGCTTCACCCAGTGTGTACCAGCAGTTCGCAGGGTGCTTCACGAGAATGCCAGTGTGTACCAGCAGCACGCGGGGTGCTTCACGAGAATGCCAGTGTGTTCCAGGTGCGCAGGGTGCTGAGAATGCCAGTGTGTTCCAGCAGTATCCATGGTGCTTCACGAGAATGCCAGTGTGTTCCAGCAGTACGCAAGGTGCTTCACGAGGATGCCAGTGTGTTCCAGCAGTACGCAGGGTGCATCACGAGAATGCCAGTGTGTACCAGCAGTACGCAGGGTGCTTCACGAGAATGCCAGTGTGTACCAGCAGTACGCAGGGTGCTTCACGAGAATGCCAGTGTGTACCAGCAGTACGCAGGGTGCTTCACGAGAATGCCAGTGTGTTCCAGCAGTACGCAGGGTGCTTCACGAGAATGCCAGTGTGTTCCAGCAGTACGCAAGGTGCTTCACGAGAATGCCAGTGTGTTCCAGCAGTACGCTTCGCGAGAATGCCCGTGTGTGTTCCAGCAGGTGCTTCACGAGAATGCCAGTGTGTTCCAGCAGTACACAAGGTGCTTCACGAGAATGCCTGTGTGTTCCAGCAGTACGCAAGGTGCTTCACGAGAATGACATCAGTCAGTCCTCTCAGTTCTGCCCTGAGGAGCCTAGGACAAGGAACAGCACCCCAGTTTCTTACTCAAGCAACTGAATGCTGACTTACCAAGGCCTCATGGCTCCTAGGTTCTCCTCCCTGTTATGCAGGTGTAGAGACTGAGCTCAATGTGGTAAAGACTCACTGTGCCTTTAACTGTGGGTCCCAATCAGGAAGTCACAATATCACTGAGATCTATCTTACTTCAAAGTAAAGCATGGTGGCACACACCTTTAATCCCAGCACTCAGGAGGCAGAGGTAGGAGGATCATTGTGAGTTCGAAGCCACCCTGAGACTACATAGTGAATTCCAAGTCAGCCTGGGCTAGAGTGAAATCCTACCTCAAAAAAAAAAAAAAAACTGCAAAGATGTACTTTACTTCTCTATTTATTCTTTTCTGACATATACATATACAAAAGAAAAAAATTAAATGTTGAATATACTGTTGGACAGAAACTTTGATTCATGCTTCAATAGTTGTTTTAGGGACTCTTCTATCAGATGTTACCTTTTAAAAATTATTTTCGTTGAGCCGGGCATGGTGGCACACGCCTTTAATCCCAGCACTCGGGAGGCAGAAGTAGGAGGATTGCCATGAGTTCAAGGCCACCCTGAGACTACACAGTGAATTCCAGATCAGCCTGAGCTAGAGCGAGACCCTACCTGGAAAAAAAAAAATTATTTTCACCCAGGCATGGTAGCTCACGGCTTTAATCCCAGCATTTGGGAGGCAGAAGTAGGAGGATCACTGTGAGGTTAAGACCAGTCTGTGACTACATAGTGAATTCCAGGTCAGCCTGAACTAGGAAAAGACCCTACCTCCAAAAAATTGTTTTCATTTCTTTTGGTTTTTCGAGGTAGGCCATGGACTGGACTTTTCACTTCAGCATACATGGGCCTCCTTAGGAAGGCCTTGCAGTACCCAACATCAGGCTTTTGACCTTGCTGCTGTTCACGAGCAGGGGTTGATTGTCACAATATTGAAACAGCAGCTTTGTGTGCTGTTACCTGGGTGTTTCACCAGTACAGGTGTGAAGTGCATTGTGAATAGAGGGTACATAGTTGCAGTTTTATGGCTTCTTCCTTGGAGCCTCCTGGAAGGTTGAACTGGTATATTATTTCTGCAGCAGCATATGAAAATGCCATCTCTCCAAACCCTGTCTGGCCTATTCTGTTCTTCTACTTTAAGTACCGTTTTGTTGTTGTTGTTTAAGAATAGCCCTCATAGCCAGGCGTGGTGGCACACGCCTTTAATCCCAGCACTTGGGAGGCAGAGGTAGGAGGATCACCATGAGTTCAAGGCCACCTAAGACTACATAGTTAATTTCAGGTCAGCCTGGACCACAGTGAGACCCTACCTCGAAAAACCAAAAAAAAAAAAAAAAAGAAAGAAAAGCCCTCATTTAGCCCAGGGTGGCCTCAGACTTGCTATGTAGCCAACCAAGAGGCTGGCCTTAAACTCCTTATCCTCTTCCCTCTACCTCCTGAATGCCAGGAGCACAGGTGAGTATTTGTGGTTTTGATAAAATCTATTTTATTATTTTAATGTGCATTTCTATGATGACTATTAAACGTGTGCATCTTTTGTATATCTGCTGATAATTTATATTTCTTTTATGCATTACCTCTTCATATTTTTACTTTTAGTTTATATATATACATATATTTTGGTGCTAGGGATTCATGCATGCTAGGCAAGCATTCTACCACTGAGCTACATCCCAGCCCCACTTTTATTATTATTATTAATTATTATTATTACCATTATTATTATTATTTGGTTTTCCGAGGTAGGGTCTCAGGCTGACCTAGAATTCACTAGGTAGTCTCAGGGTGGCCTTGAACTAATAATGGCAATCCTCCTACCTCTGCCTCCCAAGTGTTGGGATTAAAGGCATGCACCACTACACCTGGTCCTACTTTTATTTTTTTAATAATTATAGAGGTTCTTTCTTTTTTTTTTTTTTGGTTTTTCGAGGTAGGGTCTCACTCTGGCCCAGGCTGACCTGGAATTAACAATGTAGTCCCAGGGTGGCCTTGAACTCACAGCAATCCTCCTACCTTTGCCTCCCGAGTGCTGGGATTAAAGGCGTGCGCCACCACGCCCAGCTAAGGTTCTTTCTTTTTTTATTAAAATGTTTTATTTATTTATTTATTTTATAGAGAGAGAGAAAGAGGCAGTTAGAGAGAGAGAGAATGTGCATGCCAGGGCCTCCAGCCACTGTGAACGAATTCCAGATGCATGCACCTCCTTGGGCATCTGGATTACATGGGTCCTGGGGAATCCAACTGGGGTCCTTAGGCTTTGCAGGCAAATGCCTCAACACTAAACCATTTTCCCAGCCCTACAGAGGTTCTTTCTATATAATTATGAATATTAACCATTTGCATATTGACAAATATATGTGTATATAACATATCTACCAACTTTCTTCATCTTTTAACTTTATGTCCAAAAAAATTTAAGTTTTAGGGGGAGTATTGAGAATTGAATTGAGGGCCTCCTACATGCTAAGCACAAGCTTACTATTGAGCTACATACCCACATCTAATGTTCCCCTCTCTCTTTTTCTTTCTCTCTTTCTCTCTCCATCTTTCACCCTTTCATTCTTTCTTTCAAGACAGGGTCTAACTCTATAGTCCAGGTTGGCCTCAGACTCAGCAATTCTCCTGCCTCAGCCTCCCAAATACCATTGCAGATATGGGCTACCATGCCTGGAATTTTTTTTTAAGTTTTCATTTATTTATTTATTAGAGACAGAGAAAGAGAGAGAATGGGCACTCCAGGGCCTCTAGCCACTGCAAATGAACTCCAGATGCATGTGCCACCTTGTGCATCTGGCTTATGTGGGACCTAGAGAATCAAACCTGGATCCTTAGGCTTCACAGGCAAGTGCCTTAACTGCTAAGCCATCTCTCCAGCCCTGGAATATTTTTTTTTTTAAGACAGGGTCTCATGTATCCCAGGCTGGCCTCAATTTAATTTGTAGCTGAAGTTGGCCTTGAACTAAGATCCTTCTACCTCCACTTCCCAAGTGTTATGATTCTAGATACGAACCACCACATCTAGCTTAGAAAACTCTTTTTAATGTAAGGAAATCTACCAGTATTTTATTTTATGGTTTTTGAACTTTATCAGGATTTGTTTTTTTACTTTATAAAGTTTCAGTTTTGAACCCTGGCTAAGCCTCACTACCTGTGAGCAGCATGAGGTGTGCACACTCAAAGAGGCGCGTGCACGCTTGCACACGCACAGTAGGCCCTGGGGAAATAAGTTAAACACTTGGCTATATCTTTTCCAACAGTGGTAGTCCCCAACAGTGGGGCTGTTCTGGGTCACGTCCCTGCATACTCCTAAAGCACACAGTGCCACCTCATCCCATAGTATATTTTCTTTCCTTCCTTCTGCCCAGACTATGCAATTTCCAAACCAGACCTCATGTCACAGATGGAGCGTGGGGAGAGACCAGCCATGCAGGAGCAGGAGGACTCCGAAGAGGGTGAGGCGACCACAGATCCCAGTGCTGGTGAGTGGCAAATGGGTGGCTCAGAGCCGCACTTCCTGGGTCTTTCAGTACTCCAGAGGCCCCAGCATAAGGTGTCACGTCCGGGGTGGACCTGAAGTGACATGGAAGAAGGTCTGCACATGCTGCATCCTGCTCGGGTCTCCTTTGATTATCAGGGACCTAGGTAGTTGATACAAAGGAACGTTGTGGGGCTCATTGTCTCGGGGATTTATATATATATATAACTCTCTATCACCTCCCACTTTGCAGGAAATAAAGCAAAAAACAGAAGTTTTTCCTATGTTACGTTTACACCTGCTGGAGGTTCCTCCAGAAGGGCCATGCCCCGCAGCTGGTGGTCAGTAGAAGAGGAGGCATACATGAGTATTACCAGTTCTGCAGCACGGGGCTCCAACAGGCTGGGAAGAGGCAGTTCAGATGAGCCACACTACCCACCTGCACCCTGGTGCCAGGCGGCTTGCATTTGAATCCAGCCCCACTGCTTCCTAGCAGCGTTGATCTTTGTGGAGCCTCCGTCTTGTCATCAGAACAGGGCTGATACAGAGACCTAACATGAAGGGCTGGTTGGGGATTGGCTCTGGTCATTGTGTCTGGGGATTGCCCAATGGATGGATCATTGGCCTGTAATCCTCACTCTGGCTGCATAGTTTTTGGGTCTCTGCTTTGGAGTCCTCTTTAGACTTGCATCACTCCCTTCAAAGATCTTCAGTAGAAGCTTCAGTAGAAGCACTTGGGAGGCAGAGGTAGGAGGATCATGGTGAGTTCAAGGCCACCCTGAGACTACATAGTGAGTTCCAGGTTAGCCTGGGCTAGAGTGAGACCCTACCTCAAAAAATCATCTTCAGTAGGAACATGTCCTTGTCTTCAATGTCGGGTAAGACAAGCAAGAATAGTCTAACTTTAGTGGAAATCTTATCAATGCAAAAGGAGGGTGATCACTGGACAAGTCCATTTGGAGCCAACAGCCAGGCTTCGATGGGAAGACTGTATTAGTGCCTTTACTGCCCTTGTGGCAGAATGCCCGATGGAAAAGGCCTATGGGAGAACCTTATTTTGGCTCATGGCATTAAGGGGTTCCATCCATGGCTATGTGAACATCATGGATACGAGACCATGCAGCAGAGGTTATTCTTCACTTGACAGCTGGGAGATAGGGGAGGTGGCATCGGAAGGGGCCAAGGCAAAACCGAGCCCCAAGGATGTGCCTCCCAGTGACCTGGTTCCTCCAGCTAGGCCCCATGTCCTACCATTTACCACCCCATCATATTAAGATCCATCAAAGAATGCATCTGGTAGGTCAGAGGCCTCTTCTAATTGCCTCTGGAAATGTATCACAGATATACCCAGAGGTATTACTTTCTTTCTCTCTCTCTCTCTCTCTCTCTCTCTCTCTCTCTCTCTCTCTCTCTTTTGTGGCAGGGTCTCAATAAAGCACAAGTTAGCCTTGAACTCAGCTCCCCATATTGTGAGATTACAGTCTCTTCTTGTGCCACCACATCCAGCTTCAGAGGCCTTTTTTTTTTAATGACAGCTTCTATAATTGTAGACAATAGACCATGATAATTCCTTCCCCATCCCCACTTTCCTCCTCCCAAATCCTCCATCATATCCCCTCCCCCTCTTAAATTTTTTTTTTTTTTTTTTTTCTTTCCTCCAGGCTGACCTGGAATTAACTCTCAGGGTGGCCTCCCCCTCCTACCTCTGCCTCCCGAATTAGTTTTCTTATCTTTTATTTTTATTTTGTCATCATCTTTTCCTCCTATTATGATGGTCTTGTGTAGGTATTGCCAGGCACTGCGAGGTCATGGATATCCAGGCCATTTTGTGTCTGGAAGACTGCCTTGTAAGGAGGCCTACCCTTCCTTTGTCTCTTACATTCTTTCCACCACCTCTTCCGCAATGGACCAGGAGCCTTGGAAGGTGTGATAGGGATGTCTCAGTGCTGAGCACTCCTCTGTCACTTCTCAGCATGATGGTGACTTTTTTTTTTTTTTTTTTTTTTTTTTTGAGGTAGGGTCTCGCTCTAGCCCAGGCTGACTTGGAATTCACTACATAGTCTCAGGGTGGCCTCAAACTCATAGCGATCCTCCTACTTCTGCCCCCCAAGTGGTAGGATTACAGGCGTACACCACTACACCCGACTATGGTGACTTTTGAGTCATTCAGTGGTCACTGCAATTTGAAAAGAGAAACTTCTCTAACCAAAAGTGAGAGGTAGCATTAATATGTGGGTATAAACATTAAGAAAATTGCTTACAGGGCAGTTTGATGGGCATAATTTATGCATTTAGCCAGACAACAGCAGGCATCACATCCCTTGGGCTCATGATCTTCCCCGCCACAGGCTTTTCACTAGGTTTTTAGTATGAGGCATGTATTCCCTCCCATGGAGTGGGCCTCCGATCCAATTAGAGAGCAGTTGGTTTCTCCTGTAACAGACATGCCACTATTGCGCCAGTTGGCATATTTGACCTGGCTGGCCAATTTTAAGGCTTGCAGTGTCCACTGCTGTTCACCACTGTTGATGACCTCTCTGTCCTATATTGCTGCATGCAGTGTAGCTTTTTGTAGCTTTCGGTGAACTGGTCCACTGGGAGGAAGGTTTTAGCTCAGCTCCAGCTTGATTTCTCAATGACCTGCAGCCAAGATGTAAAGTCTTCAGCAACAGGGTCTTACCATCTAGTTCTGGTGGGAAACCAAGACCCTTGGTGTGGTGGTTTGAGTCAGGCGTCCCCCATAAACTTAGGTGTTCTGGACGCTAGGTTCCCAGCTGATGGAGATTTGGGAATTAACACCTCCTGGAGGCAGTGTATCATTGGGGGTGGCCTTTTGGGTGTTATAGCCAGTGTCCCCTTGCCAGTGTTTGGCACATTCTACTGTTGCTGTTGTCCACCTGATGTTGGTGAGGAGGTGATGTCCACCCTCTGCTTATGCCATCATTTTCCCCTGCATCATGGAGCTTTCCCCTCGAGTCTATAAGCCAAAATAAACCCTTTTTCCCACAAGCACCTCTTGGTCGGGTGTTTTCTGCCAGCAATGTGAGCCTGACTGCAACACTTGGCAATGGCCTGTAATGTTTTGGGGGCATCAGGGATCTCCCTGACCATAAACTTACTGGAAGATATCCCATCCCTAGCACTGAAATTTTTCTAGTAATAATTTATGGCTTCTGGGTGTGCTATTATCCAAAAAAGTAGGTTTCCATATGGCTTAGTCATAACATCTTAAATTTTGACTAACCCTCCTCCCACCCTTCCTTGCACCCCCTAGTAATTCTGTTCATTTACTTACATATATACAATACCCTCTCCTTAAGTCCTCCCCTCTCCTCCATCCTTTATGGCTTCTATGTAGCTTACTGGCTAGAGGCCTTTCTTAATCCAACTGAGTTGACAAAGTGAACTGTTAGCTGGCTCAAGGCAGTGTTCCAGGAGTAGAAAGTAAATGTTTAAGAACAGTAACTAGCCAGGCATGGGGGCCTCTCCCTATATCATCCCAGTCCTGAAGAGGCTGAGGTAAGTGGGTATTCTTGAGTTCAAGGACAGCCTGGGCTACAGAATGAGACCCTGCTTTAAAAAAAAAAAAAAAAGCCGGGTGTGCTGGTGCACGCCTTTAATCCCAGCACTCAGGTGGCAGAGGTAGGAGGATCACCGTGAGTTTGAGTCCAGCCTGTGACTACATAGTGAATCCCAAGTCAGCCTAGGCTAGAGTGAGACCCTACCTCGAAAAACCAAAAAAACCAGTAACTTACAGTAGAGTATTTTTATGAAAAATAAAAGCACTACCCATTACCCATGTCAGAGAAGCCAGTGTGGTACCTTCTAAGCTGTGCCTAGAGATTCAGCTAGAGGGTGAGCCAAGCCCTGAGTTCAGTAACCACAGACAACAGAAATAAACAAAACAAGTGTTGAGTGAAAGCAGACTGGAGAGAGAAGAAATAGGAAAAACAACCTAGGGACAGAAAGTGAGGATTCGGGAGAGGTGATTTGTGGTAAAAATCCTGAAACACCTGATACTGGTTTTAAGATCCAGGGGCTGCTCTGGGCTTTCCCTGTCTACTTGTCACATGTTCATCACAGGCGAGCTTCCCTTAGGATGAGAAATCAAAACACAAATGACCCTAACATACTCTGTCCTGGGCCGAGTTGCTCTGGTACACACATGCCATGGTCTGAGCTGCTGAGGAGGTGGTGGCCTCAAGGAGGTGTCTGTGCATGGCTCACCTGTCCTTTGTGGCACTCATCATCCCCACCCCCTTGGAGCCTGCAGTGGGAGGAAGGCAGGTGGCATCCGACCACAGCCCTTCTGCCCTGTCCTTACATGACCCCACGTTCAACCAAAGGCCTGGCCCTTCAGTCACTGCGGAGGAACTGTATGTACCGAACATGACGGGTTTATAGGCTTGTAAGTAAATTCGTTCAGTAAGCTGTCATTGAGTAGTTTTGGTCCTGATGGGCAAAGAGATCCAAAGAGAATTCAGGTAACTGTCCTACTCTTAAAATACTCAGAGTAGCCATGTCCATCCATCCGTCTGCCTCCCTGAGCAATAGAGCACAAACAAAACAAGAAAAGAAAGGGATAAGAGGGAGAGAAAGAACAAACAGAGTGCAAGGCGAAGAGATGTGAAAGGGGATCCTGGGCATATCAGAAAGTTCCAGAAATTTTTCAAGTAGAAGAAATTAAATTCACAAATACTTAGCATGTGTGAATATTATGAAAATAAAGTTATATAGCAGAGAAGAGTGAGGAGAGCTTGAAGCCAAGTTCATGATAGTTAATAGTAAGCTAAGCAAAATTTAAAATGATTAGCAAAACCAATAATGTGGTGTACACCTTTAATCCCAGCAGTTGGGAGGCAGAGATAGGAGGCTCCCTGTGAGTTTGAAGCTACCCTGAGACTACACAGTAAGTTCCAGGTCAGCCTGAGGTAGAGTGAAACCCTATGTTGAAAAACCAGAAAAAAAAAAAGTTCACAGTATGCTGTATGGTTCCATTGTGATCACCACTTACATAACTGAGTAACAGGAATCTATAGTAGCAGATAGATGATTGGGAGGAGATGACCCTGTTCAACTCAGAAAGTCAATAGACAATGATTGAAGTTGGAAAATCAGGGCTTGAGATGTGGTTCAGAGGTTAAGTCACCAGCCTGCAAAGCCTGACATCCCAGGTTCAGTTCCCCAGTACCTACATAAAGCCAGAGTCACAAAGCAACGCATCTATCTGGAGTTAATTTGTAGTGGCTGGAGGTCCTGGTGCGCCCGTGTTCATTCTTATCCATTCCCTCTGTCTCTCTCTCTTTCTCTCTCTCTACTTGCAAATAAAGAAAAAGTTGGAAAATCAGGAAGCAGCAATACAGATGAGTTACTGAGATCCAGGAAGCTAAATGACAGAATATTCTGGTGCATTCAAAGTAGGCCTCTGAGGAGCTGGAAATGGAGAGTTGAGAGGTATAGAGAAATCTTCAAAAAAACATTTAGGAGCTGGGTAGTGGCTCACATCTTTAATCTCAACACTTGGGAGGCAGAGGTAGGAGAATCACCCTGAGTTCAAGGCTAGCCTGAGACTATGTAGTGAATTCCAGGTCAGCCTGGACTAGAGCCAGATCCTACAACAACAACAAAAAAACACGCACAAACACACACACACACACAAAATAGGGATAAGAATGTAGCTCAGAGCTGGGCATGGTGGCGCACGCCTTTAATCCCAGCACTTGGGAGGCAGAGGTAGGATTGCCGTGAGTTTGAGGCCACCCTGAGACTATATAGTGAATTCCAGGTCATCCTGGGACAAAGTGAGACCACACCTCGAAAAAACCCCCAAAAATAAAAAAGAATGTACCTCAGTGCTCTAACCTACTATGCCTAAAGCCTTGGATGTAATTCTCAGCAACACACACACAAATAAATTAAAGCAGGTTTGAAGAACTACGCAGCACTCTGTCCTGTGTACATATGTGATTGAAAAAAGAAGGGGAAGGAACATGCCTATAATCCAAGCATTTGGGGTGTGGAGGCAAGAAGATACCAGAGTACAAGGTCATCTGCTGTATACTGATTTTGTTTTGAGGCCATCCTGGCTTGCATGAGACCTTATCTCATAAAAATGACAACAAAAAAGGGGCCAGGGCGATGGCTCTGTGGGTAAAAACACTTGCTGTGCAAGCCTGGCAGCCTGAGTTCGGACCCTCAGAACCCCTGTAAAGGCCAGACACAGCAGCAAGCATTCAATCCCAGTGTTCCCACTGAGAGATGGGAGGCAGAGACAGGAGAATCCTGGAAGTTCGAAGGCCAGCTAGCTCGGCATATGCAGCAGTGGACTTGACCCCAACAAGATTGAAGGTGAGGGTCAGCACCCAAGGTGGTCCTGTGACCTCCTCACATGCACCTGCCACTCCCCACACACAGATTGAGAGAGTAACGCACACCAGAGTTTTTGTTGTTGTTTTGTTTTTGTTTTTAATTAATTTATTTGAGAATGACAGAGAAAGAGAGAGAGAGAGAAGATGGGCGCACCAGGGCCTCTAGCCACTGCAAACGAACTCCAGATACATGCGCCACCTTGTGCATCTGGCTTACGTGGGTACTGGGGATCAAGCCTTGAACCAGGGTCCTTAGGCTTCACAGGCAAGTGTTTAACCACTAAGCCATTTCTCCAGCCCCGCACACAGTGAAAGCCAGCTCTAAGCTTTGCTGTGAGCTGAGAGAGCTAATGCGCAACATTGTTTTTTTGTTTCTGTTTTTGTTTTTCCAGGTGGGGTGTCTCTGCCTAGCCCAGGCTGACCAGGAATTCACTATATAGTCTCAGGGTTGCCTTGAACTCACAGTGATCCACCTACCTGTGCGTGCCACCACGCCCAACAACACTGGGTTCTAATTTCAAAAAGAAAAGCATGCAAAAACTCCCAATAGTTTCCTCCCAAGAATCTTGTCAATTATTTATTCCTTCCTGCTTCATGCACATGTGGTTACAAACACCCTTAATGATATGAACAGTATGTAAATAATATATCTTGCTGCAATACAAATTCAAATATGGATATGGCATCGTTGGGCAACTTGCTATTTCAGTACTCTATCCAGGTTTGGTGGCATACATCTGTAATCCCAGCACTCAGAGGCAGAGGCAGCAGAATTGCTGCAAGTTCAAGGGCAGTGTGGGCTATATAGGAAGATAATGTCTCAAGTAAAGTAAAAATAAAGTCACAATATATCTCACTTCTTTATATTTCAGAATACATAAACCCACATTTATTTATTTATTTATTTATTTATTTATTTATTTATTTATTTATTGGAGGTAGGGTCTCACTCTAGACCAGGATGACCTGGAACTCACTCTGTAGCACCAAGCTGGCCTCACAGCTACCTCTTCCTCCTAAGTGCTGGGCTTAAAGGCTTGGGCCACCATACCCAAAAACCCAGCTTTTGGACTGGAGAGATGGCTTAGCAGTTAAGGTGCATGCCTGCGAAGCCTAGGGACCCTGGTTCGATTCTCCAGGTCCCACAAACCAGATGCTTATGGTAACACATGCATCTGGAGTTCGTTTGCAGTGGCTAGAGGCCTGATGTGTCCATTCTCATTCTTTCTCTCCCTCTCTAACAAATAAATAAATAAAAATTTAAAAAACAGCTTTTCTTAATAGTGGATTATAATATTCTATGTACTGATTTCATGATTTATTTAAAAACTTTCCCATTGATGTGCATTTAAGGAGTTTACAAGTTTTGGTGCATCAGTAAAGATCCTTGTAAGTAGATCTCTGTGCACTGGTCTAAAACATCTGTAGAAGTAGACTTGCTGGGGCTGGAGAGATGGCTTAGTGGTTAAGGTGTTTGCCTGCAAAGCCAAAGAATCCCGGTTCAGTTCTCCAGGACTCATGTAAGCCAGATGCACAAGGGGGCACATGTATCCGGAGTTTGTTTGCAGTGGCTGGAGGCCCTGGCACACCCATTCTCTCCTTCCCTCTCTTTCTCTCTCTTAAATAAATAAATATATATGTGGGTCAAAAGATATACCCACTTAAACATTTACTAGATAGTGGCAGATGCCCTCCACAACACTTCCACTGTACATGCCTTCATCTAAAGCTCAGGAGTACTGCCCACACACCCAAGCCAGTAGGAGGCACCTGCAGCTTTGTGGATTTACCAAAATGCTGATAAATGGCATTTGATACCATTCTTCAACTCTTTACAAGAGTCATCTGCATACTGTCATACAGTTACTAATTAATTATCATGTCTCATTCTGTGAGTTGTTTTCTTTGTTCTTTTTTTAAAATATTTTTTTAAAGGGCTGGAGAGATGGCTTAGCGGTTAAGGCACCTGCCTCCTAAGCCTAAGAACGCTGGTTCCAATGTCCAGCGGTTCCAATCTCCAGGTCCTCACGTTTAGCCAGATGCAAAGTGACACAAGGGCACGATGCCGCACTTGACCACAAGGGGGCGCACACATCTGGATTTCGTTCTCAGCAGCAGCTAAGAGACTGCTGGCGCACCCATCTCTATCTGTCCTCCTCGCTCTGTCTCTCTCTCTCTCTCCAAAAAATAAATAAATGAAATGAAATATACTTAAAATATATTTTTTAATTAATTTACTCCTTTTTATTTGACACAGACAGAAAGAGAGAGAACAGGTGTGCCAGGGCCTCCAGCCACTGCAAACGAACTCCAGATGCATGTGCCACCTTGTACATCTGGCTTATGTGGGTCCTGGGGAATCAAACCTTGGTCCTTGGCTTCACAGCAAGCACCTTAACCACTAAGCCATCCCTCCAGTCCTGTTCTTTTTTTAAAATTTTTTTATTGACAGCTTCCATAATTATAGACAATAAACCATGGTAATTCCTTCCCCCTTGCTCTTTTTTTTTTTTAAGGTTTATTTTACTTTATTTATTTATTATAGTGAGAAAGAGAGGGAAAGAGAAAAAGAGAGGGAGAGAGAGAACGGACACACCAGGGCTTCTAGCCACTGCAAACAAACTCCAGACACATGTACCATTATGTACATCTGGCTTACATGGGACCTGGAGAATTGAACCTGGGGCATTTATTTATTATAGTGAGAAAGAGAGGGAAAGAGAAAAAGAGAGGGAGAGAGAGAACGGACACACCAGGGCTTCTAGCCACTGCAAACAAACTCCAGACACATGTACCATTATGTACATCTGGCTTACATGGGACCTGGAGAATTGAACCTGGGGCTAAGGCATGCCCCTTAACTGCTAAGCCATCTCTCCAGCTCTTGTTCTTCTTTTGATAATGTATTTTTCTTTTTCTGAGACAGTGTCTCATGTAGCCCAGGCTGGCCTTAAACTCCCTATATAGCCTCAGGTAGCCCCTATCTTTTTATTTATTTATTTATTTATTTTGAGGTATTTATCTCATTTATTTATTTATTTTGAGGCTGACCTGAAGGCTGACACTATGTAGTCTCAGGTCTCAGGGTAGCCTGGAACTCACAGTGATCCTCCTACCTCTGCCTCCTGAGTGCTGGGATTAAAGGCGTGCGCCACCACACCCGGCTCTAATTTTTTTTTTAGAGAGAGAGAGAATTGGCATGCCAGGGCCTCCAACCACTACAATCAAACTCCAGATGCATGTGCCACCTTGTGCACATGTGTGACCTTGCACATGTATCACCTTGTGTGTCTGGCTTATGTGGGATCTGGGGAGTCAAACCTGGGTCCTTAGGCTTTGCAGGTAAATGCCTTAACCACTAAGCCATCTCTCCAGTCCCAGTTTTAAATTTCTGAGTATTCAGATTTATCAGTCATTTTGGTGTCTGGGTTTTGTATCAACTGTATAAATATTGACTGGGCTATTTTATTCAATTGTCACTATGATCATAGGCCTTGGTCTTGTGAGCTTCTTGAAAACCGGGCCTGGGCATGCAGGGCTGCCAGCTACTTGGGAGGCTGAGGCTAAGATTGAATGTTCAGAGCCACTGTGGGCTACAGAGCGAGTTCAGTACCAGCCTGTACAACTTAGAGCCAATCTCAAAGCAAAAGCGAAATGAGGCCTGGGATAGGCCACTCAGTGACAGCGCACTTGCCTAGCATGAACACGGCCCTAGGTTCAATCCCCAGTACCACAAAAACATTTACCTCCTGCCCGTCCCCATCTTACTATGGAACTTGTCTGAGGCATAAAACCCTGTGAGTCACCACACAAAAACTCCAGAATGTAAAATGTTAGGGGACATATTCAAAACAGCTTCGCTCTGAGGCCTGGATGGTAGTTCTATTGAAAGTTAGGTGGTCAGCAATATTTTGCTTCTAGCAAAATTGAAAGAGAACCTGGCCTGGAGAGATAGCTTAGTGGTTAAGGCGTTTGCCTACAAAGCCCTAAGGACCCAGGTTCAATTCCCTAGTACCCACCTGTGAGCCAGATGCACAAGGTGACACATGTGCCTGGAGTTCATTTGCAATGGCTAGAGACCCTATAGCACCCATTCTCTCTCTCATACTCTGTCTATTCCTCTTTCTCAAATAAATAAATACATATACTTTTTGTTTGTTTGTTTTTTCAAGGTAGGTCTCCCTCTAGCCCAGGCTGACCTGAATTCACTATGTTGTCTCAGGGTGGCCTGGAACTCAAGATGATCCTCCTACCTCTGCCTCCTGAGTGCTGAGATTAAAGGCATGTGCCACCACATAAATAAAATATTTAAAAAAATAGTTTTGGGGCTGGCGAGATGGCTTTAGCGCTTAAGATGTTTGCCTGCAAAGCCAAAGGATCCCAGTTCAACTCTCCAGAACCCACATAAGCCAGATGTACAAGGAGAGGCACACATCTGGAGTTCGTTTGCAGTGGCTGGAGGCCCTGGTGTGCCCATTCTCTCTCTGCCTCTATCTCTCTAATAAATAAATCATATATATATAGTTTTAGGAGCTGAAGAGATGACTTAGCAGATAAGGTGCTTTGCCTGCAAAGCCTAATGACCTGAGTTTGATTCCCCAGCACTCAAGTAAAGCCAGATGCACAAAGTGGCACATGCATCTGGAGTTCATTTGCAGCAGCTAGAGTCCCTGGTGTGCCCATTCTCTCTCTGTCTCCTCTCTCTATTTACAAATTAATAAATAAAAATAAATGAAAGAATAGTTAAAAAAAAAAAAAAGAAAACAAAAAACAAAAAATAGTTTTGGGGTCTGAAGAGATAGCTTAGCAGTTAAGGTCCTTGCCTGGAAAACCAAAGGACCCAGGTTTGATTCCCTAGTTACCACATAAAGCCAGAGGAACAAAGTGGTGCATGCATCTGGAGGTCATTTGTAGTGCCTAGTGTGCCCATACTCACTTTCTCTCTGTCTGTCTCAAATAAATACATAAAATATAAAAAATATCTTTTAAAAATATTTATTTAATATTGTAAGGAGAGAATATGAATATGGGCACATCAGAGCCTCTAGCCACTATAAATGAACTCCAGATGCATGCACCACTTTGTGCCTCTGACTTTATATGGGAACTGGGGAATTGCAGACAAGCATCCTAACCACTGAGCAATCTCTCCAGCCCAAGAATAGTGTTTGATGATATGCTAACCATGTGATCTGTGTAGTGTGTAATTCAGGACGAGTGCAGAGACTCAATTGACATTTCCATGAAAGAGCTCCTTCCAGTTCATCTGCATACTGATTAAATGAGGTTTCCCATGCTTGTATTTGTTAAAGTGAAACATAGAATAGAATTGATTTGGAACTGTCTCATTGTACAATAAAAATATATATATTCATTCTCCAATAAATAAACTTATTGGGAAAAATTGCTACTCAACCTTAATGAGAACATTTTCAAAAGATTTTTGTTTTCTGTTCTGGATAACTATTTATCATCCTGTATCATAATCACTAAGGAAAACTTCATCCAGGAAAGAAATAAGCACAGAGAGCCTTGTGAAGCTGAAATTAATTTTTCAATTTACATAAACATTTTTGTGGCAGATGAGGTGATCAGTAAAAGGCTTCTAGGCATGAAAACATGTTCTACAAGGATAAAGTCCTTGGGCAAAGTGGGACTGGAAATAGAAGCTCAAGGTAAAAGGACTGAAGTAAAAAAACCAACTATCAAAGAAGAACTTGTTTGTGAATGTTTTGAGTGAATAATGGTGGATTTCAAATGGTTAGCATTCTTGGGTTCCATTGATGACATTAAAGGATGAAGAAAAAGTTTATTTCAAATCTCAATGTTTACTCTAGAAATTATATCTTTTGCAGTTACTGATTTTATTTTCTTTTTTATTTGCAAGAGAGAAAGTATGAGTGCACTAGGGCCTCTTGCTGTTGCAACTGGAACTCCAGACACATGCACCTTTTGTGCATCTGGCTTTACATGAGTACTAAGGGAGTGAACCTGGGCCAGAAGGCTTTGCAAGCAAGTCCCTTTAACCACTGAGCCATGTCCCAACCCAAGTTTTTTTGTTGCTGTTGTTATTGTTTTGTTTTTGTTTGTTTTTCGTGTGAATATGTGTATGTCTGTCACTCCAGCTGACCTTGAACTTGTAGCACTCTTCGTGCCTCAGCCTCCCAAATATTGAGGTACATGTGTGATCCATCACTCCTAGTTCATCTTATATTTTTATGACAAAGATGCAAAGGGAAGCATTTTTTTTTTTAGTCAGGGTTCACTCTACCCCAGGCCGACCTGGAACTCTCAGTGAGCCTACCTCAGCCTCCTGCCTGCTGGAATTAAAGGCATTAGCCACTATGTCCAATCAGAAACATAGTTTTGAAAAATTATTTTAGAGAGTAAGCAAGTGAACTATTTTTAGGAGTTCATGAAGTTAAGAAAGTTGTATTTGTGGAGGAGTGAAATGATTTAATGTAGGGACAAGGCACAAGTCCTGAAGAGCTGCAGGAGAAAGGTGTAAAAACAGGACTGAGGGGCTGGAGAGATGGCTTTGCAGTTAAGGTGCTTGTCTGCAAAGCCTAAGGACCCATGTTCGACTCTCCAGATCCCACATCAGCCAGACACACAAGCACAAAGTCACATGTGCCCACTAAGTGGTACGCGAGCATCTGGAGTTCATTTGCAGTGGCTGAGGCCCTGGTGCACCAATTCTCTATCTCTCCTCTCTGTTTCTCTCACAAGCTCTCTCTTTTTTCTTTTAAGCTCTCTCTTAAAAAAAAAAGTGATTGAGGAAACAACCAGAGGATTTAAGAAGGGAAGAAATTGGAGGGGAGGGGCAATTATTGTTATGTCTTGTGTAATCTCTGAAGCTTGGTTCTTTATACAGCACACAAGCTTGTTGTTGGATATATGTGGTGGTACACTCCCGTAATCCCAGTTCTGGGGAGTACGAGGAAGGAGAATCAGGAGTTCCAGATCACCCTTGGCTACATAGCAACTTTGAGAACAACTGGGTTACATAATGAGTTGTAGGTCAGCCTGAGCTGAAAAAGAAAAAAAAAAAAAAGACCCTATCTCAAAGGGGTGGAGAGACTAAACTCATTGAACTTGCATCGTTTGCATAGTCCAAGAGCATGGTACCGCACCTGCTTGTCTCGTGTAAGGCCCTCTGACTATATTATGATGTGGCTGATCACATCCTGACAGGGTGATAAGACAGTGAGAGGTCATGTGGCAAGATAGGGAGCAAGAGACTAGGGAGGGGCCAAGGTCACTACTTTTTCAATAACCTACGTCAGCCCACTTTGAGAGCAGCGTTACTACCTTCACAAGGGCAACACCCTGATCTGGTCATCTCTTAAGCCCTCACCACCTCAATTCTATTCCATGGCACCAAGTTTCCTGCTTGTGAGCCTTTGGAGAACACACTCAGAATATATCCAAACCACCAGTCCTACCATCTCAGCTGCTTGGAGGCTGAGGCAGGCTGAACACAGTGAGTTCAGGGTCAGCCTATAAAACCTAGCAAGACCCTGTCTCAAAAATGAAACCTTGTGGCCAGAGAGGTGGCTCGGGGATAAAGGCACTTACTTGCAAAGCCTGATGGCCTGGGCTTAATTCCCCAGTACCCATGTAAAGCCAGGTGCACTAAGTGGTGCATGCATCTGGAGATTGTTTGCAATGGCAAGAGGCCCTGGCTCACCCATTCTCTCTCTACTTGCAAACAAAAAATAAATAAGGACAGAGGTAGGAGGATCACCAAGAGTTCGAGGCTACCCTGAGACTACATAGTTAATTCCAGGTCAGCCTGAGCCAGTGAGACCCTACCTCGAAAAACCAAAAAAATAAAATTAAAATAAAATAAAATTAAAAAATAAATAAATAAAAATAAATAAATAAGGAGCTGGAGAGATGGCTAGGCTGTTAAATGCTTGCCTGTGAAGCCTAAGGACCCCGGTTCGAGGCTCCATTCTCCAGGACCCACATAAGCCAGATGCACAAGGGGGCGCATGTATCTGGAGATTGTTTGCAGTGGCTGGATGCTCTGGCACCCTCTCTCTCTCTCTCTCTCTCTCTACCTGCCTATTTCTATCTCTATCTATCTATCTGAAATCAATAAATAATAAAATATTTTTAAATAAATAAATAAATAAGCTGGGTGGTGGTGGCGCACGCCTTTAATCCCAGCACTCAGAAGACAGAGGTAGGAGGATCGCCATGAGTTTGAAGTCACCCTGAGACTACATAGTGAATTCCAGGCCAGCCTGGGCTAGAGCGAGACCTTACTTCAAAAAAGCAAAATAAGGGCTGGAGAGATGGTTTAGTGGTTAATGCACCTGCCTACTAAGCCTAAGAACGCCCATTCGATTCTCCAGGTCCCACATTTAGCTGGACACAGTGACGCAAGGGCGCAATGCCACACTTGCCCACAAGGGGGTACACACGTCTGGAGTTCGTTCACAGCAGCTGAGAGGCTGCTAGCATGCCCATTCTCTCTCTCTCTCTCTCTCTCTCTCTGACTCTCTCCAAAAAAAGAAAATAAATAAATAACAAATAAAATATTAAAAATGAAAAATTTGGGGCTGGAGGGATGTCTCAGAGGTGAAGGCATTTGCCTGCAAAACCTAATAACCTGGGTTTGATTCCCCAGTACCCATGTACAGCCAGATGCACAAAGTGGTGCATGCATCCAGAGTTCGTATGCAGCAGCTGAGGCCCTTGTGTACCCATTCTGTCTATCTTTCTCCCTCTCTCTGCTTGCAAATAAATAATTTTTTTAATGAAAAATTAGCCAGGCATGGTGGTGTATACCTTTAATCCCAGCACTCAGGAGGCAGAGGTAGGAGGATCACTATGAGTTTGAGGTCAGCCTGGACTAGAGCAAGACCCTACCTCATAACCCAACAACAACAAAAATTTTTAAGAACAGGGCTGGAAATACAGCTTGTGATGAGCACTTGGCTAGATGTGAGACACCTTAGATTCCATCCCCCAGTACTGCCAAAAATAAGAAAATATCCAAATCACAGCAGAGGGCAAAGATGTTAATTTTCAGCTCAAGCAGGAGACAGTCAAAGGTGTAAATACAGAAACATGGCAGAGGTAGGGGGAGTGGGGTTGTTGTTAGAGAATAGAATACCGACATCCTTAACGAATGGGACGGGTCTGCTGTGAGAACTGCAGCTTCAAAACACAAGAGCTGAGATATATCCCATCTATTCCAAAGTTATCTGACTTGGCTGATCAGGGAGGAATTAGAAGGTTGCCAGGCACCAGAAGGAACCCAGCTTCAGGTCATAGAGCATCAGTTTTCAGCCTGCTTGGTTGGTTGGTTGGTCCGATTTCTCAGTGATGTATCTATCCTTGTTAGACTAGAGAAGGGTGGACAGAGCAGGAGAGCGCCAGGAGGCTTCACACATGCAGGACTGTGTCTGTTTGCTTCATTTGTTTCCTAATTTCACCCTTTCCCCCACAGCATAAACCACCATCTAGCATATGATATATTTCTATTATGTTTATTGCCTTATGTAGGATATGTTTTTTTTTTTTCAAGGTAAGGTCTCACTCTAGCCCAGGCTGACCTGGAATTCACTCTATATTCTCAGGGTGGCCTCCTCCTACTCTGCCTCCCGAGTGCTGGGATTAAAGGCTCCTACCTCTGCCTCCAGTTTTGGGATGAAGGCTGGGTTAGCCACCTGGAACTCACTCCGCAGCCTAGGATATGTTTTTTTTTTTTTATTTTCTCACTCTGGTCCAGGCTATTTATTTGTTTGAGAGAGAAAGAGGCAAGGTAGAGAGAGAGATATGTTTTTAATATTTTATTTTTATTTATTTGAGAGAAAGGGCAGTCAGAAAGAGAGAATCTCCAGCTCCAGCCACTGCAAATGAACTCCAAACGCATGTGCCACCTTGTGCATCTGGCTTATGTGGGTCCTGGGGAATCAAACCAGGGTCCTTTGGCTTTGCAGGCAAGGGCCTTAACCACTAAGCCATCTCTCTAGCCCAAAATGTGTTTTTTAGTAGTATATACTATTAGAACACTTCATGGCACATAGTTGGCACTGAGTAAATATCTGTTATTAACCAATGAATGAATGTGTTATGCACTAAGCAATTATCATTTCTCCAATTTAAAAAATTGTTTTTCAAGACAGGCATGGTGGCATCCACCTTTAACCCCAGCACTCGGGAGGCAGAGGTAGGAGGATCACCGTGAGTTCGAGACCACCCTGAGACTACATAGTGAATTCCAGGTTAGCCTGAGTTAAAGTAAGACCCTACCTCGGAAAAAAAAAAAAAAAAAGGAAAGAAAGAAACTACTAAAAAATTGGTTTTCAGCCAAGTGTGTTGGCTCACACCTTAAATCCCAGTAGTCAGGAGGCTGAAAGTAGAAGGATCGTTGTAAGTTCAAGGTCAGCCTGGGATAGAGTAGAAACCTGTTTCAATTTAAAAAAAAAAAAATTAGTTCTCAACATATAAAGACTTATTGTGGCACAGACCTGCCCATATCAAAGAAAATAAGTTTGAGCCTCTACCTCACACTATATACAAACTGCATATCAATTTTAGGCATGAGGAGATGGTTCAGTAAAGGAGCTGGGTCACAAAGCCTCCTGGCCAGATTCAATTCCCAGTACCCATGTAAAGCCAGATGCACAAAGTGACACAGGCATCTGGAGTTTGTCTGTAGCAGCAAGAGGCCCTGGTGTGTCCATACTCACTGTGAGTTCGAGGCCCGCCTGAGACTCCATAGTGAATTCCAGGTCAGCCTGGGCTAGAGTAGACCCTACCTTGAAAACCACGAAAGAATGGAAGGAAGGAAGGAATGGAGGGGGGAGGGAAGGAGGGAAAAAAAGAAAAAGAAAAAACTAAGTGAATTTCAGGTATAATATGGACAGAAATAGTAAAATAACATTACTATGGTCTGTGTAGTTTGAGTGGTCCCAAGGTGTATAACCTTTTCTCAACTGTATGTTGCTTCCCATGAAAACAAACACACACAAAAAAAGCATGGTGAGGGAAGGATATGTTTACTGCCGAAGCCAGGCAGTGTCCCTCACTGCGCTTGCGTGCCTCCGCAAGACAAAATCTTACAGTAGAATCTAGGAGTCCAGATCAGTCACTTAGGCGGAGGAGACTGTGAACTAGAACAATGTCCAGGAATCATGAAAAGAAAGAGATACATTTTTAAAAAGTTTTTTTATTTATTTATGAACAGAGACAGAGTGAGTATGTGGGTGTACCAGGCCACTTGCCACCGAAAACAATCTCCAGACTCATGTACCTCTTTGTGCATCTGGCTTCATGTGGGCACTGGGGAATTGAACCCAGGTTGGCAGGCTTTATAAGCAAGTGACTTTAACCACTTAGCAATCTTCCCAGCCCAGCAAAGGGCTGGAGAGATGGCTCAGCAGGTTTTCAGCAGGGTCTCACTCTAGCTCAGGCTGAACTGGAACTCACTTTGAACCCCAGGCTGGCCTCAAACTCACTGCAGTCCTCCTACTTCAGCCTCCTGAGTGCTGGGACTAAAGGTGTGACCCACAACACCTGGCTTAAAATACAAATTTTAGGGCTGTGGAAGCCTGAGTAGGCAACATGACTTCTGTATTCTCTCCCTTTCCTTGTTCAGCACATGATGGCATAGTGATCAAGATCGAGGTGCAGACCAATGATGAAGGCTCCGAAAGTTTAGAGACGCCAGAGCCGCTGATGGGACAAGTAGAGGAACACGGCTTTCAAGACTCGGAGCTGGGCGACCCCTGTGGAGAGCAGCCGGACCTGGACATGCAGGAACAGGAGAACACGCTGGAGGAGTGCACAGAAGGCTCCAGTGAGTTCAGTGAGCTCAAGCAGATGCTGGTGCAGCAGAGAAACTGCACAGGTACGTTCTGGGCAGGTGCAGGGCCTGCAGCAGCCTTGCATTATGGGAAAGCTGCGGCCCTTCAAAGGGCAGCCGAACAATGGTGAGCACACAGGCATGAACACGGCTATGTGTGGGTTCCTGACTCCATATTTATTAGAGTCGAAGTTGGTAGATAAGTGTGGCTCAAACAGGGAGTCAACAAGATCTCTGAAGCCAGGTGTGATGGCGCACACCCTTAATCCCAGAAGGCAGAGGCAGGAGGATTGCTGTGAGTTCCAGCCCAGCCTGAGACTACGTAGTGAATTCCAGGTCAGCCTGGGCTAAAAGCCTGCTCAAAAAAAAAAAAAAAAAAAAGCAAACATAAAAAAGGATTTCTGAGATCTCTCTCTATCTAGACTCCTTCATCCTACAAGCAGACAAGGTCATTGTCCAAGGTCATGACTGTCAAAGCCAGAACTTTCTTGGTTGGCTCATGTCACACTGGAGGCCTCCTGGAAAGCATGTTTTAATAATTTATTTATTTATTTGCAAGCAGAGAGAGACGGAAAAAGAGAAAATATGGGTGTGTCAGTGCCTCTAGCTACTGCAAATGAACTCCAGATGCATGTGCCACATTGTGCATCTGGCTTATGTGGATCCTGGGGAATGGATCCTGGGCCCTTAGGCCTTGCAGGCAGGGCTGGACCTGCTGAGCCATCTCTCCAGCCCCAAGAGAGTATGTCTTTTGCTTGTTGGGTTTGGTGGTTTCATTTTACTTTGTTTTGAGAGAGACTGGCTATGTAGCCTAGGCTGGCCTCCCAAATGCTGGATTACAAGTGTGTGTGCCACCACACCCTGCGAGTGCGTGTACCATCCTTCTCTGGTAAACTCTAATTGCCATGCTTGTTAATTATAAAATGCCAGGGCTATTCAGCTTGCTGTTGCTCATTGTGAGTACAAGATCTGCATGGCAGTGGACCCTGCCTGATCCCAGCACATCCTTTATGACAGCTTTTCTGGTGCTACACAGCCCTTTAGTCTGGAAAATTGGTTAGCAGGACAGTAAAATTTTAAATGTGAAAAAAATACAAAAAAATAATAATAAAAAGAAGGGCTGGAGAGATGGCTTAGCAGTTAAGGCACTTGCCTGAAAAGCCTAGGGACTCATGTTTGACTCTCCAGATCCTACGTAAGCCAGGTGCACAAGGTGATGAAAGTGCACAAGGTTGCACATGTGCACAAAATGGTACACATGTCTGGAGTTCAATTTCAGTGGCTGGAGGCCCTGGCATGCCAATTCTCTCTCTCATAAAAAAAAAAAAAAAAAAAAAATATAAAAATATGTCTGTGTCAGGTGTGGTGGTACACACCTGTAATCCCTATACTCAAAACGTCGAGGCAGGATAGCTACACGTCCAAGGCCAGTCCCATCTATCTAGTAAGTTACAGGCCAGCAAGGGCTACATATCAAGACCCTGTCTTAAAAAAAACAACAAAAGGCAGAGGTAGGAGGATCGCTGTGGGTTCAAGGAAACTCACTCTGTAGTCCCAGGCTGGCCTGAAATTTATGCTCTACCTCTGCCTCCCAAGTGCTGAGATTAAAGGCTGGTAGTTTTTGTTGTTGTTGTTTTGGTTGCTTGGTTGGTTTGTATATTTTTTGAGGCAGGTGTGAAAGTGCTTCCAAAAGGGGTTTTATATGTAAGAATTCTGGAAGTGCACTTGTGTGTCTTATAGAGGGACTCAGAGAAGTGACTTTCTCTTACAAGGTGACAAAGTGGATCTCTCCATTCACTGTTCAAAGAGCACCAGATAAGTACAAAGTACCTAAAGAAATTCAAATAAAGAGCCAAAAGCTACTTTTTCTCTTGAACTTGGGTTCCTGATCACAGGCAGGCTGAGCCCACCTGAGATGCCACACAGGGCTGAGGGCTGAGTCCTACCCAGGGAAGAGGTCAGGATCACCAAGGAAGACATGGAGAAGGAAGGGGGAATTGGTAGAGGGGAGTGAATTAAAAAAAAAAAAAAAAAAAAAAGGTGTGGTTCTGTAAGTAGGTTCTGTAAGGAAGGAAAACAGTCTGTTCAAGGGAGTCCTTACAAGGGAGAAGATAAGAGAACTTTGATGCTTTGATGTAAATGGCCAAAACACAACTATTACTTCTAGTACTCCAAATGGAAAGGGGAATTGGATAGCTGGGCATGGTGGCATTTGCCTTTAATCCTAGCACTTAGGGAGGAGGCAGAAGTAAGAGGATGCCTGAGTTCGAGGCCACTCTGAGACGACGTAGCGAATTCCAGATCAGCCTGGGCTAATTTTTGTTTAAGGGGGAAAGGGGCTGGTGAGATAGCTTAGTGATTAAGGAGCTTGGCTGCAAAGCCAAAGGACTCAGGTTTGATCCCCCAGTACCCACATAAGGCAGATGCACAAGGTGGAGCATACAGCATGCGTATGGAGTTCATTTGCAGTGGCTAGAGGTCCTGGCACACCCATTCTTTCTCTGCCTCTGAATCTCAAAATAAATATATATATAAATATTTTGTAGCCAGACATGGTGGCACACACCTTTAATCCCAGCACTCGGGAGGCAGAGGTAGGTGGATAAGCCATGAGTTCCAGGCCACCCTGAGACTACATAGTGAATTCCAGGTCAGCCTGGGCTAGAATGAGACCCTACCTAGGAAAAGCAAAAAAAAAAAAAAATTTAAGGGTTGGAGAGATGACTTAGTGGTTAAGGTGCCTACCTGCCAAGCCTAAGAACCCTGGTTCCAATCTCCAGGTCCCACAGTTAGCCAGATGCAAAAAGTGATACAAGGGTGCAATGCCACACTTGCCCACAAGGGGGCGTGTGCATCTGGAGTTCCTTCACAGCTGCTGAGAAGCTGCTGGCACACCCATTCTTTTCTCTCTCTCTCTCTCTCTCTCTCTCTCTCTCTCTCTCTCAAATAAATAAATAAGTAAAATTTTAAAGAGGGGAGGGGCTGGAGAGATGGTTTAGCAGTTAAGTAAGGCGCTTGTCTGTGAAGCCTCAGGGCCCAGGTCTGATTCCTCAGTACTCACGTAAGCCAGATGCACAAGGTGGCTCATGACTCTGAAGTTCATTAGTGGCTGGAGGCCCTGATGTCCCCAATTTCTCTTTCTCTTTCTCTTTCTCTTTCTCTCTCTTTCTCTCTCTCTCTCTCTCTCTCTCTCTCTCTCTCTCTCTCTGTAGGGTTTCACGCATTTTCTCTCTATCTCCCTCTCTCTATTAAATAAATAAGAAAGGTAAATAATAATACTAAAAAAAAAAAAAGCCAGGTGTGGTTGTGCACGTCTTTAATCCCAGCACTTGGGAGGCTGAGGCAGGAAGATTACTGTGAGTTCGAGGCTAGCCTGAGACTAAGTCCAGGTCAGCCTGGACTACAGCAAGACCCTACCTTGACAAACAAAAAAAGGGGGTGGGGTGTCGGAATTTGTTGGCTCACTTCTTGGTAGGTTCATGAGTATGCTGGTTCAGGCATGGCGGCTACTGGGTGTCCCAGGGTGATCCTTGGGGCGGTATTCTTTCTTTCCCAGCAAACACTGTTTCTTGAGCAGCTTCTGCTCATGATCAGTGGAAAGACACCTCACAGTCTCTTCTGTTCCCTTGCCATAAAATGCCAAGAAAGGATTCAAATTGGTCCTGTTAAGCTCTGGGATTCACATCCAACTCCGCAGAGGTAGGGACCATGGGCCAGGAAATTTCCCCAGATGCACGAGTTTGGGCAGCCTAATCCTTCTGCGGGTCTGTCAGTGAGGCTGAAGCAGGGCTATACCTGTCCCTCACGGGGACAGGTTCTAGACCATAGCTAACGTCTTTCTGTGATCTGTCCTGGAGCAGAGGGGATCGTGATCAAGACAGAGGAGCAGGAAGAGGAGGAGGAAGAGGAGGAAGAGGATGAGCTGCCACAGCACTTACAATCCCTCGGGCAGCTGTCCGGAAGGTACGAGGCCAGTATGTACCAGACCCCGCTGCCTGGGGAGATGTCTCCCGAAGGCGAGGAGAGCCCCCCACCCCTGCAGCTGGGGAACCCAGCCGTGAAGAGGCTGGCCCCGAGCGCGCACATGCACGCGCACGGGCATGGGCACGGAGAGCGGCACCTGGGTGAGAACCGCGGCACGTCGAGCCAGCAGCAGCGGAACCGGCGGGGCGAGCGGCCCTTTACCTGCATGGAGTGCGGCAAGAGCTTCCGGCTGAAGATCAACCTCATCATCCACCAGCGCAACCACATCAAGGAGGGGCCCTACGAGTGCGCTGAGTGCGAGATCAGCTTCCGCCACAAGCAGCAGCTCACGCTGCACCAGCGCATCCACCGCGCGCGCAGCGGCTACTCGTCGCCCGAGCGCGAGCGCGAGCGCGGGCCGGCCTTCAACCCCAAGCACTCGCTCAAGCCCCGGCCCAAGTCCCCCAGCTCGGGCAGCGGGGGTGGCCCCAAGCCCTACAAGTGCCCCGAGTGCGACAGCAGCTTCAGCCACAAGTCGAGCCTGACCAAGCACCAGATCACGCACACCGGCGAGCGGCCCTACACGTGCCCTGAGTGCAAGAAAAGCTTCCGCCTGCACATCAGCCTGGTGATCCACCAGCGCGTGCACGCGGGCAAGCACGAGGTCTCCTTCATCTGCAGCCTGTGCGGCAAGAGCTTCGGCCGCCCGTCGCACCTGCTGCGCCACCAGCGGACTCACACGGGCGAGCGGCCCTTCAAGTGCCCCGAGTGCGAGAAGAGCTTCAGCGAGAAGTCCAAGCTCACCAACCACTGCCGCGTGCACTCGCGCGAGCGGCCGCACGCCTGCCCGGAGTGCGGCAAGAGCTTCATCCGCAAGCACCACCTGCTGGAGCACCGGCGCATCCACACGGGCGAGCGGCCCTACCACTGCGCCGAGTGCGGCAAGCGCTTCACGCAGAAGCACCACCTGCTGGAGCACCAGCGCGCGCACACGGGCGAGCGGCCCTACCCCTGCACGCACTGCGCCAAGTGCTTCCGCTACAAGCAGTCGCTCAAGTACCACCTGCGGACCCACACGGGCGAGTGAGCATGCGCCCCGCCCCACCCCGGCCAGGTGCGCGGCCAGGCACGAGGCCAAGCCCCCTCGGACAGGTGCCTGAGCTACCCTGGGGCCTGAGCCCAGTGGGCGGAGGCGGGGCACCCCAGCCCCTCTGCTGTGAGCCTTTCTCCCCTTCCGTCCCTCCTCCCCAGGACGCGGAGTAGTGAGACCTGAGACCAGGTCGCTTGTTGCCTGCTTCCCCGGGGCCCCAGGGGGGAGAGCTTGGGCCTGGGGAACCCCTTTGGGCTGTTAATTTCCTTGACAATAAAATGGATGAAACCAATCAACACGAGGGCAGTGATTTGGCTGCCGGCGGGTCAGGGCCGTTTAGTTGGTAATAGAACTTTATAATTACTTTTTGGATACTGTGGTTCTATTTGATAATAATAGAGTAATTTTTAAAAGACGAGTGTTTCCTGTTTGCCATTCTTGTTTGGTTTTGAAGGGGAGGGGCTGAGGTGGCCCAAGGGACATGTGCCTAGTGTCAGTTGGCAGACCTTTTTGGACCCTCATTGGCCACGCTGAGTGAAGGAAGAAGCAGTCCCGCTGTCAATCATAAAATCGAAAGGAAGGACAGTGCCTACCACCTTGAAGGTCAGAAGTCTAAGGAAGGGTAGAAGCTGCCGACCTTTCTGCGCGTGTCCCCCGATGGTGGGAGCTCAGTTGGGACTTGGTCGCAGTGGAGTAGAATGGTCAGGGAGAGAGTGGTGATGGTCAAGTTTGAGATCTAGAAAGGAGACCCTATAGTAGAGCTGGGCCCAACTCTTCTCAGCTTTGAACGCCACCTACAGAAGAGTGGATGGAAAGAGTAAGGAAGCCCTGCGCCATCTTCCCGTCAGCCACAAATGGCTCCTTGCGGACATTTTCTATCCGGAGGCTGCACAAAGCTCTAGGTGTGTTGAGTACGTGTCTGTAAGGACTCTTGTATTTCCTGTCACCCTTAAAGTTTCTCTGCTAATGGAAAGAAGCTGCAGGCGTGTCGTACTGCCCACAGAATTATTTACTCCCACCCTGCTGCGGGGCTTGTAGGAAGCCAGGGAAGATTTTGGCCACCCACTTAGAATGATAAGTGGTGGAGTCCAGCTCAGGCTGGCCTGAGAGGAGAGCCTGCTGAAGCTTGGAGTGTCTAGTTGTGACAAGCCACCTAAAGGGGTCTCAAAAGGAGACCATAGACATAGCCAGCTCCCTCTCTTCTATAGATACAAACAAGGCACAAAAGGATATAAATTCTCTGTTTATTACAGATTCCCAAAATGATGGTGGGATAATGCAGGGGTGCCGGAGCAAGGAAGGAGGCCAATCCTAAGAACCTTCTGAAAAGCAGGGACAGATACAGAACGGGTTCATTACCTGAGTACAGTAAACAGGAGATGCCAAGCAGAGGTGGGCCACAGGGGGCACCCGTAGGAGACTAGAAGGGGAGGCTTCCCAGAGGAGGTGGAATCAACTGGGTTTGCTGACTGGGAGGACTTCTGTTGAGAGAATGAGGAAGGCCTCATAGGCGGGAGTGTCCTTAATAACATAAGCATAGCAGGTAGGCTTCCAGAATGAGTAGCAACGGAGTCCAATAAAATCCACCAAGCTGGAGAGCACCTGTGCAGGGTAAAAGGCCTCTGGGATAGCCAGGGCTGTTGAGCAGGTCTTGGATCTAAGGCTTCAAGGCTATGGAGTTTGAATTGGATCTCGTGGGAGACTGTAGGGCAAGAGAGGGATATGATGTCAGTGGACACCAGAGAATGGATCAGATGGGGAAGGAAGAGCCAGCTGAGTTCCACCGAGGAGGTCACAGGGAATGGAAGTGGTGGGCAAGGGCTGAAGAGATGGCAGAGTTGAAATGGGTCTTTTGAACACCATGCTGTCTGAAGCCTCAGAGACGACTTCAGGTCTTCTGGAGGTATCTGGTAGTTGCCTCAAGTTTTTTCTAATCTGGATCCAAGAGTGTCAGGTGATCAGAGTGTAGCAGAGACCCCGCAGTTCAGAGTAGATTCCAAGACAGAGATTTGCCTCCTGAAGTTACCAGGACACACTCACTCTTGCAGGTGAGACTGGTGCCTGAAAGATTCTTCCTAGGAAGCCTGGTTTTAAAAGAAACCGGATTCAGGGCTGGCGAGATGGCTTAGTGGTTAAGGCACATGCCTATGAAGCCTAAGGACCCTGGTTCAATTCTCCAGATCCCACTTAAGCCACATGCACATGGTGGCCCATGAGTCTGGAGTTCGTTTGCAGTGGCTAGAGGCCCTGGTGTGCCCATTCTCACTCACTCTCTCTCTCTCTCTCTCTCTGACTCTAATAAATCAATAAGTAAATAATAATAAATTAATAAATGAAACCAGATTTAGTCAAAGGCTAGTACTTCTTATGTTGAGCTGCACTTCCAGGAATGCTCTTGGCTTCGGCCTCTCCCTCCTTGACCCTGAAGCCCTTTTTTATGCCTTCTTCCAGGCCTGTACCAAACGTCTTGTCCCCTTGTCCCTACTCCCTGCAATCATCAAGCTTTTCGCTGTTCATCTGCTAGTGATCAGTGGCCATAAACAAGTAGATGGTCACCTGCGTGCACACAGACTCTAACGTCAAGCAGATACTGATGAATCGTTTTGTGGTTCTATCTTGAACAAGTTGATTCATACCTATTTCCCCATGCCAGAGATTATGCAGGAAGCAGCCTACCTGCCAGGCTCTTCTGACGCTCTTCGTGGGTAATTTCCTTGGGTGTCCTTAATTTAATTAGAAAGATGGATTTGGGGGGCTGGAGAAATGGTTTAGCAGTTAAGGCGCTTGACCGAAAAGCCTAAGGACACATGTACAGTTCTCCAGATCCCACATAAGCCAGACGCACAAAGGTGAGGCAAGTGCAAGATCCCACATGCCCACTAGGTGGTGCAAGCATCTGGAGTTTGATTGCAATGGCTGAGGCCCTGGTGTGCCAATTCTCTCTCTCTCTCTCAAATAAAAATAATTTTTTAAAAAAAGGTCTGGCGTGGTGGTGCACACCTTTAATCCCAGCACTTGGGAGGCAGAGTAGAATGATCACCTTGAGTTCGAAGCCACCCTGAGACTATATAGTGAATTCCAGGTCAGCCTGGGCTAGAGCAAGACCCTACCTCGAAAAAAAAAAAATTATTTATTTATTTATTTATAAAAGAAAGACAGAAGCCGGGCTTGGCGGTGCATGCCTTTAAGCACTCCAGAGGCAGAGGTAGGAGGATCACTGTGAGTTCAAAGCCATTCTGAGACTACATAGTGAATTCCAGGTCAGCCTGGACTAGAGTGAGACCCTACCTCAAAATTCCACCAAAAAAAAAAAAAAAAAAAAAAGATTTTCAGATTCCTCAGCTTCCAGGTGATATTGGCTCTTTGAGGTTGTGTCCAGAAAGGACAACAGCAATATCCTGGGTTCGGATTATTTTGAAGGCCATATTTATTACTTCATATGTAGCATTATACCCAATCTATAGGTGAAGGACTTCAGGTTCAGAGAGCTTACATAAGCCCAAAATCACATATAACAACAAATGGTAGAGCCAGATTTTATTTGATTGGTTGTTTGGGGGGGAGTTTTGTTATTTTGAGTCAGGGTCTCACTCAAGCCAAGTCTGGCCTAGAACTCACTACGTATCCCAGTCCACCTGCCTCAGCTTTCCAGCTGCTGAGTTATAGACATCTAGAACCAGAAACCAGGACCGAAGTCTTTTTATTTATCTATGGGAGTGCACATGCATCACGGTCACTTGCTGCAGCCGAGTGCCAGAAACCTGTGCTACTTTCTCATCGGGCTATATGGGCAGTTTGGGGATTTAACCAGGCAGCAGGCTTTGTAAGCAAGCACCTGTATCCCGGCCATCCTCCAGCCCCTTGAACTGAAGTCTTTGATCCCAAAGCCCATATTGCTGCTGCAACAGCCTGATCAGCTTTATACATGGGAAACTGGGGGATTGAACCCAGCCCCACAAGCTTTGCAAGCAAGAGCTTTTAATTGCTGAACCATCTCCCAGCCCCTGTCGGTGCCTATTTTAAGTTATCTCCTTTTACCCCCAGATTTTTCAAAATATTTTATTTATTTGCTAGAGATAGAAAAAGGAACACATAGAGAATGTGCACACCACGGCCTCTAGCTGCTGGAAACGAACTCCAGACACACGCACCACCTTGTGCCTCTGGCTTTACTTGGGTCCTGGGGAATCGAATCACTAAGCCATCTCTCCAGCCCACCCTCAGATTTTTTTTTTTTTTTTTTTTTTTGGGTTTTGCAAGGTAGGGTCTCGCTCTGGCTCAGGCTGACCTGGAATTCACTATGTAGTCTCAGGGTGGCCTCGAACTCTTGGCGATCCTCCTACCTCTGCCTCCCAAGTGCTGGGATTAAAGGCGTGCGCCACCACGCCCGGCTAGATTTTTTTTTTTTTTTTTTAGATTTTTTTTTTTTAACTTGTTTGTTTATTTGAGAGAGAGAGAGAATGGGCACGCCAGGGCCTACAGCCACTGCAAATGAACTCCAGATGCATGCACCCCCTTGTGCATCTGGCTTACATGGGTCCTGGGGAATTGAACAGGGATCCTTTGGCTTTGCAGGCAAATGCCTTAACCACTAAGCCATCTCTCCAGCCCTTCAGATATAGATATATATATATATATATATATATATATATATATATATATATATATATATTTTAATTCTAAAAGTTAAGAAAAAGAATATTAAGGGCGCACACCTTTAATCCCAGCATTGGGAGGCAGAGGTAGGAGGACCACCATGAGTTCAAGGCCACCCTGAGACAGAAATTCCAAGTCAGCCTGAGCTCCCTCTCAAGCATAACATTCTCTTCTCTACGCTTGTCAAAATGAGGAAAAAACTTTAGAAGTGGAAAGCTCACAGCAAGTGACATTAAACAGATAGAGGTTGGGTTGTTAGTGGGGAATCATCCAAGACTCCCTTGTGCAGGGACGATGGTAGCACGGATCAGAGCGCAGGTCTGACACCCTGAGGATGCGCACCGTCCCACAGGCCCCTGGTATTTATTATCAACCGCTTTTGTGTGAGCATTGTGTTGGGCTCCATGGGAAACAGAAGGATTAGAAGCCATAGCTGTCCTGTCAGCGCTTGGACTGGACTCTGGAGGCAAGTTTGGGTCTTGTCCTCCAAGCCCATGGGATCTAGGAACGTTCGTTCGGGCCATGGGGAGAACTTCATGCAGGCATAGCTGGCAGAGTCACTTTGTTCTTTAGTCGAGCAGTTTTAAGCAGCCAGGTGCCTGGGGAGACCTTTCCTGAGGCCCTGTGTGGCAGCTCTTCAGATTAAGGGATCAGGGACTCGGGTCCTCCAGGCCCTCCTGTTGCCAGGGCAACGCTGAGTCAGGCCAGGCCACTGCTCCTGTCTTCCGGGAAGTGATTTGGCTACTGAAGCTTCTCAGGCACAGTGGGGACTTCTAAATTGAAAAATTGAAAATTCTTCAAAATCAGTTTTGCATTGATCATTTCTAGTTGGGTTCCTTGTGTTTTTAGTTAAGACATAAAAATCTAACTCTTTTATTTCTAGTTGTTGTTGTTGTTGGTTTTTCGAGGTAGGGTCTCACTCTAGCCCAGGCTGACCTGGAATTCACAATGTAGTCTCAGGGTGGCCTCGAACTCATGGTGATCCTCCTATCTCTGCCTCCCGAGTGCTGGGATTAAAAGCATGCACCACCATGCCCGGCTTAATTCTAGTTTTTGACAAATAATAGCTCTAGGCTGAATGAATTTTTAAAGAGAAAAAAGGAAGATGGAAGAAAGGAAAGAGAAGAGGAAAGAGAAAATTAGCCCAATATTACTGATGACAACCTTATATAGAAATTTCTGGTCAGAAATCAGCCCTCCCTCTAAATTTTGTTAAGAATAATGATAATAGGGCTGGAGAGATGGCTTAGCAGTTAAGGCATTTGCCTGCAAAGCTAAACCATGTAAACCAGATGCAAAAGGAGGCGCATGCATCTGGAGTTCCTTTGCAGTGGCTGGAGGCCCTGGTGCATCTGTTCTCTCTCTCTCTCTCTCAATCTCTCTCTCTCTGCCTCTTTCTCTCTCTCAAATAAATAAATAAATGTTTTTAAAGAAGAATAATGATAATAACCATAATGATTTATTAAATCTCACAGTAATCCCAGGAATTGTGCAAAGTTAGTGTATTTATTTATTTATTTATTTTCAAGGCAGGCTTTCACTCTTGCCCAGGCTGACCTGGAACTCTCTCTGGAGCTTCAAACTCACAGTGATCCTCCTATCTCAGCCTGGGAGTGCTGGGATTAAAGGTGTGCCCCACCAAGCCTGGCTTAATGTTTCTATTTTATCTTGTGACAGATATGAAATCAGTATCCATGTCCCCTTTAACAGATTAAAGTTAATTGACCATGTCAAGGTCACATGGCCAAATTTAAAGCCCAGTGTGGACACCAAAGCATTTGCTATTTATCCAGTATTATATACTGCTTCCCAGTTTGAACCTAGATCCTTAATAACAGAAAGCAAAATAGTACTATTTGTTCTGGTCTGCAGCTCTGACCCCTCCTTGGACACTACCTGTATGTCTGGACCTGGCTGAGTACAGACGTCTTCAGCTTGGCCTCACAACTTCCAGCAACTGCAGCTCATTTCACTTAGATCCAGCAAATGGTCCAATGCGTTAATGGCTGGAGCATCACCCTAACCTCCACTGAGCCCCTATAGTCACAGGGACTTTGAGAATTCAGCTATCAATGTACACATTTGTCAAAATGATGACTATAGCAATGCGAGAAAGTTCCAGTTAAGCAACAGTGGCAATTACATTGTGGTCCTGATGTTGAGCTTCTGTTGAAGGTGGGATAGAAGAATCCACTCGTTCAACAGTCACAGAAATGGCTGGGCAAAGGGAATTGTCATAAGGAAAAGGTACCTATTCCCTAACAAAGTCACACACTCCCCTGCCTCTAATCCTGCAGGCTCAACTCTACTTGGAGTCTCGCCATTCCTCCACCACTACCACAAGTACCACAAAATGATAAGAGCCGGGCGTAGTGGTGTGCACCTTTAATCCCAGCACTCGGGAGGCAGAGGTACGAGGAGGATCACCATGAGTTCAAGACCACCTGGGACTACATAGTGAATTTCAGGTCAGCCTGGACTAGAGTGAGACCCTACCTCAAACAAACAAAACAAAACAAAAAACAAAACAAAACAAAAAAAAACAGTGAAAAGAGGGCTGGGATATAGCACAGAAGTAGAGCACTTGCATAGTCTGGCTAAATGCATATACTATACTCACCAAACTCCCTGTAAGCTCTTTTCTTAATGTTCACACCCACATATTAACGCTACTCTCACTTTTAGTTAGAGAAGCTTCTCTTTTCAGATGGCAGTGACCACTGGGATGACCCAAAAGGCACCATGGTGCTGAGAAGACGTGACAGAGGAGTGCACAGCACTGAAACATCTCTAACACACCTTCCAAGGCTCAGGGTCCATTGCAGAAGAGGGGGCAGAAAGAATGTAAGAACCAAAGGAAGGGCTGGAGAGATGGCTTAGTGGTTAAGGCGCATACCTGTGAAACCTGAGGACCCAGGTTCCATTCTCCAGGACCCATGTAAGCCAGATACACATGGCAGCACATGTGTCTGGAGTTCGTCTGCAGTGGCTAGAGGCCCTGGCACACCCATTCTCTCTCTCTCTCTCTCTCTCTCTCCCTGTCTCTAATAAATAAATAAATAAAAATAAAAAAAAAAAAAAAGAACCAAAGGAAGGGTAGAACTCCTTACAATGCAATTGACCAGACAGAAATTGGCCTCAATATCTATGACCTCACAGTGCCCAGCACTACCTACACAAAACTCTCATAACAGGAGGAAAAGATGATGACATCATAATAAAGAGACTAATGGAAAGAGGGAGGGGATATGATGGAGAGCAGAGTTGTGAAGGGAAAAATGGGGAAGAGGACAGAATTATATATTATTATTTATTGTCTGTAATTATGGAAGCTGTCAATAAAAAGGAAAAAGCCAGACTAATAATATCCACTAAACTGTGGCAATAATAGATCTAAATTAAAAATTATAGATCTTGGGCTGGTGGGATAGTTTAACGGTTAAGGCATTTGCCTGCAAAGCCAAAGGACCCAGATTCAATTCCCCAGGACCCACATTAGCCAGATACACAAGGGGGCGCACGCATCTGGAGTTTGTTTGTAGTGGCTGGAGGCCCAGGTGTGCCCATTCTCTCCCTCTCTCTCTCTCTCTCTCTCTCTTTCAAATAAATAAATAATAAAATATATTTTTAAAAAATATAGATCTTTGGCTTTAAAATTTTTTTAATCTTTCTTTTTTAAATTTTAATTAATTAATTTTATTATTTTTGAGGTAAGATTTCACTCTAGCCCAGACTGACCTGGAATTCATTATGTAGTCTCAGGGTGGCCTTAAACTCACAGCAATCCTCCTACCTCTACCTCCCAAGTGCTGGGATTAAAAGCATGTGCCACCACACCTGGCAAAATCTGACTTTCTGTGGGTGCTGGGGATCAAATAAAAAGCCTTGTACATGCTAGGCAAGTGCTCTTATCACTGAGCTCCATCCCCAACCCTAAGATAATAATTTTATATATGGGACTGGGAAAATGGCTCTGGAGTTAAAGGCACTTACTTGCAAAGCCTCCTGGCCCAGGTTCAATACACCAAATGAAAAGTGGCCCATATATCTGTCGTCCCAAATTGTCTACTATAATAGGAGGCAGCGCCAGAAGAGTCCAAAGCTCTTGCACCAGCTAATCTGATATTTCTTTGTAGTCTAGCAGCTCATTTGCAGCAGCGAGACCCTGTCTCAAGCTGGGCATGGTGGCACACATCTTTAGGCCCAGCACTTGGAAGGCTGAGGTAAGAAGATTGCCATAGGCTCAAGGTAGCCTGAGGTACAGAGTGAGTTCCCAGGTCAGGCTGGGCTAGAGTGAGACCCTGCTTCAAAAAAAAAGAGAGGGGGCTAGAGAGATGGCTCAGCAGGTAAGGTGCTTGCCTGCAAAGCCTAACAACCAGGATTAAATTCCCCAATACCCACATGAAGCCATATGCACAAAGTAGCACATGCATCTTTTCTATCTCTCTTTGCTTGCAAATAAATAAATAAAAATATTTGTATAAGGCCTGGAGAGATGGCTTAGCAGTTAAGCACTTGTCTGTGAAGCCTAAGGACCCCGGTTTGAGGCTCGGTTCCCCAGGACCCATGTAAGCCAGATGCACAAGGTGGCATATGCATCTGGAGTTCCTTTGCAGTGGCTGGAGGCCCTGGCATGCCCATTCTCTCTGTCTATCTGCCTCTTTCTCTTTTTGTCTGTCACTCTCAAATAAATAAATAAAAATTATTTTTTATAAAGAGAGAGACCCTATCTCAAAGAAGGGAATCACAAATGCCTCTGGCATATGCATATGCATGCACACACACACACAATAAATAAATAAATAAACATTTTAATTTATTAATTTTTAAAATGGATATCTTTTTTAATATTTCATTTGTTTGAGAGAAGAGAGAGAAAGGGGAGGATAGAGAGAAAAAGAGAGTGGACACATCAGGGCTTGTAGCCTCTGCAAATGAATTCCAGCTGCTTGTGCCACCTTGTGCATCTGGCTTCATGTGTGTACTGGGAACTCAAACCTGGGTCCTTAGGCTTTGGAGGCAAGCACCTTAACTGCTAAGTCATCTCTCCAGTCCAAATATATTTAATTTTTTTTAAGTTTATGTATTTTCCTATTGGGCATACAGTCATGACTGAAAATTACATTAATTTTGTCCAAAAGTAAAAGTACCAACATGGTTCTTATAATTGCCTCCCCGGCAACAATTTAATAATTAGTGCCCAACTAAAGTGATTCTTTTCCCACTTTAACCCTGTGGTTTCTTAGCTTGTCTTTATTTTATTTTATTGCTCTTCTTTATTTTTATTATTTTCCTTGAGGTGTGTATGTGTGTGTGTGCGTATATTTGTGTATATTAGTGCAGGTATGTGCATGCTAGAGCTCTGGTGTGAAGGTCACCTTCCACCTTATTTGAGGCAGGGTCTCTTGCTTACCGCTGCATTTGACAGGTTACCTGGCCCCCAAGCTTCTGGACAGGTCTCATGTTTCTGCCTCCCATCTTTCCAAAAGCTTGCACTCGATTGACTGCCATCTCCCAGCCCAATTAGCTCAGCTGTTTTTAAATATATATATTATTTATTTGTTTGTGGGGGGTGGTATTTTAGGGTCTCTTGCCACTGAAACAAATGCCTAAATTGGGAACCAGCTGGAGAATACCTGAATTGGGGACCAGCAGGCTTTGCGAGCAAGTGTCTTTAACTGTTGCGTCATCTCCCCAGTTGTCCCCCCATCCCACACCACCCCCACCAACAATTATCTTGTCTTAGTCTAATCAGTGCCTTACTAAGCTAAAAGTTTGTGATATATTTGAAAGTATGTTTCTGGGAAAAACCTTAAAGTTTTCAGAAATCTGGTTTTTTATTTATTTATTATTATTATTATTTTTTTTTTTTGAAGTAGAGACTCATTCTAGCTCAGGCTGACCTGAAATTCACTATGTAGTCTCAGGGTGACCTCAAACTCATGGCAATCCTCCTACCTCTGCCTCCCGAGTGCTAGGATTAAGGGCGTGCGCCACCACACTGGGAAATTCTGCTATTTAATTTTTATTTATTATTTTTGGTTTTTTCGAGGTAGGGTTTCCCTCTAGTCAAGGCTGACCTGGAATTCACTATGTAGTCTCAGGGTAGCCTTGAACTCACGGTGTGCCCCCTAAGTGCTGCGATTAAAGGAAAGTCTGCTTTTAAAAAAATGTATTTATTTGTGTGTATACACTAGGGTCTCTTGCAACTGCAAACGAACACCAGATGCTTGTGCCACTTTTTGTGTCGGGCTTTATGTGGGTGGCTGGGAAATTGAACCCAGGCTGGCAGGCTTTGCAAGCAAGTGCTTTTACCACTGAGCCATCTCCCCAGCACCCAGAACCTTCTAAAGAAAAAAAGAGGCAGCAAATCCATATCCAGATCAAACTAAGACAGTCAGTAGTATATTCAATTCAAACACTAGACATATTGAGAGAAATAGACATATTTTCCTTGCCAGCTGTCTGGAGTTTTGGAATAAACATTAACTTCATAAAACATGCTTGGGTGTTCATTTTCCCAAAAAGATTAGTATGTAATCACATTAGTATGTAATAACAGAATTTCAGAATTTTACTTAAAACTTTTCCCCCAAAATGAATTATTTGGCTGTATTTTTTCCCCTGACTGTAGATGAATCTCTGAGTTCTAAACAAAACAAACAAAATTATAACCCAGCGTGGTGGTGTATGCCTTTAATCCCAACACTCGGGAGACTGAGGTAGGAAGAGTGCCATGAGTTCGAAGCCAGCCTGAGACTACAGAGTGAATTCCAGGTCAGCCTACCTTGAAAAAAAAATTATAATTGAACTTGCCTCTTAGGTTTCTGTTTATCAGTCTCTTCCATATGTGAAGGAAGAAATCCATGTTATTTACCATCTGGTACGTGTCGGGTTTTGTGAGGTTTATTGGGGAAACTGAACCCAGGCTGGCAGGCTGAGCAGTTCTTTTACCACTGAGAATCTCCAAAGCACCCAGAACCTTCTAAAGAAAAAGAGGCAGCAAATCCATATCCAGATGGCTGTAAGGTGCAGCCTGCTAGTATATTCAATTCAAACTCTAGACATATTGGAGAGAAATAGACCCACTTTCCTTGCCAGCTGTGCTGGAGTTTTGGCATAAACATTAACTTCATAAACATGCTCTGGGTGTTGATTTTCCCAAAGATTAGTATGTAATCACATTAGTATGTAATAACAGAATTTCAGAATCTTTCTTAAAACTTTTTCAGAAAGAAAGAAAGAAAGAAAGCTGAATTTTTTCCCTGAAAGCTGTAGATGAATCTCTGAAAGAAAGAAAGAAAACAAGAAAAAAGAAAGAAAGAAGCGAGGTGGTGTATGCCTTTAATCCCAACACTGAGACAGAGGTGAAGATCATGAGTTCGAGCCAGCCTGAGACTACATGGTTAATCCAGGTCAGCCCCACCTTGAAAAAAAATTATAATTGAACTTGCCTTGCAAAAAAAAAAAAAAAGAAAGAAAGAAAGAAAGAAAGAAAGAAAGAAAGAAAGAAGGCAGGAAGGCAGGAAGGCAGGTTTTTTGTTTTTGTTTTTTGTTTTGAAGGAAGGAAAGGTCTTGAGAGAGCCCAGGCTGAAAGAGAATTCAAAGAGCAGGGTGGCCTCAACACTGGTCCTCCCACTCTTTAAAGTGCTTTGGTTTTATTATTATTTTATATGTATTTTGGAGAGAGACAGAGAAAGAGAGAGAGAGAGAAAGAGATAGAGAATGGGCGCACTAGGGCCTCCAGCCACTGTGTACAAATGAACTCCAGACATGTGCACTCGCTTGTGCTTCTAGCTAACGTAGGTCCTGGGGAATCGAACCTGGGTCCTTTGGCTTTGCAGACAAATGCCTAAACTGCATCTCTCCTCTTTTTTTTAAATGAGTTATTGAGTTTATTTAGGGAGAAATCATAATTTGTGAGGTTTATTTAGGGGAAACTGATATCTAGGAAAAGGCTGGAGCAGTTCTACACACATGGAAGACCAAACATAGAAATCCCACTATTGAGAAATAGCAAAGAGATGGGCTGGAGAGATGGCTTAGCAGTTAAGGTGCCTGCCTTCTAAGCCTAAGAACGCTGGTTCCAAAGGATCCAGCAGTTCCAATCTCCAGGTCCCCACGTTTAGCCAGATGCAAAGTGACGCAAGGGCACAATGCTGCACTTGACCACAAAGGGGCACACATCTGATTTCATTTCACAGCAGCTGAGACACTGCTGGCACGCCCATCTCTATCTGTCTTCTCTCTCCTTTCTCTCTGTCTTTCTCTGTGTCTCTCCAGAAAGAAAAGAAAGAAAGAAAGAAAGAAAGAAAGAAAGAAAGAAAAGAAGAAAGAAAGAAAGAAAGAAAGAAAGAAAGAAAGAAAGAAAGAAAGAAAGAAAGAAAGAGCCGGAAAGAAGCGCACGCAATCCCCAGCACTCGGGAGGCAGAGCCAGGCATCGGTGAGGCCACCCAGACTTTTAAATTTTTTTATTAGACCCTATTTTATTTAAAAAAAAAAAAAAAGAAAGAAAGAAAGAAAAGAAAGAAAGAAAGAAAGAAAGAAGGCACAGACAGAGAAGGCAGGGAGAGGAGAGAGAGAGAGAGAGAGAAAGGGAAGGAAAGAGCAAAGAGCCAGCATGGTCTCTCACACTAAATGTTTTTATTAAAATTTTTGGAGAGAGACACAGACAGAGAGGGAGAGGAAGACAGATAGAGAATGGACGCGCTTGTTAGTCTCTCAGCTGTGTACAAAATCCAGATGTGAGTTTCCTGTGGCAAGTGCGCATTGCGCCCTTGCGTCACTTTGCATCTGGCTAAACGTGAGACCTGGAGATTGGAACCGGGTTCTTAGGCTTAGCAGGCAGGCACCTTAACCACTAAGCCATCTCTCCAGTCCGGCACACACCTTTAATCCCAGCACTCAGGAGGCAGAGGTAGGAGGATCGCTGTGAATTCGAGGCCACTCTGAGACTATGTAGTGAAATCCAGATCAGCCTGGGCTACAGTGAGACCCTACCTCGAGAAACCAAAGAAAGAAAGAGAGAGAGAGAGAGAGAGAAAGGAGGGAGGGAGGAAAGGAAGGAAGGGAGGGAGAGAAAGAGATAGCAAGGGCTGGAGAAATGGCTTAGTGGTTAAGGTGTTTGCCCTGCAAAGCCAAAGGATCCCAGTTCGATTTTCCAGGTCCCACGTAAGCCAGATGCATAAGGGCACATGCATCTGGAGTTCGTTTGCAGTGGCCAGAGGCCTTGGCATGCCCATTCTCTCTGTGTCTGCCTCTCTTCTATCTCTCTCTCTGCTTGCAAATAAATAAAAAAAAAAATTAAAAACCAAAAAACATTTAAAAAAAAAAGAAAGAAAGATATAGTGAGAGAAGGACTCAGAGATCAAAGACAAATCTTACATGTAATCAAAGTGAGAGGGTACCCCCAAAGCATGACACAGATAGAAGGCAAGAAGAAAAATACCCAAGCCAAGGTAAATAACCCCCTGCTTCCGAGCCAGGCTGATTCCAGGCTAGGAAGAAAAGACATATGGGGCAAAAGGAAGAGAAGACGTACAGGAGAGAAAGCCTGAGAAAGAAAAGAGCCTATTTTTTTTAAAGGCCAAGTCTCATAGAGCCTTGGCTGCCTTCAGTGTTGCTAAGGATGACCTTGAACTTCTGGTCCTTCTGCTTCTGGAGAGCTCCCCAGTGCTGGGAGAACAGGTGTGTGCCATCATACCTCTTTATGCAGCACTGGAGATTGAACCCAGGGTCTCCTACATGCTAGGCTAGCACTCTACCAACTGAGCCACATCTAAGCCTCCACTTTTTAAAAAAAATTTATTGACAGCTTCCATATTTACAGGCAATAAACCATGATAATTCCCTCCTCTCCCTCACTTTCCTCTTCACAAATCCACACTCCATCCTATCCCCTCCCTCCATTATTCTCTTTATTCTGATGTTATTATCTTTTCCTCCTGTTATGAGGGCCTTGTGAAGATAGTGCTAGGCACTGCGAGGTCATGGGTCTCAAGACCAATTTCTGTCTGGACGATTGCATTGTAAGCAGTTCTACCCTTCCTTCGGCTTCAACATTATTTCTGTCACCTCTTCCACAATGGACCCTGAGCCTTGAAAGGTGTGATAGAGATGTTTCAGTGTTGAGCACTACTCTGTCATTTCTTGTCAGCACTATGTTACCTTTTGGGTCATCCCCGTGGGCTCTGCCATCTGAAAAGAGAGGCTTCTCTAAACAAAAGTGAGAGTAGCATTAATATATGGGTATGAACGGTAGGTAAAGTGCTTACAGGGCAGTTTGGTGAGCATAGCATATGCATTTAGTCAGACAAGAGCAGGCATCACACTCCTAAGGCTCATGATCTCCTCCACCATAGGCTTTTGATTAGGTTTTCAGTACCAGACATGTATCCCCTCCCATAGAGTGGCCTCCAGTCCAATTAGAGAGCAGTTGGTTTCCCCCATAACAGACATGCCCCTATTGCACCCATTGGCTCATTTGGCCTGGCTGGCCAAACTTGAGGTTTGCAGTGTCCACTGTTTGCTCCACTGATGGCTTCTGTCTCGCATAGGGCTGCATGCAGTGCAGCTAGGCCTCCACTTTTTAAGACAGGGTCTCATGTAGCCTAGGCTGGCCATGAACTCACTATGTAGACAAGAATGACCTTGAACTCCTGATCCTCCTGCCTCCTCCTCCTGAGTACTGGGTAATACAGGTGTATGCTACCACATCTTTCTCATCCTTTCCTCTTAAATTTTAGATTTTTTTTTTTTGGAAGTGGGGTCTCTAGCACAGGGTGACCTGGATTAAAAGCATATGCACGGGCATGGTGGTACATGCCTTGAATCCCAGCATTTGGGAGACAGAGGTGGGGGGATCACAGTGAGTTCAAGGCCTCTCTGAGACTACATAGTGAATTCCAGGTCAGCCTGGGCTAGAGTGAGACCCTACCTCAAAAAGCCAAAATAAATAAATAAAAAGCATATGCCACCAAGCCTGGCCTATTTGAGAACTCCTTTCAGACTGAGGATGGAAAACTTTTACCAACTATATGAAGCAAGTCTGTGATTCAGATTTTCTACATTTCATCTGTCAGTATTTTCAAGGATTTGTTTTCAGCCTCAAACTCGCTAATTTAAACAGAATCATTTTCAGAAGCACTATGTAAACTAGCTGGAGTGGAAGGAGCAGAGCACCTACCGGCCACTGTCTGCCTGGACTGCCCTGATGAGTTCCAAGATGGAAGCTCGCTTTGAGCCTGAGTCCCCAGCAGAGTCACCACAACTTGACTCTTCTTTAACATTTCCCAGTCTCAGCCCAAACTCTGTGTGTTGAATATATTCAGCAACTTGGTCCACAGTTAGCTAACTTTGATAAAGCACAAGGTTTCTTAGGGTTACATTTCCGTGAGGTGTTTGTGTGCATTCCTTCATACCCCCGTGTTACTTGGCAGATATTCCTCACAGAAAATGGTGAGTCCCTCTGACAAAGGAAATTAGGGCGCCAACATCCACCAAGAATCTTTGGCTTGCCAGGTGTGGTGGTGCACCCCTTTAATCCCAGCACTTGGGAGGCAGAGGTAGAAGGATCCACCCTGAGACTACATAGTGAATTCCAGGTCAGCCTGGGCTAGAGCGAGACCCTACCTGGAAAACCTAACAAAAAGCAAAAAAGAACCCTTGGCTGCTATGTTTACAGCACATGCTTCCAGTGCCCAGGCCGGCAGAGACCATGGTATGGGGCACTGCCACCTCATGTATTCCTGTGGGCATCGTGGAGGTCTGCACTCTCCTGGACTTGGTGCTTGCTGAAGGCGGTCAGTCGCTACCACGTGTTTGATCTTTCCCAGGGGTGGAAGATAGCTTCTGTTTATTTTGTGCTTGCTCCTGAATCTAGCACCAGGACCTGGCATATGAGAGAGGTGACCAGTAAAGGGATGACTAAATCACACATTACATTATGAAGGAAAAACACCAGAAAAATCCCACATCTCTGCCAAGATGGAATGGAAATAATTTTCTTTTTTTTTCTTATATTTATTTATTTATTTGAAAGAGAAAGAAGAGGGAAAGAGAAAATGGGTGCACCAGGGCCTCTAGCCTCTGCAGAGGAATTCCAGATGCTTGCGCCACCTTGTGTCTCTGGGTTAAGTGGGTCCGGGGAATTGAACCTGGAATCTTTGGCTTTGCAGCAGTTAAGGTGCTTGTTTGGCAGGGCTGTAGCAAGATTCTCAAGCAATACACAACCTGCTGCTCCAGAGACTTGACCAGAAGCGCCCAAGCCAGCACCTGTGAACAGGGTGCCTTAACCCATGATGGAGCTGGGGCTCCATAAAGCCATCCTATTATCTAATTTCAAAAAATATTATTTCTTGCCGGTAGTGGTGGCGCACGCTGTTAATCCCAAGCACTCGGGGAAGCAGAGGTAGGAGGATCGCCGTGAGTTCGAGGCCACGCTGAGACTACATAGTGACTTCTAGGTCAGCCTGGGCTATAGCGAGACCCTACCTCGAAAACAAACCAAAAAAAAATTATTTCGATATGTTTCTATGCTATATTTTCAACAAATGCATACGCTCTCTGCAGACGTTCCTCCTTTCCTCCTCCTGCTGGGGGGTGAGTATGCCAGGAGCGCACGGCAGAGCACCTTCGCAGGTCGCGCTGGCAGGCGTGCTGCCCCCTGCCGGTGGGCGCCAGAGAGGCCGCGGAGGTCGACGTGCTGCCCCCTGCCGGCGGGCGCCGGGGAGGTCGACGTGCTGCCCCCTGCCGGCGGGCGCCGGGGAGGTCGACGTGCTGCCCCCTGCCGGTGGGCGCCGGGTCGACGTGCTGCCCCCTGCTGGCGGGCGTCGGGGACGTCGCGGAGGCCTACACCGCACCGGCCCACTGGCGGCCGCTCTAGCCACACTCGGGGCACCTCTCGATGGTGGCGCGGGGCCGTTTCCTGGCGCCCCGGCCCTGGCCACGCCCACGCCCTCCCCCCCCCGCGCCGGCCCCGGGCGCCCGCCGACGCGCTCCCTTCCTGTGCGGCGGCGCGGGGCCATCGGCTGCCCGTGTCCAGCGGAAGCGCCGCCGCGTCCGGGTCGTCGTGCCCTGCGCCCCGCCGGCTCTCTCCCAGGCTCGGACCGGGGCGCCCGTTCTGTAATCACATCCCCGCGTGAACACGGGGGATTTCGGAGACGGCCAGCCCCGCCCCGGCCCCCGACGGCCAAACCCGCGCTCAGAACAAAAAGCGACCACGTGGGCTGGAGCGATGGCGTCGCGGTTTTGGCGCTCGCCCGAGAAGCCCTAGAGCGCAGGTTCGAGTCCCCAGAACGCACTTAAAGCCAGATGCACGAGGTGACGCGTGCGTCTGGGGATCGTTTGCAGTGATTGGAGGCCCTGGAGTTACCATTCTCCCTCTCTGTCTCAAATAAACAAATAGGTATTTAAAAAAGAAAAGAAAAGCCACCTTACACATCTGGCTTTACATGGATACTGGGGAATTAAACCTGGGTCCTTAGGTTTTGCATACAAGTGCTTTAACCACTAAGCCATCTCTCCAGCCCAAACCTCTTCTTTTAAAACATATTTATTTATTTACGAGGAGAGAGAGAAAGAGAGAGCATGCCAGGTCCTCTACCTGTTACAAACGAATTCCAGATGCATGGTCCACCTTGTGCATCTGGCTTACATGGGTACTGTAATCAGACCCAGGCTGGTAGGTCATGCAAGCAAGCACCTTTAACTACTGAGCCATCTCTCTAGTCCCAGTAATTAAGCCTCTCAAGTCCCAGTCTTGAGCCCCATGAATGCTAGCTAGGCTCTCACTCTTTAAGGCAGAGCTCTAAGGAGCCTGCTAGGTCATTTTTCTCACCATCCTGAAATATCTCTCTCTCTCTCTCTCTCTCTCTCTCTCTCTCTCTCTCTCTCTCTCTCTCTGTCTCTGTCTCTGTCTGTCTGTCTCTCTCTCTCTCTCTCTCGCAGAATCTCATGAAGTCCAGACCACCTTTTAACACAATATCTAGCCAAGGAGATGAGGAAAATTTGAAGTCCTGATCTGCCTCCCTCCACCTTCCAAAGGCTATGGTTGCAGGCATTGGCAATCTCGACGTTTTTGATTCAGGCATGCTGTGGTTTGCTTGTCTGGCCACTTTATAATCAAGAGCTACTTACAGACACTCAGTGTTTGAGTGTGCCTAAGCCCTTGATTGTCACCAAACAGCACATTAACACCCATGATGGTAGAAAAACAGAAGCCAGCCAATCTAGAGCCGACAAATATTGTCAGAGAAGTGCTGGGGTCAATGGAGTGGTCACAGGCCATGGAGAACTCCTAAGTGCCTAGAGCAGTTTCGTGTGAATAACTATTAATTTGAATGTCAATAGATAAAATGACTATAGGGTTCTTCCGTTGGATTTTTTGAGACACAATCTCTCTTCACAGCCCATTCTGGCCTCAACTCCTCTAGGTTAGAGTTCAAGAGTGATACTCCTGAAGCCATTCCAATTTTGTTGTTTTGAGACAGGATCTCATATGGCTCAGGCTGGCCTGGAATTCACTTCTGAACCCTGCCTCCACCTCTGAAGACCCAGAACGACAGGCATGGGCCATCACGCCTGGCGGCTATTCCAATTTGTGAAGAGATGCTTGCTAGCCATCACAGATGACAAAGACCACCAGAGTCCCCTCCAGTTGTGGAGGAATGGAATAGAGGAGCAGGTAGGAATCAAAGAACTAGCAGCAATCTGTCCCCAGTCAGGTAGGCCTTTTGCTTCTAGTGATACCATAAATTGTGAGTTGGGAGTACTTGGCCTTTAAAAGAAAAAATATATATTTATTTGAGAGTGAGAGGAAATAAACAGGAAGAGAGAGAATGGGTGCACCAGGGCCTTCAGCCCTGTGCATCTGGCTTATGTGGGTCCTGAGGAATCAAACCTGGGTCCTTTGACTTTGCAGGCAAGTGCCCTAACCACTAAGCCTTCTCTCCAGCCCTGGTCTTTTTTTTTTTTTTTTTTTTTTTTTTTTTTTCACCAGGTCTGTCTTGGGGCTAGAGTGATGGTTTAGTGGTTAAGGTGCTTGCCTGCAAAGCCAGAGGACCAAGGTTCGATTTCCCAGGACTCATGTAAGCCAGATGCACAAGGTGGCACAGGTATCTGGACTTAGTTTGTAGAGGCTGGAGGCCCTGCCTCTTTCTTTCTCTCAAATAAATAAATTAATTAAAATAAAATATTTAAAACAGGTCTCGCCGGGCGTGGTGGTGCACGCCTTTAATCCCAGCACTTGGCAGGCAGAGGTAGGAGGATCACCGTGAGTTCGAGGCCACCCTGAGACTACATAGTGAATTCCAGGTCAGCCTCAACTAGAGTGAGACCCTGCCTCGAAAAACCAAAAAATAAAAATAAATAAATAAACAAACCAGGTCTCTCAAGCATGCTAGGCAAACATCCTACCACTAACCTATATCCCCAGCCCTCTTTTGGGCAGCATGGGAAAACTTGGTAGATCCAGAGATAAGCCACTAAATTTGGACCACTTACAACAGAACCTGTGATGGTTCATCTCAACTGTCAACTTGACTGGATCTAGAATCACCAAGGAGACAAATCTCTGGGTGTCTGTGATACAGCTCCGAGAGTAGGTTAATAGAGATGGGAAGATGAACCCTAACTGTGGGCAGCATCATTCCATCTGCTTGGGTACTGGACCAAATAAAGACTAAAAGGCTAGGGCTGAAGACATGGCTTAGTGCTTGAGACACTCACCTGAAAAGCCTAAGAACCCAGGTTTGATTCCCCAGGACCCACATAAGCCAGATGCACAAGGTGGCACATGTGTCTGGAGTTTGTTTGCAGTGGCCATTCTTTCTCACTATCTGCCTCTCTCTCTCTCTCTCTCTCAAATAAATAAATAAATATTTTTAAGGATGATTAGAAAGGTAGGTGAGCTCCAGCGACCGTCCCTCTTTGCTTCCTGAATATGAACTGAATGTGACCAACCACCTCTTGTCCCTGTTGCCATGCCCCCCTGCCCCTCATGATGGGCTGTAGCCTCTAGAAGTGTAAGCCAAGGTAAGCCCTTCTTCCATTGAGCTGTATTAGGTCATGTTAATAAGAAAGGAAACTAAGGCAGAGCCCCACATAGACATCAGCTTGCTTTGGGGGGGGGGTGATTGTTTTTTCTCTCTTCTTGTCTTTTTTGTTTGTTTGTTTGTTTTTGTTTTTCCAAAGTAGGGTCTCACTCTGGCCCAGGCTGACCTGAAAATTAACTATGTAGTGTCAGGGTGGCCTCGAACTCACAGTGACCTTCCTACCTCTGCCTCCTGAGTGCTGGGATTAAAGGTGTGCTCCACCACGCCCGGCTTTTTTTTTTTTTTTTTTTTTTTGATAACTTCCTTAATTGTAGACAATATCCCATGGTACTTCCCTCCCGCCCCCACTTTCCCCTTTGAAACTCCACTTTCCATCATATCCCCTCCCCCTCTCAATCAGTCCCTTTTAATTTTGATGTCATCATCTTATCCTCCTATTATGATGGTCTCGTGTAGGTTGTTTCAGGCACTGCGAGGTCATGGATATCCAGGCCATTTTGTGCAAGTTGCTTTTTCATAAAAGAATAAAGTGGGCTGGAAAGATGGCTCAGCAGTTAAGGCACTTGCCTGCGAAGACTAAGGACCCGAGTCCAATTCCCCAGTACCCACAGAAGTAGGTGCACAAGGTGGCACATGAGTCTGGAGCTCACGTGCAATGGCTACAAGCCCTGGTGCATCCATTCTCATGCTATATCTCTCTCAATAAAACAATACAAAAAAGAGAGAATGAAGTTACATATCCTGTATCTGTCAATTTGTGCTGGACGATTAGAACATAGCTAATCATGGAGCTGAGACGCCAGCAGAGATCTATTGGGCGTGAGCAAGGCACCACTTAGGTTTCTAGCTAGTGGGTGTGAGGATATCTTCTGGCCTCTAGAAAGGGGACAATATTTTGAAACAAGAATAATTCATAATAATTTTCCGCAGCCTGAGGAAACAGTCTCGGGAGCATTCGATTCCATTCTGATTGCAGCCTCACCCAGCACCCTTCTGGGGGCTCATTTGGTTTCCCAGGTAACCTGAAGGGCATCCTGGCTTATTATGTATCAGCCTTTGAGAGCCTAATTAAGAAGGGCTTGAGAACACAGTCAGATCAGGTTCATGTACAAGTTGAGAGGCCCTGTGCTGCAAAGCTCAATGCCTTCTTGACAGCATTGAAGGTCTGCCAGTTCAGGATTTCTGGATGGCTTTTTGAAACTAATTATTAGCACTCTGGTGAGGGCGAGGGCCGAGTGAATGTCATAATCCAGCAGGTACCGTGGTCTGGAGGGAGATGGAAGGGACCAGAGGAACATCTGGGAATGGATCACGTTAGTAACAGGCTTGGGCAATGATTTTTTTTTCACTGTTAGAAATCAATCCTGGAGAGAGAAGTTGAGCTGGCAAAGATAAACGTCCAGGTTCATTAAGGTTGTTGTTTATAACACTGGAAAAAGTCACCCACTTGCCACCACTCTTAACTCTTCACTCCCTTGTCCCTCTCTCCCTACCTGTCCTTGTTGGGTAAAATCAACCAGGGATAAACCCAATGACAGGCTTGTTCTAGGAGAACATTTGCGCATATGCATGATGCTGGAGAATAGACGTGACACAGTTCTGAGTGTTGTTTGCCAGGACTGCACAGCACAGACCTACAGACTGCATGGCCAAGCAACTGGAATTTCACTCTGGTCCAGGCTGACCTAAAATTAACTATGTAGTCTCAGGGTGGCCTTGAACTCATGGTGATCCTCCTACCTCTGCCTCCCACGTGCTGAGATTAAAGGCGTGCGCCACCACACTCGGCTCGGAATTTACTTTTTTTCAATTCTGGAGACTAGACTGGTCTTTGTCTTGTAACTCCAACCCCTTCTCAAGGGCAGTGGAAGGTGAGGACGGACACCCAAAAGTTGTCCTCCGACCTTACACTTGTGCCATGAAACGTATGCCTGTAATCATACATATGAACAAACATACAATATCACACACAACAGAACACAGCCCATGGGTATACCTAGGTTGAGTTTTGTTAAAAAACATTGTGTATTATCATCTAAAGATCCATACCCGCTTTTGATTCAGAAAGAGTCATTATCACCAAATACTGCCTGTGCGTCTCTTGTCCCTCCTCCCAGAACTCCTATTAGAAATCCTTTAAGTGATCTTGTTCTATCTTTATACCTCACTTGTTTCTATTGCTTGATTTCTCTGTGCCTCACGCAGGGTAATTGCTTATCTTCCTAATTGGTTCTTCAGCTATCTTTTCTGCTACTTCATTCATCCACTGAATTTAAATTCCAATTAATACAGACATCTTTCTTAGAATTTCTGTTGCTCTCTTTTTTTGGGGGGGGGCGGAGGTTTCAAGGTAGGGTTTCACTCTAGCTTAGGCTGACCTGGAATTCACTATATAGTCTCAGGGTGGCCTCGAACTCATAAACTCATGGTGCTCCTCCTACTTCAGCCTCTCCAGGGCTGGGATTAAAGGCGTGCGCCACCATGCCTGGCTAATAAGATCCTATTCTATATTCATGTTTTATTAATTTATTCCTTTAATAAACCGAAAAAAGTTTATTTTATAATCTATATAGTTGACCTGAGAATAGGCTCTTAAGACAATTTTGCATTTACATAAAATACGTGAAGGAAATTGGTCCTGTACTGTTCCCCTACCTAGTTTCCTGTATTTTTAACAATTTACATGTGGAAAGTACATTTGTCATAGAGCTAATGAACCAATACTGGTAAAATCCATACTTTACTCAATTTAGTTTTGTTTGGGGGTCTTTTCTTTTCTTCTAATTCTAGTCCAGGCTGACCTGGAATTCATTATGCATTCTCAGCGTGGCATCAAACTTACTGCTATCCTCCTACCTCTGCCTCCTGAGTGCTGGGATTAAAGGCGTGCACAACCAAGGTCCCCCTGTTTTTGTTTGTTTTTGTTTTTGATTTTTTTGGGGGAGGGTCTCACTCTAGACCAGGTACTCACAGTGATCCCCTACCTCTGCTGGGATTAAAGGTGTTTGCCACTATGTCCTGTGACCTCCATTTTATTTTTATTTTTTTTTTTTTAATTTTTGTTTTGTTTTGTTTTGTTTTGTTTTTCAAGGTAGGGTCTCACTCTAGCCCAGACTGACCTGGAATTCACTATGTAGTCTCAGGGTGACCTCGAACTCATGGTGATCCTCCTACCTCTGCCTCCCAAGTGCTGGGATTAAAGGTGTGCACCACCACACCTGGCTTTTATTTAAATATTTTTTTGTTTGTTTTTCGAGGTAGGGTCTCAAGGGTGGCCTTGAACTCACCTCCTAATCCTTTTAATGTTTTATTTATTTCAGAGAGAAAGAGAGAATGGGCCCTCCAGGGCCTCTAGTCACTGCAAACCAACTCCAGTCGCATGCACCACCTTGTGCATCTGGCTTACGTGGGTCCTGGGGAATTGAACCTTCATCCTTTGGCTTTGCAGGCAAGTGCCTTAACCACTAAGCCATCTCCAGGGGCTGCGGTGGCCTTCATTTTTATGTAATGTCCTGTTTCTGTTCCGGTGGGCCACTCGGATGTACATTTAGCTGCCATGTGTCCTTAGGCTCCAGTTGGGCTGGTACAGTTTCTCTGCTGGGCTGTGTGTTCTGAAGTCCCAGATAGTTTTGAGGAGTGCTGGTGAGGTGTTTTGTAGATTTTTCCTCCACTTGGATATGCCTGAACTGTTCTCATTAGCTTAGAGTTACGGGCTCGGGGCGGAGCAGGGGGGAGACCCTGGAGGTGAAGTGCCGTTTTAGTCACGCTGTGTCAGGCAGAACCCACAGTCAGCACAATTGTCACCACTGCTGACAAGGACCTTGACTGCCTCCCTGTCCTTCGCCTTCGACTTAAGCTACATAACTGCATTAAGACATCTGTGTAAATTATTGGAAAATGAACTAAGAGCTTTCTCTGACTCCCCTACGTAGTGGCTCAATGACTTATTCGGGTCACTGTGGACTCACAGATATGTATCTTGTAGCCTGGTTTCCAATCTGATGCTCACACCCTCCAGGATCCTGCAGCCACCCTGCACCAGTGCCCGCCAGGCAGGTGGGGGCTGTAGCTGCAGCATCAGAAGCCCCTGCAGAAATCTGCCCAGAGACACATTGCCCATGGCCTCCAGAGTGGCAAGACGTCGTGGACATCATAGCTCACCATAACAGCTAAAATCCATTGACACTGCATTACAAATCTTCTGTTTATTTTCAGAAATAGGCTACAATCCCACTGAGCATCCAACCCAGAAATCAGAGCCCTGCACATAGACAGCAAAGAATGTAATGGTTCCAATGTGTAATGGTCCCCGTAGGCTGTGACTTGAAGAACTGGTCCCCAAATGATGGCCCTGGGGACGCATCCTTGGGCATATGCTATCCCTGGACACTTCCTGGCTTACGCTCTTGCTTCCTGGCCTGCCTGCTTGCCTGCCATGAGGTGAGCCACTTTGTTCCACCCTGCCGTCCCTGTCATGACAAACTAAACTCTGTAAGTTATTCTCCTAGGTGTTTTGACTAAAGGGGACACGAAAATACCTACTGCCGAGAGGTCTCTGTGGGACTGCCAGAGGTGGGACTGCCAACAAAGGGGATAATCCTAGCAAGGTTTGCCTATGCCCAAGCCCAAGTGCTTCTGGGCCCAGTAAGGGCCACCTCAGCTAGGGCATGCCCTGGCCCTGTTAGCCCTGGGACAGAGGAGACCCCCTCTCCACAGGCTCCCTGCTCCAAGTGCTTTGACAGGTCCAATGATCACCTGAAACCCTGAACATGATCTCGCTCTCTTTCTACAGAAAAAAAAGTCATAGTCCGTTGCTTCAAAACCAGAATAGCATTTTATTTTTTTAAAGTTTTTTTAAAATTCATTTTATTTACTTGACAGAGCAAGAGAGGTAGAGAGGAGAGAGAGGGAGATAATGGTTGTGCCAGGACATTCAGCCACTGCAAATGAACTCCGGATGCATGCCTGCCTGTGCATCTGGCCTACGTGGGTCCTGGGGAATTGAACCTGGGCCCTTGGGGCTTTGCAGGCAAGCACCTTAATGGCTAAACCATCCCCTCCAGCCCCAGAAAAGCATTTTGAAGTTCACAGAATGGGCTCTGCAGTAGGAAACCCATGCCCAGTTTGGCTGTGGTCCCATTTTGCCCCTCTGCACTGGGTAGTAACCGATAGCGCCCAGGCAAGAGCTGCCCCCAGCGACACTTAGTGTGTACTACCCTTGCCCATCCCCCAAAGCAGGTGATGTCAACAGCCACCCGCTCCCTAGAAAAAACCAAGTTTGCCTGCATGTCCGTGACCTGGTTTCCATGTGCTAGGAGGACCTTAGTTCCACTCCTGGCTCATGCCTGGGACCCCATGTGGCTCTCACAGTATCACAAGCTGGGAGAGTCAACCTTTAAATAACATCCTTGGCACATCCTTGGCACAATATCCGGTTCAGGCTGGCCTGGCCTACAGGAGACCCTGTCTCAAAAATAGACCAAAAAGGGCTGGAGAAATGGCGTAATGATTAAGGCACTTGCCTGTGAAACCTAAGGACCTAGGTTCGATCCCTTGGTACCCACATAAGCCAGCTGCCCAAAGTGGCTCATGCATCTGGACATTCTCTCTATCTGCCTCTTCCTCTCTATCTCCCTCCTTCCCTGTCTCTCGCAAATAAATAAAATATTTAAACTGGCGTCTGTGTTTTAAAAAGAAAAAGAAAAAAATTAGAACAACAGGTTTTGAAGGTTCAAAAGCCAAAGATTGGGTTCCCTCTTGACCCACAAGATGGGGTAGGGGTGTTGGATTACAATGGTGGGGAGCACATGACAGAGCAATCCTTTCACCACTCATCTATTTCTCTTTAGAAGGAAAGAAAGGTGGGAAAAAACACTACACAAACCCAGAGCAGATACATCGACAAAGACCACATTCTTTGTTTTGTTTTTTGAAATAGGGTTTCACTAGCTCAGGCTGACCTGGAATTCACTATGTAGTCTCAGGTTGGCCTTGAACCCAGGGTAATCCTCCTACCTCTGCCTTGTGCAGTGCTGGGATTTTGTGGAATGTCTTGTAATACCATGCCTGGCTGCTCCCTGAGCACATTCTTAAAGTTCCATCATTTCTCAGTGGCACCACTCTTGAGACCAAACCTTTAGCACATAATCTTTGGAAGACATTTCAGGTCCAAAAGCTAACTAACTAAATAAACAAATATAAACACTAATTGTGGATGGATTCTCTTGAGCACATTTGCGCATATTTAGAAAAAATAATTATGAGCATCTTAGCTCTTTGGAACCTCACTGAAGCAGGTTACCCACAGGCGCAGACAGAAAGGAAGATGGAAAGTAAAGAGAACAATTAGGGAGTCAGCACTGTTTGTCTTCCCTCGATGAAGGAGTCAGTTCTTTTCCAGCTGGGTAGACCAGTCTCTCTCCTCACGGATATTCTCCTTTTTGGTTAGTGTGTAGTCAAATGATCAGCTGGTTTTTTATCTGCAAACCCCCTTGTCTTTGCCAGATCTGAAACAATCATGCATGTGATAGCCCTCCCCTTTGCCATGGTCCAGTGGTTAGAAACAAATTACACATCCTGCGCACACCCAGGAGGAGAGGCTAACACAAAGTCATGGAAAACTAGGGTGCAGGGATCGTAGCATTGCCACAGCATTCTGACTTTCACCTCCACTACAACAGAACAGGGAAGCTCTGCTACAGCAACTTCTCACAGAGTAAGAGTGCTACATTCACTCCTGCAGGTAGAAAGGAGCCTTAGGAGACTCAGGGAAATAAGTCTGGGAAAGCTGAAACTCCAAGGTCACAAGGCCAGGCCCCAAGGTTATATAGGTTATATAGGGTATAAGAACTGAGCCAGGCGTGGTGGCGCACACCTTTAATCCCAGCACTCGGGAGGCAGAGGTAGGTTGATCGTCATGAGTTCGAGGCCAGCCTGAGACTACATAGTGAATTCCAGGTCAGCCTGGACTAGAGTGAGACCCTACCTCAAAAAAAAAAAAAAAAAAAAAAAAAAAGGTTGTGCTAAATAGGGTGTAAGAACTGCTTTGGGGGGGAGACTCCCACCACTCAAGCTGTCCATGTTGGTGCAGTGAGCTGCAGAGATGGGGTGTGCTTTTCGGTGATGCGGCTTCTGGAAGCAGCCCCTTCACCCTGCTCTGTAAGTAACCCCAATAAACTCCTTGGTTCACCCAAACTGGTTTTTTTTTTTTTTTCGAGGTAGGGTCTCAGTCTAGCCCAAGATGACCTGGAATTCACTATGTAGTCTCAGGGTGGCCTCGAACTCATGGCGATCCTCCTACCTCTGCCTCCCCGCCCCTGCCACCACGCCCGGTGCCCAAACTGGTTTTGATGCAATCATACTTTGGTCTGTTGTCTGTGTCCTATCTGGGTGAATAAACGTGTTTTTGTATCTTCTCAGGGCAAGTTTCCTGCAACACTGAGCCACCTTGGGGCCTGCATTTCAGTCAACCACACAAGCAGAATGCAGATACGGTTTGTATTTGATCACAGATTAAGAAGCCATGCCCCAACTGGGCATAGTGGTCACGCCTTTAATCCCAGCACTCGGGAGACAGAGGTAGGAGGATCACTGTGAGTTCAAGGCCACCCTAAGACTACATAATTAATTCCAGGTCAGCCTGGGCCAAAGTAAGACCCTACTTCGAAAAAAAAAAAAAAAAAGAAGAAGAAACCACACCCCAAATCCAGATGGCCCCATTAAAGGTACTCTTTTGGAGTCATTCTCAACCCCTGGAACCAACACATCAGGTGTGGGAAATCACAGCTCTTTGAAGCCATTTCAGCAGGTTCATCCTGATCCAATTTTAATTCCTTTGACTTGGATCATACTGCAATGACTTTAAAATATGCCAGGTCTTTCATTCTTCTCCCTTTAAGTTGTGAAACCCAAATTGTGCTCCCTTTGAATGTGAGCTGGATGTGCTAACACAGTTCTAATGAACAGAATATTGTAAACGTGACACCATGTCACTTTTGAGAGCACGCTGACTGCCACGCTCTTCCTTGCCTCTCTCTCGGGGAGAAGCCAGTTGCCGTGTCATAAGGACACGCTGATGGATGGAGCAGCTCTGTGAACAGGACAGCTGAGCAAGAACTGAGGTCTCCTGCCACTAGCCAGTGAGGAGGTAAGTGCTCTTTCCAACAGGCATAGAGTGAGCCAGCTCCATGGACAGCCAGCGAGTCTGTGCCCTCATAGAGGATGCAGAACCAGAGCCACCCAGCAAAGTTATCCCCAGATCCCCAAGCCAAGGGATCTTAGGCAAGTCAGAAAAGCGTGGCCTGAGATGCAGTGAGCTGAAGTAGAAACCAGTAATAAACCGGACTTGTAAGGTTATATGACACACAAAAACTACAATAAATTTGAAAGTTTCAAGTGCCTTAAACAGATGTGAAATTTAAAGATTCTTTTATTTTATTTTATTTATTTGCAAGCAGAGAGAGAATGGGCATGCCAGGGCCTCTAGCCTCTGCAAACGAACTCCAGATGCATGTGCCCCTTGTCCATCTGGGTCCTGGGGAATCGAGCCTGGGTCCTTTGGCTTCACAGGCAAATGCCTTAACTGCTAAGCCACCTCTCCAGGCCACAGCTTGAAAGAGATGGGAGAGAGAGAGGGAGGATGGTCATGGTCTCAATACCATGAGTTTCTGGAAAGTGTTAGCAACTTTGCTGTGCCAAAATATCTGAGAAAAGCAATCTAAGAAAGGAAGGGTTTATTTGGGCTTTAAGAAAAGGGATACAGGGGCTGGAGAAATGGCTTAGCTGTTAAGGCACTTGCCTGCAAAGTCTGTCTCTCTGCTTCTTTCTCACTCTCAAATAAATAAATAAAATAAAATAACTTTTTTAAAAAAAGAAGGGATACAGGGCTGGAGAGATGACTTAGTGGGTTAAGGCTCTTGCCTGTGAAGCGTAAGGACCCAGGTTCAATTCTCTAGGTCCCATGTAAACCAGATACACATGGTGGCACAAGCATCCGGAATTCATTTGCAGTGGCTGGAGGCCCTTAGTATCTCATTAGAGCCTCCTAAACTATAGCACCATACACATACTCTATAATCTGTGATTATATTGCTTCTACAGGTTCAAAAACCTGACAATTGGCCGGGTGTGGTGGCGCACGCCTTTAATCCCAGCACTCGGGAGGCAGGAGTAGGAGGATTGCTGTGAGTTCGAGGCCACCCTGAGACTACATAGTGAATTCCAGGTCAGCCTGAGCTAGAGTGAGACCCTACCTCAATAAACCAAAAAATAAATAAATAAATAAAACCAAAAACCTAACAATCTTTGTCCACAATAGTCTTTCTTTTTAAGATTTTATTTTGTATTTTTATTAGAGAGGGAGAGAGAGAATGGGTGCACCAGGACCTCTGGCCACTGCAAACAAATTTGAGATGCATGCAGCTGGCTTATGTGGGACCTGGAGAATCGAACCAGGATCCTTAGGCTTCTCAGGCAAGCACCTTAACCGATAAGCCACCTCTCCAGCCTTAGACCCAACTTCTTAAAGACCTGCCATCTCTCAATACAGCCACATTGGGGACCAAGCTCCCAAAATGAATCTTTGGGGTGAAACCACATCCAAACCACAGCAGGAAGGCTAGAGGACACTGGTACTAGCCTGTGATCCTCACTGGACATAAAAGACTGGGTCCGTGGACTGCCAGCAGAGGGCAGGCAGCTGGTCTCTGGTCCGAGAGGCTGGGACCTATGCATGGGAACCACTATCTACCTTTCTGGAGCCAGGCCCCATCCATCTCATCTATGGTGCTGTAGGGGACAGGGGAAGCAGCTCTGTTGTTCAGAAAGACTGAGGAAGCTCCCAACACCCAGGCCAGGGACATGTTGTATCGACTTGTACCTAACTCTCTGAAGTAATTCCAGACTCACTGGGCTTTCTGCTCTCTCGGGGCCATTTCAACTCATCTCGTCTATTAACCCAAAAGGTACTACATTATTAGTTCCAGCTGATGCCAGGAAGGTGTGGTAAAACAGCCAGCCAGGCTAGGCGTGGTGGCTCACGCCTTTAATCCCAGCACTTGGGAGGCAGAGGTAGGAGGATTGCCATGAGTTCAAGGCCACCCTGAGACTACAGAGTGAATTCCAGCTCAGCCTGGGCTTGAGCAAGACCCTACTTTGAAAAAACAAAAACAAAAACAAAAAAACAGCCAGTTCAGCAGAAGGAGCTGGCACTGGTCCTCAAGCTAAGTGCCCTAGGGCCCCGCCCCTACCTCTCCCTTGTTAGTCTGGGGTGTGTACCTGCCCCCTGGTTACTGGCTGGATTCCACCCCACAACTGGACCTCCTACCCTCCATCTCTCTTCCCACCCCTCATAACCCCAGGCTGACTTGTTTTGAGTAGCTCTGCTAAGAGATGGGCCAAAGGGGCTGAAGCAGCCAGTGGAGTAATGTGCAGCTCAGAAGGACACTATCTATGTTAGCCTCAGCTAACACTGTCCAAGGGAGAGACGAGAGACGCCTCAGAGGTAAGGACAGGAAGACACAGGGAAGAGAACAGTGGGTGGGAGCCGGGCGTGATGGCTCAGGCCTTTAATCCCAGCACTGTGAGTTGAGTTCAAGGCCACCCTGAGACTACAGAATGAATTCCAGGTCAGTCTGGGCTAGAGCGTGACCCTACCTTGAAAAACCAAAAAAAAAAAAAAAAAGAGAGAGAGAGAGAGAGAGAGAGAGAAACAGTGGGGAGACTACGTAATGAATTCCAGGTCAGCCTGGGCTACAGTGAGACCAGACCCTACCTTGAAAAAAAAGAAGTTTCTGTAACCCAAAGTTAGAACAGCATTAATCGAAGCCTACTGGCCCGTGGTTCCTTTCTCCAGTATCCACATAATGACAGACCCAAGACTCCATCACAAGAAAACAACCCAGAATAAAAGAAAAAATAAGAATGGGAGAAAGATCTGAACTGACAGAGCACAGGAAAATGTGCTCAGCCCTGAATTAGAGACGGATGTACCGTGCAGACCAAGTCCCCACCGCTGAGCCTCAACCTAAAACGTCACCCCCTCTGGTGACAGGAATTGGCAGTAACATAACCACCATTTTGTAGGATGACAGGCCCAAGAACAGCAAAGGTTTTCTTTTGTTTGTCTGGGTTTTTTGTTGTTGTTGTTGTTTTGTTTTTTCGAGGTAGGGTCTCATTCTAGCCCAGGCTGACCTGGAATTCACTCTGTAGTCTCAGGGTGGCCTCGAACTCATGGCAATCCTCCTACCTCTGCCTCCCGAGTGCTGGGATTAAAGGTGTGCGCCACCACACCCGGCATTGAACAGCAAAGTTTTAAGAGAACAGAGTCCAAGACAGGAAATCCAAAAGGTCCTGACCCTTAATGACTCACCAAAATGTCAAAACCCTGACTCTCCTTGACTTGCCAGGAGGCCAGCTGGCCTCCTCAGCCTATCAGGACGCCCACCCCCCCCCCACATATATTCAAAGTAACCAATCCAATCCATCCTGACTTGATGCTTAATTTACAGTCTCAAGATTATTAACTCCTCAGCCTATCAGGAGCCCCCATGTACTTTTAGAGTAACCAATCCAATCAGCCCCAATTCGATATTTAATTTATATCCCCAAGGGTATAAAACCTCCTCATCCAGCCAGTATGGGGCTGCACACCTTTGGTCCCAGAACTTGGGAGCTGAGGCAGGAGGATCACTGTGAATTCAAGGCCAACCTGGAACTACAGAGTGAATTCCAGGTCAGCCTGACCTAGAGTGCTAGAGAGCTCCTCCCCCACTGACAAAAAAACCCCTTTGCCTTCATTGAAGCTGAGCTATCGTGAACTCTGGATGGGCGAGCCCCCTCATTTGATAAAAGTCCAGCTCCTGCAGAAATGTGGATTTTCCAGCTCTGGATCCCCTCCTCCCACAGGAATCTGTTCGCTCTGCTTTCTTTACCTCTTACTTTGGTATTTATTTACTTATTTTGTTGGTTTTTGGTTTTTGGAGGTAGAGTTTCACTCTAGTCCAGCCTGACCAGGAATTCACTAGGTAGTCTCAGTGTGGCCTCAAACTCCTGGTGATCCTCCTACTTCTGCCTCCTGAGTGCTGAGATTAAAGGTGTGCGCCACCACGCCCAGCTACCTCTTACTTTAAAATAAACTTTATTTGAAAAATTTTTTAAAAATAAAAAAATAGCCGGGCGTGGTGGCGCACGCCTTTAATCCCAGTACTGAGGAGGCAGAGGTAGGAGGATCGCCGAGAGTTCGAGGCCACCCTGAGACTACATAGTTAATTCCAGGTCAGCCTGGGCCAGAGTGAGACCCTACCTTGAAAAACCAAAAAAAAAAAAAAAATAAAAATAGCCAGGCGTGGTGGCACACGCCTTTAAACTCAGCACTTGGGAGGCAGAGGTAGAAGTATCACCAAGAATTCAAGGCCATCCTGAGACTCCATAGTGAATTCCAGGTCAGCCTGGGATAGTGAGACCCTACCTCGAAAAACATAAAACAAAAAACAAACAAAAATAAAATAAATAAATAAATAAAACAACTCAGAACCAAGTCACTATATAGCTACCCACTTGGAAAACACACACGTACTCACACACAGATACACACGCGCGCACGCGCACACACACACAGAGCTCGGGAACTTTCTGCTTGACTTTCACATTCTTTTCTAATAAACCCTTGTTTACCTTTCCCTTCTGCCATGTCTATACTTCTCATTCTTTACCATTTACAAGACAAGAAACTCAAGAAACACTGGCACGAGGGTTTAGGTGACTGTGCAGTGATTGGCTCTCTCACCTCTAAGATAAGCCCGCCCAGAGCCCAGAAAGGCCCCATCACTCTCAACACCAAAGACAGCTCCCTCCACGTGGCCAACCACATCGAAGTGCCTGTGTGAACCAGTTGGTTTCTTAGATGGCAAGAGGCAAGTTCTTATGTGGGAACTCCTGCCTGCTGTTCGCTTCTTATCGAATCTAATCACCTGTTGAACGAGGCTGTTACACCCAGCACTCCTGTGCTCTGTCAACATTCCCGAATCTTCAGTATAGATCACTTCAGTGCAAAACAAAGCCCTTCCTGTTTGGTCCCATGGAAAGGGCACAACCCACAGTTCCTAAGCTCACTGTTGGCCAGTCATAATGACCTCTCCAGAACACCGCAGGACAGCCTGGTTTGGCCATACCTCCTGCTCTGAGGTCTGAACTGTGGTCTGAACTGTGAATACCTCCTCATGAGACACCCACAGAGCCTCATTCCCTGGCCCCTTCCATCCCCAGGTGGTCTACAGTTAGCTGTGCCCCCTTGAGCAATCACTATCACCCTTATTTGGATGGGAGAACCCAAGCCAGTGTCAGGATGGGGTGACAGAGCTGCTGTGGAGTCTGGTCCATGGAGGACCTGAGTGTCTATAAAAATGAAAGGGTCTCCTAGCAATGAGGTGGGCATAACTCAAATAGCTGAACTGGAGTTGACTCTAGACCCAGGTTTTGTTTGTTTGTTTGTTTGGTTGTTTTTTTTTTTTTTTTTTTTTTTTTTTTTAGCTAGGGTCTTACTCTAGCCCAGGCTAACCTGGAATTCACAATGTAGTCTCAGGGTGGCTTCAAACTCACAATGGTCCTCCTACCTCTGCTTCCTGAGTGCTGGGATTAAAAGCATGCACCACCACGCCCAGCTTATTTTATTTAGGGCTGGAGAGATGGCTTAATGGTTAAGGCACCTGCCTCCTGAGCCTAAGAACGCAGGTTCCAATCTCCAGGTCCCTGGTTTAGCCAGATGCAGTGACACAAGGGTGCAATGCTGCTCTTGACCACAAGGGGGCACACGCATCTAGCTTTCCTTCACAGCAGCTGAGAGGCTGCTGGCACACCCATTCTTTGTCTTCCTCTCCCTCTCTCTGTCTCTCTCTTTGTCTCTCTCCAAAAAATATATTTATTTATTTATTTATTTATTCATTTGAGAGAAAGAGGCAGAGAGAATGGGTGCACCAGGGAATCCAGCCACTGCAAATGAACTCCAGATGCATTCACCCCCTTGTGCATCTGGCTTACGTGGGTCCTGGAGAATTGAACCAGGGTCCTTTGGCTTTGCAGGCAAACACCTTAACCACTAACCCATCTCTCCAGCCCCTATTTTATTTTTTTAAATATTTTTATTTTTATTTTATTTATTTGAGAGAGAGAAAGAGGCAGAGAGAGGGAGAGAGGAAGAGAGAGAGAATGGGCACGTCAGGGCATTCAGCCACTGCAAATGAACTCCAGATTGCATGCGCCCCTCAGGGCATTCAGCCACTGGCAAATGAACTCTTAATTGCCATCTCTCCAGCCTTCTCTTTTTTTATTTATTTATTTATTTATTTTATTTATTTATTTATTTATTTTTATTTATTTATTTATTTTTTTAGGTCCTGGGGCTGACCTGGAATTAACTGGGTCTCAGGGTGGCTTTGCAGGCAAGGCATCCTCCTAACTCTGCCTCCCGAAGCCATCTCTCCAGCCTTCTCTTTTATTTTTGATGTTATCATCTTTTCCTCCTAGTATGATGGTCTTGTGTAGGTAGTGTCAGGCACTGCGAGGTCATGGATATCCAAGACATTTTGTGTCTGGAGGAGCACATTGTAAGGAGTCCTACCTTTCCTTTGGTGCTTACATTCTTTCTGCCACCTCTTCCACAATGGACCCTGAGCCTTGAAAGGTGTGATAGAGATGTTTCAGTGCTGAACACTCCTCTGTCCCTTCTTCTCAGCACTATGGTACCTTCTGAGTCATCTCAAGGTCCCCACCATCTGAAAAGAGAAGCTTCTCTAACCAACAGTGAGAGTAGCATTAATATATGGGTATGAACATTAAGAAAAGTGCTTGCTGGGCAGTTTGGTGAGCATAATATGTACATTTAGGCAGACACCAGCAGACATTACACCCTTAGGGCTCATGACTAACCCTGCATAGGTTTTCAGTATCAGGTATGTATTCCCTCCTGTGAAGCGGGCCTCCAGTCCAATTAGAGAGAGGTTGTTTCCCCCCATAACAGACATGCCATTATTGCACCTGTTGGCACATTTGGCCTGGCTGACCAAATTTAAGGCTCGCAGTGTCCACTGTTGTTTATCTCCACTGGTGAATTCACTCTCTCCCATGGAGCTGCATGCAGTGTAGTTTTTTCCAGCTTTCCATCAGCTGGTCTACATGAAGGAGGTTTTCAGCTCAGCTCCAGCAGGATTTCTCAGTGAACTTGCAGCTCAAGCATGTGGAATCTTTAGCCATAGGGTCTTAACCATCTATTCCCAGTGGGAAACCAAGAGCTTCAGCAATGGCCTGTAATGTTTGGGGGGCATCAGGGACCTCCCTGGCCAACAACTCACTGGAAGGTATCCTATCCCTGGCACTGAAAATTTTCCTACTAACAATCTATGGCTCCTGGGTGTGCTAGTGTTCAAAAAAAGTAGGTTTCCATCTGACTTATTCATACCCTGTTAGATTTTTATTAACCCTCCTTCCATGTTTTCCTTTACTCAATCTCTTCCCCTAACCTCATTAAATTATTTATTATTTATTTATTTATTTGAGAGTGAAAGACAGAGAGAGAGAGAAAGAGGCAGATAGAGAGAGAGAACAGCGCACCAGGGCCCCCAGCCACTGCAAATGAACTCCAGATGCATGCGCCCCCTTGTGCATCTGGCTTATGTGGGTACTCGGGAATCAAGCCTCAAACTGAGGTCCTTAGGCTTCACAGGCAATCATTTAACCACTAAGCCATCTCTCCAGCCCCTCATTTGATTTTTTAAGATTTTTCTATCCTTACTGAGGTAAGGTGGAATCTTATAGTCATTTTAATTTGCATTTCTCAGATGGTTAGTGATGTTGAGGTTCAGCATCTTTCTGTAAGCTTTTAGAGTCTGGCTCTCTAGACAAACTAGACTCCTTAAATGCCATATGCTCACCTCTCACTGAACTGCTTCAAGAAGGGGTTCTTGTTTAGAACTGGGCCAGGCGTGGTGGTGCACACCTTTAATCCCAGCACTCGGGAGGCAGATATAGGAGGATTGCCAAGAGTTCGAAGCCACCCTGAGACTACATAGTTAATTCCAAGTCAGCCTGGACCAGAGTGAGACCCTACCTTGCAAAAAAAAGAACTGGGACTGAACAGAAGGTAGGGTGTGCCTTAGGGAGGGGAAAGTGAGGTGAGAGACTGGAGATGTGTGACTTTTCTGGGGAGTTTTTTCCCCAATATTTAATTACTTTATTTATTTGAGAGGGGGCAGATAGAGAAAAAGAGAGATGTATTCGCCACCTTGTGCATCTGGCTTTTGTGGGTACTGGAGAATTAACCTGGGTCCTTGGGCTTCACAGGCAAGCACCTTAACTGCTAAGCCGTCTCTCCAGCCCCTTAGGAATCTAATTCTATTCATCTCAAAAAAAAAAAAAAAAAATGACAGCTCAACCTAGCGTGGTGGCGCACACCTTTAATCCCAGCACTTGGGAGGCAGAGATAGGAAGATCGCAGTGAATTCGAGACCACCCTGAGACTACATAGTGAATTCCAGGTCAGCCTGGGCTGGAGTGAGACCCTACCTCGAAAAAAAAAAAAAAAAAAACAAACAGAAAAAGAAATTGTTTACTGCTTGTATGATCTCAGAAAGTTTCCTGTAAGTTCCATGAACTTGGTGAGTCCTCTTCTCCTTCCAGGAAGAAATGGTTCCAACCGGGAGCAAGTGCCACCCAGCAGGTCACAGGAGGAGGAGGGTATGGGTCAGCGGCTAGACCTTACATTAAACAGACATTTAATGAGCCCCTACCACGGTCAGTGCACGCTTGGTGCTGACGACTCCTAGCCGAATAAGACTTCACCTTGGCTCTCCAGGAGCCCATGGTCCAGAGAAATGTCCCCATGGCGATGTATCTGCTAAGTAGCAACATAACAAGAGGTCTTTTGAGCTTCATGTGCAGATCCAGGAAAGAAAGAGCCAGGCTCAGCCCGGCTCCAGTCCTCACGTGGTGATTGCTGTGGTTTAAGTCTCTCGACTGTCCTGTCTTCCACCCGATCACATCACTCCCTCTGCTGGAGGCTCCACTTCCTCAGCATCCATTTCTTCAGCTTCTTGATCCTCCTCTTGTTTCCCTGTTATCACCACCTTTTCTTCCCAGATACCACAGTCTCCTAAAAAAACAGACTCCACCTAAAACCGGAGTTAACAAGGGGGCACCCGGACTTGAACCAGGGACCTCTTGATCTGCAGTCAAATGCTCTGCCACTGAGCTATGCCCCCTGCTGGCATTATGCTTCTTAATAGTATCATTTCACCTTGAGTATCATATTACATTAGCATTGGCTGTAGTTGCAGAGTGATACAAAGAAATAGGGAACTTTATTGGACCACAATAGAAATATCAAAGAAGCGGGAAGTCAGCAAACATATATATGGTCACCAGGGTACCAACAATAAACCAAAGTAGTAATTATACCAAAGTCCAACTCAAACTAATAATTTTACTGGGGTTACTACAGGAGTATGGGAGAGGTGAATCCCAGCATTAGTAATCCCAGCTGATATTTTGAAAAACATTTAATTTTTATTTATTTATTTATTTGAGAGAGAGGGAGAAAGAAAGAATGGACATACCAGAGCCTCCAGCCACTGCAAACGAACTCCAGATGCATGCGCCCCCTTGTGCATCTGGCTAACATGGATCCTGAGGAATTCAACCTGGGTCCTTTGGCTTTGCAGGCAAACTCCTTAACCACTAAGCCATCCCTCCAGCCCTATGATAATTTTTTTAATACTAGTCCAAAGTAATAAAGTTCATACAAGCGAGCCGGGCATGATGGTGCACGCCTTTAATCCCAGCACTCGGGAGGCAGAGGTAGGAGGATTGCCATGAGTTCGAGGCCACCCTGAGACTACATAGCTAATTCCAGGTCAGCCTGGACCAGAGTGAGACCCTACCTTGAAAAACCAAAAAAAAAAAAAAAAAAAAAAAGTTCATACAAGTGGTTTTTTTTGTGGGGGGTGGTTTCGAGGTAGGGTCTCACTCCAGCCCAGGCTAACCTGGAATTCACTATGTAATCTCAGGGTGGCCTCGAACTCATGGCAATCCTCCTACCTCTGCCTCCCGAGTGCTGGGATTAAAGGCGTGCGCCACCACGCCTGGCTTTTTTTTTTTTTTTTTTTTTTTTTTTGGAGTGAGAGCAAGAGAGAAAGAATTGGTGTGCCAGGGCCTCAGCCACTGAAATCAAACTCCAGACATTTGGGCCACCTAGTGGGCATGCACTTGCCTCACCTTTGTGTGTCTGGCTTATGTGGGATCTGGAGAGAGATCTGGATCCTTAGGCTTCACAGGAAAGTGCCTTAACCACTAAGCCATCTCTCCAGCTCACATCCCCACTTTTTGATTAAGACTTCCCCCCCCCAAAGCATCACTGATTGTTTAACTTGCAGTAAGTTTTGATTGTCATTGCAAGGATGGAAACTTCCAGTTGGTCTCATGTCAGATTGGGAGAATGACCAATAATTATGGATCAAAACCACTAGTGGTGGTTAGATTCAGGTGTCCCCCATAAACTTACATGTTCCAGATGCTAGGTTCCCCAGCTAATGGAGATTTGGGGATTAACGCTTCCTGGAGGCAGTGTATTGTTGAGGGCGGGCTTATGGGCAATATAGCCAGTTTCCTCTTGCCAGTGTTGGGCACACTCTCCTGTTGCTATTGTCCACCTGATGTTGGCCAGGGGGTTATGTCCACTCTCTGCTCATGCCATCATTTTCCCCTGCCATCATGGAGCTTCCCCTCCAGTCTGAAAGCCAAAATAAACCCTTTTTCCCAAGCACTGCTCTTGGTTAGGTGATTTCTGCCAGCAGAGCAAGCCTGACTGCAACGCCACTTCTGAGCAAGTGTTGAGAAAGGTTTGGAAAGGAATGGCTCGCAGACTGCAACTGCTGACAGCCTACCGGTAGGTTCAGTGTGTGCTCTATACGTGCTGCCTAGCATTATTCTGTTAGGAGGTGTATTTCTAAGAAAAAATTTGTAAGCAACAGATACAAAGTTTAAAATGAAATAACATAGAATGGCAATAAGTGCTGTGACAACCCTAGCTTGCACAATGGCGTCATTGTCGTCGTCGTTGTCATCATCATTTAGGCAGGCTGACATGAAACTCTGCAGCCCAAGCTGGCCTCAAACTCACAATGATCCTCTTACCTTCGCCACCTGAATGCTGGACTTAAAGGCATGTGCCATGTTGCAGTCAGCTTCACATTGCTGGCACAAAGCACCAACAAAAGCAGCTTACAGACCCAAGGGGAAGCTCCATAATGGCAGGGAACATGTGGCATGAGCAGAGACTGTACATCACCTCCTGATCAACATTGCCATCAGCTAGGGATCAAACATTAGAACACATCAGTTTATGGGGGAACACCTAAATCAAACCACCACACCCAGCCAGATTTATTATTTATTTATTTATTTATTATTTATTGACTAGAGAGACAGAAGGGGCACACCAGGACCTCTAACCACTGCATACAAACCACTGAGCCACCTCCCAGCCCTATAGTTTTTTTAACCATTATAACATTTATGCATAAGATCTACATACTTTTGAGACAGATGAAGAAGACCCACCTCTCCCAGGGGCATTAGGAGAAAGAAAAACCCAATGCTTCCTGTGCAGGAACTGCACATATGGTTTTTGTCTTTCACAAGTTAATGACATGTAATAAATGAGCTGATATGGGTGTGTTAAACCAGGTTTACATGCCTGGGATAAATATCACTTGGTCCTTATGTAATGGTCCTGATAGGAGCAAAGATATTCTAGCCGGGCGTGGCAGTGCATGCCTTTAATCCCAGCACTTGGGAGGCAGAGGTAGGAGGATCACCATGAGTTCGAGGCCACCCTGAGACTACATAGTGAATTCCAGGTCAGCCTGGGCTACAGTGAGACCCTACCTTGGAAAAAAAAAAAAATTACTGTAGTGATTAATGCTGGGTTAGTGGGTTTTTTCCCCTCTAAACGTTTTTCCATAACATGCCCTGTGTTGTACTTACGATTTTAGGTCTATCAGTTCTCCACTACCTAACCTATAGGATAAAACTGAAACTTCTACGTTTGGCAAACAAGGGTTTTCATTTAACCACGAGCCCCATGAGATCACTAAGTGAGCCTTTCAATCACACATCCCCAGCCCTCATCATCTGGTGACTTATTTAACCAAATTCTAGCTTCTGCCAAGACTGGACTTTCTCTGTGCCATCCGCCTGTAGGAACTCTCACTTCTGGTTTCCAAGCATTCAGTTCCTGTTCCATAGGATGGCTTTATTCAGAGACACTTGATCATTTTTTAAAATTTTATTTATTTGCAAGGGAAGGGATGGAAGGAGGCAGAGAGAGAGAGGGAGGGAGGAAAAGAATGAGAATGAATATGAAATGGGTGCTCCAGGTTCTCCTGTCACTACAAACGAACTCCAGATGCATGCACCACTTTGTGCATCTGGCTTTACGTGAGTACTCTGAATGGAATCCAGGCCATTAGGCTTTGCAGGTAAGCACCTTTAACTACTGAACCATCTCTCCAGCCACCCCCCCCCCATACACATACCACTTGCTCATTCTTTGAGACCCAGCAAAAGTGTCAGGCTTTTGTGGGCAGATCCTGACTCTCAACAGATGGTTTCTCTCCCCCATGGTGCCCACGTCAATGTGTATTCATTCCTCCATCACTGCCTTATTTTTTTTTTAATTTTTGTTTTTCAAGGTAGGGTTTCACTCTAGCTCAGGCTGACCTGGAGTCTCAGGATGGCCTCGAACTCATAGCGTTCCTCCCAAGTGCTGGGATGAAAGGCGTGCACCACCACGCCCCGGCCTCTATCACTGCCTTATACTGGACCTGAGCCCTTTATGTAACAACCACTCAAAGCATGGATGCTCTCACAGAAGACGCCAGTGCCATTATTTCAATGCTACCTAGAGCACAGAAAATGAATACAGAATTGAATCCACAGCTACCCTCCCCCTGGCCATTTGCCCTACAATCTCACTCTAAAGTGGAAAGGACTTTGTCTCAAAAGCCTGCTCAGTGGTGCTGGCAACAGATGAAGCAAACACTTCTTGAGCACCATAAGCCAGGACTCTATGGGTATGGACTCGCTCAGTTGCACAGGATCCCAGAAGGGCTTACATTTGGTTTCATGCTCTAATGTTCTCTTATCTTTTCCTTCCTTTTTTTTTCCAAGGTAACATCTCGCTCTAGTCCAGGCTGACCTGGAATTCACTATGTCATCTCAGGGTGGCCTTGAACTCATGGCAATCCTCCTACCTCTGCCTCCCAAGTGCTGGGATTAAAGGTGTGTGCCACCATGCCCAGCTTTTACCTATTTTTTTTAAGGGTGTATACTTATTTTTAAATTTTGTTTAATTATTTGAGAGCGACAGAGAGAGTGAGAAAGAGGCAGACAGAATGGGCGCACCAGGACCTCCAGCCACTGTGATCAAACTCCAGATGCATGTACCACCTTGTACATCTGGTTTACATGGGACCTGGAGAATCAAGCCTTGAACCAGGGTTCTTAGGCTTCACAGGCAAGCGCTTAACTGCTAAGCCATCTCTCCAGCCCTCTTACCTATTTTTTTTTTTTTTTTTGAGACAGGATCTTAAGTAGTCCAGGCTGGCTTCAAGCTATGTAGCTAAGGGGCTGGAACCCATGTTCGACTCTCCAGATCCCACATAAGCCAGATGAACAAAGATGTGGCAAGCACAAGGTTGTACATGCCTACTAGGTGGTGCAAGTGTCTGGAGTTCAGTTGCAATGGCTGAGGCCCTGGTGTGCCTATTCTTTCTCCCTCTCTAAAGTTTAAAAAATAAACTACAGCCGGGCATGGTGGCGCACGCCTTTAATCCCAGCACTCGGGAGGCAGAGGTAGGAGGATCGCCAAGAGTTCGAGGCCACCCTGAGACTACATAGTGAATTCCAGGTCAGCCTGGGCCAGAGTGAGACCCTACCTTGCAAAACCAAAAAAAAAAAAAAAAAAAAAAAACCAACTATGTAGCAGGGCTGGATGGATGACTTAGCCATTAAGGAACTTGCCTGCAAAGTCAAAGGACCCAGGTTCAATTCCCCATGTTAGCCAGATGCACAAGGGGGCACACATGCCTGGAGTTTGTTTGCAGTGGCTGGAGGCCCTGGCATACCCATTCTCTTTCTCTCTCTCCCTGTCAAATAAATAAATACTGTCTTCAAAATAATCAAATAAAAACTATGTAGCTAAGGATAACCTGAACTTCTGAGTGCTGGGATTTCAGGTGTGTACCACTATACCTGTTTTATGTGGCACTGGGGATCAAACCCAGGGCTTGCTGTCTACATGCTAGGCAGGCACCATGCCCACTGAGCTCATGCTCTACAGCATCTTGAAACCCTTACTCCTGAACTTGGCTTCAGTCCTGTTGTCCTCCAGGTGTGCCTACGTCAGTAACCAGAGCGACAACTCAGCCCAGCCCAGTGGGAAAGTACCATCTGTGTCCCCGAAGGAAATAACTTGTACATCACGGGTAATGTATACTACTAGTTTCCTAGGGGTACCTAACCAGTACCACAAACCAGGAGCTGAAAATGATGGGCATTTATTCTCACAGTTCTGGAAGTCTGAAATCAAGATGCCCCAGAGCCATGCTCTTTGAAGACTCAGGGTAGGGCATCTGTTCCATGTTGTTGCACTGGCTTCGAGGGTTGCTGGCATTCCCGCATTGCTTCATGGAGACACATCACTTCAAGCTCTCCAGTATCACAATATTCTTTGTGTGCATGTCCACGTGGTATTCCTACACTGACACCAGTTAATATTGGACTAGGGCGCTCCCTACTCCATTGCATGTATGCATACAGGCGCACACAAGCCATGGCTTGTGGGCAGTACAGTTGAGGAGATGGCTCAGCACTTAAGGCGCTTGCCTGCAAAGCCTGACGACCAGGGTTTGATTCCCCAATACCCACGTAAAGCCAGATGTACAAAGTGGCACATGCATCTGGAGTTCATCTGCAGCGGCACTATGCCCTGGCATGCCCACTCTCTCTCTCTACTTGTAAATAATTTTTTTTTATTTGGTTTTTCAAGGTAGGTTTCGCTCTAGCCCAGATTGATCTAGAATTCACTATGGAGTCTAAGGCCTCAAACTCATGGCAATCCTACCCCTGCCTCCCAAGAGCTGGGATTAAAGGCGTGCGCCACCACGCCTGGCATTAATAGTTTTTTAAAAGGTGGACATTGCCAGGCGTGGTGGCGCACGCCTTTAATCCCAGCACGTGGGAGGCAGAGGTAGGAGGATCACCATGAGTTCGAGGCCACCCTGAGACTACATAGTGAATTTCAGGTCAGCCTGAGCTAGAGTAAGACCCTACCTTGGGAAAAAAAAAAAAAAAAAGGTGGGCAGTGCCTGAGGAACATCACTTGAGATTATTGTCCTCTGGCCTCCACAGTGTACCTGCACATACATGAATATACATACACAAACAAAACTGGGTATGACACAACTTTATGGAAACACTTTTTAATTTTATTTATTTATTTGAGAGAGAGAACGGACACACCAGAGCCTTCAGCCGCTGCAAATGAACTCCAGACACATACACCACCGTGTGCATCTGGTTTACATGGGTCCTGGGGAATTGAACCTGGGTCCTTTAGCTTTGCAGGCAAGTGCCCCAACCACTAAACCATCTCTCCAGCCCTGGAAACATTTTTATTCATTCCATAAACATAGAGTACATTCCAAGAACCAGGCAGAGGGCTGGATGCCAAGGCCCCTGCCCTGGCCCATCCAGCCCACACGGACCTTGCTTTCCTTTGGGGTCCTGTCTGGACTTCAGTCTATCCAGGACTTTTTCAGAACTTTGACATGGAAGTCCAGTTGAAAGTCACTGTAGCTCACCACTGATTACCCAAACGTGGAGTCAGATACAGTTACTGCGCCACAAACACGCACCAGCACTGACGCGCGCGATCAGTGCATGGAGGGGAGTTTATACTCCTCATAAATGTTGCCTTATTTACAGAGGTTTTAAGTGGATATGACAAACAACAGATTTTCATTAAAAAGCAACTTGACACCAACATGAAAGCCCAGGGCATAGACAGAGCTAAGAGCTACCCCACTTCCTCCAGAGCAAAGCCGAGTTTACCCACATCTGCTCATGTCCTCTAAAGTGAGGATGGCACAGCCCCAGCTCCTCTGGGGGAGTCCTTGGAAACACACATGCATACACGCTAAGTATTCAGGGTCACTGGTGGAGAGATGGGATACTGGGCAGCTTGGCCTTATAACGCCTAGGGATCTTAAGACCCAGTTTGAATGAAGATCTTCAGTAGCTGAGGAACTCAATTTTTCAAAATGGCAGTGTTTCAAAGTGGCCAGCTACCCATTTTGGGTGAAAAGCCCAAGTGGCTGGGCTAAGTTGTTGAAACGGTGATGGTGATGAGAGCCACCAGATCCTGGGGGATCTCCAGCTATTGGTGGGCCGTGCTCATATTTCCCTTCCTCTTAACTTCTAGTGTTTCTACATGTTCATGTGCTCCCCAGGTGCTACTGAAGAGGCATAACCCACAGCTACAGAACAACCAATGGCAGGACAGGCTGAGGTCCCTTTGCTTGACAGCTCCGGCCTTGGGGGTACTCAATCTTCTGCTCATAAACTCTGGGACTAGGCCTTTCTGTGACAGTGGTCCAGAAAGCTGCCTTTCTCGGGTCAGTGTGGGATTGAGGGGAGAGCAGGAAAAGGTCCTTTGGGTGGTTGTTATTATTTTGAGTCAGGGTTTCATGGTGGCCAAGCAGGCCTCAAACTTAGCATGTTGCTGAGGATTCCTGATCCTCCTGCTTCCACCTTCCAAGGGCTGGGATTACAGGCACGCACCACACAAATTCATTCCCAAGAATATGGTCACAACTCACCAACGTTCTTGGATCTGTGCCTAAGGGCATCTGAGCTGGTCTTATTAATGGGAGGCCAAGCAGAGCATTGTGGCACATGTCTGTAACTCTAGCCACTCCAGAGGCTAAGGTAGGAGGATCAAAGTTTGAGGCCAGCCTGGGTAACAGCAAATTTAAGGCCTGGGCAACTTAATCTATCTCAACATAAAAACTTTTTTATTTTTATTTTTATATTTTGAGGTAGGGTCTCACTCTGGCCCAGGCTGACTTGGAATTCACTATGTAGTCTCAGGGTGGCCTTGAACTCATGGTGATCCTCTTACCTCTGCCTCCTGAGTGCTTGGATTAAAGGCATGCACCACCACGCCCGGCATTTTTTTTTTTTTTTTTTTTTTTTTTTACTAGTTTGAGAGAAAGACGCAGAGAGAATGGGTGTGCCAGGGCCTCTAACCACTGCAAATGAACTCCAAATGTATGTATCATCTTGTGAAGCTGGCTTTATGTGGATTCTGGGGAATCAAACCTGGGTCCTTTGACTTTGCAGACAAGTGTCTTAACTGCTAAGGATCTCTCTAGCCCATAAATTTTTTTAAAAGTATTTTTATTTGCATGTATACATGCATGCATGCATGGGCAGACCAAGACCTCATGCACACTTCTTGTGTCTGGCTTTATGTGGGTATTACAGACTCAAACCCAAGCCAGCAGGCTCTGCAAGCAAGCGCCTTTAAGAGCCGAACCATATCCTCAGCTCCTCAACATAAGAAATTTTTAGGGCTGGAGAGATGGCTTAGCAGTTCAGATACATGTCTGTAAAGCCAAAGGACTCAGGTTCAACTCCCCAGAACCCACATAAGCCAGATGCATAAAGTGGTGCATGCATCTGGAGTCTTTCTGCCATGGCTGAAGGCCCTGGTGTGTCCATTCTCTCCCTCTGCCTTTTTCTCTCTTTCCAATATATATATATATATTGATATATATATTGATTTAAAGACTGGGAATGTAGCTCAGTGGAAGAGTGGTTGCCTACATATGCAAAGTCCTAGGTTCAATCTCTATACCCACTGCCCCCTAAAAGGTAAGGAGGCAGAATTCTGGGTCTTTTAAATCTGCATATGGGTAGATGAAAACACAGGGGGTATGACTAGAAATAAGCAAGCACTGAGAGTTTTTCCCCCCTTTTCTGTTCATTTTTCTGCACTGAGTTCTTACTTTCTCCTAACTGGGAAGTATTCTCCCTCAACCACTGTCTGGATGGACAGAGACAAAGTAAGCCACTCCGTCCCACACCCTCCCACCCAGGCAGCCCCTCTACAGAGGGCTCAAGTCCTGCCTCCAGGACACCAAATAACTTTAACAAGAAGTCCAGGCACTCTGCCCATCTGGCATTTCCTGGGTATCTTAGAGGATGGCACCATGAACACTGCCCTGGGAAGTGCTCTAGGAGAGGCACCTTGGATTCACGGGGCCCCACATTAGGGAGTTCTCAGGGTGCTATCCTGCGTTCTCCATCTTGACAGAGAGACAACTGTGCAGAGACCTCCCCAGCTGACGGTGGCCACTCAGCTGCCTGCCTCCAGGGTAGGCCTTGTGATCCTGCTCAGTCCCAGGGCCTCTGGATCCAGACGTGACACAAGGTTCACTGAAGGCTCTTCCCCTACCTTTAACAACGTCTGTGGATGACACATGGCCTGGGGAGTCTCTGTCACAAGCCACAAAAGAGGAGGTTGAGCTGGCATGGCTGCCCTGGTGGCGCATGAGCCAGGAGCGACAGGAGAAGCTCTTGCCACACTGGCCACAGGCAAAGCGCTTCTCCTGAGAGTGGCTACGCAGGTGCCGCAGGAAGCTGGGCTTGTGTGGGAAGCAGGAGCCACACTGGGCACACTGGAAGGCATGCTCACCCGAGTGAACACTCTGGTGCACTGTCAGGTTGGCCAGGCGTGTGAAACGCTTGTCACACTGGGTGCACGGGAAGGGCTTCTCACCTGTGTGTGTGCGTCGGTGTTCCACCAGCGTGGACAGGCGGCCAAAGCGGCGGCCGCACTGCCCACATGGGAAGGGCCGCTCGCCTGTGTGCGTGCGCCGGTGCTCCAGCAGCGTGGACAGGCGGCCAAAGCGCTTCTCACATTCAGTACACTCATAAGGCTTCTCGCCAGTGTGTGTGCGGTAGTGTGTGGTGAGTGTGGACTGGTGGACAAAGCTCTTGCCACACTGGACACAGGTGTAGGAGCGCTGTGCTGTGGGTGCACGATGGTGCCCGGTGAGGGTGACTCGCTGTATGCCACTCTGGGGACACTTGGCACTGGCAAGGGGCTGGGAACTGTGGCGTGGGTGCTTGTGCTGTGCACTGAGCTCCTTACCACCGAACTTCTGGCCACTTTCAGTGCCCTCAATAGTTGACACAGGCTCACTCGGGGAGCCTAGAGGGAAGGAGAGCAACTCCCTCTCCCTGGGGACTAGAAGCGGATCTTCACAGGTGCCTCCCTTGAAGTCTTCCTTGCCAGAACCCCTTTCAGTCACCCAGGCTGACTCCAGCCCCGTGGGCTCTCCCTCCACGTTCCTCTTCGTTTTCTTGGCCACCCAGGTCTCTGCTGGGAGGAAATACAGCAAGTGAATCATCTCTGCCACAGGCTCTGGAGCCAAGGTACCTGACGCCTCCACTCCCGGTTTTCCACAGCCTGAGGTTCACATGAGGCCTTCACTCTGGCCCCAGCCTCCTTGATGTCCCATCAAATGCCCGGCCATCTGAGTTGTGTGCCTCTGCTGGGCTGCATCTACCTCTGTGTTAGTCTCTCTTCTTGTAACTGGAAGCTCCCTGCAAGGGTGGTAGAACTGCATCTTACACATCAGTCAGTCCTGGCAGTGTCTAACCCAGCACTGCACTGGCTATACTTCACAAAGTGAAGCTAAAAAAACAACTTCAAGAATGAAAAGACAGCCGGGCGTCGTGGCACACGCCTTTAATCCCAGCACTCGGGAGGCAGAGGTAGGAGGATCGCCATGAGTTCAAGGCCACCCTGAGATTGCATAGTTAATTCCAGGTCAGCCTGGGCCAGAGTGAGAACCTACCTCGAAAAACCAAAAAAAAAAAAAAAAAAAAAAGAATGAAGACAGCCAGACATGGTGGTGCATGCCTTTAATTCCAGCACTCAGGAGGCAGAGGTAGGAGGATCGCCCTGAGTTCAAGGCCACCCTGAGACTACAAGGTTAATTCCAGCTTGGGCCAGAATGAGACCTACCTTGAAAAACCAAAAAAAAAAAAAAAAAAAAAAAAAAAAAGGAAAGAAAAAAAAAATGAAAAGACCAGCCAGGCGTGGTGGTGCACACCTTTAATCCCAGCACTCGGGAGGCAGAGGTTGGAGGATCACTGTGAGTTCAAGGCCACCCTAAGACTACATAATGAATTCCAGGTCAGCCTGGGCTAGAGTGAGACCCTACCTCAAAAACACAACAACAAAGAATGAGAAGACCAGAATGTCATGCACTGCATGGAGGATGGCCTCAGCAAGCATACCACAGAGGACACCGGCCACTGCACACTGCCTCCCCCGCAGGACATTCGTACAGTGCTCAGAGACTCGGAGACCTTTAGTATCCTATGGCTCAAGGATGTACCCTGCAGCCCAGACCTCACCTGAGCACAGGTGCGCTGTGGTCATGGTCGTCTCCTGCAGGCTCCTCCCACAGGCTTCTTTCTCCTGCTTGATCCAGGACAGAACCGCTTGCGGAGATTCCAGCTGGCCTGTTTCTTTTTAAAATTTATTTATTTGAGGGAGGAGGGAGAGAGAGAGAGGATAAGAACACCAAGACCTCCTGCCACTGCAAACAAACTCCAGACTCATGTGCCACTTTGTGCAACTGGCTTTACGTGAATTTGAACCCAGGCTGACACGCATTGCAAGCAAGTACCTTTAACCACCGAGCCATCAGATGACAAGGGCCTCTTTCTTCAGTCTTACCCTGGGACCAGTGACCACAAAGCACTTCCAACAGAACCACAGAGCCTGGCAAAGATGCTGGGATTTTTGGGAATGCCAACGTGTGGTGTGGAACCAGGAGAGCTGGGGCAAGAGGCTATGGCCTATGACCAGTGGCCAGCAGTTTTCCACCACTACCACCACTCCTACGTAGTAACAGGGCACCTGGCATTTGGCCAGACCCTTGGACCCCAGAATGAAGACCACGTTTCCAGGCCTCCCCTGAAAGCAGATGAACAATAGGATACGGAAGACTGATTTTTCCAGCTATAATGACCTCTGGGTCTCCTCCACACGAGGAAACAAAAATCTACAAGACTTAAATGGACCAATACTTACAATGTACATGGAAAGTACTAACTGTGTGTTTGCTGAATCAGACATGTGTTGTCATTTTTTGTTGTTTTAAAGCACGATGTTACTCTAGTCCAGGCTGAGCTTGAACTCAGAATTCTCCGACTGCTTGCTTTTTATCCCCCCCTCCCCCTTCTCAAGGTAGTGTCTCACTCTAGCCTAGCCTAGGCTGACCTGGAATTCACTATGAGGTCTCAAAATGGCCTCAAACTCTACCTCTGCCTCCCAAGTGCTCGGATTATTTGAGAGAGCGTGAGAGAATGAGCACACCAGGGCCTTCAGCCACTGCAAATAAACTCCAAACACATGCACCAGCTTGTGCGTCTGGCTTATATGGGTCCTGAGGAATCAAACCTGGGTCCTTTGGATTCACAGGCAAATGCCTTAACTGCTAAGCCAGCTCTCCAGCCCTGATTCAGTGCTCTTATGTGAAAGATACAAACACTGAGCTCCCACTCCCACTCCACGTTCATTTTTCACTATTCACTATCAGAGCGTGTGCCAGGCATAATGTTAGGCACTGAAAAGGAAACATGACACAAATTTGTTTCTTTCCTAGGAGAGCACAGCCTGGGAAAAGCAGCTAAGGAAGGAGCTGGGAGAAATGGGACAGGGTCATCAAAGGTCTGGATATGCGTCAAAGGTTTGAAAGAAGTCGCAGCCACCTCCTCTCCTCTACTCCTTAATCTTGGCTTCCTGACTATCTGCCCTGTCTTTGGCCCTACTTCACAGCCCTTGGAGTGGTGTCAGGCCACAGTGATGGCTCCAGTAGACATGTGGGAAGTGGCCTAAGCTTCTCTAGGTATCAGAACACAAGGGTCTGGCGGTTGGCTCTGGAACCCTGCAGCTCACCTCCCTCACTTCTATCTGGCATGTCTCCAACTGGGATTCCTGACACCAAGTGCCCTTCCCAGTGGAGTGGGGTAGGCCAGGCCCGCACACCCCGAGGGACTCACCTGTGCTTGGGCTCTCTCCCCAGTCTGTACTGGGCAGGCTGTGGCTGCCTCCCTCGCCTGCCTGAGCCACTGAAGTCAGGAGGTCTGGCTTGCCGGTGGCACAGTCTGTGGGAGGAAGAGGATGGTAACAGCATTTTCCTTTGCAAGCCTAGAACTGGACCAGTTCACTCCTCATTCCAGCAGAGTATGGCAAAGAGAGGCAACAAAAATGAAGTGAGCCAAGCATGGTGGTGCACGCCTTTAATCCCAGCACTCCAGAGGCAGAGGAAGGAGGATGGCAGTGAGTTCAAGGCCACCTTGAAACAACATAGTGAATTCCAGGTCAGCTGAGCTCAAGAGAGACCCTACCTTGAAACACCAAAAAGAAAGAAAAGAAAAGAAAGAAGAGAAGAGAAGAGAAGAGAAGAGAAGAGAAGAGAAGAGAAAAGAAAAGAAAAGAAAAGAAAAGAAAAGAAAAGAAAAGAAAAGAAAAGAAAAGAATGAGGTGAGGCCTCCAAGTTCTCCGGAGCCATCATTATGAATGACAGAGACAGAAGTGTTTCCACTCTACCACATTCAGACAGGAGGAGCCCAAAGTCATCTAATCTAACCACCTCATGTAACACTGAGAAAAACGGAGGCCTAAGAGGGGAACTTATACATGGCAGTCAGTTTGCTGGAAATCTGCAGCCCTTCCAGGTGCTCACTAAGCCTCAAAGCTAGCCACTCTCCATCACATTCCTGGAAAGGTACCATTGTCCCAGGAAAAGGAAGTAAGGGGTTCCCCTTGGCTTCCACCTCCCAACAAGGTGAAGAAATGGACCCACAGCCAAATGTTCACCTGTCCAAAGCATTAAGAAGTCAGAACGTAACAAGAGTGGACATAGCTACAAACATCTAGGTTCAATCAAATCTTACACAAATATGCACCTGTACATACTTGCCCTGTGGACCTACGTTGAGGGCTGGCCCTCAATTCCCAGGCTTGGTACACCTTTAAAAGCATGCCTAAAATTAATTATAAGAATAGGGATTAGGGCTGAAGGGATGGCTTCGTGGTTAAGGCCCAGGTTCGATTCCCTAGGTCCCATGTTAGCCAGATGCACAAGCAGGTGCATACATATGGAGTTCGTTTGCATTGGCTGGAAGCCCTGGCACACCCATTCTCTCTCTCCTTCTTTCTCTGACAAATAAATAAAATATTTTAAAAATAGGGATTAAGCTGGGCATAGTGTGCGCACCTTTAATCCCAGCACTCGGGAGGCAGAGGTAGGAAGACAGCCATCAGTTCGAGGCCACTCTGAGATTACATAGTGAATTCCAGGTTAGCCTGGGCTACAGTGAGACTCTGGCTCGAAAAAAACAAAATAGGGATTAAAAATACTTTTCAGTGGTGCACGCCTTTAATCCCAGCACTCGAGTGGCAGAGGTAGAAGGATCGCCATGAGTTCAAGGCCACCCTGAGACTACATAGTTAATTCCAGGTCAGCCTGGGCTAGAGTGAGACCCTACCTCGAAAAACCAAAAAATATATATATATTTTCCAGGGCTGGAGAGATGGCTTAGTGGTTAAGGCACTTGCCGGCAAAGCCAAAGGATCCCGGTTCAACTCTCCAGGCCCCACGTAAGCCGGATGCACAAGAGGTACATGCATCTGGAGTTCGTTTACAGTGGCTGGATGCCCTAGTGCGCCCATTCTCTCCCTCTTTCTCTGCCTCCCTCTCTCTCTCTCTCTGCCTCTTTCTCTCATATAAATAAAGAAATAAAAATATTTAAAAAAAAATACTTTCTACCTGCCTGAAGGCAAAGGATCAATCTCACAGTGCTTCTGGAGTGAAGCCAGGCTGGAGAGATGTCTCAGCAGATTAAGGAACTTGCCTGCAAAACCTAACAACCCAGGTTCAATTCCCCAGTACCCACATAAAGCCAGATGCACAAAGTGGAACATGCAAGTGAGTTCCTTTGCAGTGGCTGGAGGCCCTGGAACGCCCATTCCCTCTCTGCCTTTCTCTCTCAAAAAACTCATTTTTTTTGCTATATTTATTAATTCTAAGCTTTCATTAAACTTAGAATAAGTTACATTAAAATTAAGTCTTATGAAAATGCTTCAACATTATGGCATTGTAGCTGTTTTCAGGTACTTTAACAAACTCAGCTGTCCTTAAGGCTTGTAACGTGGCATCACTATTGCCAGCTTTCTCTACATTTCTACAGAAACACATTCAGATAAGCAAACTAATTGGCTGGCTAATAAAATATTTAAAAATAAAATAAAATAAAATATTGTTTTAAAAAAGGGGGGCACATGTGGTGGTGCATGCCTTTAACCCCAGCACTTGGGAGGCAGAGGTAGGAGGATCACCATGAGTTCTAGGCCATCCCAAGACTACATAGTTAATTCCAGGTCAGCCTGGGCCAGAGTGAGACCCTACCTCTCAAATAAATAAAATTATTTATTTATTTATTTGAGACATAGAGAGAAAGAGAATCGGTGCACCAGAATGGATACACCAGGACCTTTAGCTGCTACAAACAAACTCCAGACACAAGCACCACCTTGTGCATCTGGCTTACATGGGTACTGGGGAATTGAACCTGTGAAGCCTATGGACCCAGGTTCAATTCCACAGTATTCACGAAAGCCAGATGCACAAGGTGGTGCATGTGTCCGAAGTTCACTTGCAATGGCTAGAGGCCCTGGCTTGCCCATTCTCTCTCTCCCTCAATCTCTCTCTCTCTCTCTCTCTCTCTCTCTCACACACACACATAAATTAAACTGAAATTAAAAAGAATGAACCCAAAGCTTGGAAGCCCATGGGACTGCTTCTTACCGAGTGAGCCTTGTGCCTCAGGGCTCTCCTTGGCCACTTGCTTCTGGAGCTCTTTGTGCCAGTCTTCCAGGCCACCCTCCTGCTGCTCTGAGAAACACCCGGGCACATCTTCAGTAGTCACTGAACCCTGAAAGTACAGGTCCCCCACACTCCCAATGAGATACCACCTCTTCAGAGAACAGTTAGAACCAGGTCCAAAACCAGCAGGCACCACTGACTAAACCATGGGACCAATGTTAGCTCCCGTCCATCACGTGGGCAGAACCAGCGGCTGCAAGTCAGAGCTCTCCGGCCCTCTCCTAGGCACACTCTCACCTTCTATTCCACACGTGAGCTGCATGGGAGGCTTTCTGGTGATTCCCTCTACTCACTACACAAACATAGCCTTCCCATAATCTACTCCTGTCAAATCTACTCCTTTCTGGTGCCATGCTTCTCTTCTGACTTTTTTAAGCTCCTTAAAATCACGGGTGATTAGCTTTAGGCATCAAATCAGATAGGGGCCTGCCTCCATTATATTCTGTACCTTGGGGACCTCGCCCTTGCTGCCAGGGGGCAGCCGCAGGACCCAGGAGTTCCTGTTGCGCAGCAGGTTCTCCACGTTCTCCAGCCGCCGCTGCAGCAGCCCGTACTCCTGCAGCAGGGTGCCCAGCACGGCCCACTTGCCCTCCAGCTGGTTGCCGAACTCCACGGCTGTCTTCTCACAGTCAGCCAGCTTCTTCTCGGCTGTCCCTGCTCGTACTTCCAGACTCTGAAGGTGGACAGCCTGGGACTCTGTCTTCTTCTCCAAGGCCTGAACAGCAGACAGGATGGCTAGAAGGGAGATTTCTGCAGACTGGATCTGGGCCTCTCGTTGGAGGTCAGTCCCTATGTGCCAGTCCTGTGATCAGAGACAGGGAGATGATCAGCTGCCAGAAGGTGAGGGCCCAGAGCCCTGAGGAATCCTGAGTTTGAGTCCCAGGACCCACATAAGCAGCTGGGCATGACCATGTGTGTCTGTAACCCCAGTCCTGTGGGAAGTGGAGAATTTCCAGGCTTCATGGAAAAAAAACTAAAACTGAAAATTAACAAAACAGGGCTGGAGAGATGGCTTAGCAGCTAAGGCATATGCCTGTGAAGCCTAAGGACCCCAGTTCGATTCTCCGGGTCCTATGTAAGCCAGATGCACAAGGGGGCACACACATCTAGAGTTCATTTGTGGTGTCTGGAGGCCCTGGTATACCCATTCTCACCCTCCCTCTCTCTCTTTCCTTCTCTGTCTCTAATAAATAAATAAAAATAAAATCTTTTTAAAAATAAACAAAACAGGCATACTCCAGGATCAGAAAGAGACTCTGGCTCCAATAAGAAAGGGTAGAAGAGCAATGGAGGACACCCAACATGCCCTCAAGCCACCACAGGTGAGCGCACAGCTTGGACATATATATACATATACACACAATGTCCTCCCACACACAAAAAAAAAAGGAAAAAAGAAGGCAGAGAACGATCAGGGTCCTCCAGAATGGGGGACTTCTTTTACATGCTATAATTCTCACTGGTTGATCCCTCAACAGACCTCCCAGCCCCACCCTGCTCCACCACCTGATTAAGACAGGACCCCATAAAACCTTCATGGGAAGAGTCCTGAACCAGGATCCAGGGCAATGGCAAATTAAATAAGTATTCACATAGAGGGAGAATTTAACAGATTTGTTTGATTTTTGTTTTTTTCGAGATAGGGTCTCACTCTAGTCCAGGCTGACCTGGAATTCACTATGTAGTCTCAGGGTGGCCTCGAACTCATGGGTGATCCTCCTACCTCTGCCTCTCACATGCTGGGATTAAAGGCGTGTGCCACCTCACCCAGCTTGAATTTAACAGATTTGAATCCTAGTTTTTGTGCTTGTATTAGTTTATCCATTTATTTAACACTTTTTACTACCTCTGGGGACACAGCACAGCAATAAGAGCCAAAAAACAAGAACCCTGAATCCACAAAGCTTGCCTGGGGTCTGGCGTGTGCCCGTGTGGTAATCTCAGCCCTTGCCTTCTCCTAGACCAACTTCCCCCATACTGGAATGGAATGTGAGTTACGTAAATAAAGCTCTGCTGTTCAGGACTTAGTGATCACCAAGGATCTTCCACTCTACCATCTACTGGTGAGTGACTTTCTAAGGCTGAAGTACCTCATCAAACAGCTGCTGAGAAGTCACCACACTGGGCGATCAATGCTAGCTGCCAGGAAGCAGAGGCCAGAGAAGGTGAAAGCCATCACCTTAGTCAGAACAAGGAAACAGTCCACAGAACACCTAGCCTACAGGAAGTGTATTACTGAAAATAATAAAATCAAGAGCCCAGCAATGCCTCAGTAGGAAATTCTTCCAGCTCTTGACTCAAGGTCTATCTGCCATTTGAATCCTGCGCAGTTTGAGGAGCCACACTAGTGCTCTAAGGTTCCGTTTCCTCTCTCACAAGGACAGCATGTCTTCCCCAGCTCTTAACGTAGAAGTGAATGAAATGCACTTCAGGAACAGAAAAGCACTCGGGGTGTATGATGCTACTGTATACTGTACCACTAAAAACAAACACAAGGGGGCTGGAGAGATGGCTTAGCAGTTAAGGCACTCGTCTGCAAAGCCAAAAGATCCAGGTTCAATTCTCCAGGACCCACATAAGCCAGGTGTTCATGGTGGCACACACATCTGGAATTCGTTTGCAGCAGCTAGAAGCCCTGGCGTGCCCATTCCCTCTCTATCTGCCTCTTACTCTCTCTCAAATAAATAAAGTATTTTTTTAAAAACATAAGGGCGGCTGCCGGGCATGGTGGCGCACGCCTTTAATCCCAGCACTTGGGAGGCAGAGGTAGGAGGATTACCACGAGTTCGAGGCCACCCTGAGACTACAGAGTGAATTCCAGGTCAGCCTGGGCTAGAGTGAGACCCTACCTCGAAAAACCAAAATATGTATATATATATATGCCAGGTATGGTAGCACACACCTTTAATTCCACCACTCAGGTAGCAGAAGTAGGAGGATCACTGTGAGTTCCAGGCCAGCCTGAGCTTATAAACAAAAACAAGAGGCTGGAGAGATGGCTTAATGGTAAGGGCATTTGCCTACAAAGCCTAAGGACCCAAATTTGATTACCCAGTACCTATGCAAAGCTAGATGCACAAAGTGGTATATGCATCTGGTGATCGTTTGCAGAGGCTGGAGGCCCTGGAGTGCCCATACTCACTCACTCTCTCTATCTACTTGCAACTAAATAAAAATTAAAATGAACAAATACAGGGCTGGGGAGATGGTTAAAGGAGTTTGCTTGCAAAGCCTGCTGACCTGGGTTCGATTCACCAGGACCCATGTGTGGTGGTTTGATTGAGATGTCCCCCATAAACTTAGGTATTCTGAATGCTAGTCTCCCCAGCTGATGGCAATTGGAAATTAAAGCCTCTTGGAGACAGAGTATTGTTGGGGGCGGGCTTATGGGTTTAACCAGTTTCCCCTTGCCAGTGTTTGGCACACTCTCCTATTGCTGTTGTCCACCCTCTCCTATTGATTTTGGCCAGGGGGTGATGTCCACCCTCTGCTCATGCCATCATTGAGCTTCCTCCTTGAGCCTGTATGCCAAAATAAACCTCTTTGCAATGTGAACCTGACTGCAACACCATGTAAAGCAAGATGCACAAAATGATGCATGCATGAAGTCTGCTTGCAGTGGCAATAGGTCCTGTGTGCCCTTGTGCTTCCTCTCCCTCTCAAATTTAAAAACTAAAATAGGGGGGGCTGAAGAGATGGCTTAGCAGTTAAGGAGCTTGCCTGCAAAGCCAAAGGATCCCAGTTTGATTCTCCAGGACCCACGTAAGCCAGATGCACAAAGGGGTGCATGCATCTGGAGTTCATTTCTCTCTCTCTCTCTCTTTTTTTTTGGTTTTGTTTTTCAAGGTAGGGTTAAAATAAAGTAGGGCTGGAGAGATGGCTTAACAGTTAAGGCACATGCCTGCAAAGCCTAAGGACCCAGGTTCAATTCTCCAGATCCCATGTAAGCCAGAGGAACATGCGTCTGGAGTTCATTTGCAGTGGCTAGAGGCCGTGGCACACCCATTCTCACTCTCTATCTCTCTCTAATAAATAAATAATAAATCTAAAAGATAAGTAAATAAAACCAAAACCCATAAAGAGCCATGGGCCAATGATCAGAATGTGTTAAGAACCGTATTACAACCACAAGAACACTTCCTGGCCCCACCAAAAAAAAAAAAAAACCAGCAAAGTGTCCCTCCAGGTTAGATACCAATCATCAGCTATCTGTCGTTTCCTTCCTCCTCTTACAGCATGGTGGCTTCATTCCAGGCGCTGGCCACTGACCCATACAACAAAGTGTGGCTGGGAAGAAGTAAAAATAGCCTCCACAGATTAGGCACCGACATCCTCACCTCCCTGTGATGCCCTGACACAAGTCTAGCATCCAGGAAGATCTAAAGCCATTGCAAAGGAATTGTTAACTAGGGCTGGTTCTCTACCTTCGGACACAGAAAGTCTCAACAGTTCAGGCACACTGGCCAGGGAAGAACAGGTCCAAGTCTGAAACACTAAAAAGTTCTCTCCCCTCCCAGCAGCCGGAGACTTTCTGGGGACTGTAGGAAAAACAGCGGGGCAGAGACAGTACGACGGGGCTCAGGCCAGGAGAGTCCTCCGTGGTGCCCGCCTGCGAAGACTGGCTCCCTAGAGAGCCCAAGGAGGTGGACCTCCACCCTGACACCTGCCTCGTCTAGGCAAGGGAGGTGGCGACGGAGTGGGCCATCTGGAGACAGTGGGGCCCGGGAACCCACAGGGACGACGTCCCGGGCATCTCGTGATTCATGCACTCGCCTTATGCTATGGACGAGGAGAGTAGGAAAAGGCAAGATTTTCTTGGGTGACCTCGTCCTCCCCCCACCTTGGCTGAGCCTTCCCCAGTGCCGGGCAGGTCATCCCACCGGCGAATTCAGGATCCGCTCCACGTCCCGTGGGGGCCGCCCTTACCGGAGCCGCCGCCGCCTCGGCCATGGCTCTGCGCTGTCCCGCCCGGCCCCGGAGTCGCCGCCGCCGAGAACCCGACCAGCCGTCGTCTCCGCGGGCGGCCGCCCCACACCGACGGGACGCGCGGCCCCGGCGCCGAGCCGCAGACCAGGCCGCGAGCACGGCCCTGCCGTCACCCGACGACCCCGCCCCGCCGGCCTGCTATTGGTCACCCCAGAAGCCCCGCCCCACATAGGCCTGGGCCTCCATTGGCCAGCTCAGGAAACCCCGCCCCCGCGGCATGCGACAGATTTCTCCACTCCCCGCCGGTGTAGGGGCTGGAAAGGTGGGCTTCGCTACAGGGAGCTAAGCTACTCAGCGGGGTCGCCTGTTGTCACAGCCCTGTACAAGCTGCCACAACTCCTAGAGAGCAGGAACCAGGCTACGTGCACACAGTTGCTTGGTTGGCTGTTTATTGAGCACCGATTAAGCTAAGAGTTTGCCACCCTTGCAGTTCTTAGGGACCCAAACATTTTGTTTTATAAATGAGGAAAGCAGGGCCTTTGGCCAAGAGGATTTGTGACCCAACTAGGGTCCCCAACCTTCAGACTGCGAAGCACCGCGCAGCCTCTGTTCATTCTACTCAGCCCTCAAAATGCGTCCTACCAATGCCAGGACAAACTCATACAGCTAACCCAGTCAGACGAGATGGCAGTGGCAAGAGGATTGTCCCAAGTTCGAGGCTAACCTACATGGGCAAGCTCCAGGCCAGCCTTACATAGCGACCATCTTTTAAAACAAACAAACAAACAAAAAAGGCCGGGCCAGTGGTGCACGCCTTTAATCTCAGGCAGAGGTAGATTTGCCCTGAGTTCAAGGCCACCCTGAGACTACATAGTGAATTCCAGGTCAGCCTGGGCTAGAATGAGACCATACCTCGGGGGAAAAAAAAAAAAAAAAAAAAAAAGGTTGGATGTGGTTGCTAGCGCCTTTAATCCCAGAACTTCACAGGCTGAGGTAGGAGGAATCCAGGCCAGCCTGGACTACAGAGTGAGTTTCAAGAGTGAGATCTTGCCTCGAAACAAAACAAAAAGAAAATGGAGAGAAAAACACACCTCAACCTTGTGCTTCGGAGTACAGAGTACCTGTTACTTACAGAGGGCATTTAGCATTAGAAATTCTTCTCTGCCAAAGTCAGTGAACACGAAGAGGACTTGCAGCTGGCAAGCTCGGAGAAGCTACCCTGTGCCATACTGGGCTGAGTCCTGTTGGCAGTGGCTGTCTGCCTGGTGGGAGCGCAAAGGCTGGGGAGGCACACCTGCAGGATGCATGGCACAGGGGGTGTGCCTCTTCAGAACCAGGACTGAACTACCAGACAGTGAAGCTCAGAAGGGCATCAGGAAGTCACAAGGAGCAGGCCTGAATGTGTCTGCCTGGCCTCTGGGTGTCACACAAGACAGCAATCAGGAGAGTTGGGGTGGGCCGTGCCCCAGCTTCAGAAGCACCCAGAAGTGACTAAGAGGCACAAGGAACCAGCCATCTTGAAGACTCCATGTGGCAAACATTACTGCCTGAACTTCCATTTAGAATTTGTGCTTTGGTAAAAGGGTCCATGGGGTGCCAGCCCAGTGGTTAAATCTTACCTCCCAGAACCGACAGGAACTTCCACTCCCAAAGAGAAGGTCCTGCCTGAGGGATTATGCCTAGAAAAGTGCTGGAAACCAACAAGGAAAAACAAGGACCCAAACTGAAGGGGGGGGGGCTATTTGACAGGAACAATTCTAAGGTGAGGTGGGAACATGAGCCTAGAGGGGGCTGAAGGATTCCCCAGACCTGAGACCAGCTTGGGTCTCCAAAGCTCAAAACCCTTTACTACAGAGTCCAGGCTAACTAGCCTCCCCCAGACCCCGATCTTTGTCTAAGGGAAAAGAAAGCCTTTCTAGGATTGTTCTATAGCCTAGGAAAGACATCTTCGTAGGAACAATCAGTGGGTTAGCCACACTATTAACCCATCTGTGACTTCCATTTCCCTCTCAACTCACAGGAAATGTAACGAATGAGACTGCCCTGTGGGGAAGAACTACCTCCACCAGCCACCCTGGGCCAGTCAGCACACCTGTGAGACACTGCGCTTCCAGGACAGGAGCCCAGGCCTCTCCAGCAAAGCCCACAGCAGGTCGCGCTCACTCTATCAGCCTCACATGGAGGAGGTAGCAGAAGATTCTTGCCCCTTAGGTGCTCCCCATGTTGCACACAATACTTCCAGAGTCACTAATAAGGGGAGCATCCCTAAGGAACAGTAAAAAATGAAAATTTCCTTCCTTTGGCCACCTGTCTACTCTTGCTTTTTTTCTCAAGTGGACTACAGCCTGTCCAACATGAGCCTCTCTCTCTCTCAGCAGTCTATGGCCCTATCTTGAAAGGGACACAGTCTCTCATCCTCCTAACTGGTAGCACCAAAGACAAGCATCCCTTAAACCTTAAGGAATCCTTCACGAGTCAGGAATATACAAAAGGCAAGGGTGACATAGGAATTAGGAAATACAGGCAGCCTGTCAAACACATACAGTCACCAAAAAGGTTGCTCCTTCCCATTAGAATGAAAAAAAAAAAAAAAAAAAAGACTCTCCAAAGCTGTCCCAGGATGAGAGACTAGCTACAGGTCAGGCACAAGGGAAAAGCCTCAAGGTAAGAGTGAAGATCTTGCCAGGGTACCCAGGAGAGTCAGAGGACGCTCTGGCCGACTCCTGCTTGTCAGCCCTCCTCTGCAGAGCTAGGACCCTGCAAGAATGGACTTCCCTGACTGGCAGAGGGCACAAGGAAGCGCAGGTCTGCCTGGCCTCGGGTATGGATCTGCATGTGGACAGCTAGGTGGTGGTTTCGGTTGAAGGCCCGGCCACACTGCGGACATTGGTAGGGCCGCTCACCAGTGTGTATGCGCTGGTGACGGAAGAGGTCTGAGGGCCTGCGGAAGGCCTTGCCACAGTAGGGACAGGCAGGCCAGCCCTGGCTGTTGCCTGTGTGCAGGCGCTGGTGCAGCAGCAGGCTCTTCCGCTTCTGGAAGAAACGCAGACACTCACTGCAGTGGTACACTTTGGTGGCTCCTGGTCTCCGCCCCATAAAGGCGCGGTTGGCCAGGGAGCGGCGTCCCGTGGGCTCCTCAGGTATCCAGCAGATGACAGGGCCAGGCACTACCACTTCTCCCGGTTCCAGTGTGGTTTGGCCTTCCCCGGATCTGAGGGAAGAAGCATCCCAAACCTCCCTGTGTTCCTCCTCCACATGAGTCCGCTGATGGATTATCAAGTTAATCTTTAAGCGGAAGCTCTGCCCACACTCAGGGCAGGGGAATGCCCGCTCCCGCAGTCGAGGAAGGACATGGGGTGGCTCCCCCATCCTCCCGTCTGCCTTGGGTTCTCCAACCCGCACTCTAGACACACTCTTTGCATGATGTTGCCTGGGGCCTCTAGTCCTGGGCCCTTTGGGGATTCTACACTTGGGCTGGCTTGGGGATGCCAGGAGGAGCTGCTCAGGCACCATCTCGTCCTCAGATACAGCTTCTGTCTTGATGGCCACACCACCACCACCACCTGGCAAAGGAATCTACATTGGTTGAAGTGGACCACATGGCTCCAGCCCACTGAATCCAAGTCTTATTCAGGATCAGCACTGGTCCCACCTCCCCTGAATCTTTTCACCTCCAAGTGTATATATAGTGGCTCAGGGGTGCTACACAGAGACATCATAGGAAGCCTCCTTTGTCGTTCAACTTTGTTTGCTGTCTAATGCCTCACTCCTGGAAGCTAAGCTAAGAACAGCAAAGAGAGAAGGCTGCGGGCTGCAAAGATAGCTTAGTGGTTAAGGCACTTGCCTACAAAGCCAAAGGACCTAGGTTCAATTCCCTAGGACCCACATAAGCCAGATGCACAAGGTGGCGCATGCGTCTGGAGTTTGTTTGCAGTGGCTGAAGGCCCTGGCGCACCCTCTCTCTCTAATTCTCTCTCAAATAAATAAATAAAAATAAAATATTTTTTAAAAATAGAGAAGGCTGCAAAGCCAAGAAACATATGGGGTCAGAGATTACGCATGGATCTGGTCCGAGATAGATGGGAAAGAAAGGAGAGATGGCTTAGCGGTTAAGGTGTTTGACTGCAAAGCTGAAGGACCCCAGTTAGATTCCCCAGGACCTACATAAAGCCAGATGCACAAGATGGTGCATGCGTCTGGAGTTCATTTGCAGTGGTTAGAGGCTTTGGCACACCAATTCTCTCTCAATTAAATAAGCAGGGGGTGGAGGGGACGGGGAGAAGACAAAGAAGCTTCTTTGAAGCTGGGCGTAGTGGCACACGCCTTTAATCCCAGCACTCGAGAGGCAGAGGTAGGAGGTTCACTGTGAGTTTGAGGCCACCCTGAGACTACAGGTCAGCCTGGGCTAGAGTGAGACCCTACCTCAAAAAGTCAAAATAAAGCCGGGCATGGTGGCCCACACCTTTAATCCCAGCACTCGGGAGGCAGAGGTAGGAGGATCACCAAGAGTTCGAGGCCACCCTGAGACTACATAGTGAACTCCAGGTCAGGCTGGACCACAGTGAGACCCTACCTCGCAAAACAAACAAACAAAAAAAGTCAAAATAAATAAATAAATAAATTTGAGGCAGGTATGGGCTGTAATCCCAGCACTAGGGAGGCTGAAGCAGGACCCTGGGCAGTGAGATGTACCAGCCATGACAAATGTGCCTCCAGAGCCCTAAGAGTTGTGACAACCTGAGAACTGTCTGCCACAAGTTTAAGACCAGCCACAGAGTGAGACCCTGCCTTAAAAAAATACCCATAAAAATTCAATGAAAAAAGGGCCTTGGGCAGGCAAGTGACTTACCCATCCCTGAGTCACTCACACCAGACAAATCAACCAGAGGCCCCCATCTGCCCACACTGCATCTCCAGTCTGTGGGAGGGGGGGTCTCAGGGACTAAGAGCAGTGAAAAGCACAAAGGCAACCAGTGGTCCTGAGGCACGCTCTCAGGGTCCCTAAGGCAAGGAATCAAGGGTCCTGGCCCTCAGCCCTATCATAAAAGCATCACCTCTAGGCAAAGGGACCTTTAGTATACTTAAACTATACGCCAACCCATGCAAAATGCCAGACACTGTGGGCCAGGCCAATTCATTATAGGAAAAACTGTATGACAGGCTGACCTGGTCCACATAACCCCTAGGGACACACCTAGGGCAGGAGGGAGGGCTTGCCCTCAAGAGGAAGCCCTGTGATGATCCCACCAGCAGGACCTCCCCACTCCTAACAGGCCCTGTGCTTTCTACTCCCTTCACTCACCTGGCCCCACTCTAGCAGGCAGGCTCTCAGTGGGAACAGAGGCTGGCAATTCACCCTCTGAAGAGTCTCCCTCCTGTTTAATTGAGGACAAAATGCTGGCGCTTCCTGGAGGCCCTGGGAGAGGGAGAATTAGATGAGAGCCTTTCCTGACATGGGTTTCAGAGGCAGCATGGCCATCAACCCAACAGGCCCTGGGCATGCTAAAGGACCTACCAGGAATAACAGGACCCCAGGATTCAATCTGAAAGGCTTCCATGGTAAGAAGAGAGCTATGAAGGCCACAGCCTGAGCTCCAGGCAGGCCTGGCATCACAATTTATCCCTTCACATCTGACTGTCACCCTTGTCAGCCTCAGAGAGTTTGGGGCAGCCCTGGGGTGAAGTCCCAGGTATGCAATGAGTACCTGAGGTCTCACCTCACAAATTCCATGAGCAGAGCCCAAGCTTACATGCTGGCTGGGAAGGAAGAACACAGAGAGGGGAGGGGATGTCACTTCTATCTGTGGGAAGTCATGTGCAGTCAGGGGAGATAACAAAGAAACCACAGGGGGAAGGCAACAAGGACTAGAAGTGAGGTCAGCAACAGGAAGGACGGGAGCAGGACGAGCCCAGAGCACGAGGCTGTGGGGATCAGTGGACAAATCCTACACTCAATGCCCTGAGTCCCAGCCTCAGAGAAGGACAGGCAAGAACTGCCTGTGAATAGAAGCAGATCCAGAATGCTGGAGGAGTGACTGAAGCTAGAGCCCCCAACAGGTCTTCAAAAAGTATACTATAAGCCGGGCGTGGTGGCACACGCTTTTAATCCCAGCACTCGGGAAGCAGAGGTAGGAGGATCGCCGTGAGTTCGAGCCCACCACCCTGAGACTACATAGTTAATTCCAGGTCAGCCTGGACCAAAGTGAAACCCTACCTCAAAAAACCAAAAAAAAAAAAAAAAAAAAAAAAAGTATACTATGAGGGCTGGAGAGATGGCTTAGCAGCTAAGACGCCTGCCTGCTAAGCCTAAGAACGCTGGTTCCAATGTCCAGCGGTTCCAATCTCCAGGTCCCACGTTTCGCCAGATGCAAAGTGAGGCAAGGGCAAAATGCCGCACTTGACCACAAGGGGGCACACACATCTGGATTTCATTCACAACAGCTGAGAGACTGCTGGTGCGCCCATCTCTATCTGTCTCCCTCTCCCTCTCTATCTCTCTCTGTCTCTCTCTCCAAAAATAAATAAAAACTAAGCCGGGCATGGTGGCGCACGCCTTTAATCCCAGCACTCGGGAGGCAGAGGTAGGAGGATTGCCGTGAGTTCGAGGCTACCCTGAGACTACATAGCTAATTCCAGGTCAGCCTGGACCAGAGTGAGACCCTACCTCGAAAAACCAAAAAAAATAATAAATAAATAAATAAATAAATAAATAAATAAATAATAATAAAAATTTTTTTAAAAAGTATACTATGAAAGCTGGGCATGCTGGCTCACATCTTTATTCCCAGAACTCAGGAGGCTGAGGTAACATTACTGTGAGTTTGAGACTGGCATGGGCTACAGAGAAAGTTCCAGGTTGGCCTGCACAAGAGAGAGACCCTGCCTTAAAAAAGAAAAAGAAGCTGGGTATGGTAGCACACGGCTTTAATCCCAGCACTTGGGAGGCAGACATAGGAGGATCACCGTTAGTTCAAGGCCACCCTGAGACTACATAGTGAATTCCGGGTCAGCCTGGGCTACAGTGAAACCCTATCTCGAACCCCCAAAAAAAAAAGAGAGAAAAAAAAATAAGAAGAAACTAGAAACTGTACCACATCAGCCCAGCACCACACTGGCGGTGACATACACAGTCTTGCTAATGTAAGAAATCACTGGAAGAAAGCCAGGCATGGTGACATACACCTTTAATCCCAACATTCGAGGCTGAGGTAGAGTTGCTGTGAGTTTGAGGCCAGCCTGGGGCTACAGAGTAAGTTCCAGGTCAGCCTGGCTAGGGTGAGGAATGGACTAAAATAAAATCACTGGGAAAAAAATCCCAGGAGGGATGCCTGGATGTTTACGCTCCTGACAATAAAGGAGAAAAAGGAAAAAAGAAAAAGAAATCCCCAGACACCTCCCAGACAGGTGTACCCAACAGTACCATTCAGACATTTGGGCACTAAAGATACTAAACCTACCTTTTCTAAGATCTATGTTGGGTACCCGTTTCCCAAGAGCTTACTCACTGCAGCCCCACTGCATTCCCAGTGCCATGGGTTTGGTGCCTATGCACTTCTAGGTACCACTTACAGCTTTCCAGCTGCCCTTACTCACCAATACTTGGCCCAGGTGGAGTCATTCTTGCTTCTTCATCTAGCTGCTGCTCAGGGACCTGCCCTTCCTTTGGCTCCTCCTGAGCAGGACCGACTGGGGTTGGGGCCTGCTCTGGACATGGAGGGAGGCCTGGGAATACAAGCCAGTGACACTGAGCACAATACCAAGTCTCCTAACCAATAACCAGGGACTCCCTGAAAGGTGGCTAAATTCTGAGTCCCTGAGATAACAGACCAAAAATAAAGTATGAGGGCTAGAGATGGCTTAGAGGTTAAAGCACACGCCTGTGAAGCCTAAGGACCCAGGTTTGATTCTCCAGGCCCCCTTAAGCCAGATACACATGGTGGCACATGCATCTGGGTTCATTTGCAGTGGCTAGAAGCCCTGGCATGCCCATTCTCAATCTCTCTCTCTCTCCCCCCTTCTCTCTCTGACTGTAATAAATAAATAAAAATAAAATCTTTTAAAAAAAAAAGAAAGAAGGAAAGAAAGCAAGCCAGGCGTGGTGGCGCACGCGCCTTTAATCCCAGCACTCAGGAGGCAGAGGTAGAAGGAACCGTGAGTTCAAGGCCACCCTGAGACTACACAGTGAATTCCAGGTCAGCCTGGACTAGAGTGAAACCCTATCTAAAAGAAAGAAAGAAAGAAAGAAAGAAAGAAAGAAAGAAAGAAAGAAAGAAAGAAAGAAAGAAGAGGGAGAGGGAGGGAGGGAGGGAGGGAGGGAGGGAGGGAGGAGGGAGGGAGGGACGGAAAGAAAGGGTGATAAGGTGGCTTTGTCCATTAATCAGCAACTAGATTCTTGTCTAAAGCCTCCATAGCCACAACTCTGCAAAGACTCTGCAAAGCACAGTAATTCATCTGACAGTGCCAGACACGTCAAGACTCTGGCTGTTTAAGGCTGGGAGGAAACAGACCAGGTTGCCTGTGCCATCAGCCATTATGGTGCATGGGGTTTTCCCCTCCAAACTGCTCCCCATAGCACCAGGGAGCCCAATGGCACAGCAGAAAAACACGGTGAAGATGTGGTCTTTGGAGCTCCAGGGGTAAAATAGTCTCTGGTAAGACAACTCTTCACCCTACATCCCTACTGTTCGTGTGCTTGGGTTGTCTCCTAGCAGTCCTAACACCAGTTATCACTGTGGCTGTGAAATGGGGAAGCCTCCAGATGAGCACAGAACCCTTCCCACAAGAAACAGAGCTCCTTGCTCCTTTTTTTTTTTTTTTTGGTTTTTCGAGGTAGGGTCTCACTCTGGCCCAGGCAGACCTGGAATTCATCTGTATTCTCAGGGTGGCCTCGAACTCAAGGCAATCCTCCTACCTCTGCCTCCCGAGTGCTGGGATTAAAAGGCGTGTGCCACCACGCCCAGCCTCCATTTGTTTTTTGTTTTTGTTTGCTGGGAATACATGTATGTGCCCCCATGCTTAACTTTTCACCCTTCCTTCCTTCCTTTCTTTCTCTGTGAGCAAAGAGAGACATACACATAGAGAGAAAGAGAATGGGCACCAGTGAAAGACACTTGGGAGGCAGAGGTATAGGAGGACCAATGTGAGTTCAAGGCCACCCTAAGACTACATAGTGAATTTCAGGTCAGCCTGGGCTACAGTGAGACCCTACCTTGAAAAAACAAAAAAAAAAAAAAAAAAAAAAACAAGGGGCTAAGGAAATAGCCCAGCAGTTAAAGGTGCTTGCTTGCAAAGCCTGCCAGCCTGGGTTTGATTCCCCACATAAAGCAAGTGGCACATGCATATGGAGTTCATTTTCAGTGGCAAGAGACTCTAGTGTGCCCCTTCTCTCTCTCTCTGCTCACAAATAAAAAAGATTTAAAAAAAAACACTTGGGAGTTGGAAAGATATCTTAGCAGTTAAGGTGCTTGCCTGCAAAACCAAAGGACCTTAGTTTGATTCCCCAGTACCCATGTAAGCCAGATACACAAGGTGGCGCATACATCTGGAGTTTGTTTGCAGTGGCTGGAAACCCTGGTATGCCCATTCTCTCTCTCTCTCTGCCTCTTTCACTCTCTCAAATAAATAAATAAAAATAAAATATTTTTTTTAAAAACTCAAAACAACAAAAATGACTTACAATATAAAAGATACATTTTTTTTATAAAAGATAAGAACTAAGCCGGGGTGGTGGTGCACACCTTTAATCCCAGCACTTGGGAGGCAGAGGAGGTAGGGATCGCCATGAGTTGAAGGCCACATAGTGAATTCCAGGTCAGCCTGGGCTAGAGCAAGACCCTACCTCAAAAAAAAAAAAAAAAAAAAAAAGAAAGAAAGAAAGAAAAAGAAATAACGCCAAAAATTTGTAACAACTCTAACACAGACAAAGTTAAGCCTGTGTGCCTTCCCAGTTCCCAAATGGTCTAGTACACCTTGTGCCCACACTCACCAGTGTCTGGCTCCCCTGGGCGAGCTGCCTCCCCATCACTCCCCTTCTCTTGGCTCCGCGGCTCTTCAGGACAAGGGTCCTCTCCCCTCTCTATCCGGGTGAGGAGGTCTGGTTTGGAGATGGCATAATCTGTACACAGAACTGGGAGGTCAAGCAAAGACAAAGACTGCTGGAGGCCAACCTTGGGAGGTGGGGGACAGATGCTCCCCCTATGGTCTTACCCAGGGAAACCAGTGTTTCATAGTTGCCCCTCATCACATGCTTGTAGAGATCCTTCTGCCAGTCCTCCAGCTTGCCCCACTCCAACTCCGAGAAATACACGGCTACATCATCAAAGGTCACAGGCACCTGGAACCACAGTGTCCCACTCACCCACACGCCTGCAGGCATATGGACCCTCAGGCTCCTCACCTCAGGGCACCCAAAGTCTACCTTGGGGACCTCGCCCTTGCTGCCTGGGGGCAGCCGCAGGAGCCAGAAGTTCCTGTTGCACAGCAGGTTCTCCACGTTCTCCAGCCGCCGCTGCAGCAGCCCGTACTCCTGCGGCAGGTTGCCCAGCACGGCCCACTTGCCTTCCAGCTGGTTGCCGAACTCTACGGCTGTCTTCTCACAGTCGGCCAGCTTCTTCTCGGCTGTTCCAGAGCGCCGCTCCAGAGTTAGCAAGCGTGCCAAACAGGAATCCACCTTCTTCTCCAAGGCCTGAATGGCGGCCAAGACAGTCCACAGTGTGATCTCTGTGGAGTACAGGTATGAGCTCTTCTCGGCATCTGGCTGGAGGGAGGGAGAAGGGACCGGAGGCCTCTTGTCGCTCATCTGCTCATAAGAGAAAAGAGAATCATAACATCAAAATGCACACCTTTAATCCCAGGACTCAGGAGGCAGAGGTAGGAGGATCGCCGTGAGTTCGAGGCCACCCTGAGACTACATACTGAATTCCAGGTCAGCCTAGGAGATGTATTAATAGCAGATACCACCTGATGAACTCTTTACAAGGAGTTTTCTGGAATGTCCATATGCCTTAAGGATTATTTTCCTTTAATTTGCTGTACTTACGCTATCAAGCTAACATTCCAAAACTGCTAACCTTTTTTTTGTTTTGTTTTGTTTTTTTGTTTTTTCGAGGTAGGGTCTCACTCTAGCTCAGGCTGACCTGGAATTCACTCTGTATTCTCAGGCTGGCCTCGAACTCACGGTGATCCTATCTCTGCCTCTCGAGTGCTGGGATTAAAGGCGTGTGCCACCACTCCTGGATCAACATATGCTTTTAATTTAATTTAAAAAAATTGTTTATTTATTTATTTTGGCTTTTCGAGGTAGGGTCTCACTCTAGCTCAGGCTGACCTGGAATTCCCTATGTAGTCTTAGGGTGACCTCCAACTCACGGCGATCCACCTACCTCTGCCTCCTGAGTGCTGGGATAAAAGGTGTGCGCCACCACCGCCAAGTTTAAACCAGCTAATGTTTTGTTTTTTTTTTTTAATCAATAATGATTAAATACAAACAACCTGTGGTAGACAGAGATCCGTAGCGGTCCCTTACTTACAAGAACTACCAGGCATTGCAAAGGTGTGCTCTTTGCAAAGTCTTGCCCAAGGGGTCCCAGCCATCCCACCTTGACAAGCGCCCCTGGATGGGTCCCTTCACTCGGGCTGTCGGGCGGGCAGACCTCCGCGCCCTCGGGGCCGGCTCCAGGCCGCGGGGCCGCCCGGGAAACAATGAACGGAGCCCGACTCGGGACCGCAAGGACCCGCGTCGTCCTCGGGCCCAGGAACAGCCAGGCCTGGCGGGGCTGCGGACGGAGCAGCTGGCGGACGCCCATCCGCCGTCGGGGCCCCGCCGGCCCGCCGGTGAGCTCCGCGCGGTTTTGCATGAGGCCGGGGTCTCGTAGCAGGCCGCGGGCTGAACGCCGAGCCCGGGCGGCGGACGCTTCCCGCGGCCGGGGCGGCCGAAGACCCTCGAGCCCGCGGCGGCCCTGCCCGCGCGGCGTCCACGGCCCGGGGTGGGCGCTTACCCGGACGGGCTCCGCTTGCGCCATGGCTGCTGCCCGCGTCCTCCGCTGGGCCTGGAGCGGACGGCGGCGACGACGACGACGGTGGTGGTGCGGCAGCGGCGTGGGAGGTGGCGGAGCGGGAGCCGCCCAGCCTCGGAGCAGCTGCGGGGCGGCCGCGAGCTCGGTCTGGAGCCACGTGCCCCGCTGGCCCTTTAAAAAAAAAAAAAAAAAAGCTCTGCGCGGCGGCGCCCCAGGGCGAGCACAGCGCCCCCTGCAGTCCGTAGGACCGACCGCGCGCCGCGGCCTCCGGCGCCCCAGCTTCCCGCGTCCGCGCAGGCCGCGAGCCCGCGGGGGAAACAGGGGAACTTCGGAGACTTGCGGAGCAGACACCTGCGTGGCTCGCGGCCACCCCCAGGGAAGATAGTTGGGAAAAACGCTAAGATGTTGAAGCTCTAATTTTGGGGTTTCCAAGGACAAATGGACAGAACTAAGGAAAGTTTAGTTTCATTTAAAATAAAAAGCTATGGTAGCCGGGCGTGGTGGCGCACGCCTTTAATCCCAGCACTGCGGAGCCGGAGGTAGGAGGATCGCCGTGAGTTCGAGGCCACCCTGAGACTACATAGTGAATTCCAGGTCTGCCTGGAGCTAGAGTGAACCCCTACCTCGAAAAACCAAAGTAAATAAATAATAAACATAAAAAGTTATGGGCTGGAGGCCCTAGCGCACCCATTCTCTCTCTCAAATAAATAAAATATATTTTAAAATAGAACATTATAGCCTGGCGTGGTGGCGCACGTCTTTATTCCTTTAATCCCAGCATTCAGGAGGGAGATTTAGGAGGATCGTCGTGAGTTCGAGGGCACCCTGAGACTACAGAGTGACTTCCAGGTCAACCTGGACTCGAGTGAGATCCGACCTCGAAAAAACAAAAAAGAGAGAGAGAGAGAGAAGTAAGTAAGTAAGTAAATACATGTACTGAAATGAAAAGTTAGCTAGGCTAACCCTTTAATCCCAGCACTGGAGAAGCTAAGGTAAGAGGAGCTCCAAGAGGGCTACAGAGTGAGTTTGAAGATAGCCTGGGCTAGAGTGAAAACCTATCTCAGAAAAAATAAAATAAATAAAATAAAATGACATAAAAAGCAAGCTGAAGTACCTCAGTGGAAAAACACCTGTCTAGCTAGCATGCGCAACAACGCCCATGCTACAGGGTGAGATCCTCCCTTTTCCCTAACTCCGCTCTTAATCTTCGGTGCCACCACACCCAGCTTCCTTTTTTGGAAATTCTTTGCTGAAGTATCCCCACCTAAGAGATAAATTGGATCTTGGTCAATCCAATATATTTATGATTATAGGCTGGGCGTGATGGTGCACACCTTTAATCCCAGCACTCAGGAGGCAGAGGTAGGAGGATCCCCGTGAGTTTGAGGCCACCCTGAGACTACATAGTGAATTCCAGGTCAGCCTGAGCTAGAGTGAGACCCTGGGGAGGAGTGGGAGGGGGCGGGGGTGGAGATTATATAATACTGATAAACTATGACCTTTATGTCTACTATAAACAAGAGTCTAGAGGGCTAGAGAGATGGTTTAGTGATTAAAAGGTGCTTGCCTGCAAAGCCAAAGAACCCAGGTTCTATTCCTCAGATGATGCATGTGTGCTGGGATTAAAGGTGTGAGCCACCACGCCTGGACTCATTTTTTTTAAGAAAAAAAGTTCCTTGGGCTAAAGAGATGGCTGAGTGGTTAAAGGCTCTTGCTTGCTTGCCAAGCCTGAAAGCACAATGACCCAGGGTTCAATTTCCCAGTACCCATGTAGAGTCAGATGCACAAAATGATAATGTGTCTGGAGTTGGTTTTCAGTGAGTGACAGGAGGCCCTGGCATGCCCATACTCACTCTCTGTCAGTCTCTTTCTCTTGCCTTCTCTCCCTCAAATTAATACAATAATATTTTTTAGAACCAGGCATGGTGGTGCACGCCTTTAGTCTCAGCACTCAGGAGGCAGCGATAGGAGGATCCCTGTGAGTTCCAGGCCACGCTGAGACTATATAGTGAATTCCAGGTCAGTCTGGGCTAGAGTGAGACCCTACGTGGAAAAACCAGGAAAAAAAAAAAAAAAAGATGTGGTCTCACTCTAGCCCAGGCTGACCTGGAATTCACTATGTAGTCTTAGGGTGGCCTCGAACTCATGGTGATCCGCATGCGCCACTACACCAGGCTTTTTTTTTTTTTTTTTTTTTTTTTTTTTTTTTTTTTTTGGTTTTTCGATTTTTGAAGGTAGGGTCTCACTCTGGCCCAGGCTGACCTGGAATTAACTATGTAGTCTCAGGGTGGCCTTGAACTCATGGCGGCGATCCTCCTACCTCTGCCTCCCGAGTGCTGGGATTAAAGGCGTGCGCCACCACACCCGGCTCAGGCTTTTTTTTTTTATTATTGATAACTTCCATAATTGTAGGCAATATCCCATGGTAATTCCCTCCCTCCCCCCACTTTTCCCTTTGAAACTCCACTTTCCATCATACCCCTTCTCCCTCTCAAGCAGTCTTTTATTTTTATTTTTTGGGGGGGGGGGTTCGAGGTAGGGTCTCACTCTAGTTTAGGCTGACCTGGAATTCACTATTTTTTGTTGTTGTTGTTGGCTATTTGAGGTAGGGTCTCACTCTTGCCCAGGCTGGTCTAGAATAGTAAGTAAATTTCAGGTTAGCCTGGGCGAGAGTGAGACACCCTACCTCGAAAAACCAAAAATAAATACATATATATGTATATTAAAAATACTTTTCACCAAAATTTAGTTTCCAGAACAGAACGGCCTGGGTGATAAGCCAGTTGTAGTTCTAATACAAACTACTTACTTTTATCCTTAATTATTAATCTTTTATGGAGCTGAATTTTTTGTTTTGTTTTGCTTTATTTTGTTTTGTTTTTCAAGGTAGAATTGCACTTTAGCCCAGGCTGACCTGGAATTATTCACTACGTAGTCTCAGGGTGGTCTCAAACTCATGGCAATCCTCCTAGCTCTGCCTCCCCAGTGCTGGGAATAAAGGCATGTGCCACCACACCCGGCTCCAATTTTTTTTTTTCCTTTCTTTTTCACCAGATTGCCAGGCCAGGGTACTTCCTGGTTAACTTGTAAAAGGCCCCAGGGATTAGGATATTTTCAGATATAACTGCCTACAGGAAATATGCTGGGAGGGAAAATGGCCTGCTCCCAACAGCCACGGCCCCTGGAGACTTTCTCAGTTCAGGCAACCAAAGTACACAACTAAAAATACAAAGGCATATTCCCTGGCTTTTTATTTATTTTAAATTTTTATTTTTATTTTATTATTTTATTAGCAACAGACAGAGAGAGAAAGAGTCAGAGAGAGAGAATGGGCACACCAGGGCTTCCAGACACTGCAAACAAACTCCAGATGCATGTGCCACCTTGTGCATCTGGCTTACATGGGTCCTGGGGAATCGAGCCTTGAACTGGGGTCCTTAGGCTTCATAGGCAAGCGCTTATCCACTAAGCCATCTCTCCAGCCCCCTATTTATTTATTTTTGTTTTGTTTTCAAGGTAGGGTTTCACTCTAGTCCAGGCTGACCTGGAATTCACTATGTAGTCTCAAAGTGGCCTTGAACTCACGGCAATCCTCCTACCTCTGCCTCCCGAGTGCTGGGAGTAAGGAGTGCGCCACCATTCTCGGCTTCCCTGGCTCTTTAAAAAAAATTATTTATTTATTTATTTATTTATTTATTTATTAGAGACAGAGAGAGGGAAAGAGAGAGAGGGAGAGGGAGAATGGGCATGCCAGGGCCTCTAGGCACTGCAAACGAACTCCAGACACATGCGCCCCCTTGTTCATCTGGCTTACGTGGGACCTGGAGAATCAAACCAGGGTCCTTAGGCTTCGCAGGCATGTGCCTTAACTACTAAGCCCTCTCTCTCTCTCTCTCTCTCTCAATTTTTTTTTTTTTTTTTTTTTCAAGGTAGGGTCTCACTCTGGCTCAGACTGACCTGGAATTCACTTTGTAGTCTCAGGGTGGCCTTGAACTCTCGAACTCTCAGCGATCCTCCTCACCTCTGCCTCCTGAGTGCTGGGATTAAAGGTGTGGGCCACCACGCCTGGCATCCCCTGGCTTTTTGATGTTTATTTTATTTATCTGAAAGAGAGAGAGGGAGAGGGAGAATGGGCATGCCAGGGCCTTCAACCACTGCAATGAACTCCAGATACATGTGCCACCTTATGCATCTTGCTTACTGTGGGTCCCCAGGAATCAAATCTGGGTCCTTTAGTTTTGCAGGCAGGTGCCTTAACTGCTAAGCCATATTTCCAGCCCTTCCGTGTCTTTTATTTCATCATTTCTATAAATTATAACACTGCTAAGGCTGCCCAGAGATAGAAACTACAAAATTGTTTTCTCCATATGTGGTGGTTTGACTCAGGTATCCCCCATAAACTTGTATGTTCTGAATGCTAGGTCCACAGCTGGTGGCAATTTGGTTTTTCTTTTTCTTTTCTTTCTTCTTTTTTGTTTTTGTTTGTTTGTTTATTTATTTTGAGGTAAGGTTTCACTCTAGTTCAGGCTGAACTGGAATTCACTATGTAGTCTCAGGATGGCCTCGAATTCATGGCAATCCTCCTATCTCTGTCTCCCTACTGCTGGGATTAAAGGTGTGTGCCACCATGCCTAGCCTACAATTTGGGAATTGGAGCCTCCTGGAAGCATCGTATTGTTGGGGTATGTAGCAAACAGCTTTATTTTATTGGGATTAACTTCCAAACCAGGCTCAGTTTATGGGTGGAACAGGATTTACTGAAGCTTACAGATTCAGGTCAAGTTTCATAATGGCAGAAGAAGCTGGCCACCTTTCGCAGGTCCACACAGAAAGATACCACCAGCAGCACCACAAGCAAGTACATTCCAGGAAGCCCAGGCAGAGCTCAAACACTCTGCATAAGGTAGGCTGGAATTTGGATCAGCCCCCAAAACACACCTTAGGGCTGGACCCTATAATCTGTCCACAGTGACACCTCCTCCAGCCAGGCAGCTAGAAATATAAGTTATTTGCTTTAAGAACCTCTTGACTCTATTGGGAGATATCTATTTAAACTATCACATTTTGCCCGTGGATAGATTCATAACCATCTCAGATTGTAAATTATATATTGTTTTTAGTCAAATTTAAAGGTCTCATAGTCATTACCAACTTAAAATAGTTTTAAAGTCCTGAATCTCATCTGAGATTTGAGAAACATCTGCAGGTTAAGTCCAATATCCTAACTAGTGACTGACAGTCTGAATTTTTTAATTCTGTCCCTCCAGCTGAACTGAATAGCCAGGGAAAACTTTTATCCCAAGCCAACAGCGTTCTATGGTAGCCATTGCACAGTCCTAGCATATCTTTTATTGTTTGTTTGCTTTTTTGTTTCCTGAGGTAGGGTCTCACCCTAGTTCAGGCTGACCTGGAATTTACTATATAGGCTCAGGGTAGCCTCGAACTCACAGCAATCCTCCTACCTCTGCCTCCCAAGTGCTGGGATTAAAGACGTGCACCACCACGCCAAGCCAGTCTTAGTATATCTAAACATCCTGAGTCTTAACTGCAAATCACAGACCATCTTCTGAAGGATTCACTAGCCTACCAGGGTCCTCACGCCCTGCCTCACTTGTTGTGCCTCAGCAGCAGCTGCTGGAACTATGTGCACTTCATGATCCACTCCATGTATTTTTCATGCTTCTGAAACCAATACCACGTTGCAGTAAATAGCCATATATATATATATATATATATATATATGTATTTTTTAATTATTATTTTTTATTGACAACTTTTTATATATGTATTTTTTAAGTTTGATAAGTCTTGATAATTTATTACCAGCTGTTCATTTTTTTAGATTTATTTTTATTTATTTATTTATTTATTAGAGACAGAGAGAGAGAGAGGGAGAGGGAGAATGGGTGCACCAGGGCCTCCAGCCACTGCAAACGAACTCCAGACACGTGCGCCCCCTTGTGCATCTGGCTTACGTGGGACCTGGAAAATCAAACCGGGATCCTTAGGCTTTGCAGGCAAAGGCCTTAACCATTAAGCCATCTCTCCAGCCCAATATATGTATATATAAATTTTTTAAGAAAGTAAAGGATTTATTTTTCCACTTAAAGTTTTTTTTTTATTGCTATTTATTTGAGACATAGAGAGACAGTGAGAATGGGTGCACCAGATCCTCTAGCCACTGCAAACAAACTCCAGACACATGTGCCACCATGTGCATCTGACTTATGTGGAACCTGGAGAATCAAACTAGGGTCCTTAGGCTTCACAGGCATGTGCTTTAACCACTAAGCCATCTCTCCAGCCCATTTGTTTGTTTGTTTGTTTGTTTATTTATTTATTTATTTATTTATTTATTTATTTATTTATGAGAGAGAGAGAAAGAGAATGGACATTCCAGGGCCTCCAGCCACTACAAACTCCAGATGCCTGCACCCCTTGTGAATCTGGCTTACATGGGTCCTGGAGAATCAAACCAGAATCCTTTTGGCTTTGCAGGCAAACACCTTAACCGCTAAGCCATCTTCTCCAGCCCCCCCACTTAAAGTTTTTAAGAGAAGTCCATTGGGGCAAGGGCAGGCATCATGGGTCTCTCCATCATATACCCTCCCCCTCTCAATCAGTCTCTCTTTTATTTTGATGTCATCATCTTTTCCTCCTGTCATGATGGTCTTGTGTAGGTAGTGTGAGGCACTGTGAGGTCAAGGATATCCAGGCCATTTTGTGTCTGGAGGAGCACGTTGTAAGGAGTCCTACCCTTCTTTTGGCTCTTAAATTCTTTCTGCCACCTCTTCCACAATGGACGCTGAACCTTGGAAGGTGTGTTTGAGATGTTTCAGTGCTGGGCACTCCTCTGTCCCTTCTTCTGAGCACCATGGTGCCTTCTGAGTCATCCCAAGGTCACCACCATCTGAAAAGAGAAGCTTCTCTAACGAAAAGTGAGAGTAGCATTAATATATGGGTATGGACATTAAGAGAAGTGTTTACCAGGCAGTTTGGTGAGCATAGTATATACATTTAGCCAGACACCAGCAGACATTATAACCCTAGGGCTCATGACTACCCCTGTTGCAGGTTTTCAGTATCAGGTATGTATGTATTTCCTACCATGGAGTGGGCCTCCAGTCCAATTAGAGAGTGGTTGGTTTCCCCCATAACAGACATGCCACTATTGCACCCATTTGCTCATTTGGCCTGGATGGCCAAATTTAAGGCTTGCAGTGTCCATTGTTGAGTACCTTCACTGGTGATTTCTCTCTCCCATTGAACTGCATGCAGCATAGCTTTTTCCAGCTTTCTGTCAGCTGGTCCACATTGAAGAGGCTTTCAGCTCAGCTCCAGCAGGATTTCTCAGTGACCTTGCAGTCCACATACGTGGAGTCTTCATCAATAGGGCCTTACCATTTACTCCTGGTGGGAAACCAGGGGCCTTGGTAATGGCTTGTAATGATTTGGGGGTATCAGTGACCTTCCTGGGCAACAACACAGTGAAAGGTATCCCATCCCTTAATAGCCATATTTTTAACTCAGGGACAAAATAATCATGACATTGAAGAGCAGGTCTCTTCTTTTTTTTTTTTTTTTTTTTTTTTTTTTTGGTTTTGCAAGGTAGGGTCTCACTCTGGCCCAGGCTGACCTGGAATTAACTATGTAGTCTCAGGGTGGCCTCGAACTGTCGGCGATCCTCCTACCTCTGCCTCCCGAGTGCTGGGATTAAAGGCGTGCGCCACCACGCCCGGCTTGGTCTCTTCTTTTTAGTCAACTCCTTTCAAAAGAGCTAATATTTCTACCATTTAGTCATCCCTCAAGCGTCCTTTCCATTGTTTCAATGTAGAGCACGTGGGCCATCTTTAATCATGGCAATATCTTCTTTACAATAGCAGCTTCATCAAGCAGTATCAGTGCCAGTAATTTTAAACTTGTTTAACTTTAAAATCTTAAATCTCTCAGTTCCATATATTTAGCCAAGCACATCAGTCCATTATAAATTTAATCTGGGGCTGGAGAGATGGCTCAGCTTTTAAGGTGCTTGCCTGCATAGCCTAACAACCAGAGTTCGAATCTCCAGTGCCCATATAAAGCCAGATGCACAAAGTAGTGCATACATCTGCAGTTCATTTGTAGTGGCTAAAGGTCCTAATGTGCTCATTCTCTCCCTCTCTCTCTCTCTCTCTCTCACACACACACTCTCTGTGCCTCCCTCCCTCATTGCAAATAAATAAATTAAATATATATTTTTTAAAAATTAGCTGGGCGTGGTGGCACACGCCTTTAATCCCAGCACTCAGGAGGCAGAGGTAGGAGGATTGCCGAAAGTTCAAGGCCACCCTGAGAATACATAGTTAATTCCAGGTCAGCCTGGACCAGAGTGAGACCCTACCTCAAAAAAAAACCCAAAATAATAATAATAATAATCATCTACCAGGCATAGTAGTGCAGCCTTTAATCCCAGCATTCAGGAGTCAGAGGTAGGAGGATGGCTGTGAGTTTGAGGCCACCTTGAGACTACATAGTGAATTACAGGTCAGCCTGAGCTAGAGTGAGACTCTGCCTCAAAAAAAAAAAAAAAAAAAAATTAATCTTAGCCACCATGCCTTTAATCCCAGAGACAGAGGTAAGAGGATCACTGTGAGTTGGAGAATACCCTAAGACTACATAATGAATTCCAGGTCAGCCTGGGCTAGAATGAAACTCTACGTAAAAAGCAACAAGAAAAAAATTAATCTTGATCAAACTCTCTGGGCATGGGCAGCAGGATGCAGTCAACACTATGCCACTAGCCTAGTTCTTTTTTATTTTATTTTTTTTTCAAACAAAGTTCTCTGTAGTCTTTCCTTCTCCTTAGAAAGTTCATAAGCATAGCCTCTGAATACAATTCTCTTTGTACTTAGTATTTTCAAACTCTCACCAGAAAAGTCCATAAACTTGGTTTACCACTCTGGAAGGGATCTTCAGTTGTAAGTATCATTCCTCCAAAACAAAAGTTCTAAAAGACCAAAATCCACATGGTCAGATTTATCATGCAGAGACACCCCACTCCTGGTACCAATTCTGTAGTAAGCAGCTTGATGTGCTGGATGAAATTCCAAATAAGATACAGTTTATGGGAAGAACAGGATTTATTGAAGCTAACACATCCAGGGGAAGTTCCCTAATGGCAGAAGCTGGCCCCCTTTCACAGGTCCACACAAAGAGAAATACCACCACAAGCAAGTACACTCCAGGAACCCCAGGCAGAGAGAGCTCAAACATGCTGCATACCATAGTATCAGGGTAGCTTTGAACTCACAGTGATCCTCCTATCTTTGCCTCCCAAGTGCTGGGATTAAAGGCATGCACCACCATACCTGGCTCTAAATTACAAACTTTAATAAGCTCCTGAATATATTGTGAGACATCTATTTAAACTACCACAGGGTGTTACAGCCAGCTGACCCTTGCTAGTATTTGGCACACTCTCCTGATGCTGATGTCCACTCTCTGCTCATGCCATCATTTCCCCCTGCCAACATGGAACTTCCCCCTCCAGTCTGTAAGCCAAAATGAACCCTTTCCTCCCACAAGCTGCTATTGGTCAGGTGTTTTCTGCTAGCAACACAAAGCTAACTACAACCGTAAATTGGCACGAAAGAGTGGGGCTGTTGGTGCTAGAAACCTGACTGTGGCATTGGTCATTTATAACTGATTTGAAGGAGGAATGTACAAGGACTTGAAACTGGCCTTAGAAACATTTTGCAGTGCTGTACAGCTGTATGGACCATTCTTCTCAGAGTTGAAAGAAATGAATGCAGTAAGAACTATGGACTGTGAGGTGTGGATTATTTGTGTGGAGACCCAACAGAGCCATGAGAATGAACCATGGGTTGAAGTTAGAGAACCAGTGGAAATGCCAGGACTATGGGATGGCTGCCAAGGAGAGCTGCTGGAACCAGATGGAGTACAGTTGGGATTATAAGCAGCTGAGCTGCAGGGGTGGAATTGGAACTCCAGAGACTCATCACTGGTTGGAATTATTGCACTTGGAGACTTATCACTGGTTACTTGACAGACTTGGAACTACGGAGTTTGATGTTTGCCCTGTTTGTTTTTATTTATTTATTTGAGAGAAAGAGGGAGCAAGACAGAGAGAAAATGGGCGCACCAGGGCCTCCAGCCACTGCCAATGAATTCCAGATGCATGAGCCCCCTTGCGCATCTGGCTTATGTAGGTTCTGGGGAATCAAACCAAGGACCTTTGGCTTTGCAGGCAAATACCTTAACCACTAAGCCAACTCTCCAGCCCTGCCTTGTTTTATATCTTGTATTGGTTCAATATTTCTTTGCTATGCACAATACCATCTTTTGCAGTGGGAGTGTTTATTCTGTGCCATTATTATTATGATTTTTTTATTTTTTGGTTTTTCTGAGGTAGGGTCTCAATCTAGGTCAGGCTGACCTATGTAGTCTCAGGGTGGCCTTGAACTCATGGTGATCCTACTACTTCTGCCTCCTGAGTGCTGGCATTAAAGGCGTGCACCACCATGCCTGACTTAAAGTTTTTATGTATTTCAGCTGGAGAGATGGTTTAGTGGTTGAGATGATTACCTGTGAAGGGTAAGGACCCATGTTTGACTCTCCAGATGCCATGTAAAATAGATGCACAAAGGTGAGGTAAGTGTAAAGTTGCACATGCCCACTAGGTGACATAAGCATCTGGAGTTCAATTGCGGTGGCTGAAGCCTTGGCATGCCAATTCTCTCTCTCTCCCTGTCTCTAAAATAAAAATGTAAAATTATGAAAAATAAAAATTAAATGAAAAAAAAGAAAAATATTTGAAAGAGAAGATAGAGATAGAGAATGGGGTCTGGAGAGATGGCTTAGCAGTTAAGGTGCTTGCCTGCAAAGCCTAAGGATTCATGTTCAATTCTCCAGGTCCCACATAAGCCAGACGCACAGTGACACAAGCATGCAAGGTCGCACATGCATATAAGGAGGAGGCACACGTCTGGAATTTGATTGCAGAGGCTGGAGGCACTGGCACACCAGTCCTCTCTCACACACACATTAAAAAAAAAGGCCAGTCTGTTGGGCTTGCCTCAAAAAAATATTTTTTTTTCCTAATAAAAAATTTGGGCTGGAGAGATGGCTTACAGTTAAGGCGTTTGCCTGCAAAGCCAAAGGATCCTGGTTCAACTCTCCTGGACCCAAAAAAGCCAGATGCACAAGGGGGCGCATGCATCTGGAGTTCGTTTGCAGTGGCAGGAGGCTCTGGTGCACCCACATTGTCTCTCTTTCTCTCAAATAAATAAATATGTATTTTTTTAAATGTAAAAATTTAAGAGAACGGCCGTGCCATGACCTCCAGCCACTGCAAATAAACTCCAGATGTTTGCGCCACTTTGTGCTTCTGGCTTAGGTGGGTCCTGGGGAATCAAACCTGGGCCCTTTGTATTGCAGGCAAGCGCTTAACCACTAAGCCATCTCACCAGCCCTGCACTGCATTTTATATAATGTATGATTATTAGTTTATGGCAGCCAGGAGTGGAATGTGGTGGCTTGATTTAAGGTGTCCTCCATAAACTTTTGTCTGAATGCTAGGTTCCCCAACTGGTGGTAATTTGGGAATTGGAGCCTCCTGGAGGCAGGGTATTCTTGGGGGTGGGCTTATGGGTGTTATAGCCAGCTTCCCCTTCCAAGTATTTTAGCACATTCTCCCAATGCTCTTGTCCACCTGAGTTGGCCAAACGTTGATGTCCACCCTCTCGCTCATGCCTGTTTTCCCGACATCATGGAGCTTCTCCTTGAGTCTATAAGCCAAAATAAATATTTTCGTTCCACAAGCTGTTCTTGGTCAGGTGTTTCTGCCAGCAACACAAAGCTGTCACACCATCCACCCACCCGCCCACATGTATGTGCGTATGTGTGTATAGTCATTCTCTTTCATCCTTTTGTTGGATTTGATTTCTCAAGGCAGGGTCTCATTCTAGCCCAGGCTGAGCTTGAACTCACAGTGATCCACCTATCTCTGCCTCAACCTCTGCTGGGATAAAAGGATTACGCTACCACATCCAGCTCTTTCATCCTTTTCAAAAATTTGCATATGAGCCTGGCGTGGTGGCACATGCCTTTAAACCCAGCACTCGGGAGGCAGAGGTAGGAGGATCACCATGAGTTCAAGGCCACCCTGAGACTACATAGTGAATTCCAGGTCAGCTCTGAGCTAGAGTAAGACCTTACCTGGGGGGTGGGGGGAGGAGGGAATTTGCATGTGAAAAGCCAGGCGTGGTGGCACACGCCTTTAATCCCAGCAATTGGAAGAGAGGCAGAGGTAGGAGGATGAAAATGAGTTCAAGGCCACCCAGAGACTATATAGTGAATTCCAGGTCAACTGGGCTAGAGTGAGACCCTACCTTGGGAAAAAAAAATTGCATGTGAGCCAGGCCTGGTTGTGCACACCTTTTTTTTTTTTTTTTTTTTTTTGGTTTTACGAGGTAGGGTCTCACTCTAGCTCAGGCTGACCTGGAATTCACTCTGTATTCTCAGGGTGGCCTTGAACTCATGGCGATCCTCCTACCTCTGCCTCCCGAGTGCTGGGATTAAAGGCGTGCGCCACCACACCCGGCTCTAAAAAAAAATTTTTTTAAAGCATGTGTATGTAGATGTGTTACTGCAATTGAATGCCAAATGTCTGGCTTTATGTCGATGGCTGGGGAATTGAACCTGGGCTGGCAAGCTTTGCAAGCTTTAGCCACTGAACCATCTCTCCATGTCCCGTTTCCTTTTTTTTTTTTTTTTTTTAATTTTTTATTATTTATTTACTTGAAAGAGAGAGGAAGAGGGAGATAGAGACAAAGAGAGAATGGACGTGCCAGGATCTCCAGCCACTGCAAACAAACTTCAGATGCATGTGCCCCTTTCTGCAGCTGGCTTATGTGGGTCCTGGGGAATCAAATCGGAATCCTTAGGCTTCACAGGCAAATGCCTTAAATGCTAAGCAATTTTCTCAGTCCTCCTTTTTTTTTGGGGGGGGGAGGGAGAGACACAGAGAGAGGCAGAAGGAGAGGAAGACAGAGATAGAGGTGGGTGCGCCAGCAGCCTCTCAGTGGCTGCAAATGAAATCCAGATGCGTTCGCCCCCTTGTGGTCAAGTGTGGCATTGCACCCCTTTTGCATCTGGCTAAACGTGGGACCTGGAGATCGGAACCGCTGGAGATTGGAACCAGTGTTCTTAGGCTTAGGAGACAGGAGCCATAACCACTAAGCCATCTCTCCAGCTCCTCCTTTTGTTTTTAATTAATTGCTTTGGTTTTTTGAGGTAGGGTCTCACACTAGCCCAGGTTGATCAGAAATTCATTATGTAGTGTTAGGGTGGCCTTAAACTCACAGCAACCCTTTTACCTCTGCCTCCCAAGTGCTGGGATTAAAGGCATGTGCCACCATGCCTGCACCTGCCTTATTTTTATTTTAAATATTTTAAATTATTTATCAGACAATGAGAAAGACAGAGTGAATATAGGTGTGCCAGGACTTCCTGCCACTGCAAACAAATCCCAGTCACAGGCACCACTTTGTACATCTGGCTGTATGTGGATGGCTAGGGAATTGAACCTGGACTGGTATGCTTTGCAAGGAAGCACTTTTAGCCACTGAGCCATCTCTCCAGCCATTTTTTACATTTTTAGTCTATGCAGCCCACCAGGTTGGCCTCAAATTTCCAGCAATCATCCTTCCTCAGCCTCCAGCATGCTGGGGGTATAGGCATGTGGCACCCCCCCTTCCCCTACCAATCTTTCTCTTACCAATCTCATGATCAAGCCAGCCCAAAGGAAGGTCTGATGGTTGAGGGCTCCAGTAACAAACCAACAAAAGCTATGAACAGACAACACCTGAATTTCTCAGAGGCCCCAACCCAAGACCCTAATGGGCACAGGTCAGTATGGAATAGGCAGCCCTGAGCCTCTGTCAGAGAACGTCTGTGGCTCACCTTATCCTGCACCATCCACGTGTGTCACTGACGTCAGCAAGTAGATATTCACAGAATGATAATGTTTGGAGAAAGCATTAGCAGAGGGACACTCCATGTATAAGCAAGGCCCTGTGCCCTCACAAAGCCTTCCCGCAGCAGGCAATACCGCCTCCCTTTCTGTAACTTTCCGTTACACATGTTCATTCAATACACGTTTGGTGAGCACCTTCTGTGGGATCTAGCGATGACATGGTCTCAGCCTTCCACAGCTTTCCACCTCGGTAACCTTGCCTCTCTCCCTTCTCACTGCAGCTCACTCAGGAAGGTCTTCACAGGCTCCTTTTTGTTTGTTTAAAAATATATTTATTTGCAAGCCGAGGTGGGGAGAGAGAAAGAGAGGGAAAGAGAGAGAGAAAGAATGGGCACATCAGGCCCTCCTGCCAGTGCAAAGAAACTCAATACAGGTGCCACTCTGTGAATCTGGCATCCGGGCTGTCAGGTTTTGCAAGAAAGCCCCTTAATTGCTGAGCAATCTCTCCAAGCCCCCAGGATCTTTCATGACCCAACTCAAAAACCTCCTAGCATCTCTCATTCTGCACAGCCCTCCCCACAACAATTCACCTCAAAAAATAATGCAGGGGCTGAGAAGACGGCTCAGTGATTAAAGGCACTTGATTGCAAAGCCTGCTGGCCCAGGTTCAAATCATAAGCTACCCCAATGTAAGCTGGACTGAAAAGTGGCGCAAGCATCTGGTGTTCATTTGCAGGGGCAAAAGACTGGTCCACCCATACAACATATACACTCAAAAAATTAAATATTTTATTTTGTTTTATTTGCAAGCAGAGAGGGAGACAGAGAAGAGAGAGAGGGGGGACAGAGGGAAAGGTAGAAGGAGAAAGAATGGGTATGTCACAGACTCTAGCCACTGCAACCAAACTCCAGACACATGTACCACTTTGTACATCTGGCTTTATGTGCGTACTGGGAAATCAAACTCAGGTCCTTAGGCTTTGCAGGCAAGCCCTTAATCAGTGAGCCATCTCTCCAGCCCCAAAAATTTTTTTAAAAGGACTGGAGAGATGACTTAGCAGTTAAGGCACTTGCCTGCAAAGCCAAAGGACCTAGGTTCAAATCCCCAGGATCCATGTAAGCCAGATGCACAAGGTGGTGCATGCATGTGGAGTTCATTTGCAGTGGCTGGATGCCCTGGCACGCCCACTCTCTCAAATAAGTAAATAAAAATAAGATAAATAAAATTTAAGAAGTAAATAAGGGCTGGAGAAATGGCTTAGTGCTCATTCTTTCTATTTGCTTCTTTCTCTTTCCCAAAATAAATAAAAAACTAGCAAACAGGGCTGGAGAGATGGCTTAGCTGTTAAGGCGTTTGCCTGCGAAGCCTAAGGACCCCAGTTCAATTCTCCAGGTCCCACGTAAGCCAGATGCACAAGGGGGCACACACGTCTGGAGTTTGTTTACAGTGGCTAAAGGCCCTGGAGTGCCCATTCTCCCTCTCCCTCTCTCTGTGTCTCTAATAAATAAATAAAAATAAAATCTAAAAAAACAAATTAGCAAACAAAAAGATAGATGGGCCGAGCATGGTGGCACACGCCTTTAATTCCAGCACTTGGGAGGTACAGGTAGGAGGATCACCATGAGTTCAAGGAGACCCTGAGACTACAGAGTGAATTCCAGGTCAGCCTGGCTAGTGAGACTCTACCTCAAAAAAACTAAAAACAACAAAACAAAACAAAACAAAACAAAACAAAACAAAACAAAACAAAAAAAAACATGGCCTGGGTTTACAGCCCCTCTGCCACAGTACTTCCCTGTTTGTGACAGAGGAGGTCTTCTCACATCTCCTATGAAAAACAGGGCTCCGGGCTGGAGAGATGGCTTAGCGGTTAAACGCTTGCCTGTGAAGCCTAAGGACCCTGGTTTGAGGCTCCATTCTCCAGGACCCACGTAAACCAGATGCATAAGGGGGTGCATGCATCTGGAGTTCTTTGAACCTGCCTATTTCTGTATCTTTCTCCTTCTCTCTCTAAAATAAATAAATAAATAAATAAATAAATAAATAAATAAATAAATAAATAAATAAAAATATTTAAAAAAAAAAAACAGGGCTCCATGAGAATTAGCTTTTTAAAATATATATATTTTATTTTTACTCATTTGTTTGACAGAAAAAGTGGTGGTGGGGGCGAATGAGAATGATCGCATCAGAGCCTCCACTCACTGTAAACGAACTCCAGACATGTATGCCCCCTTGTGCATCTGGCTAATGTGGGTCTTGGGGAACTGAACCTGGGTCCTTTGGCTTTGCAGATAACACCTCATCCCTCCAGCCCGAGAACTAGTTTTTTTTGTTTTGTTTTGTTTTCCGAGGTAGGGTCTCGCTCTAGTTCAGACTGACCTGGAATCTGGAATTCACTATGTAGTCTCAGGGTGGCCTCGAACTCACGGCAATCCTCCTACCTCTGCCTCCCAAGTGCTGAGATTAAAGGTGTGCGCCACCACACCCAGCCCGAGAACTAGTTTTTACATAAAGCTCAGCACCTAAGTGCTTATTAATATGACCAGTGATCCCATTGTATAACACAATTCTGTCCTTGTCTCAAGGAGATCCAACTTTGCTGGGGGTCCAGAACCAAGGTATCTTGTACTCTTTTGCCCTGACAATGCTAGTGCACAAGGCTGACCACATTAAGCCTCTCAACAATCAATATCCAGATGGTCAGCTCTCTACTACCCAAGGTGGAGTCCCTTGGCTGTCTTTGACCATGCCCAGTTCTTGTCTGTCCTTGATTAAGTGCAGGTCAGGCTGTGCCATCAGACCTGTCATCACTCCACATCAGGGATCTCTTTCCCTCTGGTTTCAGGAGTGTATTTTTTTTTTTTTTTTTTTTTTTGGTTTTTCGAGGTAGGGTCTCACTCTGGTCCAGGTTGACCTGGAATTAGCCATGTAGTCTCAGGGTGGCCTCGAACTCATGGCAATCCTCCTACCTCTGCCTCCCGAGTGCTGGGATTAAACACGTGCACCACCACGACTGGCTTAGGAGTGTATTCTTTTTTTTTGGAGAGAGACACACAGAGAGAAACAGATAGAGAGGGAGAGGAAGACAGAGATGGGCGCACCAGCAGTCTCTCAGCTGCTGAGAACGAAATCCAGATGTGTGCACCCCCTTGTGGGCAAGTCAGCATTGAGCCCTTGAGTCACTGCATCTGGCTAAACGTGGGACCTGGAGATTGGAACCGCTGGAGATTGGAACCAGTGTTCTTAGGCTTAGGAGGCAGGCGCCTTAACCGCTAAGCCATCTCTCCAGCCCTAGGAGTGTATTCTTTAAAAAAAAAAAAAAATTATTTATTTACTTGAGAGAGAGAAGGAGTGACAATGGGCATGCCCGGGCCTCCAGCCACTGCAAATGAAGTTCAGATGCATGCGCCTCCTTGTGCATCTGGCTTACGTGGGACCTGGAGAATCAAACCTGGATTCTTAGGCTTTGCAGGTAAATGCCATAACCACTAAGCCATCTGTCCAGCCTTTCAGGAATGTATTCTTGACAAAGAGAAAAACATCCAATCTGAACTTTTTCATAATACAAGTTTTATTCTAGACAACTGCAAATCATCCAAGGGGACATTCATACGTGACCCAGGAGCCCACTCCTACCCCTCCCCCCAACAGCGGGGCAGGCACTCAACACCGAGTCCCGAGACAAGCATCTGTGCTTTTTCTCCACCACCTCTGGGACACACATTGAAAAGTGTAATCTGAACAACTTCAAGTGACAACTGGTGTAACAGGATCAAACTCAAATAGCCAATGGCCCAAGCTGAACAACATAAAGTAACAGCGTATCTTCCACCCCACAGGATGCAGAAACACCGCAGGGAAGGGTTGGCAAAGAGGGTGTAGTAAGACCAAAACGCTCAGAAGTGAACACACGAGTCTTTACACTTGGCAGGGGCTTCAGGGTCTCCTTCACTTCCTTTTGGTCCTCCTGAGAATCAGCCTCATCTGAGAGCACTCAGCTCCCCCACCAAGGGAGCCCAGCAGTGTGTCCTGGCTCTCTGGCCGAAGTGTGGATGGGCTATAAGAGCCCCATAAGCAATTCCCTCCCAGAGGGTAGGCCCAGTTCCCATGTTAGGAACAACTTCTACAACTCTTGAAATTTAAAAAAACAAGTTTTGCGCTATATAGTTTTTAAAAATCAACAAGAAAACAACAACAACAACCAAAAAAAGGTCTTCAGAACAGGGTAAGCAGATCATTTAAATTATTTCCTCTACTTGTTATTGACAAAGAGACTACAAGAAAGGGAAGTGGAGTTACACTCCCAGGACTCTGCCAGCATCTGCTCACCTGTGTGCCCAATTCAACTGTGGGCCCTGGACATGGCCACCTACGCCAACCCTATTCTCTATGTACCAGAAAGACAGGACACCCAGAGACCCAAAGGGGCCAAAGAGACAGCAAACCCAGCAGCAGAGTCAAGATGTCAGGGAAAGGACTGGCCCTATATGCCTTTCTCCCGCATTTCAGATCAGCCTTGGGCTTGGCCAGGGGAAGGAAAGAAGCAAAAGCAATTCTCCTCAGGAAGAAAACCAGCCTGACTCCACAGTGTCTCTTCGGGGGACTAATGCCACTCCCCTCCGCCCCCGGACAGTGAGGGGAGGCACCCTTAAAGCAGGCCGTTGGGCCTTCCGGGCTGAGGAGCCAGCCCACCCCTCTCCCGCTGGTGGATTTTCTGGTGCTGCAGGAGGTGCTGCTTCTGGACAAAGCTCTTCTCACACTCGGGGCAGCGGTAGGGCCGCTCACCCGTGTGGATGCGCTGGTGCCTCACGAGATCAGACGGGTGGCTGAAGTTCTTGCCACAGTACCCACAGATGAGGGAGCTCCGGCTTTTCCTCCAAGGGATACGGCCAGGCAGGGCAACTAGGCTGTTAGGTGAGAATCTCTCCTGGATGTGGGGGCCACTGCTGGGGCCCTCCTGCAGGTGGCAGCGCTGATGGGTTACCAGGCTGACCTTGCAACTGAAGCTCCTCTGACACACGTCACACTGATGCACCTTTGCCTTTCTGGCCTGTGGTTTCAGCCGTGGCCTGGGCCTAAGGATCTCTCCTGGCTCTGTGGTGGGGAATGACTCCCAACTTGAGTGGCTCTGCAGATGGGTGGCCAGCTGGTGCTTGTAGCGGAAACTTAAATCACACACAGAACATTCATAGGGGCTGGAAGTGTCCCTTTTCAGCTTCAAGCCTTGCTCACACTCCTGATCCAACTGTACCTGCCTGTGCGATTTCTGCTTCTGGAGGCAGTCTGGAGTTCTGCCAAGGGCAGAGTCTCCACTGCTCTCAAACACCGCAAGGTTAGAGTCTCCAGGGCCTGATTCCAAGAAGGCAGAATCACCTGGACCATCCCAGAATTCAGCGTGCTCTGGGCCCAGGAAAGCCTGCTGTTCAGCAGCACCAGAGAACATACCAGGAAGCCCTGCAGAATCACCTTGTCTGTACAGCACCTCCTGCTGGACCATGGCCCCATCTGCTGCAAGGAAAAAGATCAAACAGAACCAAGATTGTACTGGAAATCTGAATACTACTTTAAAAAAAAAAATTATGTTGTTTATTTATTTATTTATTTATTTGAGAGCAATAGAGAAAGAGGCAGAGAGAGAGAATGGGCATGCCAGGGCCTCCAGCCACTGCAAACGAACTCCAGATGCATGCACCCCCTTGTGCATCTGGCTTATGTGGGTTCTGGGGAATTGAACCTGGATCCTTAGGCTTCACAGGCTTGCTCTAGACCAGGCTGAACCTGGAATTTCACTATGTAGTCTCAGGGTGGCCTGATTTCTTTTGCCATTCTTTTTATTTATTTTATTTTTATTTTTTTGGTTTTTCAAGGTAGGGTCTCACTGTAGCCCAGACTGACCTGGAATTCACTCTGTAGTCTCAGGGTAGCCTTGAACTCATGGCAATCCTCCTACCTCTACCTCCTGAGTGCTGGGTTTAAAGGCATGCACCACCACGCCTGGCTCTTTTTTTCACCATTCTTGTGGAGATTAAAAATCAGTTTGGGGTTGGAGAGATGGCTTAGTCGTAAGGCGCCTGCCTGCTAAGCCTAAGAACCAGGTTCCAATCTCCAGGTCCCACGTTTAGCCAGATGCAAAGTGACTCAAGGGCGCAATGCCACACATGACCACAAGGGGGCGAACACATCTGGATTTCGTTCTCAGCAGCTGAGAGACTGCTGGCACGCCCATCTCTATCTGACTCCCTTTCCCTCTCTGTCTCTCTCTGTGTCTCTCTCCAAAAATAAATAAAATAATAATTTAAAAAAATTTTAAAAATCAGTTTGAACCTCAGATGTGGTGGCACACATCTTTAATCCCAGCACTCCAAAAACTGAGATAAAAGGCCAGCCTGGGCTACAGTGAAACCCTGCTTCAAAACAAACTTGTGAGGCAGAGGTTCAGGAGGATCATCAAGAGTTCAAGGCCCTGAGTCTACATAGTGAATTCCAGGACAGCCTGGACTAGAGCAACACCCTACCTCAAAAAAACAAACATATATAATCAGTTTGTAGACAAATTTGGAATATATCAATAACATGGTTCTTTAAGAGAATATATTCGTAAACCAATCTTGGCATACACCTTTAATCCCAGCACTGTAGGACTGCCAGGAATTCAAAGCCAGCCTGGGCTATATAGTGAGTTCCAGGTTAGCCTGGTCTAGAGTGAGCCCTTGCCTGAAAAGAATAGTATTGAGGGGCTGGAGAGATGGCTTAGCGGTTAAGCACTTGCCTGTGAAACCTAAGGACCTCAGTTCGACTCCCTAGTACCCATGTAAACCAGATGCACAAGGTGGAGCATTAATCTGGAGTTCATTTACAATGGCTGGAAGCCCTGGTGTGCCCATTCTCTCTCTCTCTGCCTCTTTCCCTCTCATAAATAAATAAAAATAAAATATTTTTAAAAAAATAGAATGGGGATATGGCTCATGGCTCAGTTAGTAGAGTGCCTCCCTAGCATACACAGGCCCTGACTTCAATCCCTAGCACTGCATAAGGCAGGCATGGTTGAACCCTCCTATACCCTTAACACTCAGGAGGATCAGAAATTAGGTTAGCCTCATCCTTGGCTACATGAGACCCTCTCAAAACAAACAACTTCCTATTGAGTTGACAAACTGACATCCACTCCTGCAGCCATGTCTTCCTGCCTTGAAACTTCCCCTCAAAACTGTAAGCTGAAACCTTTTCTTTCTTGCCAGATATTTGGTGGTGGTGGTGGGGTGTTGTGTTTTTGTTGTTTTTGAGGCAGGGTCTTACTGTAGCCAGGCGGACCTGGAACTCACTCTGGAGCTCCAGGCTGGCCTTAACTCACAGTAATTCTCCTTTCCTACCTCTGCTTCCTGAGTGCTGGGACTAAAGGTATGTACCAGCATGCCTGGCTTGGTCAGGTATTTGTTCATAATAACAAGTAACATATAACAGGTTTAAGGAATCTGTTCAGTAGTTGGAGTTAAACACATGAGCCAGGTATGGAGACTTACACAAACCTTTAATCCCAGTAGTAATCCAGTGCTTGGGAAGTTGAGGTAGGAGGATCACTATTGGGCCAGGCTGAGACTAATCCCAGGTCAGCCTGAGTAAGAGCAAGGACCTACCTTGAAAAACCAAAAAAGAAAAAAACAACCAAAAAGAGCTCATGCCTATAATCCTCGCACTCCAGAGGTGAGAGGCTCACCTTGAGTGGGAGGCCAGCAAGGGCTATAAAGTAAGTTCTAGGTAGATGAGATACTAGATATTGCTTGGCAGTTCAGAAGTTCGAAAATCTTCTCTAAGGTACAGGAACCAGTGTGAATGTTCTGTAGCTACTCACCTGAGTGGGCACCATGAGGGCCTCCTTCCAAGTCACCCAGCATCTCTGCACCCAACTCCGCTTCTCCCTCCGGTTGGCCAAGGACCTCTGGATTGGAAATATCACAGGGTGAGCCCAGCAGTAAACATTTACTGTACACTGCAAAGATGCTTATATGCAAAATGACCAGGGAGTCAGTACTAAAACTTCAAAAGATGCAAAGACATAAGGGCTACTGTCGCTGTTACTTACCCCTATGCATTTCTGGCCAGTCCTAATGACTGCTTCAGCTAGCTGCTCTTTCACTACACTACGCCTTCATTAGGGCCACCAGGCTCAGGATCTGGTGGTCCTTGGTGTTCTTCCCAGGACCACCACCACGTCTCTCATGTCTGAAGCCTTGCTACAGATCCTTGTACAGTGCCCAATTCCATCCTTGTTGAGGCAAAGTAGACCCTAAGAAGAGCATGTGACCAGCTGCCTCCCTCCCAGTCACTAATCTAGCCACTCTGGCCTCCTTGGTATTTCTTCAAAGACCTATATTTTATTTTATTTTATTTTATTTTATTTTATTTTTGGTTTTTTCAAGGTAGGGTTTCACTCTAGTCCAGGCTGACCTGGAATTAACTATGTAGTCTCAGGGTGGCCTCGAACTCTCGGTGATCCTCCTACCTCTGCCTCCCAAGTGCTGGGATTAAAGGCGTGCACCACCACACCTGGCAAAGACCTATATCTTAAAAGATTTTTGTCAGGCTGGAGAACTGGCTTAGTGTTAAAGCACTTGCCAGCGAAGCCTAAGGACCCAGGTTCAATTCTCCAGATCCCACATGAGCCAGATGCACATGGTGGCAATGCATCTAGAGTTTGTTTGTAGTGGCTAGAGGCCACTCTCTCTTTCCCTCTCTAATAAATAAAAATAAAATTTAAAACAAAGAAAAAAATTTTTATCAAGCAATATGCATCTGTTGGCAAGACACCCATACATGCCTACACGTAATGTAAATCAATAAATATGCATTTACTAGATAACAGGTAATGTTTTACATAAAGCATTTATTCAGGCTGTGTGGCACTTCTAATCCACACTAAATAAACATGGTGACTACAATGAATGGCTAGGACTCTGGTCAAATGCCAAGAAAAAGGTTTTGGTCAGTGTGGAGGTTGGATTCAGGTGTCTCCATAATCTTCGGTGTTCTGAATGCCACATCCCCAGCTAATGGCAAGTTGGGAATTAAAGCTCCTGGAGGCAGTGTACTGTTGGGGGCGGGCTTATGGGGTTGTAGTCAGCTTCCTCTTGCTAGTGTTTGGAAGCACATTCTCCTGTTGATGTTGTCCACCTGATGTTGGCCAGGGGGTGATGCCCACCCTATGCTCATGCCATCATTTATCCCTGCCACCATGGAACTTCCCCTCAAGTCTGTAAGCCAAAATAAACCCTTTTTCCCACAAGGTTCTCTTTGGTCAGTGTTTTCTGCCAGCACCTTGAACCTGACTGCAACAGTCAGCCTGTTATGTGTCTGTTTCATCTGTTCATCTCAAATTACAAGATTTCTTATTGTTGCGGGAATTTTCCTTTGGGGAGATGCAGACACACGTCCTCACCCCAAATAGGGCTCTGATGGCAGATCAAAGTATGGTTGCACCAATACCAGTTTGGTGAACCAACGTGTTTATTGGGGGTCACTAACAGAGCATGGAGAGGGGTTAAGGACAGGAATGTGGGTCCCTAAAGCAGCCACTCTGATGGACATTCGTATGCCAGTATTAATCCTTAGCTGCTCCTCCCTCAGCCTCAGAATGAGGGCTGACTTACAGAGCATCGGGACCCCAGGGCAGCTGCACCACGGAGAAGTCTCATTCCACCCTGAGTGACAAATTCCCTGGGACCGCTTCTAGAAGCTCCTTGTCCCTGTCCAGGAGTGCGAGACCCCAGAGCGGCACTCCATTGGGACTCACTGTGCTCCTCCCTCAGCCTGCGGGTGAGGACTTACAGAGTATGAGACCCCCAAAGCAACACTGCAGTGGGCTCACTGTATCAGGGTTACCACCGCAGATGCTCCTCCCTCAGCCTGTGGGTGAGGACTCACTCACAGAGTATGAGACCCCCAAAGCAACACTACAGTGGGCTCACTGTATCAGGGTTACCACCACGGATGCTCCTCTCTCAGCCTGCGGGTGAGGACTCACAGAGTACAGAGTATGAGACCCCTTAAGAGCAACAACACAGTGGGCTCACTGTATCAGGGTTACCACCACGGATGCTCCTCCCTCAGCCTGTGGATGAGGACTCACAGAGAGTATGAGACCCCCAAAGCAACACTACAGTGGGCTCACTGTATCAGGGTTACCACCACGGACGCTCCTCCCTCAGCCTGGGGATGAGGGCTTACAGAGCATGGAGACTCTAGAGATACCACCTCACGGAGCTCCTTGTTCCCAGATCGTTTCCTCTCTATATACTCTATCTACGTACCCCCATGTTGTGTGTTATTGTACACAGCTGACACAAGAGGGGCCTAAATTTCAGGTGGGGGATCTGATGACCCTCTCCACAGTGTCTCTTGTGAGTTGACCCAGCTGCTTTTTTTTTTTTTTTTGGGGGGGGGTCTCTCTCTGGTCCAGGCTGACCTGGAATTAAGTAATTAAGTATGTAGTCTCAGGGTGGCCTCGAACTCTTGGCGATCCTCCTACCTCTGCCTCCCGAGCGCTGGGATTAAAGGCATGTGCCACCACGCCCGGCTTCAGCTGCTTTTGATAAAGCCACCTTTCAATGTGGAAGAAATTTACCATACAACACTTATCAAACCATCTAAAAGATTAAAAACAGTATGAAGTACCCTGGCTATACAGCTCAGCAATAATTTGATCATATTTGTAAGTAAATATACTCAAGATGTAACTGTGGGAGCAGAGACAGAGAAAAACTAAAAGAGCACATACTCCTGAGCCCCTCTAAGTCTCTATAACTGGGAGGACATGGAATCTCCAATTCCTCCAGCATCAGGGCAGACAGATGTAACAGGCGGCACTAGTTACTAGCCAGAACTAGCGTCCCAGAGGAGAAAACTGCTACTCACTCAGAGAGACCAGAGTCTCGTAGTTGCTCTGCATGACGTTTCTGTAAAGCTCCTTCTGCCAGTCCTCCAGATTCTCCCACTCCTGCTCAGAGAAACAGACCTCATCGTTCTCCAGGGACCTGGACACCTGCAACCACAAACGGCAAATAATAAACACCTTGACTCACCGCCATGAGGGTCAAGCCAGGGACTTAGAATCTTGGCTAATCAAGGGCTAGGACTCCCTTCTTGCCTAACTTAATCCTCAGATCGGGATACCTTGGGGACCTCGCCCTTGCTGCCAGGGGGCAGCCGCAGGACCCAGAAGTTCCTGTTGCGCAGCAGGTTCTCCACATTCTCCAGCCGCCGCTGCAGCAGCCCGTACTCCTGCAGCAGGGTGCCCAGCACGGCCCACTTGCCCTCCAGCTGGTTGCTGAACTCCACGGCTGTCTTCTCAAAATCAGCCAGCTTCTTCTCGGCTGTCCCTGTGCGCCCCTCCAGGCTCTGTAGGCGGGCGGCCTGGGACTCCATCTTCCTCTCCACAGCCTGAATAGCAGCCACCACAGTCCAGAGTGAGACCTCTGGGCTTTTGTCTGTTGTTTGTGAAGGTGGTGTGGAAGCTAAAGGCGTGGAACGCCGTTTTCTCCTGTGCTATAGGAATGAAGATACAGAGTCAGCCAGACAATGCATTTCCAAACATCAGATAAAGAAAGCAATATCCAGCCGGGCGTGGTGGTGCACGCCTTTAATCCCAGCACTGCAGAGGCAGGATGACTTCCTTGAGTTCAAGGCCACCCTAAGACTACATAGTGAATTCCAGATCAATCTGGGATAGAGCAAGACCCCCCTTCCAAAAAGAAGAAAGCAATATGCAAAGGCTGGCTTTGTAGCTAAGAATGACTTAAACTGATCTTCTTGCCTCTACCTACCAAGTGTTGAGATTACAGGCATGACCATTCCCAGTTTTGGGGTTTTCTTGTTTGTTTGTTTTTTTGGAGGGGGAGGTTCGAGGTAGGGTCTTGCTCTAGCTCAGGCTGACCTGGAATTCACTATGTAGTAGTCTCAGGGTGGTCTCAAACTCAGCAATCCTCCTACCTCTGCCTCCCAAGTGCTGCTCTCTTACCCACTGTCTCAAGGAGTACTTGTTTAGGTCCCAAAGACGCAAACCCTCATGTCTTTTCCATGGCACATATGTTAGTCCACATTGCTTCTCTAAACACAGAGGAAGCCAATGGGAACAAAACACAGAGAGGAATTCACTCTAAAAGAACTGCTAGAGTAACAGTCATGGTCTGGAGAAAGTCAAAACAAACTCAAACTGGCACAGAACTAAATATTTAAGTTTAGCCATGTCCTACTACAATACCCATTATAAATGCCTGGGCAAAAGTTCACACACTTCCCTAAAAGACTCCCAGGCTGGCCTCAAAACTTGAGCCACCCTCCTACTTCACCTTCCCAAGTGCAGGGATTAAAGTGTAAACCTGGGGGCTGGAGAGATGGCTTAGCAGTTAAGCACTTGCCTGTGAAGCCTAAGGACCCCAATTCCCCAGGACCCATGTAAGCCAGATGTACAAGGTGGCACATGCATTTGGAGTTTGTGTGCAGTGGCTGGAGGTCCTGGTGCACCCATTCATTCTCTCTATCTGCCTCTCTCTCTCTGTCACTCTCAAAAAAAAAGGTTGGCTAAGAAAAGCAGAGATGGCTCAAGGGTTAAGGTGGTTGCCTGCATAACCGAAGGATCCAAGCTCGATTCCCCAGTACCCACATAAAGCCAGATGCACAAAGCAGTATAGGCATCTGGAATTCATTTGCAGTGCCTAGAAGCCCTGGCGAGCCCATCCTGTCTGTCTCTCTCTGCTTGAAAATAAATAAAATATAAAAAAAGAAAATGATAAATGATGAATACAAATGAAACAAAACACAATTATTAGATTGCATAAATTGATTTCATGTTTATTTTGATTTTTTTTTTTTTTGAGGTAGGGTTTCACTCTAGCTCAGGCTGACCTGGAATTCACTCTGTAGTCTCAGGGTAGCCTTGAACTCACAGCAATCCTCCTACCTCTGCCTCCCAAGTGCTAGGATTAAAGGCGTGCGCCACCACGCCCGGCTTTTAGGAATAACATTCAGAACTGATCATGATGTGGACAACTATTGCTTTCCTAAGCTTCCTGGAAGAAATGTAAAATCATACAAACAACCTTAGCACAGGAAATATCGGAAGTCGATTAAAACTCTTATACCAGGCTGAAGAGAAAGCTCAGTGGTTAAGGCGCTTGATTGCAATACCTCAGGACCTGGGTTCGATTGCCCCAGTACCCATGCCAGATGTACAAATTGGCGCATGCATCTGAAGTTCATTTGCAGTGGCTACAGGCCCTGGCGCACCCATTTTCTCTCTCTCTCACTGTCTCATAAATAAATAAATGTTTTTTTTTTTTTAACAAACTCTTTTACCTAACAAATATTAGGAAATAGGACTGGAGAGATGGCTTAACGGTTAAGGTGCTTGCCTGCAAAGACAAAGGACCCAGGTTTGATTCCCCAGGATCCATATAAACCAGCTGCAAAAGGTAGCACATGCGACTGGAATTTGTCTGCAGAGGCTGAAGGCCCTGGCATACCCATTCTCTCGTTCAGCCTCTTTCTGTCTCTCAAAAAAAAAAAAATATATATATAGTACAAAAACAAATGGTACTAGTATTTAATGACATACACAAAGACAATTAGTTGTTAACGCTCCTTGAAACAGTCAAATCTGTACACAATTTCGACGCCTATTAGTAAGTGGCATACAAATTAAAGCATACTAAAGACAGTAATATACAATCATTCAAAGGAGTGAGTTGGATCTAAATGTATGGTATGGAAGCCAGGCATGGTAGCACACACCTGTAATCCTAGCACTTAGGAGGTAGAGGCAGGAGGATCAGGAGTTCAAGGTTATAGTCAACTTCACAGGAAGTTCAAGGGGCTGGGAAGGCATGAAAGCACGAAGACAGGAGTTCTGATCCCCCAGCACCCATGTAAATACTGGGTGGGCAAGGTAGCCTGCCTGTAATCTCAGCATTCAGGAGGCAAAGACAGGGAATCCCTGGGGTAAGTAGGCTAGCTAAACTACTCAATCAGCAAGCTCTGGTCTTAACTGAGAGACCCTGCCTCAGTAAATAAAATGGGCAGCAACTGAGGAAGATACCCAAAGTCAACCTCTGCCCTCCACACCACCCGCAACCACATATATACAACATGAAAACAAACAATAAAAACCCAAAACACTAACTCCACAGTGAGTTCGAGGCCAGCCTAAACTCATGAGACCCTATTTCAAAAAGCCAAAACAGGGCTGGAGAGATGGCTCAACAATTAAAGATGCTTGCTTGCAAAGCCTGTCAGCCTGCATTCAATTCTCAAATACCCATGTAAAGTGAGATGCAAAGTGGCACATGCATCTGGAGTTCGTTTACAGCAGCAAGAGACCTTGGCATGCCCCCCCCACAAATATATAAAAATAAAAAATAGTTGAATTTTCAACAAGGCACACACTTTTTTGTAATTTTTTTTTCTTAAACAAAGTATTTAAGAGTATTTCTGGGCTAGAGATTGCTTAGTGGTTAAGGCACCTGCCTGCAAAGTCTAAGGACCCAGGTTCAATTCTCCAAGGTCCCATGTAACTCAGATGCACAAGGTGGCACATGCATCTGGAGTTTGTCTGCAGTGTCTACAGGCCCTGGCACAACCATTCTACCTCCTTCCCTCCCTCCCTCCCTCTTTATCTCTAATAAATAAATAAATAATTTTAAAAGAGTATTTCTGAAATTAGGTGTGATAGCATTTTATCTTTGCTTTTGAAAGGTAGATACTTTTGCTCACTATACAATGCAGGGATCAGGATTCTTTTCTTTCAGCCTATTGACAATATAATTTCACTGTTGTGTTGAGCAGCCAGCTTCCATTAGTCTCACCATAGTTCATTTAAAAATAATGATCTGTTGAGCAGCCAGCTTTTGCCTTAGTCTCACCATAGTTCATTTAAAAATAATAGATCTTAAGTCGTTTGGTGGCTAGAGGCCCTGACATGCCCATTCTCTCTTTCTCTCTATCTGTCTCTTCCTCTCTCTCAAATAAATAAAAAGGCCAGTCTGTTGGGCTTGTCCCCCCTTAAAAAAAAAAAAAATAATAATAATAATAGATCTTAAGCACACTTTAATCCCAGCACTTGAGAGGCAGAGGTAGGAGGATCCCCATGAGTTCAAGGCCACCGAGGTAGGGTCTCACTCTAGCCTACCACTGCCTCCCAAGTGCTGGAATTAAAGGTGTGCGCACCACGCCCCCTAAATTCTTTTTATTTGGGAAAGAGAGAGACATGGGGAGGGAGTTGAGAAAATGAGTATGGATACACCAAGGCCTCTTGCCACTGTAAACAAACTCCAGACACTATGTGGGTACTGTGGACTCAAACCCAGCCTTTAACCACTGAACCATCTCCCCAACCCATATCTCTAAATTTGTGTGCACCTAATCACATAGCCTCAAAATATACTTAAAAACTGGACAAAATGATAAGGAAAATTCATCATCATAGAAGATTCAAATATAACCTTAGTGTGTGTGTGTATACATATACATCCATACATATATATATAACATATATGTCATATATATATATATATATATATATTTTTTTTTTTTTTTTTACTTAAGGTGATCCTCCTACCTCTACCTCCCAAGTGCTGGGATTAAAGGCCACACCCAGCTATAACCTTAGTATTTTATTTAGTAGAAAATAATTAAGGATGTTATGAGTTCTATGGGGCCAATGAGTACTTGAAAATGTAGTTAGTATGACCAACAAAATCAATTTTAAATTTAAATTTAATTTAGCAAGACACGGTGACTCATGCCAGTAGTCCAAGTACTTGGGAGGCAGAGGCAGGGAGATTGCTGACTGTTCAAGGTCAGCCTGATCTAGACAGTTCTAAGCCAGCCAGGGCTAAGAAACATCCCATTTCAAAACAAAGGGGTGTCGAGTGGTGGCGCACGCCTTTAATCCCAGCACTCGGGAGGCAGAGGTAGGAAGATTGTGATGAGTTTTGAGGCCACCCTGAGACTACATAGTGAATTCCAGGTCAGCCTGAATTAGAGCGAGACCCTACCTCGAAAAACCCCCCCAAAAAAGGGGAGGGGGGAAGGGACTGGAGAGATGCCTTAGCGGTTAAGTCATTTGCCCGCAAAGCCAAAAGATCCTGGTTTGATTCTCCAGGACCCATGTAAGCCAGCTGCACAAGGGGGTGCATGCTTCTGGATTTCATTTGTAGTGGCTGGAGGCCCTGGCACACTCATTCTCTCTCTTAAATAAATAAATTAATTAATAAATTAATAAATTAATTAATTAAAATATATATATATACATATATATATAAAGTAGCCGGGTGTGGTGGCGCACTGGGGAGGCAGAGGTAGGAGGATGGCCGTGAGTTTGAGGACACCCTGAGACTAGATAGTAAATTCCAGGACAGCCTGGGCTAGAGTGAGACTCTATCTTGAAAAACCAGAAAAAAAAAGTTTTAAAAAGAAAAGACCAAATAAGTTGTATCAATTTAACTTGAATTAATTAAAATGTGAAGAGATGGGGCTGGAGAGATGGCTGAAGTGGTTTGGGTTGCTTGCTTGCAAGGCCTGATGTCCTGGGTTCGGGTACCCAGTACCCACATGAAGCCAGATGCATGAGATGGCACAAGTATCTGGAGTTCCTTTGCAGTGGTGTGCTCATTCTCTCCGCCATCTCAAATCAATAAATAAAAATGTTTTTAAAAAATGTAAGCAGAGGGCTGGAGAGATGGCTTAGCAGTTACGGCGCCTGCCTCTAAGCCTAAGAACGCTGGTTCCAATCTCCAGATCCCACGTTTAGCTAGATGCAACGTGACGCAAGGGCGCAATGCCGCACCTGCCCACAAGGGGGCGCACACATCTGGATTTCGTTCACAGCAGCTGAGAGCCTGCTGGCGCTTTGTCTTCCTCTCCCTCTCTCTCTGTCTCTCCCCTACCCCCAAAAAAATTTAAACAGAGCCAGGCGTGGTGGCACATGCCTTTAATCCCAGCACTCAGGAGCAGAGGTAGGAGGATTGCTGTGAGTTTGAGGCCACCCTGAGAAAACAGAGGGAATTCCAGGTCAGCTTGGGCTAGAGTGGGACCCTACCTTGAAAAAAAAAAAAAATGTAAACAGGCACAATTGACTAGTGTCTTTGGAAACATAAGTATAGAAGAAATGATTTTCAAGCCAGGTATGGTGGTGCATGCCTTTAATCTCAGCACTCAGGAGACAGAGGTAGGATTACCATGAGTTCAAGGCCACCTTGAGAATACAGAGGGAATCAAAGTGAATTCCAGGTCAGCATGGGCTACAGTGAGACCCTACCTCAGCAGAAAAGAAGAAAGAAGAAGAAAGAAGAAAGAAGAAGAAGAAACGATTTTCTCTCCATTTATGCATTAGGATGCCCTGTCAGTGTACAGCAATATGATGACAAGAAAAGACAAAACCAGAAGCCAACCTGATAGGAATCACCAACTGTTTTTCTTCCAAGGTAGGGCCTCACTCTAGCCCAGGCTGACCTGGAATTCACTATGTCGTCTCAGAGTGGCCTCGAACTCACAGTGATCCTCCTACCTCTGCCTCCCAAGTGCTGGTATTAATGGTGTGTGTTATCATACCCACCAGACAGAGAGAGAGAGACAGACAGACAGACAGATAGACAGATAATGGGTGTACCAAGGCCTCTTGCTACTGCAAATGAACTCCAAACACATGTGCCACTTTGTGCATCTGGCTTTATGTGGGTTTTGGGGAACTGAACTCCAGTCCTTAGGCTTTACAGGAAAGCACCTTAACTACATTGTTTTTTTGTTGTTTTGTTTTGTTTTTTTTTTTTCAAGGCAGGGTTTCGTTTCAACCCAGGCCAACCTGGAATTCACTATGTAATCTCAGGCTGGCCTACTTTGAAAAACCAAAATAGGGCTGGAGAGATGGCTTAGCGGTTAAGGAGCCTGCCTGCTAAGCCTAAGAACTCCGGGTCCAATCTCCAGTGGTTCCAATCTCCAGGTCCCACGTTTAGCCAGATGCAAAGTGACGCAAGGGCGCAATGCCGCACTTGACCACAAGGGGGCGCATGCATCTGGATTTCGTTCACAACAGCTGAGAGGCTGTTGGCACACCCATCTCTCTGTCTTCCTCTCCCTTTCTGTTTCTGTCTCTCTCTCAAAAAATACATAAATAAGCCGGGCGTGGTGGCGCACGCCTTTAATCCCAGCACTTGGGAGGCAGAGGTAGGAGGATCGCCGAGAGTTCAAGGCCACCCTGAGACTACATAGTGAATTCCAGGTCAGCCTGGACCAGAGTGAGACCCTACCTCGAAAAACCAAAAAATATATATAATATATATATAATAGAAATAATGAATTTCCTGCAAGGACAGTGTATTGGCAGCAAATTTGGTTCTAATTTCTCTGAAAATGTCTTATTTTATCTTTGCTTTTGAAAGGTAGATACTTTTGCTCACTATACAATGCAGGGATCAGGTTTCTTTTCTTTCAGCCTATTGACAATATAATTTCACTGTTGTCAGGTTCCCACTATTGCTGTTGAGCAGCCAGCTTCCATTAGTCTCACCATAGTTCATTTAAAAATAATAGATCTTAGCCGGGCGTGGTGGTGCACGCCTTTAATCCCAGCACTCGGGAGGCAGAGGTAGGAGGATCGCTGAGAGTTCGAGGCCACCCTGAGACTTCCAGGTCAGCCTGGACCAGAGTGAGACCCTCCAAAAACCAAAAAAAAAAAAAAAAAAAAAAAATAGATCTTAAGCCTGGTATGGTGGTGCAGAGCACTTGAGAGGCAGAGGTAAGGATCCAAATAAAGGTCAGCCTGGGCTAAAGTGAGACCCTACCTCGAAAAACCAAATAAATAAATATAAATAAATAAATAAATAAATGTAATAGATCTTGTTGGGCATGGTGGTGCATACCTTTAATCCCAGCACTGGGGAGGCAGAGGTAGGAGGATCACTGTGAGTTCAAGGCCACCCTGAGATTATATAGTGAATTCCAGGTCAGCCTGGGCTAGAGTGAGATCCTACCTTAAAAAATAATAATAATAATAATAATAGAACTTGGGGCTGGAGGGATGGCTTAGCAGTTAAGGCATTTGCCTGGTGAATTTCAGGTCAAGCCTGTGCTAGAGTGAGACCTCCCCACTCCCCACAAAAAGAAAGAAATTCTTTACACTTTGTACTTCTACTATTATGTGTCTAGGCAGAGATTTTTTTTTATCCTGACTGATCTCTACTGAATTTCCATGCATCTGAATCAGTTCTATAATGCCACAGAGACATTAGCTAGCTACTCATCAAATACCGCCTCCAGGGGCTGGCTGGAGAGGTAGCTTCGAGGTTAAGGCACTTGCCTGTGAAGCCTAAGGACCCAGGTTGACTTCACCAGAACCCACATAAGCCAGATGCACATGGTAGCACATACATCTGGAGTTTGTTTGCAGTGGCTAGAGGCCCTGGCACACCCATTATCTCTCTCTCAAATAAACATTAAATATAACAAATATTGCCTCCAGACAACATAAATTCTTCCCTCCTCCATTGAAAATGCCTCCAGTAAATTGTGTTTTTCTTCTAGATTTTTAATTAGATGAATGTTAGATTTTCTTATTTTCTTTGTCTCATGTTTTCCATTTCTGTTTCTTACCCTGGCCTGCTTTCTGGGAATTTTACTTCCCTCCACAGTCTGGTTAACTGTCTTCAGCATGGTTAAAGTGCTAAGTAAATAAAGTGCTGCTTTTTAGCCAGGTGTGACAGTGCATACCTGAAAACCCAGCACTTCAGAGGCTGAAACATGAGAATCAAGCAAGTCTAAAGCAAGCCTGGGCTACTTAGCTAAGACTGTCTCAAAAACACCAAAACAAACTTTCAACTAACTTTGCAATTTTACCTTTATTTTTCGTTCTTAGAAGTTGATCCTTACTGAAATCTGTTGGGTTGTTTTTTTGTTTCCTCAAAAATTTAATTTTGGGGACTGGAGAGATGGCTTAGTATTAGTAGTTAAGGCACTTGCCTATAAAGCCAAAGAACCCAGGTTCCTCAGGACCCATGTAAACCAAATGCACAAAGTGGTACATGTATCTGGAATTCATTTGCAGCAGCTGGAGGCCCTAGCATTCCCATTCTCTCTCCCCCACTCTTAAAGAAAAAAAAATTATAAACAGAAATTTAATTTTGGGCTGGAGAGATGGCTTAGAGGTTAAGGTGCTTGCCTACAAAGCCTTAACACCCCAGTTCAATTCACCAGGACACACACAAGCCAGATGCACAAGGTGGCACAGGCATCTGGACTTCATTTGCAGTGGCTAGTGGCCCTGGCGCACCCATTCCCTCTCTGCCTCAAATAAAAATTAATTTAATAAAGCTAGGCATGGTGGCACACACCTTTAATTCCAGCACTTCGGAGGCAGAGATAGGAAGATCCTTGTGAGTTTGAGGCCACCCTGAGACTACATAGTGAATTCCAGGTCAGCCTGAGCTAGAGTGAAACCCTACCTCGAAAAAAAAGAAACAAAAAATTAATTTAATAAAAGAGGGGTGGCTGGGAGATGGCTCAGCAGTTAAAGGAGCTTGCTTGCAAAGCCTGCTTTCATGGGCATTCCCTAGTATTCAAGTGAAGCACATGCACAAAGTGCCACAGATGTCTGGAGTTTTATCTGCAGAGGTAAGTGGCCCTGGAGGGCCCATATTCCCTCACACTCTCAAATAAAAAAATATATTTAAAAAAAAAAAAACCTACTGGTGCTGGAGAGATGGCTTAGCGGTTAAGACGCCTGCCTGCTAAGCCTAAGAACCCAGTTCCAATCTCCAGGTCCCACGTTTAGCCAAATGCAAAGTGACGCAAGGGCGCGATGCCGCACTTGCCCACAAGGGGGTGCACACATCTGGATTTCGTTCTCAGCAGCTGAGAGACGGCTGGCGTGCCCATCTCTATCTGTCTCCCTTTCCCTCTCTGTCTCTCTCTGTATCTCTGTCCAAAATTAAATAAAATAATTTTAAATTTTTTTAAAAAAACATATTGACAGGCTGGAGGGATTGCATAGTGGTTAAGGTACTTGCCAGCAAAGCCAAAGGACCTACATAAACCAGAGTGGTAAATGCGTCTAGGGTTCATTTGCAGTGGCTGGAGACCCTGGCATGCCCATTCTCTCCTTCCCCCGCCCCTGCTGCTTTCAAATAAATAAAAAATAAAATATGCTGGGAACGGCAGTTCGTGCCTCTAATACCAGCACATAGAAAGAACAGGCAGGAAGATTAGGAATTCAGCGTCATTTTGTGCTATACAGCAAGTTCAAGAGCCAGGTTAGGGTACACAAGAGACCCTGTTTACAGACAACCCAAGAAGTAGTTGTCACCTGAAATCCCAGCACTCCGGAGACTCAGGAAGATTGCCATTAATTCTGAGCTAGACACATTTGGGGGAGTAAAAAAAAAGAAAAAGAAAGAAAGAAAAGAAAAAGAAAAGATAAGCCAAGGGTGGAAGATATAGGCTTAGGACCCAGGTTCGAGTCCCCAGAACCCAAAGTAAGCCAGACGCACAAGGTGGCGCAAGAGTCAGGAGTTCGATCGCAGTGGCTACAGGCCCTAGCGCGCCAAATCTCTCTTATTAAAAAAAAAAACTGAAAGAACATTAAAAACAAAGGCCTATTTAGTCCATCTCTCCCGTAGTATTAACTGCAAGGAATCCAAAGGAGATAAAGGGCTGCAGAGGTGAGCTCAGGTTGCAGGGCCCGGTCTTTATAGTCCTGGGGTCTCTGCACCCCGCGAATGGGACCGACCGGGGAGAAGGGGTGGGGTGGGGGCGGGAGGCAGAAGGGCGCGCGTCCATCCCCCAGCTGCGTAAACAAAGTCCCGTCCACGACACCAGTGCCCGGTGCAGGGCCGCGCCGCCTAACTCGGTGGACAGATCTACGTCCGAGCGAACGAGGCCGGGAGGCCGGCAGCCAGCCAGCGAGTCCCGGGGTGCGGGGTGCAGGAGGGTCCCCCAGCGGGGCACTACGTGGGCGCAGCCGCACATCGCTCGGCCAGCCCTGCACACGTTGCCCCGGGAAGGCGCTGAGCTCAAGGCTCTAAGGCCGACGCGGGGAGAAGCGACGAGGACGGACACGGGCGGCCGGCCGGGAAGAAGGGAGGGAGGGAGGAGAAGAGGACGGGGTCCGCCGAGTCCCGACGCCGAAGCCCCGCCCCGGGCCCACTCGGCCATCCTCAACACCCTGCTCGCCGCGCTCCCAAGCTTCTTACCCGCGCAGGCGAGGACTCCGCCATGGTTACAGCCGTCCTGCAACAGCCGCGCTCCGGATGGATGCGTCCGCGGGATGCGTCCTAGCGGTCAGCGAAAAGCACGGACCCTCCGCGAAGCCGCCGCCGCCGTGTTGATACAAAGTGCATTGTGGGAGCCGAGCCTGCCCGGCCAACAAGTGCGGCGACCGCTCCTCCCGCCGCGCGCGGGGGTCCCTTAGTGCGCCGCCCTGCGGCCGGAGGGTGAACAGCACCCTCCAGGACCACTTTTTTTTTCTTTCTTTTTTCTTTTCTTTCTTTTCATTCCCCCCCCCCCAAGTAGAGTTTCACTCTAGCTCGGGCTGGCCTGGAATTCACTCTGTAGTTTCAGGGTGGCCTCGAACTCATGTCGATCTTCCCAAGTGCTGGGATGAAAGGCGTGCACCACCACGCCCAGTTTAGGAGCACTTTCTGATTGAGCCTTAGGGACCTATTTATAGTGGCTTCTATGCGCCAAGCACTTTGCTGAATACTTTGGGGGCGGGGGCAAAAAAAAAAGTGTGCGTAAAGAGACCAAAATGTTATTATTTCTTTACATCAAGCTTAGAGAAAAATAGAAGTAACTTCCTTGTAGGAGCCCATAAAAGAATAAAATGAAAATCTTGCTTGAACACATGGGGGTGGTAGATAAACAGGATGCTCTGCTGGTCTGAATAGCATTATCCTGGGCCTGCAATGTTAAACTCCTTAAGGGCAGATGAGCAGGACATTTGGAGACTCTTGGTCCCAGGCCTACCTAACACCTATCCCCCCCACCTCCAGGCCCGTCCTGTAACTGACTAAGAGGCCTATTCACAAGTTTGTTTAATCTTCTAAGAATGGAATGGCCCTGCCATAATGGACCAAATTGCCCTTTATTTTTAAAGTTACTTTTTTAAAAATATGTTATTTTTATTTATTTATTTATTTATTTGAGAGATACAGAAATAGGTAGAGAGAGAATGGGTGCACCAGTGCCTCCAGCCTTTGCAAATGAACTCCAGATGCATGCACCCCTTTGTGTATCTGGCTTATGTGGGTCCTGGAGAACTGAGCCTCGAACCAGGGTCCTTAGGCTTCACAGGCAAGCATTTAACCACTAAGCCATCTCTCCAGCCTAAAGTTACTTTTATGGCTGAAACTGCAACATGTGAATTGTGATTTATAGTTTAACTCCCATCCTGTTTTTGCAATAAACATTGTGTAGTTTTTTCCAATAAAAGCTGACACTCCAAACAATTTGATGCTGCATCCTGAGAACTGTGGATGTAGCCCTGGTGTGCACCAGCTTTTCTTCTTTTTCTTTTCATTCTCTTTTACCCAATAACACTTTGCCTCATATTCTGTGAGTCAATGGTCTTATTCATGTGACACCAAACCCCATAACATGTAAACTTAGAGGCAAGCATGGTGGTGCACGCCTTTTATCCAAGCACTCAGGAGGCAGAAGTAGGAGGATCATCTTGAGTTTGAGACCAGCCTGGGACTACAGTGTGAGTTCCAAGTCAGTCTGGACTAGTGTCAGACCCTATCTTGAAGAAAAGAAAAAAAGAAAGGGAAAGAAAGGAAAGGAGAAGGGTGGGAAGGGGAGGGGAGGGGACGAGAAGGAAGGGATGGGGAGGGTAGAGGAGGGAAGGACCAGTGGGAGAACTTCAGCCACCATCTGCAGCCTCCCCCCCCCCCAACACAAGTACAAGTGCCAGCAAGCACCAGAGACCTGGGGAAGGGAGCTCACCTACACAGCACCAGGCACAGGTGATCAGTGCAGCAATCCACAGACCCAGCCAGCCAACCTGAGCCCACAGTGCAGCAAAGGGGGATCCAAATGGGCACGCAGCATAATTGAGACCAAAGCCATCCCAAAAAGTAACTGAGATTACACCAGGTTAATACCCACCAAATAAACCTGGTATATACGCTTGAATCGGAAGTGGTAATTGCACCATCCATGTCAGGGTAAATTATATGTTAAATCTGATGGATGGTCAGATCTGACATTCTTTTTTTTTTTTTCAAAATCATCATACCCAACTTTATTTAAGTGTCAACATTGCTAATGTTGCTTTAAAGACCCCACTGTGCTGATTTTTTGCAGATCCCATTGGAGAAGGAAGGGTAGATGAGAGAGACATGGGGAACTGAGGGAGAGGTGGAGAGGAGCAGAGGGCAGAAGGGGCAGAAGGGTGGGTGGTATGCAAAGATGGATTCTGGATAAACCCCCACCCCATGCAGAGGCGAAGACCGTGGGCGCTGATGTCCGCTCCCACTCGGTGGCCACAGGAACATCAAGGAAAGACCATGGGTCTGGCAGACATTTCGATCTTTCCTGTCATGAAGTGGCTGCCAAGGGGGGCCGGCCGATGACGGTCTGGGGACTCTGCCTTCAGGGCTCACTGGCACTGAGCCAGGGCGACTTTGATGGCGGCAACTAGCTTCCGAAGCTTGCTCTCGGTGTCCACGAAGCCATCACCTTCCTTCTTAGAGTGAACCAACTTCCCAGCTACCGCCACTTCAAAGAACCCGGTTCTTTGGGGAGTGCCCTCGCCACAGATGTCCAGGCATCCCGGGAACTCATTTTCTAGCTGCTCCTTGAGCTGGAGATACTTGGGCTTATAGCCTCAAGCACCACAATACACGACTCGGATGGCGAGCGCCATGGCTCGGGACATCGGGATCGCGGCGGCCAGGACGCAGCAGCCCCGCGAGCTCCGCTAACCGCAGGGCCCCGGCCCCAGATCTGACACTCTTAAATAAGCTATATTTGGGGCTTGTCCTTTGTTGCTTCCTCATATATAGTGCCTTTGTTTCCTCTTCTGTCGTTCCTTGGGGAAGGGTCTCACTCGGTCACAAACTGACCTTGGAATCCTCTGCAGAACAGAAATCTTAGCCTCCCAAGTTGACAGGATTAAGGGTGTTGGGCAACACACATCCTTAAGGACTGTGACTTTGTTAGAGGATCTGTTTGTCATAATACCTACTCTTGCATAAATACTCTGTGCTGATTTTATTGAATGTGTACATTGTTTAGTTACATTTTTAGATTTTGCCTGTATTTTGTTCCACTCAGCTTACTTGAATACTCTCATAGCTGGCAAACCCAACACCTAGGGTCACTTTTCTGGTTACTCTGAGAGTCTTAAGAGCCACACATAGCACCCTAAGCGTCTACCCTGAAGATATATAACATCAGATTGATTGATACATCTAATAATACTGCAGATAATTAGAAAACCTTAGCATTAAATTAATCCAAGATGCAAAAAATCTCCACACTATAATACAAGAAACACAAAAAATCAAGACAATCAGCCTGGGCTAGAGCGAAACCTTACCTCGAAAAACCCAAAAAAAAAAAAAAAAAAAAAAATCAAGACAATATAAATCCACCCAAGAGTATTAATCCATCAGAAATGACCTTCAGTGGGACTGATTTAGAGGAAATGCCTGAGAAAGATTTCAAAAGAATGATTATAAATATGTTCAAAGAAATAAAAGAGGAAACCAAAGGAATCAAAGAAAACACAGGAAACTAATTTAATTAAATAAGGAGGTCAATACAAGACATAAATAAGAAAATAGAAATAATAAAGAAAAACCAGTCAGAAATACTAGCAATGAAGAACACAGTCAGTGAAATAAAAAACTGTAGAAAATTTCACCAGTAGAATGGATAAAGAGAACAGAATATTTAAACTAGATGACCAGGTGGCAGATCTAATACAGTCCAACAAAGAGAAAGACAGCCTGGGCTTTGGTGAAACCCTACCTCGAAACACCCCCTGTGAAGCCTAAAGTTAGATTCCCCAGGACCCATATAAGCTAGATGCACAAGGGAGCATATGCATCTGGAGTTCATTTGTAGTGGCTGGAGGCCTTGATGTGCTCTTTCTCTCTGCCTCTTCCTCTCTCTCTCTCTCAATCTCTCTAAAATAAATAAATAAAATATTTTTTAAAAAATTAGAAAAATTAAACCAGGGCGTGGTGGCGCACGCCTTTAATCCCAGCACTCGGGAGGCAGAGGTAGGAGGATCACCATGAGTTCAAGGCCACCCTGAGACTACATAGTTAATTCCAGGTCAGCCTGGGCCAGAGTGAGACCCTACCTCAAAAAAAAAAAAAAAAAAAAAAAAAAAAATTAGAAAAATTAAGAGACTGAGCCGGACATGGTGATGCAAGCCTTTAATCCCAGCACTTGGGAGGCAGAGGTAAGAGGATCGCTGTGATTCTGAGGCCACCCTGAAACGACAGAGTGAGTTCCAGGTCAGCCTGGGCTAGAGTGAGACCCTACCTTGAAAAAAAGAAAAACAGCCGGGCGTGGTGGCGCATGCCTTTAATCCCAGCACTCGGGAGGCAGAGGTAGGAGGATCGCCGTGAGTTTGAGGCCACCCTGAGACTACATAGTTAATTCCAGGTCAGCCTGGACCAGAGTGAGACTCTACCTCGCAAAACCAAAAAAAAAAAAAAAAAAAAAAAAAAAAAGAAAAACAGACTGAGGCCATGAGTCTGAAGGTCACACTGTCACATAGCTTCCTCCAAGCTTGACGTGACCATTAACAGCATGAAGCACAGCATCTGTGACAACCTTGGTCCAAGATTATGACAATGAAGTAACTAGAATAGCTAGGTCTACGATATTGCAACGAGGCTGTTACCATTCCCTCATGGAATGAAAGGCCACAGGACCCCCACCTGAGATTCCAGTTACCCCTCCCTTCTGCCCCAGTGGTGTGTATCTTAGACATGCTAAAGTATATGGAGTAGAAAACTGACTGAAGTGAGACTTCTCAGTGGTGCCCCATGCTTCTGTAAGTAACCCCAACATGTTCACTCACCAAGCTGGATGTGATGGACTCTTTTAGTCTGTTGGTCCCTTCCCTAATACAGATGAATAGACCCTTCTATGGCATCTCAGGAGGCATGCCACAACCATCCACCACAGCATCCCTTGCCCCTTTGAACCCTCTTAAACAGTGGCCTCTGCAGGGCTCTGCCTGTATGCAGTAAGTAGTCTGGTGGCAGTGCAAATGCTGGAATCCAGACACCTTCATTGGAATATTGCAGGGGCAGGAAGTCTACAAAAGATAGCATGAGATGACAAAGTGACCCAGCTATGAGGAGTACTGGACATATGGTCCACCATGTCCGGAAGGACAAAGCAGCTCTGAGCTTTGGAGGCTAAATCTAAAGTTTTACTTTTTGTGTGTCTTTTTTTTTCTTATTACTCATTATTTGAAAATTTAAATTTAAAGTTACTTTAAACAATACATTTTTGGGGATGGAGAGAAGGCTTAGTGTTTAAGGCACTTGCCTGGAAAGCCTAAGGACTCAAGTTTGATTCCCCAGTATCCATGTAAGCCAGATGCACAAAGTGGCACATGCACCTGAAGTTCATTTCCAGTGGCTAGAGGCCTTGGTGTGCCCATTCTCTCTACATATCTGCCTCTTCCTTTCTCTCTCTCCCTCCCTCTCTCAAAAAAATAATAATTTTTTTTCGTCTTTTTTCTATGTAGGGTTTTGCTCTAGCCCAGGCTGACCTGGAATTCACTATGTAGTCTCAGGGTGGCCTCAAACTCACAGCGATTCTCCTACCTCTGCCTCCTGAGTGCTAGGATTAAAGGCATGTGCCACCACGTCTGGCTTATTTATTTATTTATTTATTTATTTATTTATTTATTTATTTATTTATTTTTGGTTTTTCGAGGTAGGGTCTCATTCTAGCCCAGGCTGACCTGGTATTAACTATTTAGTCTCAGGGTGGCCTTGAACTCACAGCGATCCTCCTACCTCTGCCTAATATTTTAAAAAGAAGAATGCAAGGCTGGAAGGATGGCTTAGAGGTTAAGGTGTTTGCCTGCAAAGAGAAAGGACCCAGGTTCAATTCCCCAGGACCCACGTTAGCCAGCTGGACAAGGGGGCACATGCATCTGGAGTTCCTTTGTCGTGGCTGGAGGCCCTGCTGTGCCCATTCTCTCTCTCTCCCTCCCTCTTTCTCTGTCAAATAAATAAATAAATAAAAATATTTTTTAAAAAAAGAAGAGTACAGAATTCAGGGGCTGGAGAGATGGTTTAACGGTTAAAGCATTTGCCTGCAAAGCCAAAGGACTGAGGTTCAATTCCCCAAGACCCATATAAGCCAGGTGCAAAGTGGTACACATGACTGGAGTTCGTTTGCAGTGGCTGGAGGGTCTGGCACACCCATTCTCTTTCTCTTGTCTGCCTCTCTCTAATAAACAAATGAAAATATTTTTAAAGAGCCAGGCATGATGGCGCACACCTTTAATCTCAAGCACTTGGGAGGGAGGCAGAGGTAGGAAGATCGCCTTGAGTTCAAGGCCACCCTGAGACTACATAATGAGTTCCAGGTCCGCCTGGGCTAGAACGAGTACATTTTTCAGGCCAGATTTAGTGGTGCACAGCTTTAGTACTAGCACAGGAACCTGTGGTTGGAAGATTGCTGTGAGTTCAAGTGGAGTGAGTTTTAGGTCAGCCTAGACTACAGTAAGACCTTTCCTCAAAAGCAAACTGCAAGGACTGAAGAGATGGCTTAGCAGGTAAGCTACTTGCCTGTGAAGCCAAAGCACCCAGGTTCGATTCCCCAGTACCCATATAAGCCAAATTCATGTTGTTGCATGCATCTGGAGTTCATTTTCAGTGGCTAAAGGCCCTTGTGTGCCCATTCTCTCTCCCTCTCTCTATCTGCCTTTTTTTATTTAAAAAATATATACATATATATTTTTAAAAAACCACACATTGCCGGGCATGGTGGCGCACGCCTTTAATCCCAGCACTCGGGAGGCAGAGGTAGGAGGATCACCATGAGTTCGAGGCCACCCTGAGACTACATAGTTAATTCCAGGTCAGCCTGGGCCCCGGAGTGAGACCCTACCTCGAAAAACCAAAAAAAACAAAACAAAACAAAACAAAAAAAACCACACATTTTCTCAGGGATATAGCTCAATTGGTTGAGTACATACCTAGCATGCATGGAAGCCCTGGGTTTGATCCTCAGGACCACATACACCAGCATAGTGGTAATCTTGTAATCGAGGTAGAGGCAGGAGGCTCAGAAGTTCAAGACCATCCTTAGCTACATAGGGAATTGGAGGCCAGCCTGGGCTAGAAAACTTGTCTCCCCTCCCCCCAAAAAATAAATAGGCTGGGTGTAGTGGTACATACCTTTAATCCTAGCACTTGGCAGGCAGAAGTAGGATTGCAGTGAGTTTGATGCCACCCTGAAACTACAGAGTGAATTCCAGATCAGCCTGAGCTAGAGTGAGACCCTACCTCGAACCCCCCCCCAAAAAAAATTAAATAAATTTTAAAAAATAATAAACAAAATAGGGTTGGGAGAGAAAGCTCAGTTGGTAATGTGCTTGCCTAGGACCCCTCCCCCCCCAGTTTTTAAAAATAATTTATTTTATTTATTTGAGAGAAAAAGAAGCAGAGACCACCACACCGGCTTGTCAGGGCCTCCATCCACTACAAATGAACTCCAGCCACATGCACCACCTTGTGCATCTGGATTTACATGGGTACTGGGGAATACCAGTATCAGAATCTGGGTCCTTTGGCTTTGCAGGCAAGTGCCTTAACCACTAAGCCCAGATTTTATTTATTTAAAATTTTATTTTTATTTATTTATTAGAGACGAGACAGGGAGAGAGTGAGAATGGGCACGCCAGGGCCTCTAGCCACTGCAAATGAACTCCAGATGCATGTGCCACCATGTGCATCTGGCATACATGGGACTTGGAGAATTGAACGTGGGTCTTTAAGCTTTACAGGCATGTGCCTTAACCGCTAAGCCATTTCTCCAGCCCCCAAATTTTACTTTATTTATTTTTTTGTTTTGTTTTTCGAGGTAAGGTCTCACTCTAGCTCAGGCTGACCTGGAATTCATTATGTATTCTCAGGGTGGGCTCAAACTCACGGCAATCCTCTTATCTCTGCCTCCTGAGTGCTGGGAATAAAGGCGTGTGCCACCATTCCCGGCCTAGATTTTACTTTTTTTAAACCAGGTGTAGTTACCCCATGCTGGGAAGTGAGTGACAAGTGGATCCCTGGGGTTTGCTGGCTAGCCAGTCTGGCCTAATGAAATTTTGTCTCAAAAGAGGTAGATGGGCCAGGCGTGGTAATGCACATCTTTTTTTTTTTTCTTTTGTTTTTACAAGGAAGGGTGTCACTCTAGCTGACCTGGAATTCACTCTGTAGTCTCAGGGTGGCTTTGAACTCATTGTGATCCTCCTACCTCTGCCTCTGAGTGCTGGGACTAAAGGCGTGTGCCACCACACCTGGCTTTTGTGTGTGCACACCTTTAATCTTCATACTTGGGAAGCTGAGATAGTAAGATCGCCATGAGGTCAAGGCCAGCCTGGGATTAGAGTGAGTTCAGGTCAGCCTGGGTTACAGTGAGACCCTGCCTCAAACAAAAACAGGTAGATAGCACCTGAAGCATGAGACCCGGGGTTGTCCTCTGGTCTCCATATGCACTCATGTTCATACAAACTGTAATAAAAAAAAATGAAAGACACACTTCCTCAAAAGAAAATCAAAATTCTAATAAGATCAATACCCTCTGATCTGCTTGGCAAAGTGGCCTGTGGGGCTCACACTGCTGCCTGAGAGCTGGCAGAGGTAAGCTTTCTGTCACCATCTTTGCTTGGTCCTGGGGACAGAGGTCACCATGGGACACACTGAGTACATTCACAGTGCAGCTTAGGGTACTTATACAGTGGGACCCACCAGACTGGCTCCAGGGAACTGGAATCTTGGCTGTCAGTGGATCAGTTGCTATACCTCTTTTGGGAATCAGCTTCCTGCGTGTAGGTAAAAAGGATTAAACTCAAGCTACATGCTCTAACATGTAAACCTTGTGCCTCATTGGCAATCCCCCTTCAAACAGTCAGAATAATTTGAATCTTACTTTACATAGTCACATTATGAAAATATTTTTTTTCATATGCTTTGGAAAAACAGCATGTTGTACCAACCCCTAGCAATCCTGGAGCTAGAGGACTCCGCCTGTTCTACTAGAGCTCCCCAGAACCCTGTCTGCATCTCTGGTCCTATGACTCCTAAGATTTGCCTCCTTCAAAAAGTCGAATGCAGGGGAGGGGGGAAAGAAATCCCAGCTTCTTGGATTCCAGTTCATTGAGGCTTTACTGTAGGATGCCATGCCGGAGAGCCCTCCAGCTTTGTGAACATGCACTCTGCAATCTGGATACCTTTTATTTAATTTCAAGAATTCCCTTTGCACGGCAAAATGGGGTCTGAGGAAAGCGGAGCAGCGCGGATGAGCAGAAGGGCAGAAGCAGAGCGCTCACAAAGGTGGTGCCACTGAGTGCTGGCTGCCCACCGCGCTCCCTGGCTGGGAGAGAAGCAGGATCCATGGGAAGAGCAGGAAAAGCCATTTTTTTTTTTTTTTTTTGACACAAACAAGGGTCCTGGGGCATGCCACCCCACCCCAGTGCCTGGCCATGCAAGATGCTGAAATGGAGACTGGCCTGCCAGGCCGTGGTGCTAGGAGCCATGGAACGTTGCACCAACGTGAAAGGGAGTCCTTTGGGCGCTTCCCAAGATGCCTGCAGGGTTGGAGCATAGTAGGGTCTGTGTCCATGTCCAGGAGCCCGGTCAGTGAACAGATAGCACCATTTGGGAGGCCCAGGGCAGGAGAGAGCTCAGGCTCTAGCACCCACGTGCCCAGCCCTCCTGGGCAGTCTCATTCCTTGGTGGCTGCTCAGACAGCAGGCCACTCCTCACCCTCTGCCCTGGGAAACTAGAGTAAATGATCAGGGTGAGGTCTGACCTGGCACCAGCTGCCTCGGGAGGGCAGGAGCCGGAACTGTGCAGTGAAAAGCTGCTGCTGCACCTGACTGAGGGGCTGGAGGTGGGAAGGCGGCTGGGGGACCAGGATGCTTGGGCTCAGGTTCACTGTAGGCAGAGCCTTGCCAAGCACAAGCCCCCACATTTTGCAGCCAACCAGTTCCCCCATTCCCAGTAACCCCAGGAGTTGGCCCCTGTTGCTTCTGATGGGACGAGGGGGATAAAGGGAGAGGAGACCAGGAAGGTCAGGTGAGAGTGGTCTCTCAGATGACCCGGAGGTAGGCAGTGTGTGCGGTGGGGACACTGCGCTGGGCAGGAGCCATGCTCTTCTCGTGTGATCTTGGGTAAACCATCTCACCTGTGTCTCACTTTCCTCTGTTCCCACGTCAGGAAAACCCTACCCCCACCAATCTCAGAGGGATAGGCTAAGGGTAAAAACAGATAACGGATAGAAAACACTTCTAAAAAAAGTACAAAGCGCTGTCGGAGCGCGAGGCAGTGTTGTCATGAGGACGTTGTTACCCTTAGCACATCCCTCAGCTCACCATTGCACCTTCCTTTGCCCGGGCGTCTCTGACATCAGGACTTCCCTTATTTCAAAGGGTTTTGAGACGCCCTGATCGCTTTCCCTGGTCACAATCTGTGGCCCCAGTGGCCCAACGGGCACACGAGGTGGTCCGAGGCGTGTGTCCGCCAATTCTTGTTGTCCCTCTGGCACCCTCCCCTGGCCACTGGGTCCACCCTATGAGATGAGCTGGGTTGTCCAATTGGGTTGGACGGGACTGGGGTACCCACCACCCCCACCACCCCCTGTCCAACCCTCTGAGTACCCTGTCTGGAGTGCAATTCCTGTGCCGAGGATGATTTCCAGCAGGAGGTGGGAAGAGGGCGGGAAGGCGCGCGCCGAGGACCTGCGGGGCAGGGACGACGGTCTGTCCTCGAGAGCCCGCCCCACCCCACCCCCGGCCCTCCCCACCCCCGAGCCCAGCCCTAGTCTCGCTCGGGCGGCGCCTGGAGCGGCCGCGGGGCGCCGAGGCCCGGGCCGCTGTGCACGCGCAGGTGGTCCTTGAGCGACTCCTTGTAGCGGAAGCTCTTGCCGCACTCGCCGCACGTGTAGGGCCGCTCGCCCGTGTGGATGCGCTGGTGCTTCAGCAGGTTCTGCTTGCGGATGAAGCTCTTGCCGCACAGCGCGCACTGGAAGGGCCGCTCGCCCGTGTGCAGCCGCTGGTGGTTCTGCAGGTGCTCCTTGCGGCTGTACGTCTTCTCGCACTCGGAGCACTTGTAGGGCCGCTCCCCGCGGTGCGTCATCTGGTGGCGGATGAGGCCCGAGTGGCAGTTGAAGCTCTTCTCGCACTCGGCGCACTCGTAGGGCCGCTCCTTGGTGTGGCTGCGGTGGTGGATGATGAGGCTCTTGCGCACGCCGAAGCTCTTGCCGCACTCCGGGCACGAGTAGGGCTTGCTGCGCGCGCCGTGCGCCAGGAGGCTCCGCCGCAGGCCGCCCGGGCAGCAGCTGCCGCAGCCGCCGCCGCCCGAACCCGCGCCCGGGCCGCTGCCGTGTCCACCACCGCCACCGCCGTGTCCACCACCGCCGCCGCCGCCGTGTCCACCACCGCCGCCGCCCGCCGCGCCCTCCCCGCCCGGAGGAGCCTCGCCCGCGCTGCGCTCCCCGGAGAGCGCCGGAAAGCCGTTCTCCAGCAGGCCGCGGCTGCCAGGGCCGCCAGGGGTGTCGGGCACGGCCAAGGGGGTCAGGCTTGGCGGCTGCTGCTGCGGCTGCGGCTGGGGTTGCGGAGGGGCTGGGGGCGGGTTCTTCACCAGCATCAGGCTGTCACCTAGGGGTGGGGGAGGGCAGACACAAAGAAGTGAATGTTGACTGTGACCTTCTCCGGCACCCCACACAATCCTAGAGAGGGGCCCAGGTTGCAGTTTCTATAAAAATGAGAGTATTGGGCTGGAGAGAGGGCTCAGCGGTTACGATGTTTGCCTGAAAAGCCAAAGGACCCTGGTTCGACTCTCCAGGACCCACCTAAGCCAGATGCACAAGGGGCACACGTGTCTGGAGCTCGGTTGCGATGGCTGGAGGTCCTGGTGCACCCATTTTCTCCCTCTTTCTTTCTCTGCCTCTCTCTCTCTCTCTCAAATAAATAAAATACAATACAATAAAATAAAATAAAACACTTTAAAAATGAGAGTATTGAGCCGGGCGTGGTGGTGAATGCCTTTAATCCCAGCACTGGGGAGACAGAGGTAGGAGAACTGCTGTGAGTTCGAGGCCACCTGAGAATACAGGTCAGCCTGGGCTAGAGCTAGACCCTACCTCGAAAAACTAAAAGAGAGAGAGTATTGAACAGATGACAGGTTATCATTTGTGTGGACCTCAGGCATACAAAAGCCAGTGCTAATTTATATGTGGACATGCTGTCAATGGGAGGGAAGGAGGGAATTAGCTAGAGTTTATCTGGAGTGAAAACCTGTGGACAGGCTCACAGGATTGGAACACAGCAAGCTGGAGTCCTGCCAGGGCCTGAGGGGCACATGGCCCCTGGCATGTCTCTCCACAACCTGATTCCCCAGGAAACTGCTCCTGTCACTGCAGTGCCTTCTTCCTCTTGCATTCCCCATATCCCCAGACCAGGAGTCCCCCAGCTTTCTGTTGCTCTGAGGGCCATCAAGAGCATCAAGGGCAAAGTTCAGGCTCTGAGCTTCAAAAGAATGACCTTAGCCCCCATCCAAGAGGTATTCCCTACATCCAGGAGTCTTGGGTCGTCACCCCAGACGCTGGCATTCCTTCTTTCCTGGAGAAGCCCTGATCCCCATTCAGGGGCAACCTGTGGAAGAACTGGGAGGAAAGTGAACTTAGCCCTTTCTCTCCTCTGTGCAGGGCAGGATCCAAAGTGGAGAACATGTCTCGGGCTCTAAATGCCAAGTTAATGCCCCATGCCTCAAGCTTATTGGTGTCTGAGGCCTGTCCTTATATGACACCCTTCCCCAGGTGGAGGATGTCCCACCCCTTTGTCTTTTATTTGAGAGAGAGAATGGGCATGCAGGGCCTCCAGCCATTGTAACATAACTCCAGATGCATGCGCCACCTTGTACATCTGGCTTATGTGGGTCCTGGGAAACTGAACCTATGTCCTTTGGCTTTGTCATCCCTCCAGCCCCCTCCCTTTGTTTTAGTCAATACTACTGGCAGATAACTATCTCCATAGGACACTTAGCCAGGAACAAAAGCCAAATAATTCTTACCTGGATTCTGAAAGCTCAGGTGGGTCACCCCAGCTCCTAAGCATTTTGTGAGATTAGCTGTGGCCCTTGTGTCAACTGTACTGTGGGCCTTTGAGGCTCCCTCTGCCAAGTCCTGCTATCACACCTTCACGGCTATCATTCCCAAGAATTACACATGTTCTTTATTCTCCAGGGGAATGCACCCTAATATAATCATGTTCTGAAAATTTCTTAAGCTCAACATGAACAGAGGTCCACTTTCTCATCACGTTCTGCAACCCAGCCTTTGTTCTCTCTGCCTGACCCAACTTGGCACCCAAGGTCGAGTACCACAATGACCCGCTGGAAAACACCACTGTGGCTTTTGAGCTTCTCTCCACAGTTATGCCTGCCTGGAGAACCCCAATACTGCAACTGCTCTCAAGGGTTTACATGTTGTTGCATAAAGCGACATGGCTCTCCTGAGGACGTTCCTTGCAGCATGGTGCCCTGGCTCTCGTCTCTAGTGGGTTCTGCAATGATTACATCACAGCTCCTTTAGCTGTGTCTCCTCAAGCATGGTCATGAGGGCTTTTCCTGTCAAGTGATGAAGCATGTGATTGAGTTCTGGCCAATGAGGTGTGAGAAGTTTGCTGGGACACACTTCTGGAAGTTTGCAGCAGTAAGAGACTCTGATGTGTTCATACGTACAAATAAAGATATATATATATATTTTGGATTTTCGAGGTAGGGTCTTACTCTAGTCCATCACTCCCAACTAATAAGTTTTTGTAAATGCTAGGCAAACACTTGACCATAGAACTACATCCTCATACCTTTTATCATTTTTATTTTAATTTTAAAATATTTTATTTATGCCAAGCATAGTGGCGCATGCCTTTTTTTTTTTTTTTTTTTTTTTAGGTATGGTGGCACACACCTGTAATCCTAGCACTTGAGAGGTAGCAAAAGAATGAGTAGTTCAAGGTCATTCTTTTGTTGTTGTTGTTGTTGTTTTTGAGGTAGGGTTTCACTCTAGCTCAGGTTGACGTAGAATTCACTTTGTATTCTCAAAGTGACCTCCAACTGATGGCCATCCTACCTCTGCCTCCCAAGTGCTGGATTAAAGGCATGAGCCATCACTGGCTCAGTTCAAAGTCATTCTTGTTTTTGTTTTTCAAGGTAGAGTCTCTAGTCCAGGTTGACCTGAAATTCAATATGTAGTCTCAGGATGTCCTCGAACTCTTGAAGATCCTCCTACCTCTGCTTCCCTAGTGCTGGGATTAAAGGCGTGCGCTACCATGCCCGGCTAAAGGTCATTCTTGGCTACACAGGTTGAAGTTCAGCCTGGAATATATACGACCTTGCTCAAAAAAACAAAAACAAAAACAAAAAAGGGCTGGAGGGATGGCTTAGTGGTTAAGGCATTTGCCTGCAAAGCCAAAGGACCCAGTTTTGATTCCCCAGGACCCACGTAAACCAGATGCACATGGTGGCATGTGTGTCTGGAGTTTATTTGCAGTGGCTGGAGGCCTCTGGAGGCCCATTCTCTCGGTCTGTCTGTCTCTATCTCTTAAATAAATAAATAAATAGATAGATAGATAAATAAATATCAATCATGGTGGCTGGAGCTGGGGTCTGGAGTTGGCCTCTGTGCCACCTTTTCCTCCTGTGCCAGCAGTCAGTGTTCTGAATCTTCCCCATCATCCCAGCATGCCAACAGCTTACAAAGGAGACTGCTCTAAATCCCACTTCAAATAAGGGCATACACTGTCCTCTCCCACCTCCTAATTGTTCCCAAACTCTGGAAGGCTGCCCTAGCAGAATCACCCTAGGAGAGGGTAGGCTGAGACAAGTAACCCCATAGCAAGCCTTGGCTGATTAGCTCTAGATAAACCAGTCAGAAGTTCCAGCAGAGGCACATGTTACTCACTGGGGCCAGAATCTAGTCCAAGTTCTCCTTCCATTGAATCGCGTGAGCCCCATGGATACGGCTGCTCTTCCTGCTTGATCCAGGACAAAATGTCATGTGCTGAGATGAGAGACTCTGTTGTCAGAAAAGAAGGTGATCTTAGACTTCAATCATTTTGTTTCTTTTTTAAAAAAAAAAAAAAAAATTTTCTTTTTATTTATTTATTTGAGAGAGACAGACAGAGAGAGAAAGAGGCAAAAAGAGAAAGAGGCAGAGAGAGAGGGAGAGAATGGGCGCACCAGGGCCTCCAGCCCTACAAAGGAACTCCAAATACACGCACCATCTTGCGCATCTGGCTTACATGGGTACTGGGGAATTGAGCCTTGAACTGGGACCTTAGGCTTCAGAGGCAAGCACTTAACCACTAAGCCATCTCTCCAGCACGACTTCAATCATTTTCACCCAGCACCCCACTGAGGGCTTGGAAACCCCCGGAAGGAGGGTGTGCTCATTGGTGTTGCATTTATGGAGGTCCTTCTTGCCCTTTCAGAAATCTGTACGAGCTTTCCCTCACTACTGGCTACAGCTAGTGGCTGAAGAGGAGATGCATCCCAAAGCCAAACTCGGGTCTTCCCTTTACCACTAAGCTCCAGAGGTACTGTGGTGCCAGGACATGCTGAAGGAAATCTCAGCTCTAATGGCCCTCAGAGCCATGGCTGTGTGGCCTGACTCAGAAATCAGCAATACAAAAGCAGCTCAAGCCGCTGACAAGGCCATGGACAAGGTCAGAGGACACTATGAGGGCTCTGCTTTTCCACCTGCCTGGTCTGCTCAATTTCTTCCTCATCAACAGGAAAATTACAAGGATTCCTAGACTCTACTTCTCATCCTCCATGAAACAACCATGTCAGAACTCCTAGAAGGAATGCTGTTGGTCCTCCTTGCTCTGAAAACATACACAAATACATGCACAGCCCGGGTGGGTGAACTTCTGGAATGCCTGGTGCCTCCTCCAAAGTTTCATCAAACTAGTATTCACACAAAAGGAATTCCAGGGCTGGAGAGATGGCTTAGCGGTTAAGGTGCTTGCCTACGAAGCTTAAGAACGCTTGTTCGAATCTCCAGGTCCCATGTCTAGCCAGACGCAAAAGTGACACAAGCGTGCAATGTTGCACATGCGCACAAGGGGGTGCACGCATCTCGAGTTCGTTCCATTCTCTCTGCCTCTTCCACTCTCTCTGTCTCTCTCAAATAAAAAAAAATTAAAAGTTTAAAAAATTAAAAAAAAAAGAATTCCAAAAAGTAGGAATTACTTTCTCTGTGAAATATACACAGCTTTCTGATTGTTCAAAAAGCAACAAAGGGGGCTGGAGAGATGGCTTAGCGGTTAAACGCTTGCCTGTGAGACCCGAAGGACCCCTGTTCAAGGCTCGATTCTCCAGGACCCACATAAGCCAGATGCACAACTGGGTGCATGCATCTGGGTTCGTTTGCAGTGGCTGGAGGCCCTGGCGCACCATTTCTCTCCTCCCTCTCTCTGTCTCTCTCCTGCCTATTTCTGTATCTTCTCTCTCTCAAATAAATAAATAAATAATAAAAATTAAAAAAAAAAAAAGCAACAAAGGGCCGGGCATGGTGGCGCACACCTTTAATCCCAGCACTCGGAGGCAGAGGAAGGAGGATCGCCGAGAGTTCGAGGCCACCCTGAGACTACATAGTTAATTACAGGTCAGCCTGGACCAGAGTGAGACCCTACCTCACAAAAAAAAAAAAAAAAAAAAAAAAAGCAACAAAGGTAATTTTAGTATCAATTCCATTGACAAAATACATGATCAATTTACCAATTTCCTTGATATTGACTTCATTCTTGTACGTTTCTCACCTGAATTGGGGTCTGTGGGAATATCTCTCTCTGCCAAATCCTGCTGGTCCCAAACACACTGTTGCTCCTCCTGCTTAATCCGGGACAAGAGGTCCTGGGCAGAGATGGGGAGTCTACTTGTGGAAACAAAACCATCACAGGTGTTAGGAGAAATCTCTGATTTCATGCAGTTATCTGTTTTCCCTAAAAACTCAGGCATAGGTATAACTAACTTACTCTAATTAACTAAGGTGCAAGTCAGTCTGGCCACAAGGAATGCGTATTTGGAGCTTTGGTTGTAAGTTTAGTGCATGCCACAGGGGTGTGACACAACAGGGCCTTTAAGATATAGAGCATGCTAGGCATAATGGTGCACGCCTTTAATCCCAGCACTCGGGAGGCAGAGATATGAAGGTCAACATGAGTTTGAGGCCACCCTGAGACTACATAGTGAATTCAGGTCAACCTGGACTAGAGTGAAACTCTACCTCAAAAAACTAAAAAAAAAAAAGAAAGATATGGGTATGCAGCTGGGCATGGTGCCACACGTCTTTAACCCCAGCATTCGGGAGGCAGAGTTAGGAGGCTTGCCATGAGTTCAAGGCTACCCTGAGACTACAGAGTGAATTCCAGGTAAGCCTGAACTAGAGTGACACCCTACCTTGAAAAACCAACCAACCAAACAAACAAACAAACAAACAAAAAACCCTAAAGATATGGAGTTTGTTCCATAAACCAGGTGTGGTGATACACACTTTTAGGTCCAACACTGAGGAAGCTGAGGCAGGAGAAGCACTGTGAGTTCCAGGTCAGCCTGGGCTAGAGTGAGACTTCAGAAACAAACAGGGCAAAGGAGATGGCTCAGCAGTTAAAGGCACTTGCTTGCAAAGCCTGCCAATTCAGGTTCAATGATCCAGTGTGGTAGTTTGAATGCATCTCCCCCAATAGACTCATGTGTTTTGTTAAAGCACGTCACTTGGGTCTTCAGCCACCTGGCTGGAAGAGAGGACAGATCTGATTTCCAGGCTAAAGGTGTGCAGAGTATTCTGAGCTCTGTCTGGGTCCCTGCTATTTGCTGCCCATTCATGCTTGAGTGTGGTGCTGGCTGGATGTAGTCTCTCTGTGCTTGGATCTGTGGAAGGGAGCCAACTTCTTCCACCATTAATGGAACTTCCCCCTCGGATCTGTAAGCTAAAATAAACCCTTCCTCCTATAAACTGTGTCTGTGTGGAAGTTCATCCCAGCAACATGGAGCTGACTATAATATCCACCCATCTATGTAAAGCCAGATGCATGATGTGGCACATGTGTCTGGAATTCATTTGCAGCACCAAGAGACCACGGTGTGCCCATATTCTCTCTCTGTCATGGGGCTGGAGAGATGGCTTAGCAGTTAAGCGCTTGCCTATGAAGCCTAAGGACCCCAGTTCAAGGCTCGATTCCCCAGTACCCACATAAGCCAGATGCACAAGGTGGTGCATGCATCTGGAGTTCATTTGCAGTGGCTGGAGGCCCTGATCGCCCATTCTCTCTCTCTGCTGCTTTCTCTCTCTCTGTCGCTCTCAAATAAATAAAATTAAATTTAAAAAGATATTCTCGGGCTGGAGAGATGGCTTAGCGGTTAAAGCGCCTGCCTCCTAAGCCTAAGAACGCCAGTTCCAATCTCCAGGTCCCACGTTTAGCCAGATGCAAAGTGACACAAGGGCGCAATGCCGCACTTGACCACAAGGGGTGCACACATCTGGATTTCGTTCACAGCAACTGAGAGACTGCTGGGCGCACCCATTCTCTATCTGTCTTCCTCTCCCTCTCTCTGTGTCTCTCTCAAAAAAATTCTCTGCCATGCAAATAATAAATAAATAAATAAATAAATAAATAAATAAATAAATAAATAAATAAATAATAAATAAAAATAAAACAAAAAGATATGGACCATGTTCCATAAATTTTTCTAAGATGAAATATCCTCTTTTCTCAACAGTCCATTAAAACTAATTTCTCCTTTATCTTTCTCTCTTTTTCTGTCTCTCTTTAGAAAAAAGATCTTATTAGCTATAAGGGTGACCTTGAACTGCTGACACTCTTGCATCCAGAGGAGGAGGCTACCACACCTGGTTTTATTGTAAGGATCAAACTCAGGGCTTCATGCTTGGGAAACAAGCACTCTACTAACAGCCCCATCTCTTTTCCTTGCCATCTTATCTCTTAAAGGTCTCTAAAGACAGCAACAGCTGATGCTTTCAAGGAATCCACCTGACAACCCATGAAGGCGTATACTTTGTCTACAGACCATTATCACTTGCCTATAGGTCTCGGGCTTTCCTGAGGAGGAATGAGATATTGAGCTGTCGCCAGTGGGCACGTAGTATGATGGTACATTAATATATTTCATCTGATGACTGCTTTTAGGTGTCAACTTGGTTTGGCCACAGTATCAAGATAGTTGGTCAAACACTATTCTATTTTTTTTGTTTGTTTGTTTTTCAAAGTAGTTTCATTCTAGTTCAGGCTGACCTGGAATTCACTCTGTAGTCTCAGGGTGGTCTTGAATTCACGGTGATCCTCCTACCTCTGCCTCCCAAGTGCTGGGGTTAAAGGCATGAGCCACCACACCTGGCTATTCTATTTTTTTGTTGTTGTTGTTGTTGTTTTTTCGAGGTACGGTCTCACTCTAGCTCAGGCTGACCTGGAATTAACTATGTAGTCTCAGGGTGGCCTTGAACTCATGGTGATCCTCCTACCTCTGCCTCCCGAGTGCTGGGATTAAAGGCGTGTGCCACCACGCCCGGCTCTGGCTATTCTATTTTTTAAAAAAATTATTTGAGGACTGGTGAGATGGCTTAGCGGTTAAGGCACCTGCCTCCTAAGCTTAAGAATGCTGGTTCCAATCTCCAGGTCCCACTTTTAGCCAGATGCAAAGTGACGCAAGGGCACAATGCTGCACTTGACCATAAGGGGGCGCAGGCATATGGATTTCGTTCACACCAGCTGAGAGGCTGCTGGCGTGCCCATCTCTATCTGTCCTCCTCTCCCTCTCTCTCTGTCTCTCCAAAAAAATTATTTAAGAGGGTGGAGAATTGTAACATAACTCCAGATGCATGCGCCACCTTGTACATCTGGCTTATGTGGGTCCTGGGAAACTGAACCTATGTCCTTTGGCTTTGTCATCCCTCCAGCCCCCCCCTTTGTTTTAGTCAATACTACTGGCAGATAACTATCTCCATAGGACACTTAGCCAGGAACAAAAGCCAAATAATTCTTACCTGGATTCTGAAAGCTCAGGTGGGTCACCCCAGCTCCTAAGCATTTTGTGAGATTAGCTGTGGCCCTTGTGTCAACTGTACTGTGGGCCTTTGAGGCTCCCTCTGCCAAGTCCTGCTATCACACCTTCACGGCTATCATTCCCAAGAATTACACATGTTCTTTATTCTCCAGGGAATGCACCCCTAATATAATCATGTTCTGAAAATTTCTTAAGCTCAACATGAACAGAGGTCCACTTTCTCATCACGTTCTGCAACCCAGCCTTTGTTCTCTCTGCCTGACCCAACTTGGCACCCAAGGTCGAGTACCACAATGACCCGCTGGAAAACACCACTGTGGCTTTTGAGCTTCTCTCCACAGTTATGCCTGCCTGGAGAACCCCAATACTGCAACTGCTCTCAAGGGTTTACATGTTGTTGCATAAAGCGACATGGCTCTCCTGAGGACGTTCCTTGCAGCATGGTGCCCTGGCTCTCGTCTCTAGTGGGTTCTGCAATGATTACATCACAGCTCCTTTAGCTGTGTCTCCTCAAGCATGGTCATGAGGGCTTTTCCTGTCAAGTGATGAAGCATGTGATTGAGTTCTGGCCAATGAGGTGTGAGAAGTTTGCTGGGACACACTTCTGGAAGTTTGCAGCAGTAAGAGACTCTGATGTGTTCATACGTACAAATAAAGATATATATATATATTTTGGATTTTCGAGGTAGGGTCTTACTCTAGTCCATCACTCCCAACTAATAAGTTTTTGTAAATGCTAGGCAAACACTTGACCATAGAACTACATCCTCATACCTTTTATCATTTTTATTTTAATTTTAAAATATTTTATTTATGCTAAGCATAGTGGCGCATGCCTTTTTTTTTTTTTTTTTTTTAGGTATGGTGGCACACACCTGTAATCCTAGCACTTGAGAGGTAGCAAAAGAATGAGTAGTTCAAGGTCATTCTTTTGTTGTTGTTGTTGTTGTTTTTGAGGTAGGGTTTCACTCTAGCTCAGGTTGACGTAGAATTCACTTTGTGTTCTCAAAGTGACCTCCAACTGATGGCCATCCTACCTCTGCCTCCCAAGTGCTGGATTAAAGGCATGAGCCATCACTGGCTCAGTTCAAAGTCATTCTTGTTTTTGTTTTTCAAGGTAGAGTCTCTAGTCCAGGTTGACCTGAAATTCAATATGTAGTCTCAGGATGTCCTCGAACTCTTGAAGATCCTCCTACCTCTGCTTCCCTAGTGCTGGGATTAAAGGCGTGCGCTACCATGCCCGGCTAAAGGTCATTCTTGGCTACACAGGTTGAAGTTCAGCCTGGAATATATACGACCTTGCTCAAAAAAACAAAAACAAAAACAAAAAAGGGCTGGAGGGATGGCTTAGTGGTTAAGGCATTTGCCTGCAAAGCCAAAGGACCCAGTTTTGATTCCCCAGGACCCACGTAAACCAGATGCACATGGTGGCATGTGTGTCTGGAGTTTATTTGCAGTGGCTGGAGGCCTCTGGAGGCCCATTCTCTCGGTCTGTCTGTCTCTATCTCTTAAATAAATAAATAAATAGATAGATAGATAAATAAATATCAATCATGGTGGCTGGAGCTGGGGTCTGGAGTTGGCCTCTGTGCCACCTTTTCCTCCTGTGCCAGCAGTCAGTGTTCTGAATCTTCCCCATCATCCCAGCATGCCAACAGCTTACAAAGGAGACTGCTCTAAATCCCACTTCAAATAAGGGCATACACTGTCCTCTCCCACCTCCTAATTGTTCCCAAACTCTGGAAGGCTGCCCTAGCAGAATCACCCTAGGAGAGGGTAGGCTGAGACAAGTAACCCCATAGCAAGCCTTGGCTGATTAGCTCTAGATAAACCAGTCAGAAGTTCCAGCAGAGGCACATGTTACTCACTGGGGCCAGAATCTAGTCCAAGTTCTCCTTCCATTGAATCGCGTGAGCCCCATGGATACGGCTGCTCTTCCTGCTTGATCCAGGACAAAATGTCATGTGCTGAGATGAGAGACTCTGTTGTCAGAAAAGAAGGTGATCTTAGACTTCAATCATTTTGTTTCTTTTTTAAAAAAAAAAAAAAAAATTTTCTTTTATTTATTTATTTGAGAGAGACAGACAGAGAGAGAAAGAGGCAAAAAGAGAAAGAGGCAGAGAGAGGGAGAGAAATGGCGCACCAGGGCCTCCAGCCCTACAAAGGAACTCCAAATACACGCACCATCTTGCGCATCTGGCTTACATGGGTACTGGGGAATTGAGCCTTGAACTGGGACCTTAGGCTTCAGAGGCAAGCACTTAACCACTAAGCCATCTCTCCAGCACGACTTCAATCATTTTCACCCAGCACCCCACTGAGGGCTTGGAAACCCCCGGAAGGAGGGTGTGCTCATTGGTGTTGCATTTATGGAGGTCCTTCTTGCCCTTTCAGAAATCTGTACGAGCTTTCCCTCACTACTGGCTACAGCTAGTGGCTGAAGAGGAGATGCATCCCAAAGCCAAACTCGGGTCTTCCCTTTACCACTAAGCTCCAGAGGTACTGTGGTGCCAGGACATGCTGAAGGAAATCTCAGCTCTAATGGCCCTCAGAGCCATGGCTGTGTGGCCTGACTCAGAAATCAGCAATACAAAAGCAGCTCAAGCCGCTGACAAGGCCATGGACAAGGTCAGAGGACACTATGAGGGCTCTGCTTTTCCACCTGCCTGGTCTGCTCAATTTCTTCCTCATCAACAGGAAAATTACAAGGATTCCTAGACTCTACTTCTCATCCTCCATGAAACAACCATGTCAGAACTCCTAGAAGGAATGCTGTTGGTCCTCCTTGCTCTGAAAACATACACAAATACATGCACAGCCCGGGTGGGTGAACTTCTGGAATGCCTGGTGCCTCCTCCAAAGTTTCATCAAACTAGTATTCACACAAAAGGAATTCCAGGGCTGGAGAGATGGCTTAGCGGTTAAGGTGCTTGCCTACGAAGCTTAAGAACGCTTGTTCGAATCTCCAGGTCCCATGTCTAGCCAGACGCAAAAGTGACACAAGCGTGCAATGTTGCACATGCGCACAAGGGGGTGCACGCATCTCGAGTTCGTTCCATTCTCTCTGCCTCTTCCACTCTCTCTCTGTCTCTCTCAAATAAAAAAAAATTAAAAGTTTAAAAAATTAAAAAAAAAAGAATTCCAAAAAGTAGGAATTACTTTCTCTGTGAAATATACACAGCTTTCTGATTGTTCAAAAAGCAACAAAGGGGGCTGGAGAGATGGCTTAGCGGTTAAACGCTTGCCTGTGAGACCGAAGGACCCCGGTTCAAGGCTCGATTCTCCAGGACCCACATAAGCCAGATGCACAACTGGGTGCATGCATCTGGAGTTCGTTTGCAGTGGCTGGAGGCCCTGGCGCACCCATTCTCTCCCTCCCTCTCTCTGTCTCTCTCCCTGCCTATTTCTGTATCTTCTCTCTCTCAAATAAATAAATAAATAATAAAATATTAAAAAAAAAAAAAGCAACAAAGGGCCGGGCATGGTGGCGCACACCTTTAATCCCAGCACTCGGGAGGCAGAGGAAGGAGGATCGCCGAGAGTTCGAGGCCACCCTGAGACTACATAGTTAATTACAGGTCAGCCTGGACCAGAGTGAGACCCTACCTCACAAAACCAAAAAAAAAAAAAAAAGCAACAAAGGTAATTTTAGTATCAATTCCATTGACAAAATACATGATCAATTTACCAATTTCCTTGATATTGACTTCATTCTTGTACGTTTCTCACCTGAATTGGGGTCTGTGGGAATATCTCTCTCTGCCAAATCCTGCTGGTCCCAAACACACTGTTGCTCCTCCTGCTTAATCCGGGACAAGAGGTCCTGGGCAGAGATGGGGGAGTCTACTTGTGGAAACAAAACCATCACAGGTGTTAGGAGAAATCTCTGATTTCATGCAGTTATCTGTTTTCCCTAAAAACTCAGGCATAGGTATAACTAACTTACTCTAATTAACTAAGGTGCAAGTCAGTCTGGCCACAAGGAATGCGTATTTGGAGCTTTGGTTGTAAGTTTAGTGCATGCCACAGGGGTGTGACACAACAGGGCCTTTAAGATATAGAGCATGCTAGGCATAATGGTGCACGCCTTTAATCCCAGCACTCGGGAGGCAGAGATATGAAGGTCAACATGAGTTTGAGGCCACCCTGAGACTACATAGTGAATTCCAGGTCAACCTGGACTAGAGTGAAACTCTACCTCAAAAAACTAAAAAAAAGAAAGAAAGATATGGAGTATGCAGCTGGGCATGGTGCCACACGTCTTTAACCCCAGCATTCGGGAGGCAGAGTTAGGAGGCTTGCCATGAGTTCAAGGCTACCCTGAGACTACAGAGTGAATTCCAGGTAAGCCTGAACTAGAGTGACACCCTACCTTGAAAAACCAACCAACCAAACAAACAAACAAACAAACAAAAAACCCTAAAGATATGGAGTTTGTTCCATAAACCAGGTGTGGTGATACACACTTTTAGGTCCAACACTGAGGAAGCTGAGGCAGGAGAAGCACTGTGAGTTCCAGGTCAGCCTGGGCTAGAGTGAGACTTCAGAAACAAACAGGGCAAAGGAGATGGCTCAGCAGTTAAAGGCACTTGCTTGCAAAGCCTGCCAATTCAGGTTCAATGATCCAGTGTGGTAGTTTGAATGCATCTCCCCCAATAGACTCATGTGTTTTGTTAAAGCACGTCACTTGGGTCTTCAGCCACCTGGCTGGAAGAGAGGACAGATCTGATTTCCAGGCTAAAGGTGTGCAGAGTATTCTGAGCTCTGTCTGGGTCCCTGCTATTTGCTGCCCATTCATGCTTGAGTGTGGTGCTGGCTGGATGTAGTCTCTCTGTGCTTGGATCTGTGGAAGGGAGCCAACTTCTTCCACCATTAATGGAACTTCCCCTCGGATCTGTAAGCTAAAATAAACCCTTCCTCCTATAAACTGTGTCTGTGTGGAAGTTCATCCCAGCAACATGGAGCTGACTATAATATCCACCCATCTATGTAAAGCCAGATGCATGATGTGGCACATGTGTCTGGAATTCATTTGCAGCACCAAGAGACCACGGTGTGCCCATATTCTCTCTCTGTCATGGGGCTGGAGAGATGGCTTAGCAGTTAAGCGCTTGCCTATGAAGCCTAAGGACCCCAGTTCAAGGCTCGATTCCCCAGTACCCACATAAGCCAGATGCACAAGGTGGTGCATGCATCTGGAGTTCATTTGCAGTGGCTGGAGGCCCTGATGCGCCCATTCTCTCTCTCTGCCTCTTTCTCTCTCTGTCGCTCTCAAATAAATAAAATTAAATTTAAAAAGATATTCTCGGGCTGGAGAGATGGCTTAGCGGTTAAAGCGCCTGCCTCCTAAGCCTAAGAACGCCAGTTCCAATCTCCAGGTCCCACGTTTAGCCAGATGCAAAGTGACACAAGGGCGCAATGCCGCACTTGACCACAAGGGGGTGCACACATCTGGATTTCGTTCACAGCAACTGAGAGACTGCTGGCGCACCCATTCTCTATCTGTCTTCCTCTCCCTCTCTCTGTGTCTCTCTCCAAAAAAATTCTCTGCCATGCAAATAATAAATAAATAAATAAATAAATAAATAAATAAATAAATAAATAAATAAATAATAAATACACAAATAAAACAAAAAAGATATGGACCATGTTCCATAAATTTTTCTAAGATGAAATATCCTCTTTTCTCAACAGTCCATTAAAACTAATTTCTCCTTTATCTTTCTCTCTTTTTCTGTCTCTCTTTAGAAAAAAGATCTTATTAGCTATAAGGGTGACCTTGAACTGCTGACACTCTTGCATCCAGAGGAGGAGGCTACCACACCTGGTTTATTGTAAGGGATCAAACTCAGGGCTTCATGCTTGGGAAACAAGCACTCTACTAACAGCCCCATCTCTTTTCCTTGCCATCTTATCTCTTAAAGGTCTCTAAAGACAGCAACAGCTGATGCTTTCAAGGAATCCACCTGACAACCCATGAAGGCGTATACTTTGTCTACAGACCATTATCACTTGCCTATAGGTCTCGGGCTTTCCTGAGGAGGAATGAGATATTGAGCTGTCGCCAGTGGGCACGTAGTATGATGGTACATTAATATATTTCATCTGATGACTGCTTTTAGGTGTCAACTTGGTTTGGCCACAGTATCAAGATAGTTGGTCAAACACTATTCTATTTTTTTTTGTTTGTTTGTTTTTCAAAGTAGTTTCATTCTAGTTCAGGCTGACCTGGAATTCACTCTGTAGTCTCAGGGTGGTCTTGAATTCACGGTGATCCTCCTACCTCTGCCTCCCAAGTGCTGGGGTTAAAGGCATGAGCCACCACACCTGGCTATTCTATTTTTTTGTTGTTGTTGTTGTTGTTTTTTCGAGGTACGGTCTCACTCTAGCTCAGGCTGACCTGGAATTAACTATGTAGTCTCAGGGTGGCCTTGAACTCATGGTGATCCTCCTACCTCTGCCTCCCGAGTGCTGGGATTAAAGGCGTGTGCCACCACGCCCGGCTCTGGCTATTCTATTTTTTAAAAAAATTATTTGAGGACTGGTGAGATGGCTTAGCGGTTAAGGCACCTGCCTCCTAAGCTTAAGAATGCTGGTTCCAATCTCCAGGTCCCACTTTTAGCCAGATGCAAAGTGACGCAAGGGCACAATGCTGCACTTGACCATAAGGGGGCGCAGGCATATGGATTTCGTTCACACCAGCTGAGAGGCTGCTGGCGTGCCCATCTCTATCTGTCCTCCTCTCCCTCTCTCTCTGTCTCTCTCCAAAAAAAAAAATTATTTAAGAGGGTGAGAGAGAGAAAGAGGCACACACACACACACACACACACACACAGAAAGAAAGAGGGAAAATGGGCATGCCAGGGCCTCCAGCCACTGCAAACAAACTCCAGATACATGGGCCACCTTGCGTATCTGGCTTACATGGGTCTTGGGGAATTGAACTGAGGTCCTTTGGCTTTTCAGGCAAATGCTTTAACTGCTAAGCCATTTCTCCAGCCCTTTTTTTTTTTTGTTTTTCGAGGTAAGGTCTTGCTGTAGCCTAGGCTGACCTGGAATTCACGATGTAGTCTCAGGGTGGCCTTGAACTCTCGGCAATCCTACTACCTTTGCCTCCTCAGTGTTGAGATTAAAGGTGTGCGCCACCACTCCTGGCCACTATTCTCTCTCGATATATATTTTTGACAGGGTTTCACTCCAACCCAGGCTGACCTGAAATTCACTCTGTAGTCTCAGTGTGCTTGAACTCACAGCAATCCACCTACCTCTGCCTCCCGAGTGCTGGGATTAAAGGTGTGCACCACCCTCCCAGCTCTATTTTTTTTTTTCCAAACACTATTCTGGATGTTTCTATGAATGCACTTTTACTTTCAAGTGAGATAACATTTAAGTCATAGACTAAGTAAAGTGCCTTGTACTTAATACTTCTGTTCTGATACTGTTCTTATTTTTAAAAACTGTTTTTTTGGAGAGAGACAGAGAGAGGGAGAGGGAGACAGATAGAGAATGGGCGCGCCAGCAGCCTCTCAGCTGCTGTGAAAGAAATCCAGACGTGTCCGCCCCCTTGTGGTCAAGTGCGGCATTGCGCCCTTGCCTCACTGCATCTGGCTAAACGTGTGACCCGGAGATTGGAACTGGCGTTCTTAGGCTTAGCAGGCAGGTGCCTTATCCACTAAGCCATCTCTCCAGCCCAAAAAAAACTTTTTTTGTTTTGGTTGGGTGTAATGGCACACCCTTTCATCCCAGCACTTGCAAGGCAGAGATAGGAAAATCACTGTGAATTCGAGGCCAGCCTGAGACTCCATAGTGAATTCCAGGTCAGCCTGGGCTAAAGCAAGACAAGCAAGACCCTGCCTCAAAAAAGAAACTTTTTAAAAAATATATGAGCCGGGCGTGGTGGCGCACGCCTTTAATCCCAGCACTCGGGAGGCAGAGGTAGGAGGATCGCCCAGAGTTCGAGGCCACCCTGAGACTACATAGTTAATTCTAGGTCAGCCTGGACCAGAGTTAGACCCTACCTTGCAAAATCAAAAAAAAATAAATAAATAAAAAAAATTTAAAAAAAAAAAAATATATATATATGTATTTATTTAAGGGAAAGAAAGGGAGAGGGAGGAAGAGAGAGAGGCAAATAGCAAGAGAGAATGGCTCACCAAACTGCCCAGTAAGGACTTCTCTTAATGTTCATACTCATATATTAATGCTACTCTCACTTTTGGTTTGAGAAGCTTCTCTTTTCAGACGGCCATAACCTCTGGGATGACTCACAATGCACCGCGGTGCTCAGAAGAAGCGACAGAGGCGTGCTCAGCACGGAAATATATCTAACACACTGTCCAAGGTTCAGGGTCCATTGCAGAAGACAGAGGTGGGGGGGGTGGGGATGTAAGAGCCAAAGGAAAGGTAGGACTCCTTACAACGTGTTCCTACAGACACAAAATGGCCTGGCTATCCATGACCCCACAGTGCCTGACACTTACCTACACAAGACCATCATAATAGGAGGAAAAGATGATGACATCAAAATGAAAAGAGAGACTAATTGAGAGGGGGAGAGGATATGATGAGAGTTTCAAAGAGAAAGTGGGGGAAAGGAGGGAAGTTGGGATATTGTCTACAGTTAAGGAAATTGTCAATAAAAAAAAATAAGGAGCTGGGCGTGGTGGCGCACGCCTTTAATCCCAGCACTCGGGAGGCAGAGGTAGGAGGACTGCCATGAGTTCGAGGCCACCCTGAGACTACATAGCTAATTCCAGGTCAGCCTGGACTAGAGTGAGACCCTACCTTGAAAAACCAAAAAAAAAAGAGAGAGAGAGAGAGAATGGGCACACCAAGGCCTCCAGCCACTGCAAACGATCTCCAGACGCATGCGCCACCTTGTGTATCTGGCTTATGTGGGTCCTGAGGACTCGAACCTGGGTCCTTAGGCTGCGCAGGCAAACACCTTAATAGCTAAGCCATCTCTTCAGCTCCCCCCAATTTAAAAAATATATATATTTATTTACAAGGTGAGAGAGAGACAGAGTGAGCATGAGCACACCAGGGCCTCTTGCCACTGCAAATAAACTCCAGATTCACATGCCAGTTTGTGCATCAGGCTTTACATGAGTACTGGGGAATCAAGCCTGGGCATCAGGCTTTGCACTGGGGAATCAAGCCTGGACATCAGGCTTTGCAAGCAAGTGCCTTTAACTGCTGAGCTATCATCTCACTCCCTAATACTTTTTTTTTTTTTCCTGGCTTTATTGAGGTAAGGTCTCACTCTAGCCCAGGCTGACCTGGAAATCACTATGTTTGCAGTGGCTAGAGGTCCTGGTGCTCCCATTCTCTCTCTCTCTCAAATAAATAATGCTGAATGCCATATTTGTTCCCCTGTTAGTCTGCCCTATCTTGCACCTACAGTTTTTCCACTGCTGGTACCCTTGGCCTGGCACCCAAAACAGACTCCTTCCAGGACTCCTGTATACTGAACCCATTCCCTCATCTCCCCTCCTGGGCCAGGTGGCCATTTGGCCCACTCACCAGTGATGGATTCGGTGGGGATGGCTCTTTCCTCCAGACCCCGTTGGCCCCGCCCACACATGGCTTCCTCTCGCTTCACTTGGGAGGACACATCCTGTGCAGGCACCAGGGGCTCTGCTCCTGGGGACAGAGAACCAAGCTGCTTTGAGTCTTTTTCCCTGTGCTGATCGCCAGGAAGTGCTGAAGTCAGAAGCATCATTGCCAACACTTCCAGAGGATATTGGGTTTCTACTGGAGCCACAGGGGCCCGGAAGGTCCCAGAAGCAGAAAAGCAACCGACAGTTAAGAGAAAGGGAAAGGCGAAGCAGTGACCCCTAGTGTGCAGGGTGCCTAGCCCTCCTTCCCTCCCCATCCCTCTTCCTGCTGTAGTCTTCAACAGCCATCACCTGTGTCCGCGGCCACTGGGATTTCTCTCTCTTCAGGGTGATGTTGCTCCCACAGACAAGGCTCTTCTCTGGGCTCTGCCTGGGCTGGAGCATCTGACTTGGGCACTGGGCCATCTGTGTCTGTAAGGGACACGAGGAAAAGAAGAGTGAAGTTTACCAGTGAGTTCGGATTGAGGTGATGAGGGGTGATGAGGGGCTCCACCACCCATCTTCCCATCTGCACCTGAGTATCCCTTGGTGTGGTCGCCATTATGAAAGGGGGGTATCTCCAAGGAGGAACCTTGAAGACAAGCCAGGAGAGTCCCAGACATTCCTTGTAGAAAGATCTGGTCTCTAAGAGCCAGGAGCACACAACTCATGGCTGACCTTACGCTGACAGACTGCAGAATACACAGGTGCAAGTATGTTATTTTATTGTATTCTAAAGTACTAGTAGTAGGGGCTAGAGACAGAGATAGTCAGCAAGTAAGAGTGCTTGCTGTGCAAGCATGCACACGTGAGTTTGATCCTCAGCACCCACATAAAAGTCAGGCAGGGTGGCGCATGCCTTTAATCCCAGCATTGGGGAGGCTAAGGTAGGAGGATCGCTGTGAGTTTGAGGCCAGCCTGAGACTACATAGTTGATTCTAGGTCAGCCTGGGCGAGAGCAAGGCCTTACCTTGAAAAACCAAAATATATATATATATGCTGGGGAAATGGCTTAGCGGTTAAGGCATTTTCCTGAGAAACCTAAGAACCCCGGTTTGATCCCCACATAAGCCAGATGCACAAGGGGGCACATGTCTGAAGTTCCTTTGCAGTGGCTGGAGGCCCTGGCATGCCCATTCTCTCTTTCTCTCTGCCTCTTCCTCTCCTTCTCTCTCAAATAAATCAATCATATATTTTTTTAAAAAAGAAAATAATGATAATAATAATAAATGGCACGGCCACATAGACCTGTAGCCCCAGAGCTGTGGGAAATGTAAGCAGGAGGATCACCAGGGCTTCCGGTTCAGACAGTCTGACCGAAAATACAGAGAGCCCTCAGTTCAGGGAGAGGCTGTCTTGGGAAAATGATGCACAAGAGCAATAGAGGAAGACAGCTGACGTCCTCCTGTGACTGCCACACGTATGCATACGGGTGCGTGCTCTGCATACAGTACACAAACACACCACACAACACCACACACACACACAGAGAATAAAGTAGCAGTAGTGTCACATAAAATTCTATGGTGACAAACCTACTGTCAGGCTTTTACTTTCCACCATTACAAACTGTTCTATGCTACTAGCGCCAAAAGCAAATCGTTTCCATTAGGTTCATTCACATCTCACAGGCCTCTCCCGAGGGCGCTCACCACAGAGAGAAGGTGTCCTTACCCAGGGACATCAGGGTTTTGTAGTTCTCCTTCACGAGGTTGTTGTAAAGCTCCTTCTGCCATTCATCCAAGTTCTTCCATTCGTCCTCAGAGAAGTAGACAGCGATGTCGACAAAAGTCACCGGGACCTGAGCCAACGAGGGTTTCAAGTTAGTAACTCCTGCTGTTGCTCGCTGCATCACCTGCATGCCACGGGTCCATCCTACCCCAAGCCTGGCCTCTGCTCTCACCAACCCCCACCTGTGCATGCAGATGACATCAGTTCATCTCTGTGGACTCATCCCTATCCATCCCTGACCCTCTTAGCTTTCAACAGCAATCACGGTGAACAGTACCCTTTCTTTTCTCTCTCTCCCTATTTTTTTAATTTAAATATTTTATTTTTCTTTATTTTTTTATAAATGGCAATTAAAAAATTTTTTTTTATTTATTTATTTGAGACCGACAGACAAAAAGAGGCAGATAGATAGAAAATGGGCATGCCAGGGCCTCCAGCCACTGCAGATGAACTCCAGATGCATGCGCTACCTTGTGCATCTGGCTTATGTGGGTCCTGGGGAATTGAGCCTCAAACTAAGGTCCTTAGGCTTCACAGACAAGTGCTTAACTGCTAAGCCATCTCTCCAGCCCTTATTTTTCTTTATTTATTTGAGAGAGAGAAATAGGCAGGGAGAGAGAGAAAAAGAGAGAGAAAGAGAGAGAATGTGCATATCAGGGCATCCAGCCAATGCAAATGAACTACAAAAGTGTGCGCCCCTTTGTGCATTTGGCTTAGGTGGGTTCTGAGGAATTGAACCTGGGTCCTTTGGCTTCGCAGGCAAGAGCCTTAAACACTAAGCCATTTCTCTAGCCTCTGTCTTTCTATTTTTTAACCTTTTTATTTTATTTATTTGGAAGAGAGAGAAAGAGGCCGATAGAGAATGGGCATGCTAGGGCCTCCAGCCACTGCAAACAAACTCCAGATGCATGCACCACCTTATGCATCTGGCTTATATGGGTACTGGGAACTCGAACCTGGGTCCTTTGGCTTTGCAAGCAAGCACCTTAACCTCTAACCCATCTCTTCAGCCCTCTTTTCTCTTTTTTGCTATGCTAATCTTCTCTGTATCATTCCAATTTTAGTATGAGTGCTGCCGAGGCAAGCACTCACTTCTCTTTTTGTTATTAAGGGTGGAACCCTATCCTTCACTACCTTACTTTCAGGTCAGCTGGACACTGAAGGAGCCTAGTCAGTGCAGAGTAAAGAGGTGTAGAGGTGCGAAGAGGGGAACCAGGGAGTCAAATACAGTAGAACTCTGACAATGACCTGTGTTTCGGGTTGGGTCACCTTGTGTGTCTGACTTATGTGGGATGTGGGGAGTTGAACATGGGTCCTTAGGCTTCACAGGCAAGTGCTTTAATCACTAAGCCATCTCTCCAGCCCCACTTTCATTTTCTTTCTTTCTTTCTTTATTTTATTTTATTTATTTTATTATTTTATTTTATTTTATTTTTTATTTAGGGTCTCACTCGAGCCCAGGCTGACCTAGAATTCACTATGTAGTCTCAGGCTGGCCTCGAACCCACAGCCATCCTCCTACATCTGCCTTCCAAGTGCTGGGTCTAAAGGCGTGCACCATCACACCCAGCCACAGTTACATTTTTTATCACTATAACATGTACAACAAAAGTACATGCCTCATCTCCAGGATCTTGCCATGTTGTTACAAGGAAGCCCCACTATAGCCCACAATCCTGGCTAACCTGATTCACTACACAGAATTTCACTTTGACCAGGATCCTCGTCTATACTCATTTCAGCCTTCACCAGCACCACCTCACTTGGGACCAAGTTGTTCAAAAGGGTTTCACTTCCATGACTTTAATCACTAAACTTCCCTCCCTGACCACAAAGGTTTCCCACCTACCCCTCTCACATCCCTATTGAACCAGCACCTCACTCTTACTCTGAAATCTAGCCCCTCCCATCTTCCCTAGGCCCTAGTCTCTGTCTCTACATGTGCAAGGCTAACACTGGTGTGTGGCATGACGGTTTGAATGACAAAGAACCAGCAGAGTCAGGTGCACAGTTGTTGGTGCACAACCTGGTTAGTGGGCAGCAATAACCTGAAGCTGGGCGTGGTGGCACACACCTTTAATCCCAGCACTTGGGAGGCAGAGGTAGGAGGATCACCATGAGTTCGAGGCCACCCTGAGACTACGTAGTGAATTCAAGGTCAGCCTGGGCTAGAGTGAGACCTGATCTAAAACTAAAACTAGAGCCGAGCGTGGTGGTGCACGCCTTTAATCCCAGCACTTTGGAGACAGAGGTAGGAGGATCACTGTGAGTTCAAGGCCACCGTGAGACTCCATACTGAATTCCAGGTCAGCCTGGGCTAGAGTGAGACCTTACCTTGAAAAACCAAAAAAATCCAACCTAAAACTAAAGGCCAGGTATGGTGGCACAGGCCTTTAAATCCCAGCACTCCACTCAGAAGGCAGAGGTAGGAGGATCAGCATGAGTTAAGGCCACTCTGAGACTGCATAGTTAATTTCAGGTCAGCCTGGACCATAGTGAGACCCTACCTTGAACCCTCCCCAAACAAACAAACAAACAAAAACAGTCAACCCGAAGTCAAAGCTGCACGGGCAAGTTGCAGGTGGCCTTAGTGGCCCTGTCATCACCTGACAGATCCCATCTATTCATCTTTACAAGAACAGAACTTTTAGTCTGGGGAAACTTCAGTTTAATTCCCTGTTGCTGATGAAGCCACAGAATTCTTCAGTTAACATCGCCCATCCACTCACACCTGCAGTTGTCCCATGGAGGCTTTGGAAGCCTTTTCTTGACTTCATGTTGACATCTTGTCATGTTCCCTGGCTTATTTTAAATTTCACTTCCTCAAGTCACTTTTTTTTTTTTTTTTTTTTTTTTTTTGCAAGGTAGGGTCTCACTCTGGTCCAGGCTGACCTGGAATTAACTATGTAGTCTCAGGGTGGCCTCGAACTGTCAGCGATCCTCCTACCTCTGCCTCCCGAGTGCTGGGATTAAAGGCGTGTGCCACCACGCCCGGCTCACTTTTTTTTTTTGAAACAGAGACAAAGGGAGAAAGAGAGAAAATGAGCATACCAGGGCCTCTAGCCATTGCAAACAAACTGCAGACACATTCACCACCTTATGCATCTGGCTTACTTGGGACCTGGAGAATTTAACCTGGGTCCATCGGCTTCATAGGCAAGTGCCTTAACCACTAAGCCATCTCTCCAACCTGCTTCCATAAGTCTTTCTTGGGCCTTCCTGCACCTTCTTCTATCTCTTTTTATCTTTATTTTATTTATTTTTGGTTTTTCTAGGTAGGGTCTCACTCTAGCTCAGGCTGACCTAGAATTCACTATGTAGTTTCAGGGTGGCCTCGAACTCATGGCGATCCTCCTACCTGGGATTAAAGGCGTGTGCCACCACACCCGGATTCCTATTTATTTCTTTTATTTTTTCTTTTCAATTTGAGAGAGACAGAAAGAGGCAGAGAGAGAATGGACACACCAGGGCCTTTTCAGGCACTGTGACTGAACTCCAGATGCATGTGCCCCCTTGTGCACATGTGTGACATTGCGTGCTTGCATCACTTTTTTTAAAAATTTTTTTAATTATTTTTTTTTGGACAGAGACACAGAGAGAGACAGAGAGAGAGAGGGAGAGGAAGACAGAGATGGGCGCCCCAGCAGTGTCTCAGCTGCTGTGAATGAAATCCAGATGTGTGCGCCCCTTTGTGGTCAAGTGCGGCATTGCGCCCTTGCGTCACTTTGCATCTGGCTAAACGTGGGACCTGGAGATCGGAACTGCTGGAGATTGGAACCAGTGTTCTTAGGCTTAGGAGGCAGGCGCCTTAACCCCTAAGCCATCTCTCCAGCCCTGCATCGCTTTTAAGTCTAGCTAAACGTGGGACCTGGAGATTTGAACAAGTGCCTTAACCACTAAGCCATCGCTCCAGCCCCCTATCTCTTTTAGATCGGAGGTGGATGCTGGCTCCTTCCTTGCTGAGACAAACCTGCTAATATGCATCGTGCATTTCTCCTGCACCTCCCCTCTGTAAAACTTAAACAATCTTTCACATCTTCAATTTCTCCCTCTCACAGGCTTTTTCTCCAGAGGATCATCTTTACCTAGGAAAAGCCTTCACTCAGCTGCTACCTCAATTTACTCTATTCCTGCTCTTCACTTGGAACATCTCAAAAGATATTCTGGTTTTCCTTTTTCACAATCCATGTATTACCCTTTAAAATCTGTCTGTCTAGCTGGGTGTGGTGGCGCACGCCTTTAATCCCAGCACTCGGGAGGAAGAGGTAGGAGGATCGCAGAGAGTTCAAGGCCAACCTGAGACTACAGAGTGAATTCCAGGTCATCATCCTGGACTAGAGTGAGACCCTACCTCGAAAAACCAAAAAAAAAAAAAAAAAAAAAAAAAAAAAAGAAAGAAAGAAAAAAAAAAAAAAAAAAAAAAATCTGTCTGTCTAGGACTGGGAAGACATCTTAGTGGCTAAAGGTGCTTGCCTGTCAGTCTAGATCCAGCTCCAAGCCACCATGTAAACCAGATGCAAACACGAAAGTAGTGCAAACATCTGCCCTTTGTGTATAGTGGAAAGAGGCCTTGGCATGCCCATATCCACACACACACTCATGCAAATAAATAAGTAATCACTTTTTTGTTTGTTTTTTGTTTTCCCAGGTAGGATCTCACGCTTTAGCCCAGGCTGACCTGTAATTCACTATGTAGTCTCAGGATGACCTTGAACTCACAGGGATCCTCCTACCTCTGCCTCCCCAGTGGTGGGATTAAAGGTGTGAGCCACCATGCCCAACTAGGCATCCCTTTTTTTTTTTTTTTTTTTGGTTTTTGCAAGGTAGGGTCTCACTCTGGTCCAGGCTGACCTGGAATTAACTATGTAGTCTCAGGGTGGCCTCGAACTCTCAGCGATCCTTCTACCTCTGCCTCCCGAGTGCTGGGATTAAAGGCGTGCGCCACCACGCCCGGCTTGGCATCACTTTTTTTAGCGGGGGGTGAGGGGGAAGGGAGAGGGGTCAGGGTCCCTTGCTGCAAGTGAATGCCCATCTGGCTTTATATGGGTGGCTGGGGAAATGAATGCAGGCAGCAATCTTTGCAAGCAAGCACCTTTAACTGCTAAGCCATCTCTCCAAGCCCCAGACATTACTTTATTTTTTATTTTTATTTTTATTTTTAGAGAGAGACACAGACAGAGAGAGAGGGAGAGGGAGACATATAGAGATGGGCACGCCAGCAGTCTCTCAGCTGCTGTGAACGAAATCCAGATGTGTGCGCCCCCTTGTAGGCAAGTGCGGCATTGCACCCTTGCATCACGTTGCATCTGGCTATACTTGGGACCTGGCGATTGGAACCAGCGTTCTTAGGCTTAGGAGGCAGGCACCTTAACCGCTAAGCCATCTCTCCAGCCCCAGACATTACTTTTTTAAAGCTTCTTGGTGACAGGATACAGAAGTCTGGAGACATGGTCTGTGACAGATAGCCTACAGCCTAGCTGAACAGGAAACAATGATCCATGAATTAGCTACAATCCATTAACAACCAAACAGGCCCAAAGAAATTGACTTTCCTGAAGCCAAAAGAAAGTCTCACAAGCCCAAGGATGAGCAATGAGCTAAGACTGTGGTGAACAACATTAACATTGGTACAGGGTTATAGTCATGGGCTGGAGATAACTTAGTGAGTAAGGCGATTGCCTATGAAGCCTAAGGCTGGAAACCCTGGCATGCCCATTCTCTCTCTCACTTTGCCTCTTTTTTAATATAAAAAAAAATTTATTTATTCATTTATTTGACAGAGAAAGAGGGAGAGAGAATGGGCGTGCCAGAGCCTCCAGCCAGAGCAAATAAACTCCAGACACATGCACCCCCTTGTGCATTTGGCTAATGTGGGTCCTGGGGAATTGAACCTGGGTCCTTTGGCTTTGCAGGCAAATGTACTAACCACTAAACCATCTCTCCATCCCCACTTTGCCTCTTTCCCTCTATCAAATAAATAAACAAAAATAAAATAAAGCCAAAAATAAAAAATAAACTGACAGTGTGCTGATTAATCCTGTCAACTTGATGAAATTAGAGTCAATGAAAATAAGCCTCTGGGCAAGTCTGTAAGGAAATTTCTAGATTAGGTTAATTAAGGCAGGGAAAACCACCCTAAATGGGCTGGTAAAACTGTACAAAATAAAAGGAAAAAGTGGCTGAGCACCAGTATTTATCTCTCTCCCCATGTTTTCTGTGGATGCAATACAAACAGCTGCCTTATGCTTCTGTCACCATGCCTTCCCTGCTGTGATGCAACTGTAAACCAAAACAAGCCCTTTGGGCTGGAGAGATGGCTTAGCGGTTAATCGCTTGCCTTTTAAGCCTAAGGACCCCAGTTTAAGGTTCAATTCCCCAGGACCCACATAAGCCAGATACACAAGGTGGCACATGCATCTGGAGTTTGTCTGCAGTGGCTGGAAGCCCTGGTGTGCCCATTCTCTCTCTCTCTCTCTCTCTGCCTCTTTCTCTCTCTGTCACTCTCAAATAAATAAATAAAAATAAACAAAAAATTCCTAAAAAAAACAACCCTTTCCTCCCTTAAGCTGCTTAATGTCAGGTAACCAACACAGATATTTTGTACCAGGAGTGGGGCTATTGCTGTGATAAACCTGACCATTTGGTTCCTAGTCCTTTGGAAATGGAAGTTTGTGGGAGGAACATGGAAGAGTTTTGAACTTTTTTTTTTTTTGGTTTTTCAAAGTAGGGTTTCACTTTAGCTAAGGCTAACCTGAAATTCACTATGTACTCTCAGGCTGGCCTTGAACTCACGGCAATCATCCTACCTCTGCCTCCTGAGTGCTGGGATTAAAGGTGTGAGCCACCATGCCCAGCTAAAAAAATATATTTTGGGGGAGGGGAGCAGGTTTCAAGGTAGGGTTTCACTCTAGTCCAGGCTGACCTGGAATGCACTATGTAGTCTCAGGGTGGCCTCCAACTCACGGTGATCCTCCAACCTCTCTCACAAGTGCTGGGATTAAAGGCGTGCACCATAGTGCCTGGCTCAAAAATATTTAAAAAAATATATTTCTCCAGGCTTAGCACAAAATTGATGCAACTGTGTTCTAAGGGGGCCAAGCTTTATCCTCAAGAGCAGAACTTGGTGGCATTGTCCACATGGTACTGGTTTACAGGCATGAAATATGCAAGAATGCAAAGGTCAGGCTGGAGAGATGACTTAGCAGTTAAGGTGTTTGCCTGCAAAGCCAAAGGATCCCGGTTCTATTCTCCAGGACCCATGTAAGGTAGATGCACAAGGGGGCACACACATCTGGAGTTCATTTGCGGTGGCTGGAGGCTCTGGCGCGCCCACTCTCTCTCTTTCTCTCTGCCTCTTTCTCTTAAATAAATAAATAAAATATTTTTTAAAAAAAGAATGCAGGGCTGGAGAGATGGCTTAGGGGTTAAGGTGCCTGTTTCCTAACCCTAAGAACACCGGTTCCAATCTCCAGTGGTTCCAATCTCCAGGTCTCACGTTTAGCCAGATTCAAATTGACTCAAGGGCGCAATGCTGCACTTGGCCACAAGGGGGCGCGCACATCTGGATTTAGTTAGCGGCAGCTGAGACACTGCTCGTGAGCCCATCTCTGTCTACCTCCCTCTCTGTCTCTCTCTGTCTCTCCCTGTGTCTCTCTCCAAAAAAATAACATAAAAATAAAAAAAAGTTTAAAAAAAGAATGCAAAGGTCATAGAGTCTTGAACCATGGCTCCAAGTAACCACTAAGGCCTGGCGATGTGTAGCAGTTCTGGAGTTCCTGCAAAGAGGCCACTGTGTGACACTATGAAGGCTAAACCTCAGTGGAGACCCCAAGACGGTGGAGATGCCAGAAACATGGGATATCTGGTCTGGACTAGCAATTACAGCACTTGCCTGCAAAAGGACCCAGGTTTGATTACCCAGGATCCATGTAAGCCAAATGCACAAGGCGATGCATGCGTCTATAGTTCCTTTGTAGCAGCTGAAAGCCCTCATTAACCTAGCACTTGGGAGGCAGAGGTAGGAGGATGACAGTGAGTTCAAGGCTACCTTGAGCTAAAGCAAAACCCTACTCAAAAAGCAAAACAAAAAAAATTTATTTTTTTAATCTTTATTTTAGGGAGAAAGAAACAGAGAGAGAGAGAACTGGTGCACCAGGGACTCAGCTACTGAAATATAACCAGATGTTTGTGCCATCTAGTGGGCATGTGTGACTTTGCGCTTGCCTCACCTTTGTTTATCTAACTTACATGGGACCTGTGGAGTCTAACATGGGTTCTTAGGCTTCCCAGGTAAGTGCCTTAACTGCTAAGCCATCTCTTCGGCCTTATTTATTTATTTATTTTTAATGGGTGTTCCAGGGCCTTCATCCACTGCAAACAAACTCCAGATGCATGTTCCACATCTGCATCTGGCTTACACGAGACCTGGAGAATCGAACCTGGGTCCTTATGCTTCTCAGGCAAGTGCCTTAACCGCTAAGCCATCTCTCTAGCCCTAAAGCTGCTTCTTGTCAGGAATTTTCTCACAGCAATGAGAAAATAATGATAATACTAAAAACACTAAATATAGCTTTAAATACAGACTGTGAACAACTTCTAAGACTGCATCGTTCTCAGTGTCTCTCTTGGATCGCTCACTATAGAGGAAAAGGAGAGCTAGCTGCCGTATGATAAGTAGGATTCAGACGTTTTGGGGAGGCCCACATAGTACTGATGACCAGGTAACGGAGCAATCTTGCCACAGTCAAACCTTCAGATGCCTGCACCCCCAATCAAAAGCCAAACTGTAACTTCATGGGACTATGCAGAACCATTCAACAAGCTGCTACTGAATTCCTGACCACAGAAACTATAATGATTATTTTTAGGCTATTTTTGGGTAGCAGTAGGCAATAAAGCATGACCTACATACTATTCTTTCCATAAACATAATCAAAGAATCCTTATAACTCCATAAAGTGAGTATAGTATCATCTCTATGCTATAAATGATAATACTGAAACTCAGAGAACTAGCTAGGACTACTTAAACATTTAAAGATTACTTCTGGGGATAGAGAGATGGCTTAGTGGTTAAGGAACTTGCCTGCAAAGCCAAAAGATCAAAGATCAATTCCCCAGGACCCACGTAAACCAGATGCACAAGGTGGGGCATGTGTCTTGAGTTTGTTTGCAGTGGCTGGAGGCCCTGGAATGCCCATTATCTCTCCATCTGTCTCTTTCTCTGTCAAATAAATAAAGATTACTTCTTGGCTGGGGAGATGATTTAGTGGCTAAAAGAGCTTGAATGCAAAGCCTGCCAGCTTGGGTTCAATAACCCAGAACCCATGTAAAGCCAGATGCACAAAGTGACACTTGTAGTTGTTGTTCCTTTGCACTGGCAGGAGGCGCATATACCACACACACATATTCCCTCTCTCTCGAATAAACAAAAATAATTTTCTTTAAAGTTTACTTCTGCCGGACATGGTGGCGCATGTCTTTAATTGCAGCACTCGGGAGGCAGAGATAGGAGGATCACTGTGAGTTTGAATTCCAGGTCAGCCTGGTTCTTTATGCTTGTTTTGGGGGACAGTATGATTGTTAACACTGATTGTCAACTTGACAGGATCTAGAATCACCAAGGAGACAAATGTCTAAGCATGCCTGTGACAGTTTCTAGATTAGGTTAACTAAAGTGGGAAGACCAATCCTAACTGGGAGAAACCATCCCATGGTCTGGCATTTTGTAATGAATAAAAAGAAGAAGAAGAAGAAGAAAGAAAGTGTTCTGGGTGCTAGTGCTCATTGTTCTCTGCTTCCTGGCTTCTGAGTGAATGTGAGCAGCTGCTTTATATACCACACTATCCCTGCCAGGATGGATGGCTTCCTCTCAAACTGTAATCCAAAATAAACCCTTTTTCCCTTAAGTTGCTTCTTGTCAGGTATTTTGTCAGAGCAATAAGGAAAACAATGAATATAGACGGGATATTGCTCTATAACACAGGCTATCCTTAAACTGGAAATCCTCATGCCTTGGCCTCCTAAAACCCTGGGATTACAAGCATGTATCACCACACTCAGCTTGTGGTTTGGTTCTTGTGTATAAGGTGGCCATGGGAGAGCACAGTGATTAAGAAAGTTGAGCAGACCCCTGGTGAGAAGACGTGGGTGAGAAGAAGCAAGGCAAACAGGGAAGGAGCTTCCAGGTGTGGTGCCCCTGAATTGGGAGCACATGTGAGATGCTGGAGAACAGCAGGAGTCCAGAGGGCTGCAAGGGTGGGCAAAAGGGAGTGTGGTGAGGATGAAGTCAGAAAGTAGAGAACAGACAAAGCTTGGGCATAAGATAGCACAGAGGTGCACCCCTTTAACCGTAGCATTTGGGAGGTTAAGGTAGGAGGATCACTGTGAGTTCAAGGCCAGCCTGGGGCTACAAAGTGAGTTCTAGGTGAACCTGGGCTACATAACCTGTCTCACAAAAACAAAGGAACTACCAAAAAATACTTCAGGGCTGGAGAGATGGCTCAGTGGTTAAAGTGCTTGCCTGCAAAGCCTAAGGACACAAGTTTGATTCCCAAGTACCCATGGAAAGCCAGATGCACAAAATGGCACATTTTTCTGGAGTTCATTTGTAGTGGCTAGAAGCCCTGGCATACCCATTCTCTCTATCTACCTCTTTCTCTCTTTCTCGTAAATTAATTAATTAATTAAAAGGCCGGTGTGGTGGCACACACCTTTAGTCCCAGCACTCAGGAGGCAGAAGTAGAAGGATCTCTTTGAGTTCAAGGCCACACTGAGACTACATAGTGAATTTCAGTTCAGCCTGGACTAGAGTGAGACCCTGCCCTGGAAAAACAAATATTTGGGGGCTGGAGAGATGGTTTAGTGGTTAAGGTGCTTGCCTGAGATGGTTGTGCACAAGGTGGCGCACTCGTTTGGAGTTCAACTGCAATGAAGGCCCTGGCACACCAGTTCTTTCTCTCTCACTCAGAAAAAAAATAAATAAATAAACTTGGGGGCTGGAGAGATGGCTTAGCAGTTAAGCGCTTGCCTATGAAGTCTAAGGACCCCCATTCAAGGATCGATTCCCCAGAAACCACGTAAGCCAGATGCACAAGATGGTTCATGAATCTGGAGTTTGTTTGCAGTGGCTGGAGGCCCTGGTGTGCCCATTTTCTCTCTCTCTCTCTGTCACTCTCAAATAAATATAAATAAATGAAATTAAAAAAAAAAAAATCTGAAGCCAGGCGTGGTGGCTCACGCCTTTAATCCCAGCACTCGGGAGGCAGAGGTAGGAGGATCTCTGTGAGTTCGAGGCCACCCTGAGACTACATAGTGAATTCCAGGTCAGCCTCAACCAGAGTGAAACCCTACTTCAGAAAAAAATAAATATATCAAATCTGAGAGCCAGGCGTGGTGGCACACAGCTTTAATTCCAGCACTTGGGAGGCAGAGGTAGGAGGATCACCATGAGTTCGAGGCCACTCTGAGACTACATAGTGAATTCTAGGTCAGCCTGGGCTAGAATGAGACAATACCTTGAGAACCAAAAAAAAAAAAAAAAAAAAAAAAAAAAAAAAAAACTTGGGCATTTACTAGGAATAAGATGTAAAGCCATTTGGAAGGTTGAAGCAGAGGTATGGTATGACTGGCATATTATAAAGTGGGGTCTCACTCTTTTTTTCTCTCTCTCCCTGTGTCTCTAATAAATAAATATAAATAAAATCTTTAAAAAAAAAAAAAAAGAAAGAAAGAAAGAGAAAGAATAGAGGACATGTTCACTGAGACCAGAATGGATGCAGAATCAGAAGAAATTAGTAGATTTGAGATACCCACCACACTCAGCTTTGGAAGTTCTTTTTCTTTCTTTCATTCTTTCTTTTTTCTTTTTTTTTTGGGGGGGGCGTGTTTCGAGGTAGGGTCTCACTCTAGCCCAGGCTGACCTGGAATTCACTCTGTAGTCTCAGGGTGGCCTCGAACTCATGGCGATCCTCCTACCTCTGCCTCCCAAGTGCTGGGATTAAAGGCATGCGCCACCATGCTCAGCTCTTTTTTTTTTCCTTGGAAGGGTCTTGCTCTAGCCCAGGCTGACCTGGAATTCACTATGTGGTCTCAGGTTGGCCTCACCCTCACATCAATCCTCCTACCTCAGCCTCCTGAATATTGGGATTAAAGGTGCGCACCGCCATGCCCAGCTGGAAGTCCCTTTTGAATGACTGAATTCTCTCTGAGAAATAGAAAGCAGGCACACTAACTTGAGAATGTAGTATTGATGAACCAGCAGAGTGGGAAGCAAAAGGAACAGAAATGGGGCATGAATTCTGAACCCAACAAAGGTCCACCTGAGAGCAGTGATCTGACTTGAAAGCGACTCGAACCAGTGGGGTTTTAGAACTTTTACCAGCCACAGTTTAGACAAGCACATACAATGTCACATAAAACATCAAAGGAAGAAAGAAGAAAGGAAGGAAGGAAGAAAGGAAGAAAAGCTAAGCAAAGCATATTGGCAAGTGCTTTTAGTTCTAGCACTCAAGAGGCTGCGGTGGTAGAATCCCTGAAGCCAGCCCAAGGCCACAGAGTGAGTTCCAGGTCCGCCTGGGCTAGCGTGAAATCCTGCATAGGAAAAGAAAAAACAAGGAGTGTCAGGCATGGTGGCGCATGCCTTTAATCCCAACACTCGGGAGGCAGAGGTAGGAGGATCACCACCATGAGTTTGATGCCACCCTGACCCTGAGACTACATAGTGAATTCCAGGTCAGCCTGGGGCTAGAGTGAGACCCTACCTTAAAAAACTACAAACAAAAAACAAAAAAGATATGGGACTGCAAAGACTTGACATTTTAAGTTGGAAAAACTCAAGCAAGTTTAAAATTACTGGCACAGACCTGTTGCTCAAGCTGTTATTGTCAAATACATTAGCATTTAGAAAGAAGATGGCCCAACTGCTTTACATTAAAACAATGCCTGATGAAAGACTGACAGATGAGAATGGTCTTTTGGGAAAGAGTTGACTAGAGAAGGAACCTACTTTCCAAGGTTATGAGATTTATTTCATCCCTGAATTAAGAATATGGCTGTGTCCTGCACACCTGGTATTGGTTTCAGGGGGAAAAAAAAATGTGTGGAGTAGTCATGAAGTGCACACAGTTCCAGGAACCACTTCTGAGACACAGCATGAGGCAGGGCATGACGACCCTGACAGGCTAGCAAAGCCATTGGAAGATGATGGACTGTGGTTTGCAGTGGAGACCCAAGGGTGTTTAGATATACCAGGACTGTGTAAGGGCTACCATGGAGGTTGTTGGCTTAGAGTGGAAGAGTCCCCTGGCTATTCAGCCCAGCTGGAGGGGAGGAATTGGAGAGTCCAGAGACTGTCAATCGCTGGTTATATTGGACTTGAACTGCAGATGTTTGATGTTTCCTTGATGGTTGTTCAGTTTGCACTGTTCCAGTCTCTCCCTGTTATGCCCTGTAGCAGTTGGAAATGTGCCTTTATATAAATCTCAGATGAGACTTTGGAACTATCATAAATTGGCAAAGACTGTGAGGACCTTAAATTTGACAATATACAATGTGAAATGGCTATGATTCTATTGGGGGCCAGGGGCCGAATGTGGTAGTTTGACTTGGATGGCCCCCAATATATTTGGTATTTTATTAAAGTTTGTAATTTAGATCCGCAGCCACCTGGCTGGAGGAGGTGTCACTGTGGATCCTAGTATCCAAACCTAAGGTTGGAACTCCAGATGCACGAGCCACCTTGTACATCTGGCTTACGTGGGTACTGGGGAATGGAGCCTCGAACCAGGGTCCTTAGGTTTCACAAGCAAGCGCTTAACCACTAAGCCATCTCTCAGCCTGGCTTGGAGTTGTTTTTTTGTTTTGTTTTGTTTTTTTGGTTTTTGAGGTAGGGTCTCACTCTGGCTCAGGCTGACCTGGAATTCACTATGTAGTCTCAGGGTGGCCTCGAACTCTCAGCAATCCTCCTACCTCTGCCTCCCCAGGGCTGGGATTAAAGGTGTGTGCCACCACGTCCAGCTTGTTTTTCTTTTTAAAGATTTTATTTTTAATTATTATTTGAGACAGAGAGAAGGAAAGAGAGAGAGAGGGAGAATGATGGGCATGCCAGGGCCTCTAGCCACTGCAAACGAACTCCAGATGCTTGCGCCCCCTTGTGCAGCTGGCTTACGTGGGACCTGGAGAGTCAAACCAGTATCCTTAGGCTTCGCAGGCATGTGCCTTAACTTCTAAGCCATCTCTCCAGCCCTGCTTGGAGTTTTTAAGTGTGCTTGCAAGTGGGGTTGGTGTGGTTTGTGGCTTCTCTCTCTCCCTTGGTCCTGTGAGAGGGGGATAACTTCTTCTGCCATTATGGAACTACCCCAGGATCTGTAAGTTTCAAATAAATTTCCTTTTTCCATAATGTGCCTGGTTTGAAGGTTCTTCTCAGTGACCGGAAGCTGTCTGCTACAGGGACCAACCTTGCAGAGGCACAGCAATGAGGACATACTAAGAGGATATGACAGGCTTTACAAAGACATTAAGACAACTGGGAGTCTGTGGAGTCTACAAGACCCAACAAGATGAAATCAAGGGTTTTGTTCACCTGTGCAGTTCCTCACCTCCAGCCCTGCCCCTGTCTAACCACATACCTTGGGGGCCTCTCCTTTGCTGCCAGGGGGCAGCCGCAGGACCCAGAAGTTCCTGTTGCGCAGCAGGTTCTCCAAGTTCTCCAGACGCCGCTGCAGCAGCCCGTACTCCTGCAGCAGGGTCCCCAGCACAGCCCACTTGCTCTCCATGTGGTTGCCAAACTCCACGGCTGTCTTCTCACAGTCGGCCAGCTTCTTCTCGGCTGTCCCTGTGCGTCCCTCCAGGTTCAGCAGCTGGCTGGCCTGAGCATCTACCTTCCTCTCCACAGCCTGAATGGCGGCCACCACAGTCCAGAGTGAGATCTCTGCTGTAGGCAACTGAGGCTCCCGCATCATGCGGTCAGGAAAGACGGGAGCCCGATCTGGGAAAGGTGGAAACTGAAAAGGCATTGGCCGCCGGGCATCCATGTCCCATTCTTGAGCCTGTGTGCAAAGGGAGAAAGTGACAGCTCAGGATAAGAATATGTGTGAGTAGGCATGGTGTGGTGGTGCATGCCTTTAATCTCAGCACTTGAGAAGCTGAGGTAAGAGGATCGCCATGAGTTCAAGGGCACCCTGAGACTACAGAGTGCATTCCAGGTCAGCCTGGGCTAGAGTAAAACCCTGTCTCAAAAAAAAGTGTGTGTGGGGGGGAGGAGGGTGCTGGAGAGATGGCTTAGCAGTTAAGACACTTGGCTGCAAAGCCAAAGGACCCAGGTTTGATTCTCCAGGACCCATGTAAGCCAGATGCACAATGTGGTGCATTCATCTGGAGTTCATTTGCAGCAGTTAAAGGCTCTGGCGTGCCCATTCTCTCTCTCTCTCTACCTGCCTCTTTATCTCTCTCAAATAAATAAAATTTTAAAAGGTTAAAAAAAAAAAAAAAACAAACAAACAAATAAAAATAATGTGTAAGTGAGGAGATGACCTGAAATTGGACAATTAATTAAATGCCATGGACTGTCTTTCTACTGAGCCCCCACCTCTGGCTATGGTGTGCAATAATGCTCCCCCAGCATTAGTTACAACAACTATCCACCCGTGGAACCATTCTCCCATTTCATGTTGTGTGATCACTAGTTCACCTACCTTGACCCTTGGCAAATGGAGGCAACAGACCCCTGCTTAAAATGTCACAGACCCTTTTTTGTTCTGTTCTGTTTTTGTTTTTCAAGGTAGGATCTTACTCGAGCTGAAGCTGACCTGAAATTCACTAAGTAGTCTCAAGGTGGCCACAAACTCACAACCATCTTCCTACCTGTGCCTCTTGAGTGTGGGGATTAAAGGCGTGCCTCCCCCCCCCCCCCGTAGACCCCTTTCTTCGAATAGAACAAATGCTTAATGGGCTTGACTTCATGACAAACTTCCAATTTGCCCCATGGTCTGTGTTTTCAAGGTTCAGACTTTTCCTGTAAGTTGATGTTAATCTTCCCAGCAACCTCTGAGCAGGTTAGGGCAAGAATGATGATCTCTGCTTTAAAGATGATGAGACTGAGGCATGGAAAAGCAGCTGGTCACCCATCCTACAGCACCACCCTGCACTGCCAACTGGCAAGGTTCTAGGTTCCACAGGTAACAGAAACACTTCACAAACATGTTGCCACCACCATTCCCACCAGGCCTGTAGCCAAGGGAGACTAGAGCAACCTGGCCAGAGGGCACTCCAGGAGTTTTTAAATTCTATATTTAACATACTCAGATTATTTAAACTGTTCAGAAATATTTTGCAAAATGAAAAAAAAAAACGGTTTAGTAGAAAATATCAGTCATTAGAGATGAGAAGAAAACAACATTCTTCACCTTCAGGAGGGATGAGAAAAATCTGTTCACCCCTTTCCTGCACCCTAGGGAGAGGGTGCCCCAAGACACCCTGATGTTCCAGTAGGTTTATGCTGGGAGCTGAGTCCTATGGCCAAAAGCATACAGTGGAGCGTGCATCCTTTACTGGTAATCTGGGAATGGGAGACACACTGTGCCAGCCTCCAGGGCTTGCCACGTGACAACACAGGTTTATAACTGACCTACCTTCTAGGATAGAAGGAAGTGTCTCTTCCCTCCTTCCTGTTCCCCCACCTACTGTTGTTGAAAGGGCCCTCTGGTTTGGAAAAAGTGGAGACCTGTTGCTTTGAGGGGACCTGGATGGGACCTTGACAACCATGCCAACTATATTCTCAAACTCAAGAGTAGCAGTGGCATCACCTACAGTATCTTAAGACTCCCTGTCTCCTAGGAGAGAGAGGAGATGAGACTTCAGAGAATGGCAGCCCCTGTGGGTCAGGAGTGGATCCATTGCCATCAAAGCCATCGTCCACTTGGTTCATGGACGCTTACTTGGGTCTACCTAGAGAAGGTGTGACAGTAGAAGTTCAGGAAATCCAGGACTAGTTTTTTTTTTCCTGTTTGTCTGTTTCTTGTTTTTTTGTTTGTTTGTTTGTTTGGTTTGTTTTGTTTTTTCAGGTTTGAAGACCTACGGCTTAAAAAAACAAAATGACCAAGCACAAACACACAAGTCCCAGCTGACTTCTTACATCCTGCCTGAGAATCAGGTAAAGGCAGACGGACCCCTCTGCAGAGTCCAGACCCGGGGACCCAACTCGGAGCCTTGGTGCCAGGGCTCAGGCCGCTCAGAACCCTCCAACCTGTGGTTTACGCCCAGTGCCAGGGCGCTGGATCCCAAACTCCTGGGCGCCCTGAGCTCTTTTATGGAGCCTAAAGAAAGCGACTGCTTCCTCCTTCCACCACCCCCGCCCCCAAGACTCCAAGCAAAGGCTCGGGGACGCGCCTCTGGGCGTCGTCGGTGGTCTTGAAGCTGCTCAGGCCGTTCCAATATGCAGTCAAGTTTGCCAACCCCGCGACGACCAAGTCCCCTCCCGGCTTCATCCCGGGGTGCAGAGGCAACGTGGGACTGCTCTGTACACGCGCAGCAGAAAAGAAAGAAAGACGGCGAGGAAGACGTTTTTCCATCAGACTGGCTGCGGTGCAAACATGGATAAGATATTCGTTCCTGCAAAGGCCTGCCGCAAACCCTGCGCCGGGCGGCCGGGCGCGCCAAAGGGAAGCCCCGTCGGGCTCCGATGGGAGTCATGGCCGCGCCAGGTCCGGGGAAAGGATAAGCTCGAGCCCTCGGCCACCCCGGCCGGCCTGCGGGGCCCCCGTGCAAGCAGAGCAGCGCTCGGGATCAGCTGCTGAGCGGCCGCGCGGCCGGGCCTGCCGCTCGGGCCTGCACGGAGCCCAGTCGCCTGGCCGCCTGCGGCTGCGTCCGGCGCGGACAGGACTCGGGCGGGCGGGCGGGCGCAGCGGCCGGGCGGGCGGGCGCAGCGGACGGTCGGGCGGGCGGGCGGGCGGGCGCGGCTCCCGAGGCTCCCGAAGCCCGGCCGGCCCCGCCCCGCCCCCACGGCAGCGGCGCGGCCATGGCGCCCGGCGGGGGCTGCACCCACCTACCTGCATGGGCGGCATTCCCTCGGCCATTTCCCCGCGCAGCGCCGGTTCCTGATGACAGACCTCCTCCGGGGGCAGAGCCTGGGCCCAGCTCCAGCTCCCGCTGTCCAGCCCCAGGCCCTGGATGCCCAGCTGCTGAGGCTGAGGCCGTGTTGACACAAACTGCATCCTGGGAGTGCTGTTTCCCCGCTCGGGCCGGCCAGGGAGAAGAAGAACGTTTTCCAGGAGCCTTCCCCCTCGCCGGGGCCGGACAGCTCCATCTACAGCCCGTAGGAGCAAACAGTCCCCTTCGGTGACGCTCCCCGCCCTCCGCAGCCCGTGCGCCAGCCAATGGCCTCGGAGCTCAGTTGCCCGCCTGCGGGCCTGGCCCGAGCCACTCCGGGCTTGGGGGGGGGGTGTCACTGCCGTCCCCCCACCCACACACACACCCCAAGTGCAGGGATGTGGCGCCCAGGGCCCCGGGCCTCTGGATCTGGGATGGCCTGTTTTCATGCAAGGGCCTGGTGTCTGTTAGTTCTGCAAATGTTGTGGACGATCCCTGGAGAAAATGGTGCCCGAGCCTTTTGAAATTCTTACTGAAATACTGAACACCTACTGTGTGTCGGATACTGTGGGTTTTGTGGTTGGTTGCATACACCTGAGTTTAAAATTCCAAAATCGCCACTGGCTGTGACTTTAGGCTGTAACATCTCCGAGTTTCGCATGTTCTACATACATGGGGGGGGGGGGATGCTAACGCTAAGTCTATTTTAATGTTGAAAAACTAGGAGATGAATGTCTGGCACATTAGGCACTCAGTAACGGTAGTTACTCTTCCACCCTCTTCCCCGTAAAGATAAATCCTCGTAGTTATCGCAGCATAGGGCATAGTGTCCACTTTGTCTTCCTAAAATGACCAGTCCTTACCTTGTCCAGGACAGAGGTCTTCAAGGCCTATCACCTGTGGAAAATCAAACCTTCTGGTACTTCTGAGATCCACTGCATTTAGTAAAAATAAAGAACAGCATAGGCCCATGGGGTGGGCATATGCCTAGAGGGCATTCAGAAGGGCAATTTTAAGTGTTTTCTCTGTTAGACATGCTTCCAGGATATAGAAATGAGTATTCCGAGGCTGAGCATGGTGACGCTCGTCTTTAGTCCCAGCACTCAAGAGGCAGAGATAGGAGGATCACCACGAGTTCAAGGCCACTCTGAGATTACATAGAGTTCCAGGTCAGCCTGGGCTAGAGCAAGACCATACCTTGGGAAAAACAAAACAAACAAACAACAACAAAAAAAAAAAACGGAGACATACCTCAGTCTGACTTAGAGATGGAAGCTGGAGGACCAGGACTGGAGAGATGACTTAGCTGTTGAGGCACTTGCCTGCAAAGCCTAAGGACCCAGGTTCCATAATCCAGGACCCACGTAAGCCAGATGCATAAAGTGGTGCAGGCATCTGGAGTTCGTTTGTAGTGGCTGGAGGCCCTGTCATGCTCATTCTCTCTATTTGCCTCTCTCTCTCATAAGTAAATAAATAATTTTTTTTTTAAAAAGGAAGATGGGCCGGGCGTGGTGGCGCACGCCTTTAATCCCAGCACTCGGGAGGCAGAGGTAGGAGGATCACCAAGAGTTCAAGGCCACCCTGAGACTACATAGTTAATTCCAGGTCAGCCTGGGCCAGAGTGAGACCCTACCTCGAAAAAAAAAAAAAAAAAAAAAAAAAAAAAGGAAGATGGACCAGGCCTGGTGGTACACGCCTTTAATGCCAGCACTTGGGAGGCAGAGGTAGGAGGATTGCCATGAGTTCAAGGCCACTCTGAGACCAAGTGAATTCCAGGTCAGCCTGGGCTAGAGTGAGACCTTACCTGGAAAAACAAAACCAAACAAAAAAAAAAAAAAAGAAAAAGAAAAAGGACTATGTTAATCCTGGGTGTAAGCTATCTTTTCAGAATAAAACAATACTATTTCCTTTTCCTAACATTCAATGAGCTATAAGACACCACCATAGTACATCCAATTTTTAAAATATTTTATTTATTTATTTGAGAGAAAGAGACAAGGCACAAAGAGAGATGGGCACACCAGGGCCTCCAGCCACTGAAAATAAACTCCAGACATGCACCACCATGTACATCTGGCTGATGTGGGTACTGGGGAATCGAACCTGGGTTTGTTGGCTTTGCAACCAAGTGCCTAAGCGATCTCACAAGCCCCCAATTTATTTATTTATTTATTTATTTATTTATTTATTTATTTATTTATTTATTTACTTACTTACATATATATATATATATATATATATATATATATATATTTTTTTTTTTTTTTTTTTTTTTTTTTTTTTTTTTTTTGGTTTTTCGAGGTAGGGTCTCACTATGGCCCAGGCTGACCTAGAATTAACTATGTAGTATCAGGGTGGCCTTGAACCCACGGAGATCCTCCTACCTCTGCCTCCCGAGTGCTGGGATTAAAGGCGTGCACCACCATGCCCAGATTCCCCAATTTATTTTTTACTGTGTAGAAAGCAGCCATCTATATTTTAAAAATATATATTTCGCTGGGTGTGGTAGCTCACGCCTTTAATCCCAGCACTCAGAAGGCAGAAATAGGAGCATTGCTGTGTGTTCAAGGCCACTCTGAGACTACATAGTAAATTCCAGGTCAGCCTGGCTAGAGTGAGACCCTACCTCAAAAAAACAAAAACAAAGCTGGACGTGGTGGCGCATGTCTTTAATCCCAGCACTCGGGAGGCAGAGGTAGGAGGATTGCTGTGAGTTCAAGACCACCCTGAGACAACAGTGAATTCCAGGTCAGCCTGGGCTAGAGTGAGATACTACCTTGAAAAACAAAACAAAAATTTATTTGAGACAGAGAAAGAATGGGTACACTAGGGCCTCTAGTCACTGCAAATGAACTCCAGACGCCACCTTGTGCAGCTGGCTTATGTGGGTCCTGGGGAATTGAACTGGGGTCTTTAGGCTTTGCAGGCAAATGCCTTAAATGCTAAGCCATCTCTCCAGCCCTGCACTAGCATTTTATATTCAACCAAGCCTAGTAACCAACAGGCCATAAACAAGTACAATGGATGCAAGCTAGAGAGTATTGAATGGGGTGACTAAAGGGTACTTCCAGAAGAAAATAAAAGGAATGAAGAGGGGACTGCAGCAGTCACAGCTCTATTATAAGTTCTTCAGTGACCAAAGAGCTGATGAGGCCAAGGTATCTTTTTTAAAATATTTTATTTTTATTTATTTATCTGAGAGAGAGATACAGAAATAGACATGGAGAGAGAGAGACAGAGAATGGGCGTGCCAGGGCCTCTAGCCACTGCAAATGAACTCCAGATACTACCTTGTGCATCTGGTTTACGTGGGTCCTGGGGAATTGAGCCTCGAACCCAGAGTCCTTAGGCTTCACAGGTAAGTGCCTAACCGCTAAGCCATTTCTCCAGCCCAAGGCCAAGCTATCTTACAATGGACAGGATCCTGCACTAGGATCATTTGTGCTTGTGTAATCATGCCAGCATCTTGAGGACTTTGGACTTGGTCTGAAGGAGACATAGATGACGTGAATGTTGTCCTTCCCATTGCTTCTAGCGCTCTTACCTATGGAGAAAGGTCAGAACTTTTTAAAAACTTTTTCGTTTATTTTTATTTATTTGAGAGCAACAGACAGAGAGAGAAAGAGGAAGAGAGAGAGAGAGAGAAAAATGGGTGCACCAGGGCCTGCAGCCACTGCAAACAAACTCCAGATGCATGTGCCACCTTGGGCATCTGGCTCACGTGGGTCCTGGGGAATTGAGCCTCAAACCGGGGTCCTTAGGCTTCACAGGTAAGCGTTTAACTGCTAAGCCATCTCTCCAGCCCCCAGTCAGAACTTTTTGACATCATTTCCCACAGCACTATATTCCATAAGACATCACCCAAATCAAATTATGACTTCCCACTGTGGATTCAAAGACAACTTTACCAGTCTAAAATCCCCACTCTGCTAATACTAGCTAATAACATCACTGGTTTTTCTTATTTTGATTTCATATATTTTAGTTATATGTAATTATTCCTGACAACTGACTTTATCCTGTTGTTTACTCCTTGAGGTTTGGCCTTTTGTATTGTTTTGTTTTGTTTTTCAAGGCAGGGTCTCACTCTAGCCCAGGCTGACCTGGAATTCACTCGGTAATCTCAGGGTGGCCTTGAACTCATGGTGATCCTTCTACCTCTGCTGCCTAAGTGCTGAAATTAAAGGCGTGCACCACCATGCCCGGCTATATATTTGGTCTTTTGAGGTAGGGTCTCACTCTGGCTCAGACTGACCTGGAATTCACCATGTAGTTTCAGAGTGGCCTCAAACTCATAGAGATCCTACCACTTCTGCCTCCCATGTGCTAGGATTAAAGGCGTGTGCCACCATGTCCCACTTAATTTTTTTTTAATTACAAATGAGACTAAGAACTGATTAATGTATATACATTTATATACATCTTTAATTCTGAATTCTGCTTATTTAACCAAGTCTCTAGGAATGTGCTTGCCATCTTCCTAATATGTTAAAAAGCTCTGCTGGGCATGGGGGCCCATGCCTTTAATCCCAGCACTCAGGAAGCAGAGGTAGGAGGATCACCATGAGTTCCATGAGTTCGAGGCCACCCTGAGACTACACAGTGAATTTCAGGTCAGCCTGGACTAGAGTGAAACCCTACCTTGAAAAACAAAAAACAACAACAACAACAAAATCTCTGTATGTGAGCCAGGCATGGTGGCAGATGCCTTTAATCCCAGCACTCAGGAGGCAGAGGTAGGAGGATTGCTGTGAGTTTGAGGCCACCCTGAGACTACATAGTGAATTCCAGGTCAGCCTGGGCTAGAATGAGACCCTACCTTGAAAAACAAAACAAAAATGTGTATGTGTGTTTTTCTTTGTTGGAGTGACAAACTTTTTGGCTGGTGTTAATGCTTCTGTTCATTCAAGACTGGGCAGTTGTCAATTCTTTATTCCCAACTTGCTGGTCTGGGAGGTGGAGACAAAGGGATCAGGAGTTCCAAATCATCCTTAGAGTTCTGCTTCTTACATGGTTCCCCAAATGGAAGCCTGGGGCCAGCTTGCTCCACAAAAGACTCATGTGAAAAAAAAAAAAAAAAAAAAAGACTCATGTAAGCCAGGTGCCCTAAAGGTGAGGCAAGCACAAGGTTGCACATGCCCTCTAGCTGGAGCAAGCATCTGGAGTTTGATTGCAATGGCTGAGGCCAGGCATGCGATTCTCTCTCTCTGTTTCTTTCTCTCTCTATTTTTCTTCCTGTCACTCTCTCTAAAAAAAAAATAAAAATAGATAAATAAATAAACCAAGCTGGGCATGGTGACACACACCTTTAATCCTAGCACTCAGGAGGCAGAGGTAGGAAGATCATCATGAGCTTGAGGCCACCCTGAGACTACATGGTGAACTCCGGGTCAGCCTAGGCCAGAGTGAGACCCTTCTTTGAAAAACAAATAAACAAACAAACAAAAAATAGAATGAGGAAACAGGTTCAATTCCCCAGTACCCAAGCCAGAAAATAAAGAAAAGAAACCCATGCTCTCGCTCACAAATGGATCCTTTTAATGTTTGTTTGCGAAAGACCCAGGCCAGAGTAGCACCATGACAGGCCTCAGTCACTCTAGGCCACAGGGGCCAGTTCCCAGAATCAAGGGAAGAACAAGCAGTACCGGGAAAAACCATAAACTTTCTGTGTGAGCATGACTCAACATTCTTACGGTCCTGGGCTGGATGGCCCAATAAGATCCACCGTCTCAGAGTTTTGTAAATGTCAACCAATCAAATGAATGTAACCGCGCACCAATCTGTTCAAATGTAACCGCCGCTTGCTGAGCCAATTAAGTTTGAAATTCCCCTAGACCTAGCCCGCCAAAATCCTAAGACCAATCAAGAACCCCCAAGTACAGTTAATGTTCAAATTAGCCAATCATGTAGTTGCGTAGGTGATAGCCCTCTCCCCCTTGCTCAAACCTCAGGAAAAAGCCTGCTTTTCTGCTTCTCCAGGCTCTTGCATGGATCCACTGCGTTGGTGAAGGCAAGAGACCGAGCTTAAGCCCAAGTAAAGCTCTTTGTATTTGCATACGTGTTTGGTCTTCCTTGGCGGTCACTGGGGGCGCTGTGAACTGGGCATTACAGTTTGGATGAAAGTAGTAAGGAGATGTGAGAGTAAGTATGGCTGTGATTCAAAACTATGAGAGGGGAAAAGTGGTGACAAGGCTGGAGGGATGGCATAGCAGTTAAGTTGCTTGCTTGCAAAGCCAAAGGACTCAGGTTCAATTCCCCAGGACCCATGTAAGTCAGATGCACAAGGTGGCTCATGTGTCTGGAGTTCATTTGCAGAGGCTAGAGGCCCTGGCATGCCCATTCTTTCTCCCCCTCTCTTTCTGTCAAATAAGTAAAATAAATAAACTATTTTTTTAAAAATTCTTTGAGGGCTGGAGAGATGGCTTAGCAGTTAAGGCGCTTGCCTGCAAAGTCAAAGGATCCAGGTTCAATTCCGCAGTAAGCCAGATGCACAAGGTGGTGCATGTGTCTGGAGTTCATTTGCAACTGCCAGAGGTCCTCGTACACCCATTCTCTCTCTCTCTCTACCTCTTTCTCTCAAATAAATAAATAAATAAATTAATTAATTAATTAAATTAAAAAGTTACTATCTTTAGAAAATTGTCTGAAAATATGAAACCTAATTCTCTGTATGTGAATAAAATAAAAAATTAAAGGAAAAATAATCACCAAACAACCCTGCCAAAGCATTATTCTGTTTTCCTTTTACTTTCCTGTACTTTAAAATGAGGTTAAATGCATAGTTTATAAGAACTTAAAACAAAAATGTACTTTTTTTTTTTTTTTGGTTTTTTTAGGTAGGGTCTCACTCCAGCCCAGGCTGACCTGGAATTAACTATGTAGTCTCTGGGTGGCCGTGAACTCACGGCAATCCTTCTACCTCTGCCTCCCAAGGGCTGGGATTAAAGACATGCACCACCATGCCCAGCTCAGAAATGTGCTTTTGCTAGAACTTTGTCAGTAACTTGAGAGGCACTACGATTAGGAGACTATATTTGTTAGGTCAGGATGGGCTTCCAAAATGGAGTCACCAAGGACAGCAGAATGGCAACAGAGACATAAGGAAGTAGATTATCCACATTCCTCAAGAAACTGCCCAGCCATTATCCCTTCCTTGCCTACAATGCCCCCAGGTCATGTTTTCTTGTCCCTTTATCTTGTAAGTCACCTGCTCACTGTTCTGGTGTCACACCCTGGCTATCTAAAGGTATCCTAAAGGAACCTTTCTTATTCAGCTTTTCCCTTCCTCACCTTCCCCCAACTGAAAAGCCCTATAAAGCCCAATATCTGCAAACTCAGGTGGGCTGTGCTCCGCTCTTGAGAATCAGTCCTGGCAACTCGTGCTTTTCCAGAATAAAAGCTTTCATCTTTGCCTCAGAGTGGTTTGCGTGGTCCTGGTCACTCCGGAACCTTACATTATGTTTTTTATTTTTTGGTTTTTCAAGGTAGGGTCTCATTGTAGCTCAGGCTGGCCTGGAATTCGCTGTGTGATCCCAGGGTGGCCTCAACTCTCAGCAATCCTCCCACCTTGGCTTCTCAAGTGCTGGGATTAAAGGAGAGCCCCACCATGCCCTGCTTTTCTTTTTTTCTTTTCTTTTGTTTTCTTTCTTTCTTTCTTTCTTTCTTTCTTTCTTTCTTTCTTTCTTTCTTTTTTTTTGTTTGTTTGTTTTTCAAGGTAGGATCTCACTATGGTCCAGCCTGACCTGGAATGCACTCTGTAGTCTCAGGGTGGCCTTGAACTCATGGCAACCCTCCTACCTCCGCCTCCCGAGTGCTGGGATTAAAGGCGTGAGCCACTACACCCGGTTTCTTCTTCTTCTTCTTCCTCTTCCTCTTCTTCTTCTTTTTTTTTTTTAGGAGACTTTATTCTGTGGTTAAACAGTGCTCATTCTGTTGTGTTGAAGCTATCACTCAATAGGCAAAATCTAGGAAGAAACAAAACTAGGAAAAGGACTCAGAAGTAAAACCTTAAGTTCAATAATTCTAGTGTTGGAAGGGACCATACATTGCTACCTTGTTCAATAATATTAGAATTACAAAAGTTAAAAGCCAGGCGTGGTGGTGCACACTTTTAATACCAGCACTTGGGAGGCAGAGTTCGAGGCCACCCTGAGTCTACATTGTGAATTCCAGGTCAGCCTGAGCTAGAGTGAGATCCTACCTTGAAAAAAAAATTTAAAAACTTAGCTCTTCCACAAATTAAGTAGTTTGCCCAACATCAGGGAGAGAATGTTAAACTAGGACCAGAATTCTGTGTTTAACTTCAACTTGGAGGTTTTCCCATAATACAATTATTGAGCATCTATGTGCCTAAGACCATGAAGGACACGAAGAACACATGAATTGTTTCTGAATGGCTTAATTTTTAGGCTAGGTTCAAGGCTTTATAGCAAATACTAGCTTTGCTAATGAACACAGAACCGCACCGCTCAATGGTGTTTTCTCAAATCCTTTCTTTGAAATATAGTTTAGCTATCTTGGGGAGCTTTGGAGCACACTGCTTTTGTGGCTGCACTGATTAGGCTGTGTTGTTCTGCCTTCTTTTTTGGTTTTTCGAGGTAGGGTTTTACTCTAGTCCAGACTGACCTGGAATTTACTATGTAGTCTTAGGGTGGTTTCGAACTCATGGCGATCCTCCTAGCTATGCCTCCTAAATGCTGGGATTAAAGGTGTGCACCACCATGCCCAGCTTGTTCTGCCTTCTTAAGTGGTCTTAGGTGTGATTTGGGGTAGGAGTGAGACAATCTAATTGACCAAAGCCCTTGTATGTACCAACGCTCTTGTGTGTATGTCCACTTGACTATGGTCAATTATTTAAAAAGAAACTGAAGGGACTGGGGATGAGATATAGCTCAGTTCACAGGGTGCCTACCCAGCAGACATTAAACTCTGGGTTCAACCCCATCACCGCATAACCAGGCATGATGTCATACATCTAGAATTCCAGCACTCGGGAGGGTAACACAGGATTGTGACTTTGAGGCCAGGCCAGATTGTGCTACATAGTGAGACTCTTATCATCAAAAACCAATTTACAGCAGGGCATGGTGGCACATGCCTTTAATCCCACACTTGGAAGGCAGAGGTAGGAGGATTGCCCTGAGTTCCAGGCCACCCTGAGACTACATAGTGGATTCCAGGTCAGCCTGGGCTAGAGTGAGACCCTACCTCAAAAAAGCTATAAACACCACCAACAAAACAAAAACAAACAAACAAACAAAAAAAACCAAACAAGCCTGGAGCAGATCAGAAAGGAACAATTGTCTTTGACTTCAATTGACAAATGATTTCTTTCTGCATGAGAGACAACATACCTTGGCTTATGGGAGCATATGAAGAAGTCTTTGAAGCCCTGACAGAGGTTAACATATTGTCTCCATTCAGGTAGTACCAAAATGTCGTACTATGCCTATTCCCGAATGAATTTACTGGGTCTACATATTAATGCAGGGGCCAGAAGACATTTACTGCTCTTTCTAATTTACTGTAACAGAATCCCAATTATAAAATATAAACTAGGGGCTGGAGAGATGACTTAGCAGTTAAGGCATTTGCCTGCAAAGCCAAAGGTCCTTGGTTTGATTCCCTAGGACCCACGTAAGCCAGATGCACAAGGTGGTGCATGTGCTTGGAGTTCGTTTGCAGTGACTGTAGACCCTGGCGCACCCATTCTCCCTCTCTCTCAAGTTAGTAAATAAATAAATAAAAATAAATAAATAAATAAAATGTAAAATAATGATGGGCATGGTGGCCTTTAATCCCAGCACTCAGGAGGCAGAGGTAGGAGGATCACCATGAGTTTGAGGCCACCCTGAGACTACATAGTGAGTTCCAGGTCAGCATGAGCTAGAGTGAGATCCTAGGTTAGGGCTAGGACAAGACCCTACCTAAAAAAAAAAAAGAGTGGGCGAGGCATGGTGCACGCCTTTAATCCCAGCACTCTCAAGGTAGAAGTGGAAGGATTAACATGAGTTCCAGGCCACTGTGAAAATTCCAGGTCAGCCTGAACTACAGTGAAACCTTACCTCCGGGGGCGGGGGGGATAGGGCTGGAGAGATGGCTTAGCAGTTAAATTGCTTGCCTGCAAAGCCAAAGGACCCAGGTTTGATTCCCCAGAACCCACATATGCCAGATGCACAAGGTGATGCATGCATGTGGAGTTCATTTGCAGCAGTTAGGGGCCCTTGTACACCCATTCTCTCTCAAATAAATGTACATTTTTAAAAATCATGCTAAATATAAGATGGTGGACAAATAGCTGATATATACAATGATCATAGGCTTCTGCTGAGCAGCCTCAGGTCTTTTTAAAAAATATATTTTTTATTTATTTGAGAGAAAGGGGGAGAGAGAGAATGGGTGCACCAGGACCTCCAGCCACTGCAAATGAACCCCTTGTGCATCTGGTTTACGTGGGACCTGGATAATCGAACCTGGATTCCTTGGCTTTGCAGGCAAATGCATTAACCATTAAGGATAATCGAACCTGGATCCCTTGGCTTTGCAGGCAAATGCATTAAACATTAAGTCATCTCTCCAGCCCCTGCCTTAGGTCTTTTTGGTTTTGGAGACAATGTTTTGCTTCCTGGCTGACCTGAAATTCTCAGTGATCCTTCTGCCTCAGCCTCCTGAGTACTGGGGTTGTAGTTATGAGCCACCACACCCGGTCAAGCTTGGGTTCTGGATTATGGCCACCTCCAGGTGAGTCTGGCTTTATGACCGTCTGTCAACTTGTCCTGTAAAATTATTCTTTTTGTGTTGTGGGTTCTGGGCTAAACACTTACATAGGTCTTCTCTTAATGAAATCTATGAGACAGGTAGAACTACCCCCATCTTACAGATAAGGGAACCAAGGCTCCAGAGAGTTAATAGATCGGTTGTATTACTTATGTTAAGACTTATGTTGTGATGTCAAAGTTCTTTTGCTTGAAATGACTGTTGCTTGAAGTGTTTGTACAATGTAGCGGCTGTATTTAAACATGGTAGGATTCCCTGTGGTGTTACCATGAAGGGGGCCACCAGCCAGCCTGCTAATTTAGGAAGCTGTTCAAGGAATATGTCTATCATCTCTTTTCACTGGTTTGTTGACTTGCTGGTTAATTGTTGCCTTACAATGTTACCAAAATAAACTCTTCAACATATTTTTAAAAAAAGATTTAAACTGGGCGTGGTGGCACACACCTTTAATCCCAGCACTCGGGAGGCACAGCTAGGAGGATCATCATAAATTTGAAGCCACCCTGAGACTACATAATGAATTCTAGGTCAGCCTGGTGTAGAGTGAGACCTTACATGGAAAAAAAAAAAAGAAAGAAAGAAAAAACAACTCCACTTATGTTTAGACTAGTCCCTAGTAATACAAATTACTATTAATTGTACTAGTAATTAGTACAATTAATATTGTACTAATCTGCCGGGTACTAATCTGCCGGGCATGGTGGCGCACGTCTTTAATCCCAACACTCAGGAGGCAGAGGTAGGAGGATTGCTGTGAGTTCGAGGCCACCCTGAGAATACAGAGTTAATTCCAGGTCAGCCTGGGCTACAGTAAGACCCTACCTCGAAACCCCCCCCCAAAAAAAATGTGCACAATTACCCTTAAGGCCCTCCACTCTCTGCCCCACCCCATTTGATTTTGTTTGTCGGAAAACAAAGATCAGCCTCTGTGTACACATACTTGGTGAAAAATGACTGCTCCTCTCCTACAAAGAAAAGTGAATTCAAGCCGGGCGTGGTGGCGCACGCCTTTAATCCCAGCACTGGGAGGCAGAGGTAGGAGGATCGCCTTGAGTTAGAGGCCACCCTGAGACTACATAATGAATTCCAGGTCAGCCTGAACTAGAGTGAGACCCTACCTCGAAAAACCAAAATAAAAAAAAAAAAAAAAAAAAAGAAAAATGAATTCAGCAGGGTCACATGTATGCATAAAAAACAATCATATCTGATGACATCAGAGGCCCTCATCTGTAAGAGCCTTTTTAAGGGATAAGATATGCTTTTACTCACTAAGCAATTGCCAAGACTTTTTTTTTTTTTTTGAGGTAGGGTCTCACTCTAGCCCAGGCCAACCTAGAATTCACTCTGTAGTCCCAGGCTGGCCTCAAACTCATAGCAATCCTCCTACCTCTGGCACCTGAGTGCTGGGATTAAAGGTGTGCACTGCCACACCTAACAAGACTTTGTTAAGAAGCTAAGATAGGGAGAGGTGTCCCCCCTTTCCTCAGAGGAAGTCTGACATAAACTTGGCATTTCTATCTCATTAGAATGAATAAAGGAACGTTGGTATCTCTTTCTCTCAACCAAGGAGGCTTTTGAGACTAAGTTATTTGTTATTGTCTAATGAACCACAGGATCTGGTTGAGATAGGCTTGGACACCGTCTCTCAAGGAAAGCCTGGTGGAGCACCAACCAGAAACTTGGCAGACGCTACGAAGGAGGTGATGCGGAACATGGCTCTGTAGAGGCTAGCACTAAGGTGTTTCTATCACGTGTCCAGAAAAGAGGGATCAGAATCATTTTTTACTTTCTAGACAACCAACCTACATTTATTTTTGTATCTGTGGCTGAGCCAGAGGCTCGTCCAATGGTGAGAATGAAAAACACGGTTAGAGTTAACACCTGGATGCACTCTAAGGTGGGCAGACCCATGAGGGCACTCCTGGGGTTTCCTCTTCCCTGCAGTGTCCCGTCACGACCTCTAGGCCTCAGGCAGGTACTTCTTTAACTGCAGGGTTAACAGTATGACTTCTCTCAGGAACACTGGGTGAAATGAGGCGCAGTCCACATGACGAGAACTTCTGGGGTTTACCTTACCTTTTCCAACAATCCACTTTTGAATCTTTGGCGAACAAACAAGATTGACCTGATTAGGGGACTTGTGAATGGGAGAAGAACTGGCTTGTACAATAGTCAAACTTCCTGATTCTGAACAGCTAATGACTAGGACCCCACGTACTTCCATCTTTCTGCAGTGGCCCTGCACATCACCTTACATCTGATTGTATAGCTCTTGCTTGTTTGGTTGGTAGTTGAACTATCCTGTCTGCCAAACCTTAGATTCTTGCTGGCTACAGTTCCTTATGGAAAGGGCTATGAATCTATCTGTGACATTTTGTTTATTTTTTGCTTTTTTGAGGTAGGGTCTCACTCTAGCCCAGGCTGACCTGGAATTCACTCTGTATTTTCAGGGTGGCCTCGAACTCATGGCTGTCTTCCTACCTCTGCCTCCTGAGTGCTGGGATTAAAGGTGTGTGCCACCATGACCAGCTCCATCTGTGACACTTGAGTGCACAGATCTCTGATTACTCACTTGGTATCCTGGTACACCTTCATCTGAATCAATTTTAGGTGTTATCTAGCCCCACATCACACCTAGTGTATGTACAAATCTCCCATTCAAGTTTCTGGTGAGTCACCAATGAGGTCATAATGCTGTTTTTAGGTATTTTTAGAACTCCTGATCTTTCCTATGGGACAGCCTAAACTCTGGCTAATAGTTTTTCATTCCAGTACACCAGGATTCTGCCATCATCTTTCTTCTGTCCCTGTGGATTTTTTCATTTTATTTTTTGAGGTAGTCTCTCCCTCTAGTCCAGGCTGACCTGGAATTCATTATGTAGTCTCAGGCTGGCCTTGAACTCATGGTCATTGTCCTACCTTTGCCTCCCGAGTGCTGGGATTAAAGGTGTGCACCACCACACCTGGCCCTATGGATTTTTTTCACTGTCTACAGACTACAGTTATGAAAGCAGACCATGTCTCACACACATGGTCCCTTGAATTGCAAATGTCATAGAACAATGTTTTATACATGTAAAATCCTAAAAAACGTGTTCAGACAGAGCCTTCCCAGGAGCATAGATAACTGCACGAATACCATTTCCTAGCATGGTCATACACAAGGCAAAAAGGTTGGACTCTGATACAGCAAAGTAGGCTCCTTCCTTACTCATCAAGGTAGTTTATGTCTAATAGACCCAGACCTTGTTCCAGGCATCATAGATGATTCTGGATAAACAAAGGTGTAGGGAAAAAAAAAAACAACTTTTTCTGCCCAAGACAAAGGGCTTCTGCATTCTGTCTTCCACCTCAGGCTACAAGTAAAAGCAGAACAAATCAAACTGATTTCCATCAAGTTTCTACAAGAACTGTTCTGCTTTGATTTTGCTGTCTCATTTGGCTTTGCCTGGACAGAAGCCAGAGTCAGAGACAGGGTTTTGGCAGAGAAGAACTACAGCACAAGCTTTTTCTTTCTTTTTTAAATTTCCAGGGGCTTACTTGCTTTCAACAGCCTTACTTTGCAGATGAACATGTGAGAGCTGTGAAGAGAAAAGGACCCAACCCAGTTGCACATATATTTGGGAACAGATCCAGGATCAGATGCTCCCGAGTGATTAAGAGATTCCAAGGAAAGGACACATGGAAGCCAAGGTCACTCAAACTACAATGGGCAAGACAGGCTGTCCCTGTCTACATGACAGCACATGAGTGGCTGAGGAGGGGTCATAGTCTGCTCCGACTATCAGTGGGGTAGGATCAGGGAGCGGGGATGGACCTTCTCTCTGATGGCTCAAGCGCGCCACATTATAATACTATTATCACATTATTGAGGAAACAAAAGCCCTGAGTGCAATGCACTTTCTGAAACTCCTTAATGCTTCTGGAAAATGCTATGGTCTTTGTTCCTGATGGCTATAAGTGAAAGAAGACACTGGCAATGGAAAAGCCAGCATATTGGCTTGGAAAAGATAAGGGATAATTTGACATCAAGGACTCTAAAATCGTGGTTCAAACACAGATTTTAGGCTGTTCTGTCAGTTGTGCCAGCTGCTTCCCTAGGATCTTAAGGTATTGAAGCTGGATGGAGAATTCTCCCAATTTTCTAACCAGGGCCTTAGTAAATGTTTCTGGACAGTTAAAAGCCACTATAAGATGGGCTGGAGAGATGGGTTAGCGGTTAAGGCATTGGCCTACAAAGCCAAAGAACCCAGGTTTGATTCTTCAGGACCCACATTAAGCCAGATGCACAAGGGGGCACACACATCTACTAAAAGTTAAGAACTGCCCCCCTAAATAAGATATTAATGTCAGATTTCTTGTTAATACATTAAACAAATTGTATTAGCAGATGGAATCTAGACCTGGGAAGGTGGTCCAAGTCACCAGTTTCAGGGACCGTTGACTACACAGGTATGAACAGAGCTTAGCTGATTTCAAGGACAAAGCAATGTAACAGCAGCTAAAGCACAGGCTTCCAACAATCACCTCACCACCAAGGCACTAGTGAGGCTTCGGACACCCTCATGCCTTGTAATGGCTTCACGCTTTGGGGGCTTTTCCCGTGACCCTGCTTCTACCTAGAGGCTCAGGCTACTCTCACTCTGCTACCAAGTGACGGAAGATCCCAGGTCAAATCTTGTTCTCCAAGCTCTCTGAAATACTTGTAACTTCTGCTTCTGTGGCATCTCTAAAAAGATGGAGGTGCTGCACTCGTTCCCAGTTCCTTCTGGATTTCACAATATGGTATTCTCGTACTGTTGTCAAGTTCCAAAAGACAAGCATGCCTGTAGCCAAGTGTGGAACACTCCAAATTCCTTTATGTATCAGGCAATAGTTACTGTGGGTGGTAAAGGGGTCTTGTGCGCTGTCTCCTAGGCTTTCTGTCCTGCTGTGAACAGGTAAGAGGCCAGAGGCCTATAAAACTCCCCCTCCACTCCCTTCCCCATACCACTGATTGGTCTCTAGACCGCCCGTGTTAATACCTAGGCCAGAAGTTTCAAGCCCAGTTAAGAGAGGACCGGGTGGGTCTGGTAGCTGTGTGGAGGGGTCCCTATCACCCACAGAGCCTCCACTGTGGCCAGTCCGAAGGTGGTCCTTGAGTGTCTGCTTATAGCGGAAACTCCTGCCGCAGAGGGCACAGGGATAGGGCCGCTCGCCCGTGTGGATGCGCTGGTGCTTCATGAGGTGATGCTTGCGGATGAAGCTCTTGCCGCAGTGTGGGCACTGGAAGGGCCGCTCGCCCGTGTGCAGCCGCCGATGGTTCAACAGGTGCTCCTTGCGCATGAAGCTCTTGCTGCAGTCTGTGCATGGGTAGGGTCGCTCGCCAGTGTGGATCATCTGGTGGCGGATAAGAGCTGAGTGCCCATTGAAGTCAATGCCACACTGAGGGCAGGAAAAGGGGCGCTCTTGTGCATGTCCCCGCTGGTGCAGCAGGAGGCTGATCTTCAGGCTGAAGCTCCGGCCACACTGTGCACAGCGAAAGGGCCTCTCACTGGTGTGAACTCGCCTATGGCTGGTTAATCTAGCTTGGTCAGCAAAGCGCTTGGGGCAATCAGGACAGGGGAAAGGTCGTTCAGTACTGTTGTGGACACGAAGGTGGTAGGTGAGTCGTGAGGGGTGAGTGAAGGTCCGGGCACAGTGTGGGCAGGTGGGTGGTGGTTCACTGGCAAAGTCCTGGGAGGTGCTGCCAAGGTCCACCTGTGGAGCAAAGTGCTTGGGGCACTGGGCACAAGTTAAGGGGTGCTCACCAGCATGGCTGCACTGGTGTGTCATTAACATGTCTTGGCTGAGACTCTTGCCACAGTGGTGGCATGAGAACATCTGCTCTCCAACTGGAGGGGGGAGTGGGTAGCTTCCTAACTGAGTAAAAGTCACTTGTCCCTCTGATGCTTCAGGTAAGTCAGTGGCTGAACGTCCAAAAGGTGTGATGGGTGCAGATTGCTGGCTTTTGAAAGCTACGTCTGCAAAAGCATCCTTTGCTGCTGTTGCTGGAGCAGAGAAGGGGACTGGAACTTCAGGGCACAAGGAGGCTCTGGCAAGGTCTTCTGCCTTGATGACAAGCTCTTCATCTGAAAGAAAGACTCAAAAGTTACATCTGCCAACAGCTATCTCACCAGCACCTCTGTGTTCCTACTCTGCTCTAGCAGGCTGCCCCTAAGCTCTTAACTGCTCAGACAAGCTCAGCAGAGGGTTGCTGTGACTAATCAAGGCACTTGTGGGCCCTGTGGCAAATTATCAGAAATTGAAGGGTGTACTTCTTTGATGTTCTATTTGAAAAGGAATAATAAATATTCTCCATATTATTTTACTGTGTTTCAGCTCTACTCAAGAACTTTCTGTAATGACAAAGCCTAAAACTATTTAACTCCTATTCTAATCCCATCATTATTTTCCTTTGAGGAAGGGCACCTTTCTAACAACATTTTGGTATCCACTCAACCCCTGCTTCTTTTTTTTTCCCCCCTTGGCTTGAGACCATCTTTCTGTGTAACCCTGTCCAGAACTCAGTATGTGACTAGGATGACATTAATTTTTTTGCTTTTGTTTTTCGAGGTAGAGTCTCACTCTAGTCCAGGCTGACCTGGAATTCACTATGTAGTCTCAGGGTGGTCTTGAACGCATGGAGATCCTCCTAACTGAGTGCTGGGATTGACCTTAACCGCTAAGCCATCTCTCCAGCCCAGCTATCTTGCTTTTTAAAATATTTTATTTATTTGAAAGAGAGAGAGGCAGACAGACAGAGAATGGATACACCAGGGCCTCCAGACACTGCAAAGGAACTCCAGATGCATGAGACACCTTGTGCATATGGCTTATCTGGCTTACATGGGTACTGGAGAATTGAACAAACATCCTTTGGCTTTGCAGGCAAACGCCTCAACTGCTAAGCAATCTCTCCAGCCCTCTTTCTTCCTCCCTCCCTCCCTCCCTCCCTTCCTTCCTTCTCTCTCTCTCTCTCTCTCTCTCTCTATTTATTTATTTGGTTTTTCAAGGTAGGGTTTCACTCTAGCCCAGGCTGACCTGGAATTCACTATGAAGTCCCAGGGTGGCCTTGAACTCATGGTGATTCTCCTACCTCTGCCTCCCAAGTGCTGGGATTAAAGGCGTGCGCCACCATGCCTGGCTATTTATTTATATATTTAAGATTGATTTATTTAAGACAGAGAGAGAGAGAGTAAGAATGGGCGTGCCAGACCTTCTAGCCACATGTGCCTTAACTGCTAAGTCATCTCTCCAGCCCCCTTTCTTTTTTTATTTTATTTTAATTTTTATTTATTTGAAAGTGACAGAGGCAGAGAGAAAGAGAGAGAGAGAGAGAGAGAGAATGGGCGCACCCAGGGCCTCTAGCCACTGCAAACAAACTCCAGATCCATGTGCCACTTTGTGCATCTGGTTTACATGGGTCCTGGGGAATTCAGCCTCGAACCGGGGTCCTTAGGCTTCACAGGCAAGAGCTTAAACACTAAGCCATCTCTCCAGCCCCCCTTTCTTTTTTAAATAAGATGCTTGAGCTGGGTGTGGTGGCAAATGCCTTTACTCTCAGCACTAGGGAGGCAGAGGTAGAAGGATCACTGTGTGTTTGAGGCCACCCTGAGACTACATAATGAATTCCAGGTTAGCCTGGGCTAGAGTGAGACCCTATCTCGGAAAACAAAACAAAAACAAACAAACAAAAAACCCCCAAAACATAAAACAACAAAAAGCCAGGCGTGGTGGCGCACGCTTTTAATCCCAGCACCGGGGTGGCAGAGGTAGGAGGATTACTGTTAATTCGAGGCTAACCCTGAGACTATGTAGTGAATTCCAGGTCAGCCTGGATTAGAGTGAAACCTCACCTTGAAAAACAAAAACAAAAATAGTTGGGCTGGAGAGATGGTTTAGCAGTTAAGAAGCTTTCCAGTAAGGCCAAAGGACCTAGGTTCGATTCCCAAGTACCCATGTTAAGTCAGATGTACAAGGTGGTACATGTGTCTGGAGTTCATTTGCAGTGGCTAGAGGGCCTGGCACACCCATTCTCTCTCTTTCTCTACCTGCCCCCCTCTCTCAATAAATTACTTATAAATTATTAATTATTAATAAGTTATTATTGATTATAAATTATTTGAGAGAGAGAAAAAGAGGCAAGTAGAGAATGGGTGCTCAGGACCTCCAGCCAGTGCAAACAAACTCTAAATGCATGCACCCCTTTATGTGGGTCCTGGGGAGTTGAACTTGGGTCCTTTGGCTTTGCAGGCAAATATTTTAACTGCTAAACCATCTCTCCAGCCATATATATATATATTTTTAATTTTTGCTTTTTGGAGGTAGGGTTTCACTCTAGCCCAGGATAACCTGGAATTCACTATGTAGTCTCAGGGTGGCTCAAACTCATGGTGATCCTCCTACCTCTGCCTCCTGAGTACTGGGATTACAGGTGTGTGCTACCACGCCCAGCTTGTTTTGTTTTTTTGAGGTAGAGTCTCACTCTAGCTCAGGCTGACCTGGAATTCATTCTGTATTTTCAGGCTGGCCTCAAACTCACGGTGATCCTCCTATCTCTGCCTCCCGAGAGCTGGGATTAAAGGTGTGTGCCACCACGCCTGGCCTAAAATATATTTTTTAAATAAAAAAATTATATATATATAATACATAATATAATATAATATGTAAATATATATATATATATATATATATATATATATATATATATATATACACATACATACATACATACGTACATATATATTGAACCCAGGGCTATATGCATGTTAGGCACATACTTTATCAGTCAGCTATACACAGACCCAACATTTCTAATTTGTCTTTACAGCTAAGAGTGTGTTTTCTCACTTAAAATTTATCTGTGACCTTTTGGTTTGATTTCTTTCTTTTCTTTTCTTTTTTAAATGTTTATTTATTTGAGAGAGTCAGAGAGAATGGGCATGCCAGGGCCTCCAGCCACTGCAAATGAATTCCAGACACATGCACCTTGTGCATCTGGTCTACATGGGTCCTGGGGAATCAAACCAGGGTCCTTTGGCTTTGCAAGCAAACACCTTAACCGCTAACCATCCCTCCAGCCCTGGTTTGATTTCTTTGTTGACTGTGTCTCTTGGCTTTCTCCCAGTTCCTTGTTTCTACACAGCCCCCTTTCACCTGCATTCTTCAGTCACTTCTGGCATAACCAGGATCTGGTCATTAGAATCTGTTCTCTGTTACTCACCAGCATATGTACCTTTGTACAGGTCACTCTCCTTGGCCTCCTGGGGGCCACGACCTGAGGCTCTTCCTCTTGTTTAATCCAAGACAGAATATCTGATGTTGAAAGGCCAGGCTCTATTGGGAGGTTGGGGAGAGAAGAGAGAATGACCTTCAGGGAATTGAATCTGCAGGCTGGTTTACTAAGGGTCTCATATAGCCCAAGATAACCTCAAACTTGCTATTATAGTGGAGGATGGACTTTGAACTCCTTATCTTTCTGCCTCCACCTTCCCGTACTGAAATTACAAGTGTATGCCACCATGCTTGGCTGATTTTTGTGGGTTTTTTGTTGTTGTTGTTTGCTTGTTTGTTTGTTTTTTGTTTTTCAAGGTAGGGTCTCACTCTAGCCCAGGCTTGCCTGGAATTCACTATGTCATTTCAGGGTGGCCTTGAACTCATGGTGATCCTCCTACCTCTGCCTCCCGAGTGTTAGGGCTGGGATTAAAGGCGTGCGCCACCAGGCATGGCTCAATTTTTGTTTTATTTATTTATTTATTTATTTATTTATTTATTTATTTATTTATTTATTTGAGAGACAGGAAGAGGCAGAAGAGGTAGGCAGAAAGAGAGAATGGGCATGCCAGGGCCTCCAGCCACTACAAACGATCTCCAGACTCATGCACCCCTTGTGCATCTGGCCTACGTGGGTCCTGGGATATCAAACTGAGGTCCTTTGGCTTTGCAGGCAAGCGCCTTAACCACTAAGCCATTTCCCCAGCCCAATTTTTGTTATTTTTAAGAGACAGTATCATGATATAGACAAACTTGACCTCAAACTAATCCTCCTGGATCTACCTCCCAAGAGCTATGATAACAGGGATGCACACTACCTATGGTTGCAAATACTTATTTCTCACCCCAACAAAACAGATCTAGCGCTTTTTTTCTTTTTTTCTTTTGAGGTAGGGTCTTGTGCTTGCCCAGGCTGACCTAGAATTCACTCTGTCGTCTCAGAGTGGCCTCACACGCATGTGATTCTCCTACCTCGGCCTCCCAAATGCTGGGGATTAAAGGTGTGCTACCATACAGAGCCAGATCTACATTCTTTTTGTGTGAGAGACAGCGAGGGAGAGAGAGAGAGAATGGGTGTGTCAGGGCCTTTGGCTACAGCAAACAAACTCCACATGCATGTACCCCCTTGGGCATATGGCTTACATGGGTCCTGGGGAATTGAATCTGGGTCTTTTGGCTTTGCAGACAAGTGCCTTAACCACTAAGGCATCACTCCCACCCCAGATCTAGCCTTTTTAAGTGTACACAACAACTCTGTACAACTACTTGAGAATGAAAGCAAACTTTCATAATATCTTTTCTTGTCTTGTTTGTGAGGCAGGGTCTTGCTATGTAGCCACAAACTCTCATCAGTTGTCCTGCCTTAGCTTCCCAAGGGCTGACATGATAAGTATATACCACTATACTTGGCTTTATATTTGCTTAAATGATATAGGTCATTGTCTCATGAGTCTTTGGAGAGATGAAAAATAGCATCTGTCACAGCCTTCTGGTCTTGGGAATTATTTCCAAAAGAACCCAGCCCCATCCCAGAAGCACTTGCACAGCTGTTTTCCTTGCTATTATTCCAGCCTAGGCTTACATTTTTTTTATTTTAAATATAAGCTGGGCGTGGTGGCACATGCCTTTAATCCTGGCCCTCGGGAGGCAGAGGTAGGAAGGTCGCTGTGAGTTCGAGGCCACCCTGAGAATTCACAGAGTGAATTCAAGGTCAGCCTGAGCTAGAGTGAGACCCTATCTCAAAAAATAAACAAACAAAAATTTATAAATAAAATATAATAATGTTTAATAAATATATAATTAATAACAAATAAATAATAAAATATAAATAAGGACAAGCTGGCAAGCTTCTATAATCTCTCTAATCTCTATATAATCTTTCTATAGTTCTCAAAAAAGCCAAAACATCATAGGCGGACAATGGTTTTATTCCTAGGAAAGGAACTCAACGAACTACTTTGCTAAGTGTTTATTCTTTTCCCTTCCTCCTGCCCCCTCCCTTCCTTCCTCCCTCCCTCTCTCCTTCCCTTCCTCCCTTCCTTCCTTCCTTTTCTTTGTGAGACAGGATCTCATGTATTCATCAAGACTAGCCTTGCCTTGTAGCTGAGGATGATCCTGAACTTCTGATACTCCTGCCTCCAACTCCAGAATGCTGGGTTATAGGCCTGCCCTTCCATGCCCAGTTTTCTGTAGTGCTGGGAATGGAACTCAGGGCTTTAGGTATCCTAGGCAAGCACTCACCAAAAGAACTACCAAAATAACCCTCTTTTATGATTTTCTTCATCTCTAAATGTGATTCAGATGGTTTTGATTTTTTTAAAAATAGTTTTATTTATTTATTTGCAGGAAAGAGAAAGAATATGATGAATGTATGGGCACACTGCAAACAAACTCTACAAGCATGTGCCATTTTGTGTGTTTGGCTTTGTGTAGGTACTGAGGAATCAAACCTGAACAACAGGCTTTGCAAGCAAGCACCTTTAAAAAAAAAAAGATTTTATTTATTTATTTATTTATTTATTTATTTATTTATTTATTTGAGACAGAGAGAGGAACAGAGTGTGAGAATAGGTGCACCAGGGCCTCTAGCCACTGCAAACGAACTCCAGACATGTGCTACCATGTGCATCTGGCTTATGTGGGACCTGGAGAATTGAATCGGGGTCCTTAGGCTTTGCAGGCATACTCTTTAATCACTAAGTCATCTTTCCAGCCCTGCAATCAAGCACCTTTAACAGCTGAACCATGCCATTGTGAGGTTTTTTAAAATTGTTACAGTTACAAATTCATATTATGTTATATATTTAATTACTTTCTACAAGACAGGATAATTTAAACCTTAAAACTATCCCTTCTAGACTAGGGATATAGCTTAGTTGCTATAGTGCTTACCTAACATAAACTTGATTCCCTAGCATCTCATAAAAACTGGGACTGATGGGTGTGGTGGCACATACCTTTAATACCAGCACTTTGGAGGCAGAGGAAGGAGGATCACCATGAGTTCAAGGGCACCCTGAGACTACATAGTGAATTCCAGGTTAGCCTGGGCTAGAGTGAGATCCTACCTTGAAAAAAAAAAAAGTAAGACAGCTGGGCGTGGTGGCGCACGCCTTTAATCCCAGCACTCGGGAGGCAGAGGTAGGAGGATCACTGTGAGTTCGAGGCCACCCTGAGACTACAAAGTGAATTCCAGGTCAGCGTGAGCTAGAGTGAAACCCTACCTCAAAAAAAAAAAAAAAAAAAAAAAAAAAAGTAAGACAAGGTAGTCTTCCAGACACAAAATGGCCTGGATATCCATGACTTCACAATGCCTTGTACTACCTACACAGGACACTCATAATAAGAGGAAAAGATGATGACATCAAAATAATAAAAAAGACTAATTGAGAGGAGGGGATATGGAGAGTGGATTTGTGAAGGGAAAGTGAGGGAGGGGAGGGAATTATCATAGTTTATTATCTATAATTATGGAAACTGTCCAAAAACAAAAACAAAAAAAAAAAAAAACTGGGGCTGAGCTGAGTGTGGTGGTTCACGCCTTTAATTCCAGCACTCAGGAGGTGGAGGTAAGAGGATCACCATAAGTTCGAGGCCATCCTGAGACTATATAGTGAATTCCAGGTCGCCTGGGCTAGATTGAGACATCAAAAAAACAAAAAGAAAAAAAAAGTAAAAAATAGGACTGGAGAGATGGTTTAAGTGGTTAAAGGCACTTGCCTGTGAAGGCTGTGGAGGCTAAGGCCTCAGGTTCAATTCCCCAGTACCTACATAAACCAGATGCAGAAGATGGTACATGCATCTGGAGTTTGTATGCAGTAGCTAGAGGCCCTGGAGTGCCCATTCTCTCTCTCTCTGTCTCTCTCTCAAATAAATAAATAAAATATTTCTTTAAAAAAATAAAAATATAAATATGGAGGGCTGGAGAGATGGCTTAGGGGTTAAGGCGCCTGCCTCCTAAGCCTAAGAACACTGGTTCCAATCTCCAGTGGTTCCAATCTCCAGGTCCCAGATGCAAAGTGACGCAAGGGTGCAATGCCGCACTTGACCACAAGGGGGCACACACATCTGGATTTCGTTCACAGCAGCTGAGACACTGCTGGCGCGCCCATCTCTGTCTTCCTCTCTCTCTCTCTCTCTCTGTGTCTCTCTCCAAAAAAATAATAAAAAATAAAAAGTTTAAAAATAAATAAATAAATAAAAATATGGAGGATAAACTTTCAGATTCAATCCAGCAGTGAAGAAAAATGTATGAGAATTTTCTGACAGCCAAGGTGATCTGTGAAAAATACAGTACAACTAGAGCAGTCTTTCTTTAGTTAGCTCTAGATCTGGGAACATCCACACTGCCAAGGTCCACTTCTTTTTTTAAATTTTTTTATTTTTATTTATTTATTTATTTGAGAAAGAGATGCAGAGAGAGAGAGAGAGAGAGAGAGAAGGAGAGAAAAGGGAGGAGAGGGAGAGAATGGGCACACCAGGGCCTAGCTGCTGCAAACGAACTCCAGACACATGTGCCATCTTGTACATCTGGCTTACATGGGTCCTGGGTTAACCACTAAGCCATCTGTCCAGCCTGTGGTCCACTTCAGTGGACTACAAGACCTTTGTGACTTCTGAAAGGCTAGGTGTACCTTTCCCTGAAGCACTTTACTTGAAATGAACATGACTGCTTTCATGTAAGCACATGTGTATTTTGTTACATCATTAGGTCTCAGTAGTTCTTTTTTTTTTTTTTGAAGTAGGGTCTCACTCTAGCCCAGATTGACGTGGAATTTACTATGTAGTCTCAGGGAGGCCTCGAAAGGTCTCAGTAATTTTATTAATATTCCTTAGATATATTGATGGGGGCTGAACAAAGTGATCTCTAAGCTCCCTCTAGTATTTAAATGCTCAAAGCCAAGATGTTTTAGCACTGAATGGCTCTAGAAGCCCCTAAGCCCCAAGATTTCTTGGTATTCGACTGCCTTCTCTGACCTGGAAAGGGAACTGAGAAGTGCCTCATCTCTTCTCCAGCTTACCTTCACTGGGGTCTGTAGGAATCTCACTCTCCTCTGGCCCAGGCTGGTTTGTATTCTGTTCTCTTTCTGGTTGAATCTGAGATAAAACATCGGGTTGGTTCATGGCGTAATCTAGGAGGGGAGAAATTGACAGTCAGTAGACAGAGATGAATCAGCATGACAATTAGCTGTCATCAAGGCTTGGCTGATCTGCAGTCCTAGGGAATTTCCTTTAGATTCTCTTATCACTTTTCCCATCCATCCACTTCCAACTGTTTATGATAGAGACTAGGAAAGCAGGTAAGAAAGAGGAAATGTGGGCTGGAGAGATAGTTTAGTGGTTAAGGCACTTGCCTGTAAAGTCTAAGGACCTAAGTTCAATTCTCCAAATCCCACATAAACCAGATACACAAGGTGGCACATGCATCTGGAGTTTGTTTGCAATAGCTAGAGGCCCTGATGCACCTATTCTCTATTTCTCTCCCTCTCCATCTCTACTGAATAAAAACAAAACCAAAAACAAAACCTTAAAATAGCTGGGCATGGTATCGCACACCTTTAATCCCAGCACTTGGGAGGCAGAGGTAGGAGGATCACCCAGAGTTTGAGGCCACCCTGAGAATACAGAGTGAATTCCAGGTTGGTATGGGCTAGAGTGAATCCCTATCTTGAAAAACAAAACAAAATAAAAAAAAATTTAAAGAAAGAGGAACTGTAATGTGTGGGAGAAGCACGTGTATTGGGTTATCGTGTAGCTCTGTGACAGTGTAACTCAAGAGGAGGGGTGCTCAAACACCTTTCAACAAGGGTGCCCAGGGAAACCATGAGGTGGGTACACCTAACTCTGAATTCTATTCTCTGTTCTGATTTTGCAAAAGAGACTATAATTTCCTACTTAGCAAGTGGTAATCGCCCAGACTCTGAAGAGTGTGAAAATAGGAATGCTGGAGGAAGAAGGACTGTCTAAACCCTCTTGGTACTGCTGTCACCGCATTCAAAGGTGCCCACTCAGCCTCACCCATGGAGATGAGAGACTCGTAGTTGCCCTTCATGATATTCTTGTAAAGTTCCTTTTGCCATTCTTCTAATTTTTCCCATTCTGGAGTGGAAAAGTAGATGGAGACATCATCAAATGCCACTGGCACCTAAAATCACAACCAAATGGATTAGTCCTTCCCATCGCAGTTTAGTCATTGAGTGACTCCTTTCAATTATCCACTTTAATTTTCTATGTTTTTTCCTTTTATTTATTTGAAAGAGAGAGAGAGAATGGGGCAGACAAAGAGAGAGAGAGAGAGAATGGGCAAGTCAGGGCCTCTAGCAGCTGCAAAGAACTCCACAAGCATGCATCCCTTTATGCATCTGGCTTTAAGTGGGTCCTGGGGAATTGAACTCGAGTCCTTTGGCTTTGCAGGCAAGCCCCTTAACCACTAAGCAAAATCTCATACAGTTCAAAAGGCTAGGTCTTAAGCCAGGCGTGGTGGCGCACGTCTTTAATCCCAGCACTCGGGAGGCAGAGGTAGGTGGATCGCCATGAGATCGAGGCCACCCTGAGACTACAGAGTGAATTCCAGGTCAGCCTGAGCTAGAGTGAGACCCTACCTCAAAAAATCCAAAAAAAAAAAGGCTAGATCTTTTTATTTTTAATGGAGTCTCGTAAGATTCCCTCCCCCTCCCCCCATGATGGAATCTTGCACAAATCAAGCTACTACGGGCTGGTGAGGGTAAGGGCCATGTCGTGTCTGGAATATACAATTCCACAGAACTCCTCACTGTCCTCATCTTTCACAATATTCCCTGAGCCTTGGCAGGGATGATATAGATGTCCCATTTAGGACGTAGCACACAAATGTCACTTATTCTCAGCATTTTCACCAGCAATGCATCTCTACATCAACCTCTGTGCACTGCAAGAAGAAACTTGTGTGGTCAAGACTGATAGCACCTTTCTAAAGGTATAAATATAAATGCACCCTAAGGCCTATGATACTCCCACCACAGGCTTTTGACCAGGTCTACAGGACCAGGCAGGAGTTCCCTCCTATAGAGAGGTCTCAAATCTAATTAGTAAACAGTTGTTTAACTCCATAAGAGTCATGACACTATTGAGCCATTGGGCACATCTTGGATGAAAAAGCCAAATCCTTATTATAATATCCATCTTTTCAATGTTTTATATGTTGACTTTTTTCTTCTTCTTTTTTTAAAAGATAACAGAAACAGTTATCCTTTTTTGTTTGTTTTAGTTTTTCAAGGTAGGGTCTCACTCTAGCCCAGGCTGACCTGGAATTCACTATGTAGTCTCAGGGTGGCCTTGAACTCATGGCAATCCTCCTACCTCCCAAGTGCTGGGATTAAAGGTGTGTGCCATAATATATAGATTTTAATAATATATATCCTCTGACATATCTCCCACTTGACAATACAACTTTAAGTAGGTTTTACACAAATGTTTCCCTTGGTCACTAATGAAAGCAAGTTGGTCGCTGATGAAATCTTACTTGCTGAGTGAAGGAACCAGGGATTTCTCATTATTAGCTTTTTCCCTGTATTTTGATGCACTGGATCTGAAAATGGGAGGCTTTGATGTCAGGATCAGCCCACGGACCAAGAAATGTTTGTCATTAGTGTTCCGTTTTTCCTTTTAAAGAGCTTATAGAAGGAGCTATGAAAGCCCCCTTACTGATTATTGTCTGGGATTATTTTATTTTTGCAACAAGGTCTAGCTACCTAGCCCCGACTGAGTTGAACTCTACATCTTTATGCCTTAGCATCCCAAGTACTGGGATTACAGGCATGCATCACCAATACAGCTAGGATTTTGAATGCTGAAGATGTTTATTTACATTCTCTCTTCCTTTAGATTTCTTATGATATTGTCTTCTAAATGTAACTCCCTCCTTACTTTCAAAAATGTTTCCAACCCTGGGAGCTTTGATGGGGGAAAGGCAGTCCAGGGTGTGCTATAGACAAGCCTGATATAGTCTCCCCCTCCCCAGACCCCCCCCCCAGGGTAGGATCTCACTCTTGCCCAGGCTGGTCTGGAATTCACTATGTACTCTCAGGATGACCTCAAACTCATAGCAGTCCTCCTACCTCTGCCTCCCTAGTGCTGGGATTAAAGGCGTGTGCCACCATGACCAGTTTATCTCTCGTCTCTCTCTGCTTATCTAAAACCTTGTGTGTCCAGTTTTCAGGATCTGATAATTAGTTTTACTTTACCCTTCAGCAGTTAACATTTTTAGAAACCAGACTGAGAAACTGCCAGGTCAGTATCTCTTCCAGGAGGAAAACTGTAGGGAAAAATGTCCACATTAGAAAATGAGCTGACAGCCATATAAAAAAAAACAAGTCCTGGGGCTGGACAGATGGCTCAGCAGTTAAAGGTGCTTGCTTACAAAGTCTAACAGCCTGGGTTTTATTCCACAGTACCTACATACAGCCAAATGCACAAAGTGGCACATGCATCTGGAGTTCATATTCAGCGACAGGAAGCCCTGGGGCACCCATACTCAGACCTCTCCTTACAAATAAACATGCAAACCAGGTGTGATGGCACACGCCTTTAATCCCAGCACTTGGGAGGCAGAGGTAGGAAGATCTGTGTGAGTTGGAGGCCACCCTAAGACTACAGAGTGAATTCCAGGTCATCTTGGGCTAGGGTGAGACCCTACCTCAAAAAAAAAAAAAAAAAAAAAAAAAAAAACAGGGCTAGAGACATGGCTTATTGATTAAGGTATTTGCCTGCAAAGCCAAAGGATCCTGGTTCGATTCTCCTGGACCCACGTAAGCCAGATGTACAAGGGGGTATATGCATCTGGAGTTCATTTGCAGTGGCTGGATACCCTGGTGCACCCATTCTCTCTCTCTCTCTCAAATAAGTAACGCCTTTAATCCCAGCACTCGGGAGGCAGAGGTAGGAGGATCGCCAAGAGTTCGAGGCCACTCTGAGACTACATAGTTAATTCCAGGTCAGCCTGGACTAGAGTAAAACACTACCTCGAAAAAAAAAAAAAAAAAAAAAAAAAAAAACCACCAAAAAACGAACAAATAAATAAATATAAAAATAAAACAAAGCTGGGCATGGTAGCGCGCGCCTTTAATCCCAGCACTCAGGAAGCAGAGGTAGGAGGATCGCCATGAGTTCCAGGCCACCCTGAGACTACATAGTGAATTCCAGGTCAGCCTGAGCTAGAGTGAGACCCTACCTCGAAAAACCAAAAACTAAAAATAAATAAATAAATAAATAAATAAATAAATAAATAAATAAATAAAATAAAACAAGTCCTGGCTTTCTTATTGTTTCAGTTTTCTTTCTAGAAGTATTTCCCATTTTCTTTCTGCTAAAGCAGAACCTCAACAGGCCAAATTATACCAGATTCCCACGCAGTCATTGCAACAAGCACACAAAAACAGGGGCCCATGTTCTGTCCAGACTTGCCACAGGGACAGAGAGGTACTTCTACAGCACCCATTACTGACATTCACTAAACCCATCTCACCAAGGCACTGGAGTTAGCCAATGAGGCACTGGGTTAAGCAATGTGATCCTATACTTAGGGGCTGGGCTAGCCTACCATATTTGGCTGGTCCCCAGCACAGAAGTTAGAACAAGAAGGAAAGGGCAACAAAGAGAGCAAGAAGGAAGCACAGCAGCAAGAAGGTAAAGCCAGAACAGCAGCAATAGGAGGCACATCAAGAAGAGGAGGCACATCAAGAAAGAGGTAGAGGGCTGGAGAGATGGCTTAGTGGTTAAAGCGCTTGCCTGCAAAGCAAAAGAACCCAGGTTTGATTTCCCCAGGACCCATGTTAGCCACACGCACAAGGTGGTGCATGTGTCTGGAGTTTGTTAGCAGTGGCTGGAGGCCCTCCCATACCCATAGTTTATGTGGGTCCTGGGTAACTGAACCTGGGCCTTCTGGCTTTGCAGGCAAGCAACTTAACCGCTAAGCCATCCCTCCAGCCCCGCCATAAGGTTTTTTTTTTTTTTTAATTTTTTAAATTATTTTTTATTTATTTTTGGAGAGAGAGAGAGAGAGAGAGAGAGAGATGGAGGGGAGAGGGAGACAGAGATGGGCGCGCCAGCAGTCTCTCAGCTGCTGTGAACGAAATCCAGATGTGTGCGCCCCCTTGTGAGCAAGTGAGGCATTGTGCCCTTGCCTCACTTTGCATCTGGCTAAACGTGGGACCTGGAGAGATTGGAACCGCTGGACATTGGAACCAGCGTTCTTAGGCTTAGCAGGCAGGCACCTTAGCCGCTAAGACATCTCTCCAGCCCGTCCGCCATAAGGTATTTTAAGAAGCAATTAAAGCCGGGCGTGGTGGCGCGCCTTTAATCCCAGCACTCGGGAGGTAGAGGTAGGAGGATCGCCAAGAGTTCAAGGCCACCCTGAGACTACATAGTTAATTCCAGGTCAGCCTGGACCAGAGTGAGACCCTACCTTGCAAAACCAGAAAAAAAAAAAAAAAATAAGCAATTAAAATATCAAAATATGGGGGGAGGGAAGGGAAATATCATGTGGGGTTTTTTTGTATGTAAGTATAAAAGTCAATAAAAAGAAAAGAAAAAAATATCAAAGTAATTGATTGATCAAGATTAACTTTATTGCTAGTGTAAGATCTAGTAGTACCATTGTAAACCTAGAAGTGAGGAATTACCTTTGGTATTTCTCCTTTGATACCTGGGGGCAGTCGCAATATCCAGAAGTTCCTGTTTCTCAACAAGTTCTCCAAGTTCTCCAGCCGCTGCTGCAGCAGCCCGTACTCCTGCAGCAGGGTCCCCAGCACAGCCCACTTGCCATCCAGCTGGTTCCCAAGCTCGGTCACTGTCTTTTCACAACTGGCTATCTTCTTCTCTGCTGTCCCTGTCCTGCCTTCCAGGTGCAGGAGTCGCCGGCTGTGGACCTCCACCTTCCTCTCTATGGCCTGCACAGCAGCAACCACTGTCCATAGCGAGATGGCAGCAGTCTGCAGGTGTGCCTCATTTGCTGCTGGGGGTGTAGGAAGAGGAAGTGGCTGGAGGGATGTAAGGCACTCGGAGTCCCATTCAGAAGTCTGTTTGCAATGGAGAGATGGGACAAGATTGGGTGTCAGGAAGAATCTTGACTCAGAACCACAATTGCTTAAGCAGGTAAGAACTGCTAACTAGCTAGTGAGATTTCTCCCAATGGTTTTAGGACAGTTTTAGAGGTCTGAATAAGCCTCCTTGCTCTGGAACTTGTTGGCATCTTGAACACTGGTCTGGTGATTCAGGGATGGACTTGGAAAGATGGCAAATAAATTAAACTACCTTTTTTTTTTTTTTTTTTTTTTGGTTTTGCGAGGTAGGGTCTCACTCTGGTCCAGGCTGACCTGGAATTAACTATGTAGTCTCAGGGTGGCCTCGAACTCTCAGCGATCCTCCTACATCTGCCTCCTGAGTGCTGGGATTAAAGGCATGCGCCACCACACCCGGCTAAACTAGCTTTTTAAGAACCACTCTGCCACACTTCTTCTAACATAAGGCTCAGAGGCCCAGGTTGCTGCTGCCTCCTTGATCTCTAGAAAAGGCAAGCACGCACAGGGATCCTCTCCAGGTTTCACTTAGCTCAGTTCCTTTGGCACATCCCTTATAAACTTATACTCTGGCCCTGCCCATCACCCAATTTATACACCACAACCATACCATTCAGTAACAAAAGAACAGGCTGAAGATGCAAAGTCTGGAGAAACCATGACTTGTTTTCAATATCTGAGGATTATAAAACAGAAGACAGAGCAAACTTGTTTAATCTTATACTCTGTCACTCCCAAGGATAGACTGGAATCAACATATGAAAAATTTCAGACAAGCTAACTTTGACCTAAATTTTTTTGTTTGTTTGTTTTTTGTTTTTTGAGGTAGGGTTTCACTCTAGCCCAGTCTGACCTGGAGTTCACTATGTAGTCTCAGGGTGGCCTTGAACTCTTGGCAATCCTCCTACCTCTGCCTCCCGAGTGCTGGGATTAAAGGCATGCACCACCACGCCCAGCTTTTTTTTTTTTTTTTTTTTTTTTTTTTTTCTCACTAGGGCTGACCTGGTCTCACTAGTCCAGGCTGACCTGGAATTTACTATGTGTCTCAGGTGCTGGGATTGAACTCTTGGCGAATCCTTTTTTTTTGGTTTTTCTGCCTCACTGAGTGCTGGGATTAAAGGTCATGGGTGGCCTTGCCACCAATCCTCCTACCTCTGCCTGAATAATTTTAATTTTTAATTAGATTTTTTCCAAGAAAATTAACAGGATGCTCATTACTGAAACAAAGAGTGTTATAAAAGCAAGAATTTTCTATAAGTAAGAAGTTGGACCAGGATGACCACTATGTGAACGGGTCTTCCTCTCTGAACTGATAAACCACTCTGTCCAATGCCTTCCCTCTTTCTGCCTCATGTACTACTTGATTCTCATTTCACCCAGTCTGCAAGTCCCCAATACTGACTCTGGCCCTATAATGATCCCATGTGCTCCTGGTTGATCACCTATTTCTGGTTTTGCTTTCTTCCAGGCTTTACCATTTCAGCCACTTTTAACCCTATTTCACTTGTCTCTAAGCCTCATCTGCTCAGCTAATCAACCTTGAATCAGTCTAATCATGCTCAGCCTGTTTCCACAAGCAGGCTCATGAGATACTCAAGGAATTCACATAGGCAGGTGAGCTGCTGTCAGCCTACCAGCCCACATTAATGGTTCCTAGCTCAGTGGGACCCTCCACACTGCCTCCTGGCTCCTACAAATCCTCAACTAGTGTGTCAAAGAACCAACTAGGAAAAGCTGAACATGGTTGTGCATGGCTATAAGCTCAGCACTTTGAAAACTGAGACAGGAGTGTTGCCACACATTCGAGTCTAGACGGGGTTACACAGTATCAGGCCAGCCAGGGCTATATAACAAAACCATGGCCTCCCAGCTCCACATACACTCACACAATCTGATTTGGTAGGTCTAGGAGTAAAATGAAGACTCTGTATTTTCAACCAGCCCTCAAGTGATGTTATCTCTGCTGATTCAGGGAACCCACATCTTTCCACACAGTGCCCTCACTCTCCAGAGATGACTTTAAGAAGAAAATTAAGGGCTTGGAGAGATGGCTTAGTGGTTAAATGCTTGCTTGTGAAGCCTAAGGACCCCAGTTCAAGGCTCCATTCTCCAGGACCCATGTAAGCCAGATGCACAAGGGGGCGCCCGCATCTGGAGTTCATTTGCAGTGGCTACAGGCCCTGGCATGCCCATTCTCTCTCTCTCTCTCTCTCTCTCTCTACATGTCTATTTCTGTATCTCTCTCCCTCTCTCAAATAAATAAATAATAAAATATTAAAAAAAAAAAAAAAAATTAAGCCATGTGTGGTGGTGCATGCCTTTAATCCCAACACCCAGGAGGCAGAGGTAGGATCACCATGAGTTCAAGGGCACCCTGAGACTACACAGTGAATTCCAGGTCAGCCTGGGCTAAAGCAAGACCCTACCTCAAAAAACAAAAACAAACAAACAAACAAAAAAAAAAAAAGAAGAGAATTAGACCTAAACTCTCCTTTTATTCATACTTCTCACTTCAATATTTATCAATAACCTAACACATGCTTTGTTTCCTTTCCATGTGAAAAAGTTTTAACCTCTCCACTTGTACTATGAATGTTAAACCTTTCTACCTTTGAAGGTACGTTAAAAAAAAATTATCAAGGCCAGGCGTGGTAGTGCACGCCTTTAATCCCAGCACTCGGGAGGCAGAGGTAGGAGGATTGCTGTGAGTTCGAGGCCACCCTGAGAATACATAGTTAATTCCAGGTCAGCCTGAGCTAGTGAGACCCTATCTCAAAAACAACAACAATAACAAAAAATTTTCAGGGCTGGAGAGATAACTTAGCAGTTAAGGTGCTTGCTGGCAACAAATACACAAGGCAGCACATGCGTCTGGAATTCATTTGCAGTGGCCCTGGTGAACCCATTCTCTCTCACTCTATCTGCACCTCTCTAAGATAAATAAATAGAATAAAATAAAACTTAAAAAAAAATGTCTTCTGAGTATGGTGGCGCACGCCTTTAATCCCAACACTAGGGAAGCAGAGGTAGGAGGATCGCCATGAGTTTGAGGAGACCTTGAGACTACATAGTGAATTCCAGGTCAGCCTGGGCTAGAGCGATAGAGCGAGACTCTACCTTGAAAAAAAAAAAAAAAAAAAAAAAAAAAAAAAAGAGAGAGATGTCCATTTCAATGCCACAGCCACTGGTTCCATGTGGCCATAAAACAACTGGAATGTGGTCAGTTTGACTGACATGTGCTGTGACATGTGGAAGACAATATAAGAAGGACTGGAGGGCTGGAGAGATGCCTTAGCGGTTAAGGCACATGCCTGTAAAGCCTAAGAATCCTGGTTCAATTCTCCAGGTCCCATATTAGCCAGATGCACAATGGGGCACATGCCTCTCGAGTTTGTTTGCAGTGGCTAGAGGCCCTGGCGTGCCCATCCTCAGTCTTTCTTTCTCTTTCCCTCTATCTCTAATAAATAAATAAAAATAAAATAAAGTTTTAAAAAAGGACTGGAGAGATGGCTTAACAGTTAAGGCACTTGTCTGCAAAGCCTAAGAACTCATGTTCAAATCTCCAAGTCCCACATAGCCAGACACACAGTGACAAAAGCATGCAATATTGCACATGCATATAAGGGGCACACACATCTGAACTTCACTTGCAGCAGGCTGAAGGTCCTGGCCTGCCCATTCTCTCTCTCTCTCAAAAAAAGTGTAACCTGCCAGGCGTGGTGGCGCACGCCTTTAATCCCAGCACTCGGGAGGCAGAGGTAGGAGGATCACTGAGAGTCCAAGGCCACCCTGAGACTACATAGTGAATTCCAGGTCAGCCTGGACCAGAGTGAAACCCTATCTCGCAAAACCAAAAAAAAAAAAGTGTAACATCTCAATAATTTTGTAATGTCAATTACTATTGAAATCATATTTTGCATGCATTGGACTAAATAAAACAACATTAAAATTCACTTCTTCTGGGGCTGAAGAAATGGCTTAGCTGTTAAGGCGCTTGCCTGCAAAGCCAAAGGACCAAGGTTTGATTCCCCAGGACCCATGTAAGCCAGATGCTGGCACATGCATCTGGAGTTCGTTTGCAGTGGCTGGAGCCCTGGTGTGCCCATTCTCTATCTGTCTCTCTTTCTCTCTGCTTCTTCCTCCCTCTCAAATAAATAAATAAATAAAAATTTAAAAATTCATTTACATCCATTTTTTTAAACTTTTTTTTTCTTTTTGAGATGCATTATCTGACTTTGGCTCAAGCTGGCCTCAAACTCCTGATCCCATTGCTTCAACACATCAAATGCTGGTATTACAGGTGTTAAAACGGCCAGCACGGTCTGGAGGGATGGCTTAGCGGTTAAGGCGTTTGCCTGCAAAGCCAAAGGACCCAGATTCCATTCCCCAGGACCCACATCAGCCAGATGCACAAGGTGGCACATGTGTCTGGAATTCGTTTGCAGTGGCTGGAGGCCCTGGGGCGCCCATTCTCTCTCTCTCCCTCCCTCCCTTTCTCTCTGTCAAATAAATAAATAAAATGGTCATCATGTCCAGCTCTTTTTAAACATGACTACTAAACAATCTTTCAAGATAAAAAGCCAGGCGTGGTGACGTACGCCTTTAATTCCAGCACTTTGGAGGTAGAGGTAGGAGGCTCACCATGTGTTTGAAGCCACCCTGGGACAACATAGTAAAGTCCAGGTCAGCCTGGGCTAAAGTGAGACCTTATCTCGGAGAAAGAAAGAAAGAAAGAGAGGGAGGGAGGGAGGGAGGGAGGGAGGGAGGGAGGGAGGGAGGGAGGGAGGGAAGGAAGGAAGGAAGGAAGGAAGGAAGGAAGGAAGGAAGGAAGGAAGGAAGGAAGGAAGGAAGGAAGGAAGGAAAAGCTCAACGGTAAAGACAGCATTCCCTCCTGCTCTATTCCCCAACCCCGTGCTTGTTGCTCCCTCTTTTTTCCTTCCTTTTCTTACTTTCTCAGCAGACCGGTGTGGCCCTGGACGTACTAAAAATGCCTCTCTGAAGGGACCGAAGGCTTCTCAGGTGGCGACTCCCAAGCAATACTGTCCAGTCCTTCTGTTACTGACCATTCCCTCTTCCTTCATGGCCGTGTGCAGGGACTGTCCAGGTGGCCCCTGGGCGGCACTTGGTGCAGTGCTGGGCGCACTGCAGGCCTGCAGTCCCTAAGCCCACGCTCCGGTCGGTGCCAGCCTTTCACTGCGCCAGGGTTCGTTCCCGCAGGGGCCTCCGCGCGCCCAGGCGTGGGGCGGCGTCGGCACGTCACGTCGTGTCACGTCACGCAGTCTGTTGGGGGACACACCTGGCTTTCATCCTCCGCAGGTGACTGCGCCCCGAGGGGAACCTGGTGACGACAGCTCTCGCGGCTGTACGAATGGCCGGCGGAAGACAAAACACACACGCACACACACCTCGAGCGCACTTCCCTATTCTGCAGCCTGACAAGAGGCAGGACACGGGTGTCGGCATGAAACCTCCACCCCAGGGGTCCCCCCGGGCCTCACCCCAAGAGGTGCAGAATGTGGGGGGCCGCGGACAGGGCAGGGCCGAGCGGTCTGCGGTCCCGGGCGGCCGCCCCGAGCCTCGTCCCCCCCGATCGCACCCCGACACCCGGCTCGCCGGGACCGACCGTCTGTCGTCCTCGCCGCGCGCTCGCGTCACCCTTACCGGAGCCGCGGCCGCCTCAGCCATGGCTCTACGTGGTCCGACCCGATTCTGGGAGTCGTCGCCGGCCGCTATAACTCGACGATGGCCCCGGGGCAACTCGGGTCTTGTCCGCAGGCGGCGCAACTCGGCCCGGCCCGGCCCTGCCCTTCCACGCACTGACCCGTGCTCGCGCGGGCAATCCGGCTTCCGGGGATGCGCTGGAGCCGAGTCGCGAGCAGCCTCTGCAGCACCGGCTGCAGCGCGACCTCAGCTGGCGCTTTGTGGGCAGCGAGTTCCTCAGGCGCTGCGCGCGGCCTAGACTCGCCCTCGCCCTACAGTCGGCCCAGCGCGGCCAGCGCGCCCCCTTGCGGCTCCAGTTACCAGCGCATTCCCCCCTCGGGGCTCCAGCACACAGCGCGCCCCCTCGCGGCTCCAGCTACTAGCGCGCCCCCTGGCGGCTCCAGCTCCCCGCTCATCCCCCGTCGGCTCCAGCAACCCGCATTGCCCCCTTGCAGCCTTGGGCTCCAGCGCGCGGAGGTGGGGCTTATGCTAACCCCATGTACAGTTTTCTCACCCGCGATAAGCACCAACAGATGGTAGCTTAAGAACCAATCTCAAAATAAATAAACCAGGACTTATTCTGGAGAGTGTTCTTCATAAGCCCAATTGGCAAGGAGGGCTTCTGATGGCAGCCCGACTTACTTACCAAGGTAGAAATGGGCGGGGGTGCTGAGTTGGGAGACAGGAAACTGTGGGTAGGAATTTTGAAGACGTGTCCTTGACAGAAATTACAAACGGGTGAAGTGGATCACATCCCACGTGGCTCGTGTTGGCACCAAATATTACTCTTGGATTGTTGCTTCTCAGGCTTGGTCTACAAGTGGAGTTTTTTTTTTCCGAGGTAGGGTTTCACTCTGGTCCAGGCTGACCTGCAATTAACTATGCAGTCTCAGGGTGGCATCGAACTCACGGCAATCCTCCTACCTCTGCCTCCCAAGTGCTGGGATGAAAGGGTGCGCCACCACGCCCAGCTTACAAGTGGAATTTTTGAGGTCAACAAATAAAGCTTGTGGTTAGGGTTAGTTCGATCTATCTAAATTAAGGAACAACTGAGAGAACAAGGATGTTAACTATAGAGAGCATGTGTTTTTAAACTGTGTGTCATAGAACAATAACCACAAATCATTGAGTTTCCCTCCTTTCAAACACATGAAATCAAGATCCTTTCAAACCTATATCTCAGTAAGTGAATCAAGTCGATGCCCATAACAGTAAAAGGGCCTACTGTGCTACATTTAGAGTATAGCTACTATGCAGTATGTGTTTTGAGGTTTGCCTGAGCGTAAACTGTGGTCAAATGGCAAATCACCTCTGAATCAGAACATCACATAATAGAATGAACTTCTAGGATGCAAGAAAAAAAATCTGAACTACCTGTCTATGTAGTGGAGAATGACCTTGAATTCCTGATCCTCTTGCCTCCACATTCCCAGTAAATAAGATACTAGAACTGAGCTCCTCTAACTAGAACCGAGCTCTGTCTATAAAATATGACGACATAACATAAACATCAAATTATTAGGGTTGGGAATGTAGCAAAGATGGTAGAATGTTTACTTAGCATGAAGATCTGGGTTGCATTCTCAGAACCACATAAAACCAGATAGGAGGGCTGGAGAGATGGCTTAGCTGTTAAGGTGTTTGCCTGCAAAGCCAAAGGATCTCGGTTCAACTTTACAGGCCCCATGTAAGCCAGATGCACAAGGGGATGCATGTGTCTGGAGTTCGTTTGCAGTGGCTGGAGGTCCTGGTGTACCCATTCTCTCCCTCCCTGTCTCTCTCTCTCTTTCTCTTTGCCTCTTTCTCTCTTTCAAATGAATAAATAAACAAATGTATTAATTTAAAAAAAAAAAACTATGAGCCAGGAGTGGTGGTGCAAACCTTTCATTCCAGTACTTGGGAGGCAGAGGTAGGATGATTGCCATGAGTTCAAGGCCACCCTGAGACTGCAGAGTGAATTTCAGATCAGCCTGGGCTACAGCAAGACCCTACCTTGAAAAACAAACAAAGAAACAAACAAAAGGCAGATATGATGGTACATACCTGAAATCCTAACAATTGGGAGATGGAGGAAGGGGGATCAGGAGCTCAAGGTCATCCGGGGAATATTAGGAATTAATTCAACCTGACAAAAGGTAGTAAAAACCTACATCTGGGACTGGCTCACTGGTTAAAGGCACTTGCTTCCAAAGTCTACTGGGTTCAATTCTCTATTACCCACATAAAAGCCAGTTGTACCAAGTGATGTTTGTGTCTAGAGTTTCTTTACAGCAACAGGAGGCCCGGTTGTGCCCATATATATTCTCTCTCTCAAATAAATAAATGTAATTTTTAAAACATACAACTAACCAGCACTAGGGAGGCAGAGGTTGGAGGATTGCTGTGAATTCAAAGCTACCTAATGAATTCTAGGTCAGTCTGGGCTAGAACAAGACCATACCTTGAAAAAAGAAAAAGCAAAAAGCCGGGCTTGGTGGCACATGCCTTTAATCCCAGCACTCAGGAAGCAGAGGTAGGAGCATCACTGTGAGTCTGAGGTCACCCTGACACTACATAGCGCATTCCAGGTCAGCCTGAGCTAGAGTAAGACCTTACCTCGAAAACCAAAGAAAAAGAGAAAGAAAAAGAAAAAAAAAATACAACTAACATCACAGTATGAAAGTATATAAATTCACCTAAGACTGAGACATGAAAATGACGTCCACGCTCACTCTCAACATTCCTATAGGTAATCAATACAATGTAAGATTAGATTAGCAAAAAGACAAACTCAAGCCAGGCGTGGTGGTGCACGCCTTTGATCCCAGCACTCGGGAGGCAGAGGTAGGAGGATTGCCATGAGTTCGAGGCCACCCTGAGACTACATAGCTAATTCCAGGTCAGCCTGGACCACAGTGAGACCCTACCTTGAAAAACCAAAAAAAAAAAAAAGACAAACTCATGGATCAATGAAACAAAGTAAGAATCCAAAATACACACATGACAGCTTAGATTATTGAATTTTAACAAAGGTGTAAAAGCAATTCAGGGGCTGGAGAAATGGCTTAGTGGTAAGGCATTTGCCTGTGAAGCCAAAGGACCCAGGTTCAATTCCCCAGGACCCATGTAAGCCAGCTGCATAGGGGCACATAAGTCTGGAGTTCATTTGCAGTGGCTAGAGGCCCTGGCATACCCATTCTCTCTCTGTCTCTCTTCTCTCTATCTCTCTCTGTTTGCAAATAAATAAAAGCAATTTAGTGAAGAAGGGATATTTTCAACATACTGTGTTTCGACTATTTGACTTATCATACATATAAGATACAAAATTCTGAACACATTTTACACAAAAGTAAAAAATAATCATGTATATATATTTGAAACATAAAACTATGAACCTTATAGAGAAAAGCAAACAAAACTCTTCATGACCTAGGGTTACACAAGGATGTCTCAGATATGACCCCAAAATATCAATAAAAAATATACTTTGTACATCACCAAAATTATTTATCTACAAAAGATAAATGTTCCAAGAATGAAATCAAAAGCTACAGAACTTTATATGGGACAATTACAAAAGTATTATACCCCTTTTTGGAGTGAGGAATTGCAACAAGACTATGTAGTCTGGGCTGGTCTTGAACCCATGATCCTTCTGTCTCAATATTCCTGTGCTGGAATTACCAGATTACACTTCCATGTCTGGGCCAAAATTACACTTTTTTTTTTTCAAGGTAGGGTCTCACTCTATCCCAGGATGACCTGGAATTCACTCTGTATTCTCAGGGCGGCCTGGAACTCACAACGATCCTCCTGCCTCTGCCTCCTATGTGCTGGGATTAAAGGCATGTACCAACACACCCAGATGTATTAGTAACTTTTCTTGTTGCTGTGACAAAATACCAGACAAAAGCAAATTAAGGAAGGACGGTTTATTTAGGCTCACAGTTTGAGGATACAGTCCATCCATCATGATGGGGAAGACCCAGCGGCTGGGAGTACAAGGCAGCTGGTCACATTTGCATCCACAGTCAGGAAGCAGAGAAAGATAAATAAATACTGGTGGTTCTCCTGTTTATTGCGTCTGAGTCCCCAGCCCATGGAATGGTGGCCACCACATTTAGAATGGGTCTTCCCCAACTTCAACTGAAGCAAGCAATCCAGAAATTATCTTACAAACATGCTCAGAGATTTGTCTCTTCTACGACTGTAATATTAACCGTTACAGTCTCTACGTTTCTCGTCCTCTGGGTTCTCTGGGGGTCTCCACCTTCCCGGGAGAGGTTCAGGGGGATCCCCGCCGCTGTGGGGAGGAACAGGGATTCCCTGGCTCCCCCCTGCAGTTGCAGGCAGTTCAGCCTGTGTTTCCCGGTCCTCTTATCTCTCTCTCAATCCGCGCGCGCGCGTGTGTGTGTGTGTGTGTGTGTGTGTGGTTTTTCGAGATAGAGTCTCACTCTAGTCCAGGTATGTAGTCTCAGGGTGGCCTCGAACTCACGGCGACCTCTGCCTCCCTAGTGCTAGAATGAAAGGCATGAGCCACCCCACGCGCCTTTCGCAATTCTTTCAACTCGTCTCCGACTGTTGACTTCCCTTGAAAATGCCGGAACACCTGTGCTAGACCGAGGCAGCTCCGCGGGGGCCAGGTGACTCTCCCGCGTGGACCGACCCCGGCGCGCCGCCTCTTCCCGCCGGCAGGGGGCGCTGTGGGCCGCAGGGCCCGCGGAGTCCCGGCATGCACCGCGCGCAGCGAGCGCCGGGCTCCGGGCGACTCGGGCACCTTGCGTGGCGATGCCCGAGGAACCCGCGTGTGTCCGCCGCGCGGCGGGCTCTCGTGGAGGCGAGAGGGTGGGTGTGGGCCGCTACTTCCTGCTGGTCCTTGTCGCGGCTGGAGGCGCGCGGGTCTGGAGTGGATCCTGGGGCGGGAGGCGCGTGATGGAGTCCCGGATGGGCATCGCGCCGCCCCTGTCCCTCAGCCCAGGCGTCGCCCGCGTGGACGATCTGATCGGATGAGAACGTGGGAGAGAGAAAAATGAAACGAGACACTGGATACTGTTTCCTTCCTCTAGGGAATGGCGGGAAGCTTGATAGCAGTTTGGGTGGTTAACCCTGAATCAAATTATTTGCATTTTTTTTTGTTTGTTTGTTTGTTTTCCTCCCCGTGTGCAACCCACCCACTTTGCGCAGTCTCCTTGGGAGGTAGAGTTTGCTCTGTCTTGTCCTCGACTGCTGTGTAAGGCCAGGGTGACCTGAAACCTGTCATCCTCTTGCTTCTGTCTCATAGTTACACCCATACACTGTAACTGGTTGGGAACCTCCTGGAATATTGTTTTGCCAAAGTTGATGGTTTCTGGTAGTTCTTTGGCACATGAATGAAGTACAAGAAAACTACAGGAACTTCTTTGAAATCCTAGCATAAAAATAACGGCAAGTTTGGACTTAGTTGTTATAATAACTGATATTTAAGTTTTTAGAACTCATAACAGGTGTTTTTTTTTTTTTAACATTTATTTGAGAGAGGAAGAAAGAAGCAAAGAGAGAGAGTGGAGTGAAAATGGGCACACCACGGCCTCCAGCCACTGCAAACAAACTCCAGACACATGTGCCCCCTTGTGTAACTGGCTTACATGGGTCCTGGAGAATTCAGCCTAGGTAGGTCCTTTGGTTTGCAGGCAAGCACCTTAACCACTAAGCCATCTCTCCAGCCCATAACAATTTTGTTTTTAATTTAATTTAATTTATTTATTTGAGGCAAGCCAAACAAAATGGCCTTTTTGTTATTGTTGTTTTGTTGTTGTTTTGAGGTAGGGTTTCACTCTAGCCCAGGCTGACCTGAAATTCACTCGTGAGTCTCAGGGTGGCCTTGAACTCATGGCGATTCTCCTACCTCTGCCTCCCAAGTACTGGAATTAAAGGCATATGTCACCATGCCCGGCTACCTGGCCTTTTTGTTGTTGTTTTGTTTTTCGAGGTAGGGTCTCACTCTACCTCAGGCTGACCTGGAATTCACTCAGTAGTCTCAGGGTGGCCTTGAATTCACAGTGATTCTCCTATCTCTGCCTCCCAAGTGCTGGGATTAAAGGCGTGCGCCAGCACACCCAGCTTGGCCTTTTTTTATATGAGAGAGAGAGAATAGGTGCTACAGGGCCTCCAGCCACTGTAATTGAACTCCAGACATGAGCACAATCTTGTGCACATGTGTGACCTTGCGCACTTGCGTCACCTTGTGCTTCTGGCCTACATGGGATCTGGAGAGTAGAACATGAGTTCTTAGGCTTCGCAGTCTAGTGCCTTAACTGCTGAGCCATCTCTCCAGCCTATTTGTATTTTTGTTTTTTCAAGGTAGGGTCTCACTCTAGTGTAGGCTGACCTGGAATTCACTCTGCATTCTCAGGGTGGCGTCAAACTCATGGTGACCCCCTACCTCTGCTGGGACTAAAGGTGTGCGCCACCACACCTGGCTTCATAACAGTTTTTTTTTTTTTTTTTTTTTTTAATTTATTGGACTGGAGAGATGGCTTCATGGTCAAAGCGCTTGCCTGCAAAATCTAAGAACACTTGTTTGAATCTCCAGGTCCCACATATAGCCAGATACAAAAGTGATGCAAGCATGCAATGTCACACATGTGCACAAAGGGGCACACACAACTGAAGTTCATTCGCAGTGGCTGAAAGGCCCTTGCATGCCCATTTCTCTCTCTCTCTCTTTTTAAAAAATATTTATTTTCATTTATTTATTTATTTGAGAGAGAGATACAGAAATAGGCAGGGAGAGAGAGAGAGACAGAGAGACAGAGGGAGAATGGGAGGGCCAGGGCTTCCAGACACTGCAAACAAACTCCAGATACATGTGCCCCTTTGTGCATCTGGCTTATGTGGGTCCTGGAGAATAGAGCCTTGAACTGGGGTCCTTAGGCTTCACAGGCAAGCATTTAACTGCTAAGCCATCTCTCCTGCCCTCTTTTTTTTTTTTTTTAAAGAACATTAAAAAATATTTCATTGGAAGGAGAGAGAATGGTGTGCCAGGGCCTCCAGCTACTGCAAACTGCAGATGGCATGCACTGCTTTGTGCATCTGGCTTTATGTGGATACTGGAGAATTGAACCCTGATCATTAGGCATTGCAAGCAAGCACCTTCACTGCTGAGCTATCTCTCCAGCCCTGATTGCAGTTTTTTTGTTTTTGTTTTTCGAGGTAGGGTCTCACTCTGTCTCAGGCTGACCTGGAATTCACTATGTAGTCTCAGGGTGGCCTCAAACTCATGGCAATCCTCCGACCTCTGCCTCCTGAGTGCTGGGATTAAAGGCATATGCCACCACGCCCAGCCAATATTCTTATAGAAACAGAAATACAGAAAGAGGGCTGGAGAATAGCTTAGTGGTTATGGCACTTGCCTACAAAGCCAAAAGACCCAGGCTCAATTCCCTAGGACCCATGTAAGCCAGATGCACAAGGTGACACGTGCATCTAGAGTTCATTTGCACGAGCTACATACACATGGTGGCACATGCATCTGGAGTTCCTTTGCAGTGGCTGGAGGCCCTCGCACATCCATTCTCCCTCTTTTCTCATAAACAAATAAATATGTTCTTAAAAAACAAATAAAGCCTTTAATCCCAGCACTTGGGAGGCAGAGGTAGGAGGATTGCTGAGAGTTTGAGGCCAACCTGAGACTATATAGGGAATTCCATGTCAGCCTGAGCTAGAGTGAGACCTTGCCTCAAAAACCCCCAAAATTAAATTAAATTAAATTAAAAAATTAAAATAAAATAATAAAATAAAATAGAATAAACGAATGCTAATTTGGGGCTGGAGATATGGCTCAGCAGTTAAGGTGCTTAGCTGCAAAGCCTAAGGACCCAGGGTCAATCCCCCAGTACCCATGTGTGGTGGTTTGATTCAGGTGTCCCCCATAAACTTAAATGTTCTTAATGCTAGTCTCCCCAGCTGATGGCAGTTGGAAATTAAAGCCTCCTGGAGGTGGTGTATTGTTGGGGGCGGGCTTATGGGTATTATAGCCAGCTTCCCCTTGCCAGTGTTTGGCACACTCTCCTGTTGCTGTTGTCCACCTTATGTTGACCAGAGAGTGATGTCCACCCTCTGCTCATGCCATCGTTTTTCCTGCCATCATGGAGCTTCCCCCTCGAGCCTGTAAGCCAAAATAAACCTCTTTTTTCCCACAAGCTGCTCTTAGTCGGGTGATTTCTGCCAGCAATGCGAACCTGACTGCAACAGTAAAGTGGTACCGAGAGTGGGGTTGCTGCTAGACACCTGACTGTGGCTTTGGCCTTTTGGAGCTGATTTTCAAGAGGAATGTGGAAGGATTTGAAATCTTGGCCTAAGACATGCCTTGCAGTGCTGTAAGTACAGTTTAATGGACTATTCTGGTCAGAGCTGAAAGACCTGAATGCAGTAAGAACTATGAACTGTGAGGTTTGGCTTATGAGGGTGAGAAAGAGCTTTACTTGGACTGGGCTAGCAGTTTGTGTGAGAAGCGTCCTGTCCTGAGAAGATGTGCAGGGTTGCTTTGCGTAAAAATGAACTGGTGTGAGCAGAGGGATAAGGCACAGAAAAAAAATGAAATCTTTGGGTGAACTCTGCCCATTCAGCTGCAATTGAGAGATTACAACCTTTCAGATTGGGCCAGCTAACCTGCACTGGGGCAACAGGAAGAATGCAGACTCTTTTGAAGGGGCCTGAACGCTGAAGGAGTGTCCTGTTCTTCAAAGTCTGATTTATTCCCCCCTGGATTAACAAACTGGCACCCTACCTGGTATTATGGAGTATAACAAATGCAGGAAAGAGAGGGTCATTGAGTTTGTAACACGGTCTTGTGTTTTGGAAATGGCTATGGGCAGTGTGAAGCAGGTTTGCTGGATGCCTGCATGGAGATCCCATGGGGCCATGAGGATGGACCGTGGGTTGCAGTGGAGACCCAATGGAGACCCAGTGGAGATGCCGGGACTATGAGATGGCTGCCAAGGAGAGCTGCCGGCCCTGGATGAAGTTTTCCAGGACTGTGAGTAGCCTAGCTGGAGGGGCGGAATTGGAACTCCAGAGACTTGTTGCTGGTTAGAATTATCGGACTTGGGGATTTGTCACTGACTAGTTGTTGGATTGGAATTAGAGTTTGACGTTTGCCCTGGTTGTTTAAAATCTTGTATTGGTTAAGTATTTCTTTGTTTTGCCCAATGCCATCCTTTGCAGTGTGAATGTTTTATTCTGTGCCATTATGGGTTTTTTGGGGGATATTTTTGGTATTATGGCTCAGTTAAAAGACCTTGGATTATGGGGATGTATGAACATCATTGGAATTGATAAAAACTATCGGGACTTTTAAATTTGCATGAATGCATTACATTTTACATCATGTACGGTTATCAGTTTATGGGGCCAGGGGCGGAATGTGGTGGTTTGATTCAGGTGTCCCCCATAAACTTAAATGTTCTTAATGCTAGTCTCCCCAGCTGATGGCAGTTGGAAATTAAAGCCTCCTGGAGGTGGTGTATTGTTGGGGGCGGGCTTATGGGTATTATAGCCAGCTTCCCCTTGCCAGTGTTTGGCACACTCTCCTGTTGCTGTTGTCCACCTTATGTTGACCAGAGAGTGATGTCCACCCTCTGCTCATGCCATCGTTTTTCCTGCCATCATGGAGCTTCCCCCTCGAGCCTGTAAGCCAAAATAAACCTCTTTTTTCCCACAAGCTGCTCTTAGTCGGGTGATTTCTGCCAGCAATGCGAACCTGACTGCAACACCATGTAAAGCCAGATGCACAATGTGGTGGCACATATATCTGGAGTTCATTCGCAGCAGCTGGAGGCTCTGGCATGCTCATTTACTTTTGCTTTCTCTCTCTCTCTCTCTCTCTCTGCTTGAAAATAAATAAAGTTTTTTTTAAAGAATGCTAATTTTCCCTATTTGGATAGAAAAACTGAGAATGTATTATTTTTGTAAACAGAAATATATATACACACACATTCTCACATAGATATAAACTTTTTAATAATCCTGAAATAAAAGTAAGTAAATATTTTAAAAAGGGCTGGAGAGATGACTTAGGGGTTAAAATGCTTGACACAAAGGCAAAGGACCCAATTTCAATTCTCCAGGACCCATGTCAGCCAGATGTACAAGGTGGCACATGTGCCACTAGCTGGGGACCAAGCATTCAAAACACATGAGTCTATGGGGGAACGTCTCCTTCAAATGAACACAGGCTTACTCCCTTCCTATGTTTCTATTTCTCTCCCATATTTTGTTTCTGTCACATTCTTTCTGTTTCTTCCTCCACTCCTTTGTACTTCAGTCTCCCTGTAGATGCTTTGGGTGCCCTGCCCTCATTCCTTGGCTCACCTGTCAACACATGCAGAACCTCATTTCCCAGGGCTTCTCTGGCCAAGTGACCAGTGTCTGGGTCACTAAAAGTAATCCCAACTAAAAAGGACAGAACTTGTGGACAAACATCCAGGCCCTGGCCTGAGTCAGATCTGAAGGGTGAGGAATGGTGCCCAATCAGCATCCTGGCAGAGGTACTCCCTTTCCCTTTGCCCACAGTGGCAACCTGTTTTAAGGGGAGGCCTCTTTGTGGGCCATCTCCTTGCATGTCCAGGCTCCTGGGCTTGATTCCTTCATAGATGAATCAACCAACTCTCTCTCACTCTCTTTTTATTCTCTCTCTTTCTCTCCATCCTTTTCTTTTTCGAAGTAGGGTCTCACTCTGGCCCAGGCTGACCTGGAATTCACTATGTATTCTCAGGATGGCCTTAAACTCACGCATATCCTCCTACTTCTGCCTCAGTCTTCATCCCTCTCTTTCTTTCTCTCTCCCTCCTTTCAGGGCCACGTCTTTGCAATTCAGCTCAGCTGCCAGTTTCCTTCCCTTGGCTATCTGGAAAATGTAGAAAGTCCCCTTCCAGCTTTGCCTGGGCCTATGTAAAGAACGACTCCTCCCGCCCGCAAGGGGCGCTATGGGGCAGAGCGACCGCTGGTCCTGGCGATGAGATGCTTGGGGAATTGGCTGGGGACCAGGACCGAGCAGGTGGCTGCTGCTTGTGGACAGCCGGGCACCGCTGAATTGCGGGGGACCGGGGACGCCGCCGGGGCCTCGACCTGCACCGGCCATGGTCAAGTCCGCTAGGGTAAGGGGACCCCGGCTGGCTGCCGAGTCCTGGGGCCGGCGTGGGTGTGGGGTGTGGGGGGTACGACCCGTGGGGAGCCGCCGTTCCGGAGCTCATGGGTGCCAGACCCGAAACAAAATCCCCAAGCGGGGCGGGCGAGGGCGCAGAGGGGACGCCCCGAGGTTAGCCGCGGAATGCCCAACAGGAGCTTTGAAAGAGAAGCTTCCGAAGCACAGGCCTTTAATCCCAGCACACGGGAGGCAGAGGTAGGAGGATCGCCGTGAGTTCGAGGCCATCCTGAGACTACAGAGTGACTTCCAGGTCAGCACTGAGCTACTGAGCTATAGTGAGACCCTAACTTAGAGAGAGAGAGAGGGAGAGAGAGAGAGAGAAAGAGAGAAGGAAGCTCCCAGACGCCTCGCAATGACTTTTGGCGCTGTTTCCATGTCAGAATTTAGCCGCCAGCTTGATCGTGCTTATGTTGAGTGTATGAGGGAAAGGGAAGGACAGTATGTTCGGAGGGTCAAAGAAGATAGGAAAATCTAAAAATAATACAGACTTGCTTGATTATTTAGTGTTTTATTGAAATCAGGGTATAGAGGGACTGGCTAGTTTTTAGTAAGGTTTTTTTTTTTTTAAACTTTCCTATTTGATTATTAAATAACTTGAGCTCATGAACTTTAAGATCACTGTACAATCTCAACAAAAAAACACAGTTTTCTAAGGCTAAACATATGAAAGATTCACAGCACTTTTGTTGGTTTGGTTTTTGGTTTCTCAAGGTAGGGTCTCGCTCTAGCCCAGTCTGACCTGGAATTCACTGTGTATTTTCAGGGTGGCTTTGAACATATGACATATGACAGTACATTTTTAAATTTTTATTTATTAGAGAGAGAGAAATATTCAGGTAGAGAGAGATGGGCGCACCAGGGCCTCTAGCGGCTGCAAATGAACTCCAGGCACATGCACCCCCCTTATGCATCTGGCTTACATGGTTTCTGGAAAATCCCACCTAGGTCCTTTGGCTTTGCAGGCAAACACTTTAACCATTAAGCCATCTCTCAAGCCCCACAGCACATATATAGAGAGTAAACGAAAGTTATGTCATTTCTGTAGATGGAAAAATAGACATAAGAAAACATTCTTCCAAATTAATATATCAATTTATTTCATTTTCATGGAATGGCAGGTATTTGTAAATTTATCCACTACAGAAATACATTTGCAACCTGTAATCCAAAGGCTATGTTACCTCACCTGGCAGTGGAAACCTGAAATGGAATGGAGCAGAAAGTTTATAGTTTAAGTCCTTTGTCTTTTTTTTTTTTTTTTTTCCCAGCATGGATGTGCTGGAGACAGGGAGGATTCATGTCCTGGACACAGAGTTCATCACACTGTGCAGAAAAGCATACAGTTTAAAGCTTATGCCAGGCTTGATGGCACACACCTTTAATCCTAGTACTTGGGAGGCAGAGGTAGGAGGATCACTGTGAGTTCAAGACCAGCCTGAGACTACATAGTGAATTCCAAGTCACCCTGAGCTAGAGTGAGACCCTACCTCGAAAAACAAAAAACAATAACAACAACAAAAACCACCAAATAGAAAAGTTTACAAGTGGGCTGGAGCCTGGAGAGATGACTTAGCAGTTAAGTTTCTTGCCTGCAAAGCCTAAGGACCCGTGTTTGACTTTCCAGATCCTACTTAATTAAATTGCAATTAAAACAGTTTTGCAGCCAGGGTGTGGTGGCGCACGCCTTTAATCCCAGCACTCGGGAGGCAGAGGTAGGAGGATCGCCGTGAGTTCGAGGCCATCCTGAGACTACATAGTTAATTCCAGGTCAGCCTGGACCAGAGTGAGACCCTACCTCGAAAAACCAAAAAAAAAAAAAAAAAAAAAAAAAAGTTTTGCTGGGTGTGGTGGTGCATGCAAGCCTTTAATCCCAGCACTTGGGATGCAGAGGTAGGAGGATTGCTTTGAGTTTGAGGCCACCCTCAAACTACAAAGTGAAGTCCAGGTCAGCCTGGGCTAGAGTGAGACCCTACCTCGAAAAGAAAAAAAAAAAAAAAAAAAGGCTGGAGAGAGGTCCCATGTAAGCCAGATGCACAAGGGGGCGCACGCATCTGGAGTTTGTTTGCAGTGGCTAGAGGCCCTGGCGCGCCCATTCTCTCTTTCTCTCTCTATCTCTCTTTCCCTCTCTCTGTCCCTAATAAATAAATAAAAATAAAATCTTTATTTAAAAAAAAGAATAGACACAATGAGTAGGAAATAGAATAGCAAACCCAGCAACTGTACTGTGTTGAATATAGCCTCCCACTCATGCCTTTCCTGGAACTTCAAATTGTAGCTTGCTTGAAAATCTGTCCCACCTGGGTTCATTTCCCCACCCACCCATTTGGCATTGGTTTGCAGTGGCAAGAGACCCTGGTATGCCCATACACACACACACTGATGCGCCACCATGCCCGGCCTGCCCCCATTCTTGAGGGCTGGGATTACCGGTGTCTGCCACTATGCTCAGGATCAAACCCAGGGCTTCATGCCTGCTAGGCAAGCACTCTCCTAAGTGAGATACATCCCCAGCTCAACAGCCTGTACTTTTCACTCAACATTCTGAGATCTTTTGTGTAGTATTCCATTGTTTGAATGTCACCGTTTTTTTTTTTGTTTGTTTGTTTTTTTGGTTTCTTTGTTTTGTGAGTTTTTCTTGGGGAGGGGGGTTTCAAGGTAGGGTCTCACTCTAGCTCAGACTGACCTGGACTTCAGTATGTAGTCTCAAGGTGGCCTTGAACTCAAGGCGATCCTCCTGCCTCTGCCTACCGAGTGCTGAATGCTGGGATTAAAGGCATGTGCCACCACGCCCGGCTTTTTTTTTTTTTCTTTGAGGTTGGGTTTCACTCTACCCCAGGCTGACCAAGAACTCATTCTGTAGTCCCAGGTTGACGTTGAACTCATTGATCCTTTTACCTCTACCTTCTGAATGCTGGTACTAAAGGTGTGCGTCACCATGCCTGGCTTCTTAAGGTTTTGTTTTGTTTTTGTTTTTCAAGGTAGGGTCTCATTCTAGTTCAGACTGACCTGGAATTCACTATGTAGTCTCAGGGTGGCCTCGAACTCACGGTGATCCTCCTACCTCTGCCTCCGGAGTGCTGGGATTAAAGGGATGGTGCTTCTAAATTTTTGATGAGGCCGTGCGTCCACGCCTTTAATCCCAGCACTCGGGAGGCAGAGGTAGGAGAATTACTGAGTTCGAGGCCCCTGAGACTACATAGAAGATTCCAGGTCAAGAGTGAGACCCTTTTGAAAAATGAGAATGATCTGGAGTCATTTTGCAATAGTCAGGATTGTCTATTATGTCTGTCGATTCAGAGCCCTTTGACTTTTGAGGATGTGGCAGTTTATTTCTCGGAGCAAGAATGGCAGAATCTAGAAGCATGGCAGAAGGAGCTTTACAAGCATGTCATGAGAACCAATTACAAAACGCTTCTCTCTCTAGGTAAGGAGTGTTCATGTTCTGGGGTGCATCATGGAACTGCATCTTCTGAGCACTCAGGCACTCAGTGCTCCTACTTGTCAAGTAGCAAGATTTCTCAGAAATTTACTCAGGTAGGTTTTTAACCCTCATATTCTTTTTTCCTTTCTTTTCTTTTCTTTCTTTTTTGTTGTTTTTGTTTTTTTGAGGTAGAGTCTTGCTCTAGCCCGGGCTGACCTGGAATTCACTATGTAGTCTCAGGGTGGCCTTGAACTCATGGCAATCCTCCTACCTCTGCCTCCCGAGTACTGGGATTAAAGGTATGCACCACCATGCCTGGCTTATTTTGTTTGTTTGTTTGTTTTTCCTTTTTTTTTTTTTTTTTTTTTTTTTTGGTTTTGCAAGGTAGGGTCTCACTCTGGTCCAGGCTGACCTGGAATTCACTATGTAGTCTCAGGGTGGCCTCGAACTCTCAGCGATCCTCCTCCCTCTGCCTCCCGAGTGCTGGGATTAAAGTGCGCCACCACGCCTGGCTTTGTTTTTCCTTTTTTAAAATATATTTAATTTATTTATTTATTTGAGAGAGGAGAACGAGGCAGAGAGAGAGAGAGAGAGAATAGGCACACCAGGGCTTCCAGCCACTGCAAAGAAACTCCAGATGCATTTACTCCCTTGTGCATCTGGCTTAGTGGGTCCTGGAGAGTTGAACTGGGATCATTTGGTTTTGCAGGCAAATGCCTTAACCACTAACCCATCTCTCTAGCCCGTCATATTCTTTTTTAAATAATATTTTTATTAACCCATGCTCAATTAACTCCTTAAAGGCAACCATAGTTTTTATTTTTATTTTTTTAAAATATTTATTTACGTATTTATTTGAGAGAGAGAAAGAGGCAGAGAGAGGGAGAGAGAATGGGCGCACAACGGCCTCCAAACCACTGCAAACAAACTCCAGATACAAGCGCCCCCTTGTGCATCTGGCTTATGTGAGTCCTGGAGAATTGAACCAAGGTCCTTTGGCTTTGCAGGCAAATGCCTTAACCACTAAGCAATTTCTCCAGCCCTGTGTTGTTGTTTTTTAATTTGATTTTTTTTAAAGGTTTTATTTTCATTTTTATTACAGAGAGGGAGAGAAAGAGTGAGAAGGGGCACGCCAGGTCTCTAGCCACTGCAAACAAACTCCAGATGTATGTTCCACTATGTGCATCTGGCTTACGTAGGACCTGGAGAATTGAACCTTAGGCTTCACAGGCATTTGCCTTAACCACTAAGCCATCTCTCCAGCCCTTAATTTGATTTTTTTTTGGGGTGGTTTGAGGTAGGGTCTCACTCTGGTTCAGGCTGACCTGGAATTCACTATGTAGTCTCAGGGTGGCCTCAAACTCTCAGCAATCCTCCTACCTCTGCCTCCCAAGTGCTGGGATTGAAGGCGTGCGCCACCACACCTGGCTGTTTTTTGGTTTTTCAAGGTAGGGTCTTGCTCTAGCCCAGGCTGACCTAGAATTCACTCTGTAGTCTCAGGGTTGCCTTGAACTCTCTGCGATCCTCCTACCTCTGCCTCCCAAGTGCTGGGATTAAAAGTGTGCACCACCACGCCTGGCTCCTTAATTTTTTTTTTTTTTTTTTTTTTTTTTTTGAGGTAGGGTCCCACTCTAGTTCAGGCTGACCTGGAATTCACTATGTGTCTCAGGGTGGCCTCGAACTCACGGCAATCCTCCTACCTCTGCCTCCTGAGTGCTGGGATTAAAGGCGTGAGCCACCAGGCCCGGCTTAATTTAATTTTTTGAGGTAGACTCTCACTCTAGTTCAGTCTGACCTGGACTTCACTATGTAGTCTCAGGGTTCCTCAATCCTACCACTGCCTCCTTTAATCCCAGTACTTGGGAGAATAAAACCACTTTTTTTTTTTTTTCCCTTTTCCTTTTTTTTTTTTTTTTTTTTTTCCACTTTTAACTATATCCATTATAATTGGTAGTTGCCTCTATTTGTCATGGTAACACCTGTTTCTTGATTTATTGATATTAATAGCATTAATTCATTTGAAAAAGAGAGATTAGGGGAGTGGAGAGAAGGCTCAGCATTTTAGGTGCTTGCCTGCAAAGCCTAACAACCCCGATTCAATTCCCCTGTACCCATGTAAAGCCAGATGCACAAAGTGGTACATGCATCTGGAGTTCATTTGTAGTGGCTGGAGACCCTGGTGTGTCCATTCTCTCTGTCTGTCGCTCTTCTCTCTATCTCTGTCTGCTTGCAAGTAAATAAAGAAAAGTATTATTTAAAAAAAAAGAAAAACAAGAACAACAAAAAAATTAACTTACTTATTTCCATCTCTTTTCTGTTTTTCTTCTCCAGTGTTGTCTGGTTTTTTTTGCATGACTTTATTCGTTTGTTTTATAACTTAAAATAATCTACTTAAGGCCTATTATATATATTTTAAAAATGAAAATGGGCTGGGCATGGTAGCGCATGTCTTTAATCCCAGCACTTGGGAGGCAGAGGTAGGAGGATTGCCATGAGTTCAAGGCCACCCTGAGACTACATAGTGAATTCCAGGTCAGCCTGGACTAGAGTGAGACCCTACCTCCAAAAATAAAAATAAATAAATTAAAATAAAAAAAAAAAGAAAGAAAAATGGGAGCTGGTCATGGTGGCACACTCCTTTAACCCCAGCATTTTGGAGGATTACTGTGAGTTCAAGACCAGCCTGGAACTACAGAGTGAGTTCCAGGTCAGCCTTGAGCTAGAGTGAGACCCTACCTAGGAAAAAACAAAAAATAAGCAAACAGGGCTGGAGCGATGGCTCAGTGGTTAAGATGCTTGCCTGCAAAGCCTAACAACCTGGGTTTGAGTCCTTAGTACCCATGTAAATCCAGATGTACAAAGTGGTGCATGCATCTGGAGTCCATTTGCAGAGGCTGAAGGCCCTGGTGTGTCCATCTGTCTGTCTCTGTTCTTTTATCTCTCTCTACTTGCAAATAAATAAATAAAAATACTTTAAAGATAAAATAAGCCATTAGGCTATAAATGTAGTTTATTGGCAGAGCATTTACCTAGCATGTGTGAGCCTTTGCTTCAGTCCTTACTACCAAACAAGCATAAAGTTAATACACTGGACTAGGGGTGTAGCTCAGCGGTAGACCACCTGTTTAATATGTCAGAGGCCCTGTGTTCCATCCTCACCCACACAATATATAAATAAGTAAATAAGTACACATGGAAATTATGAGCACTAACAAATGTAGCAGGGCAGTGCTTATCTCTAAAGATAAACACACAATTCAGGGTCTTAAAATGTGTGAACATAAAGTGTGTCAACATGGTAAGATCTGACAGCATCCATGCTTTTAAAAATCTTTTTTAAGGGCTGGAGAGATGGCTTAGCGGTTTAAGGCGCCTGTCTCCTAAGCCTGAGAACGTTGGTTCCAATCTCCAGCGGTTACAATCTCCAGGTCCCATGTTTAGCCAGATGCAAAGTGATGCAAGGGCGCAATGCCTTACTTGCCCACAAGAGGAACTCATGCATCTGGATTTCGTTCACAGCAGTTGAGAGACTGCTGGCGCGCCCATTCTCTGTCTCCCTCTCTCTCTCTGTGTCTCTCTCTGTGTCTCTCTCCAAAAATAAAAAAAAAATTTTTTTTAAATCTTTTTTAAGCCAGGTGTGATGGCGCATACCTTTAATCCCAGCACATCCCAATACTCGGGAGGCAGAGGTAGGAGGATCGCCATAAGTTCGAGGCTGCCCTGAGAACACAGAGTGAATTCCAGGTCAGCCTGTGCTAGAGTGAAACCCTACCTTGAAAAAAAAAAAAAAAAAAGTTAAAAATCTTTAAAAAATATTTACTTAATCATTTATTTGCATATGTTGTGGGTTTGCCAGGGTCTTTTGCCACTGCAAGCAAACAACAGACATCTATGCCAGTTTTTGCCAGTTTTTGCCACTTTTTGCTTTTGTGTCTAACTTTACATGGTGCTAGGGAGTTAAACCTGGGCTAACAAGCTTTGCAAACAAGTGCCTTTAACTGCTGAGTCACCTCCCTAGCTCTGGATTTTACATACTGTTCTCATTTTTCCCCAGGTTCAAAATACTTTTTTTTTTAAATTTTATTTTATTTATTTATTTATTTTTGTCGACAACTTCTTTAATTGCAGACAATATCCCATGGTACTTCCCTCCCTTCCCCCACTTTCCCCTTTGAAACTTCACTCTTTGAAACTTTTTCGAGGTAGGGTTTCACTCTGGTCCAAGCTGACCTGGAATTAACCATGTAGTCTTAGGATGGCCTTGAACTCAGGGTGATCCTCTGCCTCCCGAGTGCTGGGAGCACACTGGGATTAAAGGTGTGTGCTACCACGTCCATCTCAAAATAATTTTTGCTTTTTTAAAAGTTTGTTTATTTGCAAGCAGAGAGAGAAATACAGAGAAGAGAGACAGACAGAGAGAATGGGCACACCAGGGCCACTAGCCACTGCAAATGAACTCCAGAAGCATGTGCTACTTTGTGCATCTGGAAATATTTACTTAATCATTTATTTGCATATGTTGTGGGTTTGCCAGGGTCTTTTGCCACTGCAAGCAAACAACAGACATCTATGCCAGTTTTTGCCAGTTTTTGCCACTTTTTGCTTTTGTGTCTAACTTTACATGGTGCTAGGGAGTTAAACCTGGGCTAACAAGCTTTGCAAACAAGTGCCTTTAACTGCTGAGTCACCTCCCTAGCTCTGGATTTTACATACTGTTCTCATTTTTCCCCAGGTTCAAAATACTTTTTTTAAAAATTTTATTTATTTATTTATTTATTTTTGTCGACAACTTCTTTAATTGCAGACAATATCCCATGGTACTTCCCTCCCTTCCCCACTTTCCCCCTTGAAACTTCACTCTTTGAAACTTTTTTTGAGGTAGGGTTTCACTCTGGTCCAAGCTGACCTGGAATTAACCATGTAGTCTTAGGATGGCCTTGAACTCAGGGTGATCCTCTGCCTCCCGAGTGCTGGGAGCACACTGGGATTAAAGGTGTGTGCTACCACGTCCATCTCAAAATAATTTTTGCTTTTTTAAAAGTTTGTTTATTTGCAAGCAGAGAGAGAAATACAGAGAAGAGAGACAGACAGAGAGAATGGGCACACCAGGGCCACTAGCCACTGCAAATGAACTCCAGAAGCATGTGCTACTTTGTGCATCTGGCTTACATGGGTACTAGGGAATCGAACCCGAGTCTTTAGGCAAGCACCTTAATCACGAAGCCATCTCTCCAGCCCTTCCAAAAGCTTTTTGTATGTGTGTACATATTCAAGTGTGTGCCAGTAGATGTGTGTGTATGTGTGCAAGTGCAGACTAGAGGACAACCTCAGGTGTTATTTCTCAGGTAACATTCACCTTTTGTGAGACAGGGTCTCACTGTGCTGGGACTCACCAAGCAGGCTAGCCTGGCTGCCAGTGAGCTTCATGGATCTGCCTCTCTGTATCCCATCTCTGGGATTATAAGCCCATGCCACCACATGGGTTCTTTTATTAAAAATATTTTATTTGCCAGGCGTGGTGGTGCTTGCCTTTAATCCCAGCACTCGGGAGGCAGAGGTAGGAGGATCGCATGAGTTCAAGGCCACCCTGAGACTACATAGTGAATTCCAGGTCAGCATGGACTAGAGTGAGACCCTACCTAGAAAAACAAAACCAAACAAAACCAATAATAATAATAATAATAATAATAATAAAAAATAAAAATATTTTATTTATTTATTTATTTGATAGAGAGAAAGAGAGAGAAAATGGGCATGTCAGGGCCTCCAGCCACTGCAAACAAATTCCAGATGCGTGAGCCTCCTTGTGCATCTGGTTAACATGGGTCCTGGGGAATCAAACCAGGGTCCTTTGGTTTGTTTTTGGTTTTTTTTTCTGAAGTATATGTATTATTTAAAAAAAAATTTTTTTATTGACAACTTCTATACTTACATACAAAAAAATGCATGATATTTCCCTCCCCTGCCCCCATGCCCCTTTAGAACTCCAGTCTCCATCATATCCCCTCCCTCTCTCCATTAGTCTCTCTTTTAATTTGATGTCATCTTTTTCTTCTGTTATGAGGGTTTTGTGAAGGTATTGCTAGGCACTGCAAGGTCATGGATATCAAGGCCAATTTCTGTCTGGACAGTTGCATTGTAAGGAGTCGCACCCTTCCTTTGGCTCTTCCATTCTCTCCGCCCCCTCTTCCGAAATGGGCCCTGAGCCTTGGAGGGTGTGTGTGGTTCTTAAGAACATTGAAACAGGCTGGTTGTGATGGCACACGCCTCTAATCTCAGCATTCTGGAGGCAGAAGTAGGAGGATCATTGTGAGTTTAAGGCCAGCCTGAGAGTACATAGTGAATTACAGATCATACTGGGCTAGAGTGAGACCCTATCTCAAAAAAAAAAAAAAAAAAAAGAAAAATAATTGAAACATTTGCTTTTTTTTCTTTCATTTTTCAAGATAGAGTTTCACTGTAGCTCAGGCTGACCTGGAATTAGTCTCTGGGTGGCCTCGAACTCTTGGCAATCCTCCTACCTCTGCCTCCCAAATGCTGGGATTAAAGGCGTGTGCCACCATGCCCAGCGCATTTATATCTTGTTTCACTTGCAAGCAGTGGTAGATGGGTGGACGGTTTGCTTCTCTTCAAATAAACCTAGAACTTGTTGACATGTCATGCATTGTTCCCTAGTGTATTTGGATAAATTTAGAAACAATGTGCTTTATATTGCTCAAGGAAGGCAAATTAACCTGTCTGACTTCTCAGCAGATGGTGGACTTCCCAAACCAGAACTGACTGCCTGGATTGAACAGGGCACAGGATCCTTCTGCTGCTGGGGAGAATCACAGAAACTAGAAAATGTGATTCGTACATCTGTTGATGTGCATTTTGATCCAGTTATTGGGAAACAGCTATTTGGAGGTGAGTATTATGAAATCAGGGTCTGGGAGCTAAAGGGATGGCTCAGCAGTTAAAGGTACTTGCTTGCAAAGCTTGGCAGCCTGGTCTTGATTGCCCAGCCCATGTAAAGCCAGATACACAAAGTGGCACATGTGTCTGGAATTTGTTTGTAGTCTTGGTATGCCCATTCTCTCTCTCTGCCTCTTTCTATCTCTGCCTTCCTCTCTCAAATTCTCTCAAATAAATAAATAAGTAAATAAACAAACAATTTTTTTTGTTTTGTTTTTCCAGGTAGGGTCTCACTATGGCTTAGGCTGACCTGGAATTAACTATGTAGTCTCAGGGTGGCCTTGAACTCACTGCAATCCTCCTATCTCTGCCACCTTAGTGCTGGGATCAAAGGTTTATGCCACCACGCCTGGCAAAATATTTTTAATATCTTTTATTTATTTATTTGACAGAGAGAAAGAGGCAGAGAGAGAGAGAGAATGGGCACACCAGGGCCTCCATCTGTTGGGCCTTGCTAGAAACAGGCTGGACCTGTGAGGAAGCTAGCCGGAACTATTGGACATGGCCAGGGACCCTGGGCTGTGGGGTTGCAGCTGGCCCTATGTCAGGAGTCCCTGGCGATGGTGACTGTCCTTCCCTACATTGTAGGTTGTAGTGAGCTGTCATCACCCAGAGTGGGCAGAACTGGCGAGGCCCTCCCCCCAGACCCCAAAAGGTTCTAACCATTCCATAAGTCAGACTTTGCCCCCCACAGTTCCTGACCTTGTGGCTAGCTGCCCAAAAGACCCTCATGTGGCTGAAGTCATGTAGCCTTCTCACCATCTCTCTCCCCCCATAGCTTTCTGCTAATCTCTTGCCCTTCCCCCTATCTTCCCTTATCCTTCTCCCATAGCTTTGGAGTTACTAGTCCTTCTGCCACCTAGATAACAGCCCATCAACTATGCATCCTATTGCTATATGGTCTGTACATGCCATCTCAACCTTCCCCAAGTGTTTATAAACCCACTCCCCCACCTCGCCTTTTTTTTTTTTTTTTTCGAGGTAGGGTCTCACTCTGGCCCAGGCTGACCTGGAATTAACTACGTAGTCTCAGGGTGGCCTTGAACTCACGGTGATCCTCCTACCTCTGCCTCCCGAGTGCTGGGATTAAAGGCGTGCGCCACCACGCCCGGCTTTTCCACTCCCCTTTTGAATAAACGAGTGCTGTCCATCAGACGATCTCCCAGGTGCTCATTGCCCCGTCATGTTCACGTCGCACTCGCCTGCTGCTCCAGGAAGGACCCTGCTGCTTCCCTCCCAACTCCTCTCTCCCTCGCCAGGGACGTCGGTGGCCAACGGCCCCAGGGAAACAGGAACAAAACAGACCCACATCCATCCACTGCAAAGGAACTCCAGATGCATGCGCCCCTTGTGCATTTGGCTTACATGGGTCCTAGAGAATCAATCCAGGATCCTTTGGCTTTGCAGGTGGTAAGCCATCTCTCCAGCCCCCCCCTTTTTTTTTTTTTAGGGTCTCACTCTGTCTCAGGCTGACCTGGAACTCACTTTGTAGCTCCAGGCTGGCTTTGAAGTGTTCAAGATCCTTCTACCCCTGTCTCCTGTGCACTGGGATTAAAGCCATGCTCCACTGTACCCAACCCCCCCCCAATTTTTTTTAAAAGGTGGGGTTTTTTAAAGATTTATTTATTTTTATTTATTAATTTATTAAAGACAGAGAGAGGGAAAGAAAGAGAGGGAGAGTGAGAATGGGCGCACCAGGGCCTCTAGCCCCTGCAAACGAACTCCAGATGCTTGTGCCCCCTTGTGCATCTGGATTACATGGGACCTGGAGAATCGAACTAGGATTCTTAGGCTTCGCAGGCAAATGCCTTAACCGCTAAGCCATCTCTTTAGCCCTCCCCCACCCCAATTTTTTTTTTTTTTTTTTTTTTTTTTCAAGGTAGGGTCTCACTCTGGTCCAGGCTGACCTGGAATTAGCTATGTAGTCTCAGGGTGGCCTCGAACTCACGGCAATCCTCCTACCTCTGCCTCCCGAGTGCTGGGATTAAAGGTGTGCGCCACCACACCCGGCCCCAATTTTTTTTTGAGGTAGGGTCTCACTCTAGCCCAAGCTAGCCTGGAATTCACTATGTAGTCTCAGAGTGGCCTCAAATTCACAGCAATCCTCCTTCCTCTGCCTTCCCAGTGCTGGCATTAAACGTGTGTACCACCACACCTGGCTCCAGTCCAAAATAATTTTTTTTTTTTTTTTTTTTTTTTTTTTTTTTTGGTTTTGCGAGGTAGGGTCTCACTCTGGTCCAGGCTGACCTGGAATTAACTATGTAGTCTCAGGGTGGCCTCGAACTCTTGGCGATCCTCCTACCTCTGCCTCCCGAGTGCTGGGATTAAAGGCGTGTGCCACCACGCCCGGCTTTTTTGAGGTAGGGTTTCACTCTAGTCCAGGCTGACCTGGAATTCAGTCTGTCTTCTCAGGGTGGCCTTGAATTCATGGCAATCCTCCTACCTCTGCCTCCCGAGTGCTGGGATTAAAGGCGTGCGCCACAACGCCCAGCCATAGGCGTTTTTTAAAAATGTATTTGAGAGTGACAAAGAGGCCGAGAGAGAGAATGGGCACACCAGGGCCTCTAGCCACTGCAAATGAATTCCAGATGTATGCGCCACCTTGTGCATCTGGCTTATGTGGGTACTGGAGAATCAAGTCTTGAACCAGGGTCCTTAGGTTTCACAGGCAAGCGCTTAACTGCTAAGCTGTCTCTCCAGCCCTGCCATAGGCTTTTGATTAGCTTTTCAGTACCAGGCATGTATTCCCTCCCAGAGAGCGGGCCTCCAGTCCAATTAGAGAGCAGTTGGTTTCCCCTAGAGCAGACATGACACTGTTGCACTTGTTCGGTCATTGACCTGTCAAACTTGAGGCTTCCAGTGTCCACTGTTTTCACCACTGATAACGTCTGTCTCCAATAGGGCTGCATGCAGTGCAGCTTTTTCCAAGGTCAGCTTGTGACCGAGTGAGACCCTGCCCCAAAAAACAACAAAAGAGGAGACAAAAACACTATAAATCAGGAAGTGACAAATGACAAACCCAAAATTTAGCTTATTTAAGAGTGGCAAATCTGAGCCAGATGTGGTGGTGCACGTCTTTAATCTCAGTACTTGGGAGGCAGAGGTAGGAGGATTGCTGTGAGTTCAAGGCCATCCTGAGACGACATGGTGAATTCCAGGTCTGCCTGTGCTAGAGTGAAACCCTACCTTGAAAAATCAAAATAAATAAGTAAATAAATAAAATAAAAATAATGGCAAATCCAACCATCCATCAGATTTAACACATAATTTACCCTCACATAGATGGTGCAATTAGCACTTCCAATGCAAGCCTACCTACCAGACTGTTTTGGTGGGTACTGACCTGGTGTAGTCCCAGTTACTTTTTGGGATGGCTCTGGTCTGTTCTGCTACATAGCCGCTTGTGTCCCGCTTTGCTGTGCTGTGGGCTCAGATAGTCTGGCCAGGTCGGTGGGTTGCTGCTCTGATCGCCTGTGCTGGGTGCTGTGTAGGTGAGTTCCCTTCCCAGGTCTCTGGTGCTTGCTGGTGCTTGTGCAGGTGGTGAGAGGAGGGGAGGCTGACTGGTGGCTGAAGTTCTCCTGCTGGTCCTCGTGATCATCGTCCTCATGAGCCACTCCACTGGTCCCTACCATCCTCCTCTTCACTTTTCTTGAGTTTGCAAGGAAGCTTGTGTGGGTGGAAAATCCTCTCACCTTGCTTTTCCTGCAGCCCAGGCCACATGAACCTGGTGACGCTTCTGCCTGCTTCTGTGGTCTCTAGACACTTTGGATCTCTTCTACTTCTCTGCTGTGGTTGATAATTTCTTATATACCTCCACTTTTTAGTATGAGTATATTTTGCTGTTTTTTTAAAGATTTTATTTTATTTTATTTGAGACAGAGAGAGGGAGAGAAAGAGTGAGTGAGTGAGAATGGGTGCTCCAGGGCCTCTAGCCACTGCAAACGAACTCCAGACACATGCGACACCATGTGCATCTGGCTTACGTGGGAACTGGGTCCTTAGACTTTGTAGGTATGCGCCTCAACCGCTAAGCCATCTCTCCAGCCCAGGTTTGTTTTTTTTTCTTTTCTTTTTCTCCCCTAGGCTGCTTTGGCATTGTTCCTACACCACCATCTTGACTGGATATCTTCAAGCCCATTATTTCTTTGTTTTTACAGGATAAGGAGGCAAAGCCAGAAGTGCTTGGCTTGTCAAAGTTTGCATAGGGGCAAATGGGATTCCTACCTAGACAGTCTGATTCCAGGCCTTAGTCCCTACATTTGTCACTTGTATTTTCATCTTTTCAGGTTTTTGTTTGTTTGTTTGTTTGTTTTGTGTTTTTTTTTTTTTTTTTTTTTTTTTTTTGAGGTACAGTCTCACTGTAGCCCAGGCTGACCTGGATGGAATTCACTATGTATTCTCAGGGTGGCCTCGAACTCTCAGTGATCCTCCTACCTCTGCCTCTCAAATGCTGGGATTAAAAGGCGTGCGCCACCACACCCGGCTTCATCTTCTCGGTTTTATCATGGCATAGATCCACTTAGTTCAGTTTAGCAGACAGTTACAGACTCACTTTGGACAGGACTTGGTGGGTTTAGTGGGTTTAGCAGGCTGCTCTGAGCATCACAGCTCACAGTTATGAGTGGCTTTACTGGTGGTGATCTTTAGTCATGCCATAGACAGGAAAAGTGACTGAGGTTTGTTTTCAGTTTCCGGAAGCCAGCAAGCTCTGAACTCAGGAGAAATGAAATGTCATTTCCTCTTAAATCCTCCTGACAGTCAGCATTCCTTTGGTCTCTTTTTAGGAGAAAGGGAAGCTATTTCCTTTGGGCCTGACCAACGCATCGATGTCATAAACGCACAGAGGCACAACCCTGGGACTCTCACTGCAGTAGTCCACAGTTCCAGCCAGTCTACTCAAAGAGAAGGGATCTCGAGTTACAAAGCTCTGGGTTTCCCTAGCTTTCAGGAAGTCTCTGTCTGGCAGCGTACCCAACAGTCTTTGCCTGTCCGTGGGGGAAATTCCTGGAAGAACCACTTCGTGAAGCGCCAGATGGGTCATTCCAAGGACCCGTCACGCAGGGTCTGGAAGAAGTTCAACAAATAGACTGGTGCCCAGCAGCAGTGGGACATGGCAGGGGCACAGAGGCATTTCCCATGTCCTGAGTATGGGGAGAGCTTCCGCCTGAAGAGTGTGTTGAGAGCCCACCAGCTGCAACATGGCAGAGAGAAGCCTTTCTCCTGCAGCGAATGTGGCCGAGCCTTCGTCCACCAGTGCAATCTCTGAGACCACCTAAGGGTGCACAGTGGGGAAAGGCCCTTCCAGTGTCCAGAGTGCCTCAGGAGCTTCCGCCTGAAGGGCATCCTGAAGGCCCACCAGCTTACCCACAGCAAGGAGATGCCATTCTCCTGTGGGGAGTGTGGCAATGGTTTTACCAAGCAGTGCAGCCTCACTGGGCATTTGTGCGTGCACAGTGGCGAGAGGCCCTTCCAGTGCCCAGAGTGCAACAGGAGCTTCCGCCTGAAGGGGCAGCTGCTTAGCCATCAGCGCCTGCACACGGGGGAGAGACCCTTCCAGTGCCCAGAGTGTGGCAAGAGCTATCGTGTGAAGTCTGACATGAAGACACACCAGTTGCTGCACAGCAGGCAGATGCCATTCTCCTGTGAGTGTGGAAAGGGCTTTGCCAAGCAGTCTAAGCTTGTGGAACACATCAGGATACACACAGGAGAAAAGCCTTTCCAGTGTCCCAAATGTGACAAGAGTTTCCGTTTGAAGGTGCAATTGCTTAGCCACCAAGGCCTGCACACGGGAGAGAGACCTTTCCACTGCTCTGAGTGTGATAAAAACTTCCCAGAAAGGAGCCATATGCTCAGGCACCAGCGTATCCACAGGCCAGAGAGGCCTTTTGCCTGTGGTGCCTGTGGGAAGGGCTTTATTTATAAGTCCAAACTGGCTGAGCACATCAGAGTGCACCCAAAATCCTGTCAGGCCCCGAGGAAGCCTGACATTAAGAAAAGGCTTAGCCAACTGTTGGCAATGATAGAGGCTGACTGGAGCTGAGGCAGGTGGGACATCAAAGCAGTGGGCACAACTAAGTTACCAGGGAATCCTTGGGATTGGTAGCCAAACTCACTGGAAGACAGATGTTAGGAACTGGGGTCTGGCTTTGAGCAAGAATGCAACACAAATTAGGAACATAGGAAACCATAAAGGACTTTCTCTTTGGAAACTTCAATTATATTTCCTATCCATTGATGAAAAGAGGTACTTGTTCTTCCTATCATCTTAGGTGACAATTTTCACCCAAAGATACAGATGCCTCTTAAAGTCCCATCTTGGGCATTTGCTTGCAAAGCCTGAAGGTCCAGGTTCGGCTCCCCAGTACTCACATAAAGGCAGAGGCACAAATTAGCACATGTTTTCAGGGGCACGAGGCCCTTGTGCACCTATACTTACTCTTTCTGGCTGGCTGTCACTTTCTCTTTCCCTCCCCTCTCTCAAATGAATAAACAAATGAAAATAGTTGAAGTCCCCTCTTGAATTTAATAAGGAAATCCTATCATTCTCATTCTCTCTCTCTCTTTTCAAAGTAGGGTCTCACTCTAGCGTAGGCTGACCTAGAACTCACTCTAGTCCCAGGCTGGTCTCCCACTCACAGCGATCCTCCTACCTCTGCCTCCTGAGTGCTGGGATTAAAGGCATGCACATTCCTGTCATTCTCAAAGCTGAAAGGGTTTGGATACCATTAAATGTCAATTCTACCTTTTTTCTTTCTTTTTTTTTTCTTTTTTTCTTCGAGGTAGGGTCTCACTCTAGCTCAGGCTGATCTGGAATTCACTATGTAGTCTCAGGGTGGCCTCAAACTCTCAGCGATCCTCCTACCTCTGCCTCCCAAATGCTGGGATTAAAGGTGTACGCCACCATGCCCGGCATATAGCCTAAATTCTATATTCAAAGAAGTTACTGGTAAAATTGGTTGCATGCTTTTTCTACTCTACATAACTGAAGAGGAACCATGAGATTCATAGGAATTAAAAAATATTAAATATTCCAGTAGAGCATGGTGTCACCAACACAGAGGCAATCCCAACTCCCTCTCTGTATATATTTTTTGGTTTTGCAAAGTAGGGTCTCACTCTGGTCCAGGCTGACCTGAAATTAACTATGTAGTCTCAGGGTGGCCTCGAACTCTCAGCAATCCTCCTACCTCTGCCTCCCGAGTGTTGGGATTAAAGGCATGTGCCACCACGCCCGGCTCCAACGCTTGGGAGGCAGAAGCAAGGAAGACTGCTGAAAGCTGGAGGCCAGCCAGAGCTACACAGGGAGACCCTGTCTCAGGAAATAAAACCAAACAAAATTTCCTAATTACTAACATCTGTGAGTGGCCCACTTTCTCCTCCTGAATACACAAGAAAATACTGCTGGACCATTAAGATTTATTTATCCTTACCTTCTATAGTTTTTAGACATATTCCCGGGTAGTAAAAAAATTAAAACCAGCCAGGCGTGGTGGCGCATGCCTTTAACTCCAGTACTCAGGAGGCAGAGGTAGGAGGATTGCTGTGAGTTCAAGGCCACCCTGAAAGCACATAGTGAATTCCAGGTCTGCCTGGACAAGAGTGAGACTCTACCTTGAAAAACAAAAATATAAAAATAAAAAAATTAAAACCCTGGGCTGGAGGAATGGGTTAACAGTTAAGGTGCTTGCCTGTGAAGCCTAAGGATTCAGCTTCAGTTCTCCAGATCCCAGGTAAGCTATATGCCCACCATGGCACATGCATCTGGAGTTCATTTGCAGTGGCTAGAGGCCCTGGCACGCCCATTCTCTCTCTAATAAGTAAATAAATAATAAAATATTTTTAAAAATAAAAACCTTAATTCTAATAAGGTTCTTTTTGACCTACAAACCCAATTTCTTCTCCAAAACGTTTAAAAAGGAAAACCTGAGGTCTATAAAAACCACTACATTGCCTATCTGACATTGTTTTGTTTTGTTTTGTTTTTTTCTGAAAAATTGAATAAATAACACAAAGCAGCGTCGAGACCACAATCTGATTGCTTGTTTACTGACCATGGAATCCTAGTTTTGGATAAATCTGATTATTACTACTAAGACAGCATCTCACTCTGCAGCCCAGACTGACCTCAAATTCATGGCAGTCCTCCTGCTTCAGCCTAAGCGCTGGAATTGCAGACGTGCACCACCACACCCTGCTCTGGATTAGTTTTACTACATGCTCTTCCTATTTACTCACTCAACTTAATATCCATCCAGGAAAAAACTTTAAACTTTTATAGGCCCAAGCAGAATTTAAAAAAAAACTAAGCTAGGGCTGGAGAGATGTAAGTCAGATGCACAAGGTGGCCCACGTGTCTGGAGTTCCTTTGCAGTGGCTGGAGGCCCTGGCTCGCCCATTCTCTCTTAAATAAATAAATATAAATAAATAAAATATTTAAGAAAAAATAGCAAACGAACATGGAACAGGGGTCAGAATCCTTGTTCTCTCCTTTTCCCAACAAACTAGTTCGTGCTCCTCAGTGGGCTCTGGTTTCTAGGATCCAGGGGTCAGGGTGGGAATGACCAAATGACACAGATGACCAGTCCCCACACCTCCACTAAAGTACACGTGTTCTTCCTGCCAAGCTTGGTCGCAGGAAGCCGAGCCCCGCCCCGTCTCGCCCCATCTACTTGGAAACCAACCAATCGCGTCCCTAGGCGTACATAGGCTCCGCCCATCAGGGCCGGCCCGGCCTCCTTTGTTCTCGACCTGCTCCCTTTCTCCGCCTGTGCGCTCCCGGCAAACCGAGTGGCAGCCGCTGATTGGTGGTCGCGGCGCAGCCAATCAGAAGGGGGCACCTCACTTTGGGGCTCCGAGTTTTAAACGCTGGGCTGAGGGGCGCGCCGACGCGGAGTACTAAGGAGGCCCGGTGGTATTGACGTGGGCGGGGCCCAGAGGTTCGTCCCTGCGTCGTGCGGGGATTGGCTAATCCCGCGGGCTTCCTCCGCCCTAGCCAATCACCGGGGACGACTTCCTGGAGGGTTTTCTTGGTGTCGTTTGGAGGGTCCGCGAGTGCTCCGCGGTTTCTCCAGCCATGAGGCTCCGGAAAGCTTACGTGCTGGTGCTGCTTTTGGCTCTGACGCAGCTGCTGGCGGCGGCGAGCGCCGAGGGAGAGGACGAAGGTGAGCGGACCCGCGGAGGACGCCGCGCGCTTTGCGTGGGTTGCATACCTCGCTTGCAGCGGCCTGGGAGCGTGTGAAGCCTCCGCTGTCGCGGGCGGGCCTCCGCGCTCACCCCTGCAGATTTGTCCGGAGACCTGCGCGGGACGAACTTGCTGGAGCTTCGCGGGCGGGGTGGAGGGCGGTTACCGGCCGGCAGGATCGCTGTAGACATCCACGGAGAGGTGATGGCCGAGAGGCTGTGCGAACTCCCACTCGAGGCTGGGACGTGGACACGCGTGCCGTGGTTGCTTTGCAACTGGCTTCTTCGCCCTCATTTGTTGAGATTTGTCCCTCTCGCACTTGCTGGTTCAAACTTCCTGGTGAATACGCCCTGGGAGTGTGAATGGGACGGGCACGATTTGCAATTACAGACGAAGCTGTCGCTGGCATCAGGAATAAAATGTTTTTGTCTTTTTTTTTTTAACACAAGCATTTTGATTTGAGAGAGAAAGGTCGGCTTGCTTAGCGTCTTTCATGGAAATTGGAGCAATCATTCCTTCTAATCAGCATTTATTCAGCGCCTTTACCTGCCAAGTGGCTGCACAGGGTTTTGAGAGGCACACCGTCTAGTAGGAATAGTGTATAATTTCCACCCATCACCCCTGTGTTTTTTTCTTCGAAATCAGCTCAGCTACAGACCTGGAAACTTTGGCAGTTACGAAGTACTAGTTAAAATTACTATTCCTAGAGAACAGAGCAGCCACTAGGATCGTAACCTTCCCCTACTCTGAACTTTCTTTTACCCGCTAGCTTTTACCTCAGTTATTTCCAATATAAATAAACTACCTTTTCTGAGATTAGTGTGTAGGGGGAATGTGAACTTTATCCTCTTTCAACAGACTGAGTAACTTCCCCGTGTGGATCATTGGGGAGTCTGCCCAAGTCAAAAAGGTAGTACTCCATTTGGAAAGACACCTGCTGAAAGGAACAGGTATCAGTACTAGTGTATCATCTGAGTGCTCATTTAAATACACAGACCCAAAATTATGTGTGAAGCAGGATACAAAAATCTGCATTTGAAACAGTCTTTAACTTTTTTTTTTTTTTTTTTTTTTTTTTTTTTTTTTTTTTTTTCCGAGGTAGGGTCTCACTCTAGCCCAGGCTGACTTGGAATTCACTATGTAGTCTCAGGGTGGCCTCGAACTCAACGGTGATCCTCCTACCTCTGCCTCCCAGTCTCACTTTTTTTTTGTTTTTTAAATATTTATTAGAGAGAGAGGGAGGTAGAATGGGTGCGCCAGGGCCTCTAGCCACTGCAAAGAACTCCAGATGCATGCGCCACCTTGTGCATCTGGCTTACATGGGATCTGGAGAATCAAACCTGGGTCCTTACACTTTGCAGGCAAGTGCCTTAACCCATCTCTCCAGCCTCAGTCTGTCACTTTTAAATGGGTAGAATAAACTTTGAGAGGCACATGAAAGTCTGAGCACTGTTGTGTTTTGTTGGATACTTTTGGAGAATACAGTGGTCTGTTTGGGGTTGAGTTTTTGAGGGTTTAGAAGAGTGAATTTCAAGGGCTGTTGGCACCAGCCATTTTGTACAGTAGGTCACTAGTGCAGTGGAGTCCCTGGGAAACTGTTTACTCAGGGTGAGCCCAGGAATCTCTTGTGTGTTCTGGCCAAGGGCAGCACTCCTATGGAACTTCCTGATGACGTTGGCAAGGCTGGGGACGTGGCTCAGGGGTAGATCACTTACCTAGCATGTTCACGGTCTTGGGTTCCATCCCCAACACTGTCTAAGAGTTGGGGGATGGGCACAAGGTCAACCATGCTTGGCCTGTAGTATATACCATCTATAATGATTGATCATTAGTTAGATAATAACTTTGTTCTTCTCTGTTCACTATTTACTGTTCTGTGTTGGCCTAATGGTAGTTTGTCCATCCAGGTGTTTGTTTAGTCCCAAACAATAACTAGTGGTATTGACTGAGCTCCTGGGAAGCAGGTATCTTGAAACATTCTGGCCTCAGAGTGAATGACATTGCCCTGCTTGCTTGCTTACTTGAGGGAGGGAAAGAGAAAGAATGGACATACCAGGGCCTATTTGCCCCTGCAAGTGAACTCACTCCAGATGTATGCACCACTTTGTGCATCTGGCTTTAAGTGGATAATAGGGAATCAAACCCTGGGCCTGCAGGATTTGCAAGCAAGTGCCTTTATCTTCTGAGCCAGATCCCCAGCCCTATTTATTTCTTTTTGAGACAGAGGCTCATGTAGCTCTATCCCAACTTGCAATTGTTGGGAATACAGTTGTATGCCACAGTTTATACAGTGCTGGGGATTGAACCCAGGACCTCATGCATACTAAGCAAGTACTCTACCCACTGAGCCACATCCAGCCCTTTGGCTCACATCTGTTTACTGCTATGACAGTAGGTGGAGAAATTGGTTAATAAGAGCTGTAGCTTAAAGTTGACAATAGGATAAATACTCAGTTTCTTGAATTCCAGAAAGAGAAATTTGTTTTTAAGCAAAGGTGTAATTTTTGGTGTATATTTGATGCATATGGGTTCCATAAATTTGTAAAGTTGATATCTCAAAATAACTTACTCCCTGGCTATTAGTGAGAGATGGCTTTCTAAGGAAAATGTGATTCTCTGCCTTGTCTTCTTTAGTCTTTCCCTCAGATGATAATTCTTTTTAAAAAAATTTTTTTTAATTGTTTATTTTAGTTTACTTATTTGAAAGAGAGAGAGAATGGGTGCTTCAGGGCCTCTAGCCACTGCAAACGAACTCCAGTTGCATGTGTCACCTTATGCATCTGGCTTATGTGGGTTCTGCGGACTCAAACTGAGGTCTTTTGGCTTTGCAGGCAAGTGCCTTAACCTATAAGCCATCTCTACAGCCCTCAGATGATATATTTTTAAAAAATATTTATTTAGCCGGGCGTGGTGGCACATGGCTTTAATCCTAGCACTTGGGAGTTAGAGGTAGGAGGATCGCCATGAGGCCACCCTGATAATACAGAGTGAATTCCAGGCCAGCTTGGGCTAGGGTGAGACCCTACCACAGAAGAAGAAGGAAAAAATATATATATATTTGATATATTTGCAAGCAGAGAGAGGTAGAGAGAAGAGACATAGACAATGAGAATGGGCATGCCAGGGCCTCTAGCTACTGCAAACGAACTCCTGATGCATGCACTACTTCATACATCTGTTTTTACATTGGTACGTGGGTACTAGGGAATTGAACCTGGGTTTTTAGGTTTTGCAGGTAAATGCCTTAACCACTGAGCAATCTGTCCAGCCCCCCTCAGATGATAATTTTTAATGAGTATGAGGTCAAATGTCACATTCTTTCAGAAGAAGAATTTATTTGAACCCTTGGTTTCCTTCTTATACTCTTTTGGGGCCAGTCAGGTAATCTGTGCCTTGGAGGTTTTTTTTTTTTTTTTTTAAAGGAATTTGGGGATTAAAATTTTTTTTTATTATTTATTTATTTGAGAGAGAGAGAGAGAGAGAGAGAGAAATAGGAAGAAAGAGAGAGAATGGGCATGCCAGGGCCTCTAGCCACTGCAAACGAACTCCAGATGCATGTGCCCCCTTGTGCTTCTGGCTAACGTGGGTCCTGGAGAATCGAGCCTTGAACCAGGGTCCTTAGGCTTCACAGGCAAGCGCTTAACCACTAAGCCATCTCTCCAGCCCACCTTGGAGGTTTTATTGCGATCCTGCCTGTGGAAAGCAGCAATTTAAAGGAGTGGCAGTCCCACCTCCATATCCATGGTGTCCATGGTGGACTTTAAATTCTAGAACTATTGCTTTCAAGTGTGTTTTGGCCATGAGCTCCTTTCTGTGGGATCTGCGGTAGCCCTTGCAGTATACAGATGCTGAACAGTTGCCAGGGTGTCAGTTCTCATTACTCCTTTGAGGCTTTGGGACCCCAGCAAAGTTCTAAAGAGGAGAGTTTCTAGTTTCCAACCAGTGTGGGTATTTTCTGCTTGGGTTTTTTAGAAACAGAAAATGCCATTGAGGATGAAGATGAGGACGATGAAGATGAGGAGGAGGAGGAAGACGACTTGGAAGTTAAGGAAGAAAATGGTGTCTTGGTCCTGAATGATGCAAACTTTGATAACTTTGTGGCTGACAAAGACACAGTGCTACTGGAGTTCTATGCACCCTGGTAAGGACAACTTTTAGTTCTTGCAGCTGGATACCCCTATATAGTGTACTTGACCCCTCAGTGTCATCCAGGCTCCAGTGGGGTGACTGTGGGAGTGCCAGAATGGGCATGCCAGAGCCTCTAGCCACTGCAGACTACAGACACACGCACCACCTTGTGCATTTGGCTTACGTGGGTCCTGGGGAATCCAACCTGGGTCCTTAGGTTTCACAGACAAGTGCCTTAACTGCTAAACCATCTCTCCATCTTCTTTATCCCTTTCTTTCTTTCTTTTACCTAGAATTCACTATGTAGCCTCAGGGTGGCTTCGAACTCATGGTGGTGCTCCTACCTCTGCCTCCCGAGTGCTGGGATTAAAGGCGTGCGCCACCACACCCAGTCTGTCTTGTCTTCTCTTTCTCTTCTCCCAAGGAAGGGTCTGACTCTAGCCCAGACTTTTTGGAACTCACTCTATAGGCCCAGGTTGGCCTCAAACTCAAATCCTCTTACCTCAGCCGTCTCAGTGCTAAAACTAAAGGTGTGCAACACCATGTTAGGCAAGAGCTTGAACTCTTGATGTAGGAGTACTGGGAGCTAAGGGTTCAGTGGCTTCTCCAGTGCCATTGGGCAGTCTTGAGCCAGCCCTCACTCTAGACTGGCAGTGTGGGTTTCTGAGCACAGCAGGTAGTCAAGAGCAGTTGTCCCAGGTGCAGGCTGTTGGCCTGTGGGTTTTGGTTTTACTTGTATACACAGGCCCTCAGAGAGACAAGTACTCCACTTCTCTTCCGTTTCACCTCTTCCAGTGTAGTACACATCAGTTCTTACACCCTGCCCCCACCTCTCTCGTGCTGTTTTTATCATAAGCTTTCCTTTCCCTTCCCCCTTGCCTCCCTGTTTCACTTCTGAGACAGAATAAGATATTCTCATGTTACTTGTTCAGTATGTGATGCATAAACATAGTGCAAGCATTTTTTTAGAAAACATTTAGGGTTGGAGAGATGGCTTAGTAGTTAAGGCACTTACCTGCAAAGCCTGAATACCTCGCTTCAACTCCCCAGAACCCATGTTAAGCAGATGCACATGGTGGCACGTGCATCTAGAGTTTGTTTGTAGTGCCAAGCAGCCCTGGAATGCTCATTCTCTCCCCACCCCCATCTCTAATAAATAAATGAATAAAAATAAAATATTTTAGAACATTTAAACAGTCCTCTTTTTTTTTTTTTTTTTTTTTTTTTTTTTTTTTTTTTTCAAGGTAGGGTCTCACTCTGGCCCAGGCTGACCTGGAATTAACTATGTAGTCTCAGGGTAGGGTGACCTCGAACTCACGGTGATCCTCCTACCTCTGCCTTTCAAGTGCTGAGATTAAAGGCGTGCACCACCATGCCCGGCCAGTCCTCTTTTTTTGTTGGGCATGGTGGCATACACTTTGTAAGAGAGAGAATGCACGAGAGAGAATTGGTATGCCAGGGCCTCAGCCACTGCAATCAAACTGCAGGCATGTGTGCCAATTTGTGTGCATGTGTGACCTTGTCTGCTTGCATCGTATTGTGCATCTGGCTTACATGGGACCTGGAGAGTGGAATATGGGTCCTTAGCCTTCGCAGGCTAGTGCCTTAACTGCTAAGCCATCTCTCTAGCCCAAAACAGTCCCTTTTTGTTTTTTTTGTTTGTTTGTTTGTTTTTGTTTTTTTTTTTTGGAGAGAGACACAAGAGAAAGGGAGAGGAAGACAGAGAATGGGCACGCCAGCAGACTCTCAGCTGCTGTGAACGAACTCCAGATGCATGCGCCCCCTTGTGGGCAAGTGCGACATTGTGCCCTTGCATCACTTTGCATCTGGCTAAACGTGGGACCTGGAGATTGGAACTGGTGTTCTTAGGCTTAGCAGGCAGGCGCCTTAACCTCTAAGTCATCTCTCCAGCCCCAAAACAGTCCTTCTTAAGAAGTATTTATTGAGCTGGACATGATGGTGCACACCTTTAATCCAAGCACTCAGGAGGCATAAGTCAGCCTAAGAGTGCATAGTGAATTTCAGATCGGCCTAGGCTAGAGAAAGACTGTCTTGAAGGGAAAGAAAAAAAAAGAAATCTATAGCTCACGCCTTTAATCCCAGCACTTGGAAGGCAGAGGTAGGATCTCCATGACTTCAAGGCCACCCTGAGGCTACATAGTGAAATCCAGGTCAGCCTGGGCTAGAGGGGAACCCGACCTCGGGGAAAAAAAAATTATTTTGTTTATTTATTTGAGAGATTTAAAATGAGTTTGCCAAGTCAGGGGTGGTGGCACATTCCTTTAATCCCAGCAATTTGGAAGGCAGAGGTAGGAGGATCTCTGTGAGTTCAAGGCCACTCTGAGACTACATAGTTCCAGATCAGCCTAAGCTAGAGTGAGATCCTACCTCGAAAAACCAAAAACAAAAGAAGGAAGGAAAGAAGGAAGGAAGGAAGAAAATGAGTGTGCCAAAGCCTCCTGCTGCTGCAAACGAACTCCAGATGTCCAGATGCATGTGCCACTTTGTGCCGTCTGCTTACTTTATAGGCAAGCACCTTTAACTGCTGAACCATCTCTCCAGCCCTTTTAATAGAATTGTGAGGGTGTATTTGTATTTGATAAGTTCTTATACTTTTAAAATTTATTTATTTATTTATTTATTTATTTATTTATTTATTTAAGAGAGAGAGAACAAGTGAATGGGCTCACCAGGGCCTTCAAATGCTGCATTGAATACCAGATGCATGTATCACCTTGTGCATCTGTCTTACATGGGAGGAAAGTTCTTAAATAAACCATTTTTAGTGGTTGTTTTTTTTTTTTTTATGGTGTCGGGAATTAAACCCGGGGCTCTGTACATGCCAGCTGAGTGCTTTACACTGAGCTATATCTCCAGACTTGTTAGTTTATTTCTAAATAACAGCAGTTTGTTACATGTTAACATGTTTGTTACATGTTAACATCTGAATGCTGGTGTCCTTTAAGTGAGGAAATGAACATGTGGAAAACCCCAGTGTATACTCAGAATGAATGCAGAAGACCTCTGAAATGAATCTTACCTTCACAGATTCCTTGAGGAAGGTCCCTGGGACAAACATGAGAGACTTACACATTTGTCCATCCTTCAGTGTTCCCCATAGAACATAAAACCCATTGGTACTTATATTCCTTACATAATACAGCATAAGCCTTGATATTTGCATGAGACTAATACATCGTCTTTTTTTTTTTTTTTTTTTTTTCGAGGTAGGGTCTCACTCTGGCCCAGGCTGACCTGGAATTAACTATGTAGTCTCAGGGTGGCCTCAAACTCTCGGCGATCCTCCTACCTCTGCCTCCCGAGTGCTGGGATTAAAGGCGTGCGCCACCACGCCCGGCAGATCGTCTTATTTAAATAGGTGTTATAATACACTGTTTAGGGAGTGATGACAACAAATGTCAAAGATTCAGTAAGACTGCTTTTGTTTGGTTTGTTTTTCACAGTGCTGGAGACCAAACCCAAGGCCTTATACACTCTAGGCAAACACTCTGCCACATTCCCCAGCCTTTTTTAAAAAAAAAGATTTATTTTTATTTAGCAAAGAGAGAGGGGGAGAGAGAATGGGCACACCAGGGCCTCTAACCACTCCAGATACATGTGCCACCATGTGCATCTGGTTTACATGGGACCTGAAGAATTGAACCTGGGTCCTTATACTTCGCAGGCATGCACCTTAACCACTAAGCCATCTCTCCAGCCCCTCCCCCAGCCTTTTTAAAAGAATTTTTTTTCTCATGTGTATGGATCTATGGTGTGTGTACATGAATGTATGCCTCTGTGTGTGTGGACACACCTATGTGTTATGCACATGCATGTGTGTACATGAATGTGGGACAAGAGATCAATGTCATGTGTCTTCCTTAGCTGTTTCCATATCATCATTATTATTTGTTTATTTTTATTTATTTATTTGAGAGCAACAGACAGAGAAAGAGGCAGATAGATAGAGAATGGGCATGCCAGGGCCTCCAGCCACTGCAAATGAACCCCAGGCACCTTGTGCATCTGGCTTTTGTTGGTTCTGGGGAATCAAGCCTCAAACCAGGACAGGCAAGCGCTTAACTGCTAAGCCATCTCTCCAGGCCTGTACATTTACTTTTTTTTTATTATTATTTCATTATTTGGGCCAGCTGTAGTGGCACAACACCTTTAATCCCAGGACTCAGGAGCCAGACTTAGGAGGATCGCTGTGAGTTCAAGGCCACCCTGGGATTACATAGTGAATTCCAGGTCAGCCTGGGCTAGAGAGAAAACCCTACCTTGAAAAACCAAAATTTAGAGCTGGGCGTGGTGGCACACACCTTTAATCCCAGCACTCGGGAGGCAGAAGTAGGAGGATCACTGTGAGTTCGAGACCACCCTTAGACTATATAGTGAATTTCAGACCTGAGCTAGAGTGAGACCCTACCTCAAAAAAAAAAAAAAAAAAAAAAAAAAAAAAAACCCAAAATTTACAAGAATTATTTTTCATAAAAATAAATAAATAGGCCGGGCATGGTGGCGCACGCCTTTAATCCCAGCACTCGGGAGGCAGAGGTTGGAGGATTACTGTGAGTTCGAGGCCACCCTGAGACTACATAGTTAATTCCAGGTCAGCCTGGGCCAGAGTGAGACCCTGCCTTGCAAAACCAAAAAAAAAAAATAATAATAAATAAATATTTGTTTATTTATTAAAGAGAGAAAGGGAGAGAATAGGCACACTAGGGCCTCTAGCCACTTCAGGCAAACTGCAGATGCCTGTGTCACCATGTGCATCTGGCTTATGTGTGTACTGAGGAATCCAACCTGAATCCATAGGCTTTGCAGGCTGGCACCTTAACCTCTAAGCCATCTGTATCAGAGAGCTTCAGGTTTGCTGAGATGGACTTCCAGACCAGGCACAGTTATGCAGGAAGGGATATTTACTGAAGCTTACAGATCCAGGGGGAGTTCCTTAATGGCAGGAGAAGCGGCCTGCTCTTACAGGACCAGGCAGAGAGAGAAAAACCCACCAGCCACACAGCACAGCAACTTTTGGAACTCCCACTAGGCACACTTTGCATATCTTTTTTTTTTTTTTTGGTTTTGCAAGGTAGGGTCTCACTCTGGTCCAGGCTGACCTGGAATTCACTATGTAGTCTCAGGGTGGCCTCGAACTCTCGGCAATCCTCAACACTTTGCATATCTTTACAATGGAATCTCAAACCCACCATCACTCAAGAACCGCCCAGTGACATTGCCTCTAGCGAGGTGACTGCAGCTGCAAACTATAAACTAATAAAACACTGAATGAATATATTGGGGGCCATATATTCAAACTGCCACACCATCTGTCCAGCCCTCCTCCTTATTTTGCACGCATGCTCTCTCTCTCTAATAAATAAATGAATAAATAAAATATATGGGCTGAAGACATAGGTTAGTGATTAAGGAACTTGCCTTTAAAGCCTAAGGACCCAGGTTCAATTCTTGAGTATCCACATAAGCAAGATGCACAAGGTGGCACATGCATCTGGAGTTCATTTGCAGTGACTGGAGGCCCTGTCATGCCCATTTGTGCTCTCACACACTCTCAAATATATGTATATTTTTAATATATATATTTTGTGGCATGGTGGCACTTGCCTTTGATCTCAGCATTTGGGAAGCAGAGGTGGGAGGATCACCATGAGTTTAAGATGACATAGTGAATTTCAGATCAACTGGGGCTAGAGCAAGACCCTACCTCAAAAAAAAATAAAAATCCCAGGCATGGTGGCACTCGCCTTTAATCTCAGCACGTAGGAGGCAGAGGTAGGAGGATTGCTGTGAGTTCGAGGCTACCCTGAGACTAGAGAATTCCAGGTCAGCCTGAGCTAGAGTGAAACCCTACCTCAAAAAAACCAAAAAAAAATTTTTTTTCATCCACAATTGACTGAATTAGTGGAAATGGAACTAGTGGCTGTGGGGGGGGGGGAGCAAATGTAAAAAGAAGTAATCATTTAGAGTTGAAAATATTTGGCCAAGGCAGTGACCTGTATTTCTTAATGGCAAAACTTTCGTAAAACCCCCAGTTTTGAGAATCTTGGATTTTAGCAGGTAATGTTTCTTCTTTAAATTTAATTCATAGGTGTGGACATTGCAAGCAGTTTGCTCCAGAATATGAAAAAATTGCCAGTACTCTGAAGGATAATGATCCTCCCATTGCTGTTGCTAAGATTGATGCAACCTCAGCCTCCATGCTGGCCAGCAGGTTTGATGTGAGTGGCTATCCCACCATCAAGATCCTAAAGAAGGGACAAGCTGTTGATTATGAGGGCTCCCGCACCCAGGAAGGTGAGTGAGTGGAAAGGGGAGGGAGCAGGTGGGAAGTAAGAAATGTGGGTAGGCAGTTCTCTTAATGCTTGTGAAACTAAGATTGGGGAGTATTACCATGGCTTATAATTATGAAAGTTGTCAATTAAAAAAGAAAAAAAAAAAGCCGGCCGTGGTGGCGCACGCCTTTAATCCCAGCACTCGGGAGACAGAGGTAGGAGGATCGCTGTGAGTTCGAGGCCACCCTGAGACTACATAGTGAATTCCAGGTCAGCATGAGCTAGAGTGAGACCCTACCTCGAAAAAACCAAAAAAGGAAAAAGAAAAAAAAGCCAGGTGTAGTGGCACACACCTTTAATTCCAGCATTTTCTAGGCTGAGTTGGGAGGATCCACCATGAGTTGAGGCCAGCCTGAAACTATATAATGAATTCCAGGTCAGCCTGAGCTACAGAGAGACCCTACCTTGAAAAAACACACCCAGCCACTTAATTCCATTCCATTCCTTTTCTTTCCTAACCCAGGCTGACCTGGAACTCACTCTGTAACCCCAAACTGACCTCAGCCTCACATCGGTCCTTCTGTCTCATCTTCCTGAGTACTGGTATTAAAGGCATGCACGAGCACAGCTGTCTTAAGAAATGACTTTAGAGGCCAGCATTCTTAGTGGTATTCTAGGACAGTGGTTCTTAGTGATCAGCATGTGTCTGGAAGATTTACTCAGACACATTGGTGGGTCCTACCCAGCCTCATGCGTGCTCGGCAACCACTGTACTTACTGAGTTGCATTGCCAACTGAGTGAGGTGGGGGTTTTTTTTGTTTGTTTGTTTGTTTTGCTTTTTTTGGCAAGCAGGAAGAGAGAATGGGCACACCAGAACCTCTAGCCTCTTGCAAACAAACTCCAGATGCATGTGCCACTGTGCATCTGGCTTTGTGTGGGTACTAGGGACTCAAGCCAGGGTCATTATGCTCTGCAGGCAAGCATCTTAACCAGTCACTGCGCCATCTCTCCAGCCTACTGAGTGAGTTTCAATACATGGGCCTCCCCTTGAGGAGCAGGCTCAGGGCTTCTTGGTGTGTATGTGAGCCGGTGTAAGCAGTATGCAGTGAATGCAAATGAAGGTGGCTTCTCCTGCCCTTCAGTTGGAACCTGCTGCTCCTCTCTGCAGCAGTAGTTCTACTTGGCCCTTGGCAGTACCTGTTAAAGTGTAGAGTTTGCAGCTCCTGATCACAAACAACAAGAGCCATGTGCATGTGTGGTAGGCAAATGTTCTGCCACTGGGCTACCTCTGCAGCTGGCTGGCTCTGTTTCTTGGAAGTAAAGACACAAAACAGGCATTTATTTGGAGGGGAAAAAAATTCTGGCCTGAGGAGATAGCTCAGTGGTTACAGTTGCTTACTTGCAAAGCCTGCCAACCTGAGTTCAATTCCTGGACTCAGAAAGTGACAGTGCATCTAGAGTTGGTTTGTGGTACCAAGATAACCCTGGCATACCTATGCTCGTGCACACACGCTCTCTCTCTCTCTCTCAAACATTTAAAAAACCAAACCCTTCCAAAGTAATTCTGCTACAGCCTGAGTTAGTTTTCCTCTTATGCTTTTTCTCAATCTTTTGCATATATTTTATGATATAGTTTCTTCTTTAAATTTAATTCATAGGTGTGGACATTGCAAGCAGTTTGCTCCAGAATATGAAAAATTGCCAGTACTCTGAAGGATAATGATCCTCCCATTGCTGTTGCTAAGATTGATGCAACCTCAGCCTCCATGCTGGCCAGCAGGTTTGATGTGAGTGGCTATCCCACCATCAAGATCCTAAAGAAGGGACAAGCTGTTGATTATGAGGGCTCCACCCAGGAAGGTGAGTGAGTGGAAAGGGGAGGAGCAGGTGGGAAGTAAGAAATGTGGGTAGGCAGTTCTCTTAATGCTTGTGAAACTAAGATTGGGGAGTATTACCATGGCTTATAATTATGAAAGTTGTCAATTAAAAAAGAAAAAAAAAAAGCCGGCCGTGGTGGCGCACGCCTTTAATCCCAGCACTCGGGAGACAGAGGTAGGAGGATCGCTGTGAGTTCGAGGCCACCCTGAGACTACATAGTGAATTCCAGGTCAGCATGAGCTAGAGTGAGACCCTACCTCGAAAAAACCAAAAAAGGAAAAAGAAAAAAAAGCCAGGTGTAGTGGCACACACCTTTAATTCCAGCATTTTCTAGGCTGAGTTGGGAGGATCCACCATGAGTTGAGGCCAGCCTGAAACTATATAATGAATTCCAGGTCAGCCTGAGCTACAGAGAGACCCTACCTTGAAAAAACACACCCAGCCACTTAATTCCATTCCATTCCTTTTCTTTCCTAACCCAGGCTGACCTGGAACTCACTCTGTAACCCCAAACTGACCTCAGCCTCACATCGGTCCTTCTGTCTCATCTTCCTGAGTACTGGTATTAAAGGCATGCACGAGCACAGCTGTCTTAAGAAATGACTTTAGAGGCCAGCATTCTTAGTGGTATTCTAGGACAGTGGTTCTTAGTGATCAGCATGTGTCTGGAAGATTTACTCAGACACATTGGTGGGTCCTACCCAGCCTCATGCGTGCTCGGCAACCACTGTACTTACTGAGTTGCATTGCCAACTGAGTGAGGTGGGGTTTTTTTGTTTGTTTGTTTGTTTTGCTTTTTTGGCAAGCAGGAAGAGAGAATGGGCACACCAGAACCTCTAGCCTCTTGCAAACAAACTCCAGATGCATGTGCCACTGTGCATCTGGCTTTGTGTGGTACTAGGGACTCAAGCCAGGGTCATTATGCTCTGCAGGCAAGCATCTTAACCAGTCACTGCGCCATCTCTCCAGCCTACTGAGTGAGTTTCAATACATGGGCCTCCCCTTGAGGAGCAGGCTCAGGGCTTCTTGGTGTGTATGTGAGCCGGTGTAAGCAGTATGCAGTGAATGCAAATGAAGGTGGCTTCTCCTGCCCTTCAGTTGGAACCTGCTGCTCCTCTCTGCAGCAGTAGTTCTACTTGGCCCTTGGCAGTACCTGTTAAAGTGTAGAGTTTGCAGCTCCTGATCACAAACAACAAGAGCCATGTGCATGTGTGGTAGGCAAATGTTCTGCCACTGGGCTACCTCTGCAGCTGGCTGGCTCTGTTTCTTGGAAGTAAAGACACAAAACAGGCATTTATTTGGAGGGAAAAAAAAAATTCTGGCCTGAGGAGATAGCTCAGTGGTTACAGTTGCTTACTTGCAAAGCCTGCCAACCTGAGTTCAATTCCTGGACTCAGAAAGTGACAGTGCATCTAGAGTTGGTTTGTGGTACCAAGATAACCCTGGCATACCTATGCTCGTGCACACACGCTCTCTCTCTCTCTCTCAAACATTTAAAAAACCAAACCCTTCCAAAGTAATTCTGCTACAGCCTGAGTTAGTTTTCCTCTTATGCTTTTTTCTCAATCTTTTGCATATATTTTATGATATATTTAACACACTGGTTACTGGTGTGTGGTTTGTATTGGACATCTGTGATGAAACTGAGTGGGAGGTGACTGCTGAGAGTTCTGAAGTTGGCACACAGTCATATACCATCAAGAGAAGGCTATAGGCCGGGCGTGACGTGCATACCTTTAATCCCAGCACCTGGGAGGCAGAGGTAGGATGATCGCTGTGAGTTCAAGGCCACCCTGAGACTATATAGCAAATTCCAGGTCAGTCTGGACTAGAGTGAAATCCTACCAAAAAACCAAGAAAACCAAGAAAATAAAAATAAAAAAAAAATAAAAGAGAAGGCTATAGGTCATGTAGTTGGCAGTGAAAATACCACAGACAATTATTGGAAGTGAGACCCTCTGACTTGACTGTGTTCCCAACTTCCAAAGTAGCCTTGGTTAGAAATGCAGTCCCAGGGCTGGTGAGATGGCGTAGCAGTTAAGGTCCTTGCCTGCAAAGCCAAAGGACCTTGGTTCAATTCCCCAGGATCCACATAAGCCAGATACACAGGGTGGTGCATGCATCTGGAGTTCATTTTCAGTGGCTGGAAACCCTGATGTGCCCATTCTTTCTCTCTCATAAATAAATAAATAAATATAAATAAAATATTTTTTTTAATGCTGTCTAAGCCCGGCATGGTGGTGCACACCTTTAATCCCAGCACTCGAAGCGGAGGTAGGATAATCTTGAGTTAGAGACCACCCTGAGACTACTTAGTGAATTACAGGTCAGCCTGGGCTAGAGTGAGACCCTACCTTGAAAAAATGAAGAAAATGAAACATAAAAAAGAAAGAAATGCAGTCCAAGTTCAAGAAGTCACAGATTTCCTGCGCTCCTTGTCTTTGCCACTCTGTATATGTTCTCTCTTTTTCTACCTACTTCTTTTTGTTTGTTTGTTTGTTTTTGTTTTTGTATTTTCAAGGATGATCTGGAATTCACTATATAGTCTTAGGCTGCCCTCGAACTCACAGTGATCCTCTTACCTCACTCCCCCCAGTTCTGGGATCAAAGGCTTAACCCATCACACCCAGCTTTTTTTTTTTTTTTTTTCAATTTGTATTTATTTGAGAGGGAATGGGCAGGACAGGGCTTCTTGTCACTGTAAACAAACTCCAGGTGTATGTGCTACTTTGTGCATCTGCTTTTATATGGATACTGGACTAGCAGGTTTTGCAAGCAAGCACCTTTAGCCACTGAACCATCTCCCCAGCCCTCCTCTGCCTGCTGGTTTTTTGTTTGCTTGTTTGTTTGTTTTTGATGGTTTTGGATGTAGAGTCTTGTTCTATTCCAGGCTAACCTGGAATTCACTCTGTCCCAGGCTGCCCTCAAACTCACTGCGATCCTCCTACCTCTTCCTCCGGAGTGCTGCAATTACAGGTGTTCACCACCATGCCAGGCTTCTTCTTGCTTCTTGAGGTGAAGAACCTGCTAACTTCATGTTTGTTTCTGTTTTTTATTTTATTTTTCAGAAATTGTTGCCAAAGTCAGAGAAGTCTCCCAGCCCAACTGGACACCTCCACCTGAAGTCACACTTGTATTGACCAAAGATAACTTTGATGAAGTTGTGAATGATGCAGACATCATTCTGGTGGAGTTCTACGCCCCATGGTAAGATGGGAATCAGTTTCATGTTTTTAAGAAACTGATGCCAGCCAGTTTCTTAATAAATAAAGGCACCACCACGCCTTTAATCCTGGCACTCGCGAAGCAGGGTAGGAGGATCAAGGTGAGTTCAAGGCCACCCTGAGATTACATATTAATTTCAAGTCAGCCTGAGCTGACGTATGGTTCTAGGCGATCATGATGTTGGGGGGCAGGGATGAAAGGAAGGAAATTCTCATTCTCATTTCCTTGGGGGTAAATGGACCAAAAGGAAAGATTCCAGAAAAAGGGGGAGATTATGCACATGGATGATTTGTAGGGCTCTCAAAAGCTTAGGGACCAAAGAAACTGGTCTTATGGAGAGGACATGACCAGTTAGCTGCATAGATGATTTGGGTATGGGAGAAGTCAACTTGGACAGACCACATTGTTTTACTTTCTTTTTTTATTTATTTATGTATTTATTTATTTGAGAGGGACAGACAAAGATAGAAAGAGGCAGATAGATAGAATAGGTGCAATAGGTGCAGATGCATGGGCCTTTGTTCATCTGGCTTACTGGTCCTGGGGATTGGAGCCTCAAACCAGGGTCTTTAGGCATGCACCACTTTGTTCATCTCTCCAGCCCCCTTTTTTTTTTTTTTTTTTTGCTTACATGGGTCCCTGGAATTCACTATGATTGGACTCTTGGCAATCCTCCTACCTCTGCCTCAAACCAGGGTCTTTTAAATAGGCTTCACAGGTTTTTTTGAAGTGCTCAGACAGGCTGACCTGCCATCTCTCTCAGCCCTCGAACTTTTTAAAATCCTATTTTTTAATTTATTTGAGAGAGAGAGGCTCAGAGAGAGAGAAAGAGAGAACGGATGCTCCAGGCTTCCAGCCACTGCAAACAAACTCCAGATGCATGCGCCCCCTTGTCCATCTGGCTTACTTGGGTCCTGGAGAATTGAACCGGGATTCTTTGGCTTTGCAGCCAAATGCCTTAACCGCTAAGCCATCTCTCCAGCTCACACCATGTTGTTTTGGTTTGGTTTGGTTTTGGTTTTTCTAGGTAGGGTCTTGCTCTAGTCCAAGCTGACTTGGAAGTAACTATGTAGTCTCAGGGTAGCCTTGAACTCATGGTGATCCTCCTACCTCAGCCTCCCAAGTGCTGGGATTAAAGGCATGCGCCATCATGCCCGGCTTTGCAGCTGTTTTATTTTTTAAGATAGCATGTTGGGCTGGAGAGATGACTTAGAGGTTAAGGCACTTGCTTGCAAAACCAAAGGACCTAGGTTTGATTCCCCAGTATCCATGTAAAGCCAGATACACAAAGTTGTGCATGTGTCTGGAGTTCATTTGTAGTGACCAGAGGCCCTGGCATGTCCATATTCATTCTCTCTAAATAAATAAATAAAATATTTTTAAAAAAATGATAACATCGGGCTGGAGAGATGGCTTAGTGGCTAAGGCGCCTGCCTGCTAAGCCTAAGAATGCTGGTTCCAATGTCCAGCGGTTCCAATCTCCAGGTCCCACGTTTAGCCAGATGCAAAGTGACGCAAGGGCGCAATGCCGCACTTGACCACATCTGGATTTCATTCACAGCAGCTGAGAGACTGCTGGCGCACCCATTTCTGTCTCCCTCTCCCTCTTTGTCTATCTCTCTAAAAATAAAATAAAAAATAATAATAATTAAAAAATGATAGCATCTTGTTGGCCTTGAACTTGGAGCAATTTTCCTGAGTACCTCAGCCTTTTTAGTGCTTGAAATACAGGTTTGTGCCACCACACTTGGCTTTGGACAGAGCATATTAGAAAAAAGACTTTAAAAGGAAGATGAGTGTAGTGCCAGGTTTTTGTAGACTCCCCAGGAACTTGATAAATTCAGCCAGTGCTTCTAGAGCAGGATTGATATTTGTCAGGATGGGTCATGTGGACTAGAAGTGCATCAAAAATATAAGTATCAGGCCAACAAGAGTATCCTCAAGTGGCTGCATTCTGTGAATAAGCCTCCAGGTCATCCTTCCAGTCAGTAGGGAAACAAAAGGCTGTGGGCCTGGAATCTGCAGGCAGACACTGGCTGATGCACAGCAAGGGGCAAGGGTACCTCGGCTCCAGGCAAGCACATACATGAGACCACACTTAAGGCTCTGTGGATTCTGCAGCAGGGTACCTGTTTGTTTTGGGGTGAAATGACAGGTGAATGGTGGAATGGAAAATGACCTGGGGGAGAAGAAAGGAAATGCCCTGGTGTGTCAGGGGTTAGCTAGATCTGTGGCACACTCATAACCCACCTTCAGTGGTGGAGAGATGCCAGCCTTTCATTACTGTAGAACGGGCCCTTGCATGGTGGGTGGGAACAGTGGGAGAAGGCAGGACAGCATGTCTTTGTACTGGTGGGTTACTTCACAGATTCTAGAGCCAGGTAAGAGGGCAGAACCTAGGATATGTAAGGCCGTGGTCAGGTGTGAGCTGTTGGGTTTTGTGCTATAGACTTGGCTATATTAAGTGTATTATTTTTTTTAATTTTCTGAATGTATGTTCATGCTGCTTAGAGGTTATGCTCTGTCAGGTATGCCAGGCACATGCTGTTCCCGCAAGGTACTCCTCAGCCCCTTGACATGCTGTGCTGTCAAATGCAGTAGTTTTAGTTCTGAGTACTCACCTCCTGCCCTGGTTGGTTTGTAGGTTTGTAGGTTTGTAGGTTGTTGGTTTGTTGGTTTGTAGGGTGAGAGTTCATCTTGCTTTGCTGTTCTCTGTGCCTTCAATCCCATTGTTGCCTGGCTCCACCCTGCTGGGCTCCTATGTGATTGCTTCCTACCCCTCACATCCCAGCTCCGGTGTCACCTTGTTTATGAAGTTATCCCAGACTTTGTATCCTGTGGACCCTCAGCTCCCATCTCCCTTGGGACATTGGTTTTCTCTCCTTTCCCCACATTTCTCCTTGTGTGAGTTTGTGTATTCTTGTCTACACAAGCATGTGCCCCCTCAGTATGTGTATGCCATGGCAAGAAGTTCATTTCTTAAGCCTTTTGGCTTATCCCAAAGGGCCTGGCTTGATGCTGTCACCTAAGGGACATTCCAAGATTTGGTGGCTATAACCAGGATGTGTGGGGCCTCAGGATTTGTCTCAATACCTCATTTACTTGGGAAATGTGACTACAATGGACCAGGCCCCTTACAGATCTGGCTTCCTTTTGGCAGGTGTGGACACTGCAAAAAACTCGCCCCTGAGTATGAGAAGGCAGCCAAGGAGCTCAGCAAGCGCTCTCCCCCAATTCCCCTGGCCAAAGTCGATGCCACTGCAGAGACAGACCTGGCCAAGAGGTTCGATGTTTCTGGCTACCCCACGTTGAAAATTTTCCGCAAGGGAAGGCCTTTTGACTACAATGGACCACGAGAGAAATATGGTATGGCTGCTTCCTTCCTCCCACCATGCATGTGGGGAGGAAGCTGCCTTTGTATGGCTGGGAGCTCAAGGGTGTGTTCAGCTCTAAGGACCTTCCTCAGGCTTGTGCTCTGTTCCTAGGAATTGTCGACTACATGATTGAGCAGTCCGGGCCCCCTTCAAAGGAGATTCTGACCCTGAAGCAGGTCCAGGAGTTCCTAAAGGATGGGGATGATGTCGTCATCATCGGGGTCTTTCAGGGGGACAATGACTCTGCCTACCAGCAGTATCAGGATGCCGGTAAGTACTGGCCTTCTCGGCCAATCTAAATACACATGGCCTGCCACATTCCTGAGGCAGCTGGGAAGCCTGTTGTTCTGCATAAAATTACCTTAGAGGAAGGGTGCTCCTTTAGCTTGCATGAGACTCTGGATTCAAGGCTCAGTGCTGCAGAAAGAGTAAGGGCTTATGCATAGAACTCTTTGGAACACCAGTGTAGCTGATGGCTCGATGGGAAAATTGAGGTAGCATCTATGGGAATAAGCTTTCCAGCCTGGGACTGGGGCTTGAGGTCAAGACCATCTGGACTTCATTACTCACAGATGGTATAATCACACACTGAGACCAGTTCTGCCATCTCCACTACCCCACCCCTGGCCTTCTGAGAGGAGGGGAGGCAGCACTGTCATAGGAAGCCAAGTTGTCTGCCCTCCTCCCCTTCTTGAATCCCTCTGTGAGAGGGAGTAGCTCTGACCATGGAGCAAGGCCTCTGGCTCAGACCTGGGTTTGGGCCTTTATCTCTGACAGTTCCTAATACTGACTTCATGCCCGACCCATGAGATCTTTCCCCTGTATGTTTATGACAGGAATTGGCACGATGTGATCAAATGCATAGTAGGGTCCTTGGCTAGTCTCGCTAGTCTGAGAAGTTATAAACAGCTGTCAGCAGTCATGTTTGGCTCGGGCGGCAGGTGGCAACAAGAAATCCATGATAAGCTACAGGGATGGTTTAGCAGTGACATGCTCTTACACAGGTATGGTGGCCTGAAACTGCCAGAGTTCAGATCTTCAGAGCCCACGTAAACAGCTAGACATGGCCACACACACCTGTAACCCCAGTTTAGCAAAGGGAAGCAGAAACAGTGATTTGGCCAGGTTGATGAAAAGCAGAATGCCCTGGTATCAATAAGAGACTCTGAAGCTAGGCGTGGTGATGCACGCCTTTAATCCCAGCACTCAGGAGGCAGAGGTAGGAGGATCACCTTGAGTTCAAGATCACCCTGAGACTACATACTCAATTCCAGGTCAGCCTGGACCAGAGTGAGACCTGACCTCGGAAAAAAATAAATAAAAGGGAGAGAGAGAGAAACTCTGGCTCAGAAGCTGGGTGTTTTGGCGCAAGCCTTTTTTTTTTTTTTTTTTTTGTTTTTCGAGGTAGGGTCTCACTCTGGCTCAGGCTGACCTGGAATTCACTATGTAGTCTCAGGGTGGCCTCGAACTCTTGGCGATCCTCCTACCTCTGCCTCCCGAGTGCTGGGATTAAAGGCGTGCGCCACCACGCCCGGCCGGCGCAAGCCTTTAATCCCAGCTCTTGGGAGGCAGACGTAGGAGGATCACTGAGTTCAAAGCCAGCTTGAAACTACAGTGTGATTCTAGGTCAGCCTGGGCTAGAATGAGACCCCACCTCAAAAGAAAAGAAAAGAGACTCTGGCTCAAACCAGAATGGCTGGAAGAGCGAAGGAGCAGGACTCCTCGGATTCTGCTCCTGGCCACCTCAGGCAAGCACCCCTCCCCCACCAGAGGCATGAGGTGTTGTCAGGGCACATGTACAGCACACACAATACCACATTTCATACACTGAAGAAAAAAATAAAAACAGAAAAGAAGAAAGAAAAAATTCCATTAAGCCAGGTACAGGCTCAGTCCATTAATCCCAGCACTGAGAAGGCTGAGCAAGGGAATTACCAAGAGTTCTGAAAGAGCCTGGGCTACATCGTAAGTTCTAGACCAGCCTGGGTTAGTCAGTGAGACCTTGTCTAAAAAAAAAAAAATTGAAACACGAATCTACTGCCTGCTTTGATTCCTCAGGGCTGACCATCCTGAGAGACCCCAAGACTGAATAAAAATGGGTTTGCATGACCCTCAGAATCTTGCCCATCCTCCTCACTTCTCCTGAATGCCCCCTTCACACACCCAAGATAAATTACTAGGTACAGGTATGCTTTCAGTATTTCGCTTGTCACTGTGGGCTGATCGTTCTGTGGCACAATAATGCATCATGTACAAATTGGCGTATTAAAACATATATATATTTTTTGATTTTGGGGTTTTTTTTTGTTGTTTTGTTTTTTTTGTTTGGTTTTTCAAGGTAGGGTATCACTCAGGGTGGCCTTGAACTCATGGCGATCCTCCTACCTCTGCCTCCTGAGTGCTGGGATTAAAGGAGTGCGCCACCATGCCCAGCTTCCCTGCACTGAGTTTTAAGAACAGTCTGCTTCCTGTGATTAAGCTCTAGGTATTGTCATCCACTCAGAATTTATAGTGGGACTCGCACTATCTTTGGGACATTTAGTTTGGCCAGTGTGGTTGCAATAAATGATAGTCGTGTAAGCAATTTAATATATTTTTCTGCTAATTTGTCAGCTAATAACCTGAGAGAAGATTACAAATTTCACCACACTTTCAACACTGAAGTAGCTAAGTTCTTGAAAGTCTCTCCAGGGAAGTTGGTGGTGATGCAACCTGAGAAATTCCAGTCAAAGTATGAGCCCAAGAGTCACGTGATGAACATTCAGGTGAGTAATGGCTGCAGGGGTGCAAAGTGTCCTTTGCCATGCCAGCCCAGTGGTACCCTGCAGACAAAAGATTTTGAGTTTGAAACATAGAGGTTTTGCTGTATGCAGCATATGAGTGCCTTTCCCAGTCCCAGCCCCTGAACTCACAGGAGGCTTGTAGGCCAGTGTAACAGTTACCTTCTGACAAAATGCCTGGCCAGAAGCAAGACCCTATCTCAAAAAATAAAAATAAAAAGATCATGATCCACACAGTCAAGTCTACAGAGCCTATCTCTGCTGCTCTGCTCATGAGTTTGCTCACCTCAGGGCATCAATTTAATTATTAACTGTAATTACACGCCTTAGTGCAGCCTCTAGGGCATTTCTTACCTGTGTTTCTACTACATTCCACACACCAGAGACATCAGTCCAGCTCCTCTTGGCATCATGCCATGCCTCTTCTCTGTTGCTTCCTCCTCTTGTGTGCCTTCTCCCTTCCCACTTGGCAAGGCTCCTGTGCTTCAGTGTTGTGTGGAGTCACCTCCCCAACTGCCCTATCCAGACTAGGTTCGCTCAACATTGTATAACCTTGGGCAAGCAGTTGACCTTCAACTGTAAAGTGTGCATCCTCAGTTGTTTACAAGGTGATGTCCTCACCAAATGTGAGACTCGCTGGCTCTGTGAGCTCTGTGTCCCTGTAGTGACTGCCCCTGTGCCCGCTAGTCATGGGTGCCATGTAAATGGTAGTTGGGTTCACTTGGTACTGAGACATCTCTCTCACCTGGAAGGCCTTCTGAGCCAACATTAAAAGACCATATTACTGAGTCTGTTCCAGCTGGGCATGGTGGCTTTAATTCCAGTACTTGATTGAGAGGCAGAGGTAGGAGGATCGCTGTTGAGTTCAAGGCCACCCTGTGACTATATAGTGAATTCCAGGTCAAACTGGCTTAGAGCGGGACCCTACCTCAGGAAAAAAACACACACACACACAACAAAAAGCCCTGCCATCTGTGCCCTGGTGTGCACACACTTCCAGGGATTGAGCAGCTCACTAGCCATGTAGCTTTGTCTGACTCCAAACTCTAACTTAAGGCTACATTGCTTTTGCAACAACCTGAAGGTTAAAGGTGCAGAGTGCAGCTTCTCTGGGCCACTTACCAGCTTGGGCCTGGCCTCACCTTGTGACCTATAAAATGTACCTCATAGAGCTGTTATGAAGAGCAGTTAGCTGAAAATGGAAACATCCGCCCAGGTTGGTCCATTTAGCAGATACTGTCATCTAAGAACCAAGGACCAACCTTGAACTGTTTGTCACCAAGCATGTGAGCTCAGGCCAAAGGAAACAGTCTGCCTTGCCTGAGAAGTGTGCTACTCTTGAGTGCAGGGAGCTTGCATAGGGGTGAGTGTCTGAGCTCCCTGCTCTCCAGTGCCCTTCCTCCCATTCAGAATTCCTTCAAAGCAAACATCTCTGGTCTTTAGCAGGGACTGTGAAGGTGTGTTAGCTAAAGCCCCTGTTTTTGGTTTGCTTTCACCTGTGCCCTCTTTGGAACAGGGTTCCACGGAGGCGGCAGCCATCAAGGACCACGTGGTGAAACACGCCTTGCCCTTTGGTGGGCCACCGCAAGACATCCAACGACGCCAAGCGGTATACCAAGCGTCCCCTAGTGGTCGTGTACTATAGTGTGGACTTCGGATTTGATTACAGAGCTGGTGAGGGACCCCACCAAGATCTGCCTGGGTGGGGTGGGACTGAAGTAGCTTCCAGCTGTAGTCAGTGCAGTGCTGCCTGGACACAGCTCTGCTGGGGCTTCTTTGGGCTTGCATCCCTGGGCCACCTCCTCACATAGTGTGGCTCTACTAGAAATCCTCTCCAGGTGAAGTGCTACTGGGACTTGTGCCTTGTCAGAGAACATTATCTCCAAATCTTCTTCTCTGCTCTGCTCTGCTCAGCCATTCAGTTCACAGCCCTTGTTTCATTTCAGCTACCCAGTTTTGGCGGAACAAAGTCCTGGAGGTGGCCAAGGACTTCCCTGAGTACACCTTTGCCATTGCTGATGAAGAAGACTATGCCACGGAGGTGAAAGACCTGGGGCTCAGCGAGAGTGGCGAGGATGTCAATGCAGCCATCCTAGATGAGAGTGGGAAGAAGTTTGCCATGGAGCCTGAGGAGTTTGATTCTGACACTCTCCGAGAGTTTGTCACAGCTTTCAAAAAAGGTGAGCTAGACTCAAGGTCTCCCTTCAGGTAGAGAGCAGAACCTGAGCAGGTGGAGGGGAGCTCTGGCATGCTCCCAGTTACCAGAGGCCCAGCGCAAGTCCTCTAGCAGTCCCCTTCCTCCCATCCGCACTCCAGCTTGCCTGGGGAGGGGCCAGGGATGGCTCCAGATTCTAGAGCACCAAGACAACTTGGATGATGTTCTGGAACATTTGGGAGGTTTGGTTTTGTTTTCCCTTGGCGATTCTTCGTGGTTTTCTTTGAAAGCACAAGCCAGACTTGGGAATCCATCTTAGGGATTATTAGTAACATCAACCGCAAGAAACTAGTTCGTGATTAGACAAGGATTTGCAGAGGAGCATCTGCAGGTACAGCATTTACATACGTGTTGACAGTTCCAGTGCTGAAGAGGTGGGGATAGGGAGTTTCCTGGGGCTGGCTGGCTAGCTGGTCTAGCTGAATTGAGGAGCTCCAAGTTCAGTGTGAGACCCTGTCTCAAAAACTAAGATGGAAGCCGGGCATGGTGGTGCGTGCCTTTAATCCCAGCTCTCGGGAGGCAGAGGTAGGAGGATCACCATGAGTTCAAGGCCACCCTGAAAATACAAAGCGAATTCCAGGTCAGCCTGGGCTACAGCGAGACCCTACCTTGAAAATCCAAAAATAAAAATAAATAAGATGGAGGGCTGGGGAGACAGTTCAGTGATTTAAAGGTATTTGCCTAACAAAGCTTACAGGCTTGGGTTCAATCCCCCAGTAGCCATGTAAAAACTGATGCACAGAGTGGTGCTTGCATCTTGAGTTTGTTTGCAGTTGCAAGAGGCCCTAGCACACTTGTACACACACATTTTCTCTTTCTCTCTCTCTGCTGGCAGATAAAGAAAAATATTTTTTAAAAATAAAATGGAGCCGGGCATGGTGGTGCACGCCTTTAATCCCAGCACTCGGGAGGCAGAGGTATGAGGATCGCCGTGAGTTCGAGGCCACCCTGAGAATACATAGTTAATTCCAGGTCAGCCTGGACCAGAGTGAGATCCTACCTCAAAAAATAAAAATAAATAAAATAAAGTAAAATAAAATAAAGTGGAGAGCTTCATGCTAACTTTTAGCCTCTACACACATACACTGATATAAATATTAGCATGCATGTGTACACCTGCACATACATGTGTATGAAAAGGAAATAAATAAACAAAGCCTCTAGTGGCTTTAGAGCCTGACTCGTCGCCTCTGTGTTATCAGCCCCTTGTTCTCAAGTCTGACCCTTGATTTTCTCCTGGACGTGAAGAATCCCAATTTGTAGATTTTATTTTGAGATAGAGTCTGGCTATATCATAGCTTGACCTCAAATATATGATCCTCCTGCCTCAGCCTCCTAAGTTTTCTTTTATTCTTTTTTGAGGTAGGGTCCTGCTCTAGTTCAGGCTCAACTGGAATTCACTATGTAGTCTCAGGGTGGCCTCAAACTCACACCAATCTTCCTACCTCTGCCTCCCAAAAAGCATGTGCCACCATGCCTGGCGTCACAGAGAATGGGCACACTAAGGACTCTAGCTGCTGCAAACTCCAGATTCTGCCATTTTGTCTGCCATCTGGCTTTAAGTGGCTACTGGGGAATCTAACCAGGCTTGATAGGCTTCTCAAGCAAGGTCCTTGACTGCTGAGCCATCTCTCCAGCAATCAAAGTTTTTGGGTATTTTTTCATTTTGTCTTGTGTTTTCAACATAGGGCCTCACTCTAGTCCAGGTTGACCTGGCACTCACTTTGTAGTCCCAGGCTGGTCTTGAACTCATAGCGATCCTCTTACCTCTGCCTCCTGAATGCTAAGATTGAAGGCGCACATCAATATGCCCAACTTCCTTTTTTGCTTCTGTTTTTAGGAAAAGGGCATGTAGTTTTGGAAATCTTACAAAGCATTTTAAACAAGCTGTTGGATTTTTTTGGGGGTGGGTTCGAGGTAGGTTCACACTCTAGTCCAGGCTGACCTGGAATTCACTATGTAGTCTCAGGGTGGCCTTGAACTCATGGTGATCCTCCTACCTCTGCCTCTTGTGTGCTGGCATTAAAGGTGTATGCCACCACACCCAGCTAAGCTCTTGGATTTAAAACTAAATTTCAGGGGGCTAGAGAGATGGCTTAGCAGTTAAGGTGTTTGCCTGCAAAGCCAAAGGATCCCAATTTGATTCTCCAGGACCCATGTAAGCCAGATGCACAAGGGGGCACATGCATGTGGAATTATTTGCAGCAGCTGGAGGCCCTGCCATGCCCATTCTCTCCCTTTCTTTCTCTCTCTCTCTCTGTCTTTTTCTCTTAAATAAATTGATTAAATTAAATATATATATATTTTTAAAAAACAATAAAACTAAATTTCAGGTATGAGGCATGCCTGATTCCTGAGCAGGGCTGATCTTGATTGAGCAAAGCCTTTTAGTTCCTGGTGGTTGCCGTGTGATAGTACACTACAACCCTTAGTCTGTTTCAGGTACTCAGTTTTTTGTTGTTTTGTTTTTCGAGGTAGGGTCTCACTCTAGCTCAGGCTGACCTGCAATTCACTCTGTAGTCTCAGGGTGGCCTTAACCTCATGGCAGTCCTCCTACCTCTACCTCAGGAGTGCTGGGATTAAAGGCGTGAGCCACCACGCCTGGATGTCACTTGGCTTTCAGGACCTCAGGTGCCAGCTCCTCTGCTCCAGGCAACATCTCTGTAAGGATGGCTTTTGCAGGAACAGGGAGAGTAGACGACAGTGTCCATCATTGGGAGAGGTCTTGGGGGACAGGTCTCACCCAACAGTGTGGCTCTTTGCCTCTGAGAGCCAACATTTCAGGCTGCCTCACACACTGGCCCAGGTAGAACACTAGGGTCCAGGGCTGACACCAACTCTCCCTCTTGCTGTCCTTGTTAGGAAAACTGAAACCAGTCATCAAGTCACAGCCGGTGCCCAAGAACAACAAGGGACCAGTGAAAGTGGTGGTGGGAAAGACCTTTGATGCCATGGTAATGGACCCCAAGAAGGATGTCCTCATTGAGTTCTATGCGCCATGGTGTGGACACTGCAAGCAGTTGGAGCCCATCTACACTGACCTAGCCAAGAAATACAAGGGCCAGAAGAACCTGGTCATTGCCAAGATGGATGCCACTGCCAATGACATCACCAATGACCGCTACAAAGTGGAGGGCTTCCCCACTATCTACTTTGCCCCCAGTGGGGATAAAAGGAACCCAATTAAATTTGAGGGTGGAGACAGAGACCTGGAGCATCTGAGCAAGTTTGTAGATGAACATGCCACAAAGTGGAGCAGGACCAAGGAAGAGCTTTGAAGCCTGGAGGTCTGCAGAGGGTGGAGGGACCAAACACTGTAGAGGCCAGTGCACACTGGCCACCAAGTGAGCCCATCAGTGAAATGGCAGTATTGTGATTTTTTTTTTGAAAATACTTGGGTATGTCACCTCATGCTCTGAATTCTGAGTAGCCATGAATGACTTAATAGTTTATATGGAGGATACATCTATTTTTATCATTTTGGGTCTGATTTTGTCTTCTGTTTTTTTTTTTTTTTAACTTACTTTTAATACTTCCTCAAAACAGATAAGTTGAATCTTTTTTGTGTGTGAGAATGTTTTCTTTTCTTTTTTTAATTTAAAGTTTAAAAAGTCTTTGACAAGTCATGGTGTGTTTGCTTTTTATTTTCTCATTGTCCAAGGAACTGTGAGCTTAAGAAGATCTAACAGTTTAGTAAGACTCCAAATGAGAGCAGTCCTAGCATAACACCTACCTGCCCACAATGACATTTCAGCCTGACCTTAGAGCTACCTGCTGTCCAGCCTGGAACAACATCTCTGGGTCAGACAGCACCATTCTGCCTCCCATTGCACCCTGGATTGGTCCCATTACACTCTGGCATGATTTCCCAAGCAGTCCACCGCTGGAGCAGAAAGGACCTCAGATACAAACATGGATGCCTTGCAGTAGTGGAGAAGTTAGAGTAGAACAACAAAAAAAAAAAGTAATAGGGGCTTAGCGGTTAAGGCGTTTGCCTGCAAAGCCCAAAAATCCTGGTTCGGTTCCCCAGGACCCACGTAAGCCAGATACACAAAGGGGTGCATGCGTCTTGAGTTTGTTTGCAGTGACTGGAGGCCCAGGAGCACCAATTCTCTTTCTGCCTCTTACTCTCTCAAATAATTTTTTAAATAAAGTTAATTATTTATTTATTTATTTTGGTTTTAAAAATATTTTATTTTTATTTATTTATTTGACAGAGAAAGAGAGAGAGAGTGAATGGGTGTGCCAGGGTCTCCAGCCATTGCAAGTGAACTCGACACATGTGCCAACCTGGGTCCTTTGGCTTTGTAGGCAAACGCCTTAACCACTAAGCCATTCCACCAGCCCAAATAAAATATTTCTTTTAAAAAAGGTAATAATGCCAGGCGTGGTGGTGCACGCCTTTAATCCCAGCACTTGGGAGGCAGAGGTAGGAGGATCACTGTGAGTTCAAGGCCACCCTGAGACTACATGGTTAATTCCAGGTCAGCCTGGGCCAGAGTGACACCCTACCTTGAAAAACCAAAATAATAATAATAATAATAATAATAACAATAATTTGCCTCAGTAGTTACAGATTACCTGTTCCTTCCTGGAAGCAGTAGTATTTGGCAGACAGCCTGCCAAGCCCATCTTAGGCTGAGAGCTCTCAGGAGCGTCCATCTTTGGTTGAAGTGAGCAGTGACTGATCATTCATGAATGGCATGTGCTTCTGATGAGGCTGGCAGGAGGGCCATTCCGTATGTCCACTCTACTTGAACAGGACAACTTTCCATTGCTTGATCAAAGGTATATGAATTTCTGTAGTCCTCTGCTAGAATCTCGACTGACTCATCCCAGAAGATTCACCTAGATTAAGTATTCCAGGCAGGACCAGCACTTTGTTTATTTAGTTATTTATTTGGGAGAGAGGGAGAGAATGGACACATCAAGGTGTCCAGCCACTGCAAATGAACTTGTGCATCTGGCTTACGTGGGTCCTGGAGAATCGAACCGGGATCCTTTGGCTTTGCAGGCAAACACCTGAGCTGCTAAGAGTTTTTCAAGGTAGGGTCTCGCTCTATCCCAGGCTGACCTGGAATTCACTTGGTAGTCTCAGGGTGGCTTTGAACTCACTGAGATCCTCCTACCTCTGCCTCCCAAGTGCTGGGATTAAAGGCATGCACCACCATGCCTGGCTAAATTGAATCTTTTGTGTGTGAAAATGTTTTCTTTCTTTTTTTATTTATTTTTTCTATTATTATTTTTTATTATTATTTTATTTATTTTTGGAGAGAGACAGGGAGAGGGAGACAGAGATGGGTGCACCAGCAGTCTCTCAGCTGCTGTGAATGAAATCCAGGTGCTTGCACCCCCTTGTGGTCAAGTGCGGCATTGCGCCCTTGCATCACTTTGCATCTGGCTAAACGTGGGACCTGGAGATTGGAACCAGCGTTCTTAGGCTTAGCAGGCAGGCGCCTTAACCACTAAGCCATCTCTCCAGCCCTTTTCTATTATTATTATTTTTTTTTTTCTGGAGGTTTGGTTTCACTCTAGTCCAGGCTGACCTGGAATTCACTATGTAGTCTCAGGCTGGCCTCGAATTCATGGTGATCCTCCTATCTCTGCCTTCTGAGTGCTGGGATTAAAGGTGTGCACCACCATGCCCGGCCTAATTTTAATTTTTTTAAAGACAGGACTGCTAGCAGTCAGCTGGGTGGGACCCAGTTGGTTAGATAAAAATCCTGGGCGAGGAAGCTCACTCAAGTGCTGGTCTGTGGCCTGTTTTGTATCCCTCTGTGTTTAACAGAGTAAGGAACAGCAGGCAGGCAAGAGTAGCAGCAGGAGCTGAGCTATGATACCCCAAGGTCCACTCCCAATCACATTTCTTCCAGCAAGACTCTACTTCCCAAAGGCTCTTCAACCTTCCCCAACAGTGCCACCAACTGGAAATTAAGTATTCAAGCAAGCTATGGGGGACATATATATTCAAACCACCACACAATTGCTCTCCTCCCTTACATCTTGTTGATGGCATGATAGTTGGCTAACCGTACCAGGCGGAGGACTGGGAAGAAAAGGCCAAGTACATGGTCATTGCACAGCTTATTGTTGTTTTTGAGGTAGGGTCTTGCTCTAGACCAGGCTGTCCTGGAATTCACTATGTAGTCTCAGGGTGGCCTCGAATTCACAGAGATCCTCCTACCTCTGCCTCCCAAGTGCTGAGATTAAAGGTCTGTGCCACTATGCCCGGCTCCCGCTTTTTTGTTGTTGTTGAGGTTCTGAGGGTTGATCTCAAGATTTGATATGTTTATGTTAGGCATGTGCTTTACCACTGAGCCATATTCCTTAAAACCCACAAGGAGGCTCTATCATCTACCTGGAGTCTCTTGAGCTACATGTGTCTTACCCAGTCTGCAGTTTCTCTCTCACTGGCTCCACCAAAAACCAAAATGAGCATAATTCTCCAAATCAGCTATTCTGGCCTTAAATTTCCAAGATGCTGTGAAGAGGGATGGGAACAAAGAACCTCTTGTTCATAAGACAGACTGAGTAGGGCCGGGTATTTCAGAAAGTGACAGCTGGGCATGGAGAAGGGATCCTGGTGAAGAGCCCTTCACATGCACCAAGCACTTGCCCATAGCCATCTCCCCAATCCCTGAGCATATTTTATGTTTATATTTTAGAGAGACAGAATGGGCGTGATAGGGCCTCTAGCGACTGCAAACCAACTCTAGACACATGCACCACCTTGTGCATCTGTTTTACATGGATCCTGGGGAATTGAACCTAGGTCCTTTGGCTTTGCAGGCGCGTGTCTTAACCACTAATCACCCCTGAACATTTTAATATAAAGAAAAGAAATGTGGGCACTGCAATAACCTTGGATCTGCCTGCTACAGAAGTACCCAGTTTGGATAGCAAAGAGTTGAAGCTGGAAACTTTCAAGGTCAATAGTTGAAAACTCATGTTCAGGGGACCTTGGCAGGTAAGTGTAGGAAGGAGCCATGGGCGTGTTAGTAACCTGGGCACATTTGAATGCCAATGTCCACTTTGAGGGGGCACTGTTACATGTGGTGATCTGGGCCCGCAGTCATTATGATTCAAGAAAACCAGACATCTTAATGTGAAATCAACCAATTTGATTTGCAAGGAGAGAGAGAATATGGGTGTGTCAGGACCTCTTGCCATTGCAAACTCCAGACACTTGGGTCACTTTGTGCATCTGGCTTTATGTGGGTACTGGGAGATTGAACCCTGGTCAGGAGTTTTATTTATTTATTTATTTATTTTTATTGTTTTTTGAGGTAGGGTCTCACTGTAGCTCAGGCTGACCTGGAATTCACAAGGTGGCCTCGAACTCATGGTGATACTTCCATGGTGCTGAGATGAAAAGCGTGCACCACCACACCCAGCCTGCAAGCTCCTCTAACTACTGAGCCATTTCCCCAGAACCTCACCCAGTTTTGGTTTTTTCTTTCCTGGTTTTTCAAGGTAGGGTTTCACTCTAGTCCCAGACTGACCTGGAACTCACTTTGTTGTCTCAGGGTGGTCTGAGATTCACAGTGATCCTCCTATGTCTGCCTCATAGGCAAGTGCTTTAACCACTAAACAATCTCTTCAGCCCGTAAAAACTTTTAAAAAAGAAGACAGAGAGGGAGAGAGCCAGGCGTGGTGGTGCACGCCTTTAATCCCAGCACTTGGGAGGCAGAGGTTGGAGGATCGCCGTGAGTTCGAGGCCACCCTGAGAATACAGAGTGAATTCTAGGTCAGCCTGGGCCAGAGTGAGACCCTGCCTTTAAGAAACAAAACAAAACAAAATGATGAAAATAGGCTGGAGAGAGGGCTTGACTGCGAAGCCTAATGACCCAGGTTTGATCCCCAGTACCTACATAAATCCAGATATACAAAAGTGGTGTATGCATTTGGGGTTCATTTGCAGTAGCCTGAAGCCCTGGAGTGTCCATTCTCTCATTTTTTTTCTAATTTTTTTATTATTTTATTTATCTTTGGAAGAGACAGAGAGGGAGAGAGATAGAGATGGGCGCACCAGCAGTCTCCCAGCTGCTGTGAACGAAATCCAGATGCATGCGCCCTCTTGTGGTCAAGTGTGGCATTGCGCCCTTGCGTCACTTTGCATCTGGCTAAACGTGGGACCTGGAGATTGGAACCGCTGGAGATTGGAACTAGCGTTCTTAGGCTTAGGAGACAGGCGCCTTAATCGCTAAGCCATCTCTCCAGCCCCCATTCTCTCATTTTTATAGAGGATTGCTTTGAGTTTGAGGCCACCCTGAGACTACACAATGAATTCAAAGTCTAGAGTGAAACCCTACCTCCAACAACAACAGCAAAGCTCCCACCGCTCTCCGCCCTCGGGGAGGCCGAGGCGGGAGCAGCCCTCCCTGCCGCCCGGAGCGCGGCCGCTGTGGAAGCGCTGCTGCTGGGCGCCTACGTGCGCGTCTACTACAACCTGGTGCTTGGCAGCCTGCGGGGTCGCATGGCTGTGGTGACGGGAGAGTGGGAACAATGAGGTCATCTTCATGGCCTTGGACTTGGCCAGTCTGGCTTCAGTCCCGGCCTTTGCCACTGCCTTCCTGAGCTCAGAGCCACGCCTGGACATCCTCATCCACAATGCTGGAATCAGTTCTTGTGGCCGGTCGTGTAAGACCTTTAACCTGCTGCTGCGGGTGAACCATGTTGGCACATTCCTGCTAACACAGTTGTTGCTGCCCCGCCTGCCGTGTGGCGGTGGTGTCCTCAGCTGCCCACCGTCGTGGGCGCCTGGACTTCACAAGACTGAACCGCCCAGTGGTGGGCTGGCGACAAGAGCTGCGGGCATATGCCGACAGTAAGCTGGCCAATGTACTGTTTGTCCAGGAGCTCGCCACCCAGCTTGAGGGCCACTGGTGTTACCTGCTATGCAGCCCACCCAGGACCTGTGAACTCAGAGCTGTTCCTGCGCCACCTGCCTGGATGGCTACAACCTGTTTTGCGCCCACTGGCTTGGCTGGTGCTCCGGGCACCCCAAGGGGGTGTCCAGACACCCCTGTACTGTGCTCTACAGGAGGGCATCGAGCCCCTCAGTGGGAGATACTTTGCCAACTGCTGTGTGGAGGAGGTACTTCCAGCTGCCAGAGATGACCGGGCAGCTCATCCGCTATGGGAAGCCAGCAAAAAGCTGGCAGGGGGCTGGAGAGATGGCTTAGCGGTTAAGGCGCCTGCCTGCTAAGCCTAAGAACGATGGTTCCAATCTCCAGCGGTTCCAATCTCCAGGTCCCACCTTTAGCCAGATGCAAAGTGACGCAAGGGCGCAATGCCGCACTTGACCACAAGGGGGCGCACACATCTGGATTTCGTTCACAGCAGCTGAAAGACTGCTGGCGCGCCCATCTCTGTCTCCCTCTCCCTCTCTGTCTATCTCTCTGTCTCTCTCTCCAAAAATAAATAAAAAATAAAAAATAAATTTAAAAAAAAGCTGGCAGGGCTTGGGCCTGTGGAGGATGATGACCCTGATGAAGATCCCCACTCTGAGGATCCAGAGACCCTATCTTCTCCAAATGCTCCCAGTCCCAAGAAGCCCACAATTTCTGGACCTTCCCCTGGCCCTCAGAACTCACCAGACTTAACTAAGTTGACACAGAGAATTCAAGTGAAAGCTGACTCTGCACCCTAACCCTCCTAACTCCAAGGCTGGGTTGTTCATAGGTCTTCAAGGTGCCTTCCCCAAAACCTCAGCTGTATGCCAGGCTACTCCCTGGTTACTTTTGGGGACCTCTAGTTATGTCCTGGACAGCTGTTTCCTGATGGAAAGAAAGAACGGGTCACTACGTCTTCCTGAGAGGGTGATTAACTCCAGATTCAGAGGTATTAGGATAAACACTGTACTTCTCTGGAATTTGAGTCACAAGGACTGAAAGGAGGTGACCAGGCCAACTCCACACACATTTGAGAAATCAGAGCTAGGCTATGTTTATAAGTCTTTAATTTTCCTTTGTAGCTTAGTAAGTTTTCGAGGGGAAGCAGTATACCGTATCCAAGGAAACACTGGAAAGTCAACAGGTTGCACCTTGGTGGCATGGTAGGAAAACAGTGTTGGCAGACCTGCCACATTCTGAGGCAGCCAAAGCCACCAGCCAAGAGCCTCAGGAAGAGTGAGAGGCCAAGCATGAGCTTCTATGTCCCTTAGGCCCAGTGTCCCTGGACTGGCCATGTCTGACAGGCCCCCTGTCTCCCAGTCCTGCATACGTCATAGACATTTGAATCAAAGGTGACCACAAAAGGAGTCACTAAAGGTTGCCAGGGGAGGAGAGTGAACAAGGAAACTTAATCCATTGTTTGAAGTAGGGTCTACTTGCAGCTCGTTGTACAAGTGTCAGGTGGGTTGCCGACAGGTTGCTAGGTGCGTTGTTAGGAAAGGGGGGTATTTACTGCCCAAGTCAATTGGTGTCCAGGTTGCTGAGATCTTTTCCTATGCTTGTCTGCCTCAGTTCCAAGGACCACTCTTACCAGTACTGTAAATCCCAGCTGGGACCATCTTCTCAGAGCTGACTGTGCAGGCTAGTTTCAGCCTGAAATCAAAGAAGCCTTGTGGTGGAACTGCTTCTAGGTATGGCATGGCCACTGCCACCTTCAAATCAGAGCATCTCTGATTACCTGCAGATGACCTTCATCCAAGATGCCAGTGACCCCCTTTCTGCTGACTCCTTCTCCATGCACAAGTGGTCTGGCAAGACACCCCAAGAATATACAGGAGGTAGAAGGATCTCACTCTAGCTCAGGCTGACCTGGAATTCACTATGTCGTCCCAGGGTGGTCTTGAACTCACAGCAATCCTCTTACCTCTGCCTCCCGAGTGCTGGGATTAAAGGCGTGCGCCACCACGTGTAGCTTTTGTGACTTGTCACCCATGCTGAAGTGGATCTTTTCAATATGTGGCTGCTTTTGAGTTACTCATGTTCCTATATGTGATGCCAATAAATGATCTGATTTACTAGGTTGGACAGGATAAGAATGTTTCTATCTGGGGTAAACAGGTGTTTATGCAACAAGCCCAATAAAGTGGGCCACTCAGACCCCAGGATTATCTGCATCTGGGTGTAGATGTCAGATGGATTCCCCCCCACACACACACACGCCACAGGAGTATGGAGGCCCTGGGGTGTCATTTAATTTTGTGTTGTTTTAAAATTATTATTTAGGGGCTGGAGAGATGGCTCAGTGGTTAAGGCACTTGCCTGTGAAACCTAAGGACCTAGATTTGATTCCCCAGAACCCACATAAACCAGATGTACATGGCGGCACATGCATATGGCTCATTTGCAGTGACTGGAGGCCCTGGTGCCCCGATTCTCTGTCTCTCAAATAAAAATGTTGTTTAGATTTATTCTGTTAGTTCAAAGGCAGGAGGGACTGGGTGTGGTGGCACACACCTTTAATCCTAGGACAGAGGCTCAGAGAGATGTTTGTTGCTTGCTTGCTTGCTTGCTTGCTTTCTTTTTTTTTTTTGTTTGTTTTTTTCGAGGTAGGCTCTCACTCTGGTCCAGGCTGACCTGGAATTAACTATGTAGTCTCAAGGTGGCCTTGAATTCTCCAAACTGGGCTTTTTCTTTTCTTCTCCTTTTTTTTTTTTTTTTTTTGGAGGTAGAATCTCCTGACCTGTAATTCATTATGTAGTCTTAGGGTGACCTCGAACTCATAGGATCCTCCTACCTCTGCCTCCTAAATGCTGGGACTAAAGACGTGCGCCACCACGAGATGCTTGATTTCTGTCCAACTCTCCAGATAGATACTCAGGTGACTTCCTTGTGCACATTTTTGGTATGAATTCAATTCAATTTTTTTTTTCTTCATGACCCAGCTCTAGGCAGCTCCCAGCCTTGGTACCACCACTGGGCCAGTGATGGTCCCAGCATTGACAGGGCTGGCTCCTTTTCGTCTTTCAGCTCAAAGCCACTTAACTCAGGAAAGCTTTCCAGGGCTCTGTGGCCAAGGTTCACAACCCCCCAGCTTGGATTGCTTCCTAGTCCTCTCACTACCATATTAAAGTCTGTGGGTACCGGACCTGGTGGCACATGTCTTTAATCCTAGCATTTGGGAGGCAGAGATAGGAGCACTTGCTATGAATTCAAGTCCAGCCTGGACTAGAGTGAGTGGCAGATTAGCCTGGGCTAGAGTGAGACCCTACTTCAGAGAAAAATAAAATAAAGAGGAAAAGAAAAAGAAAAAAAAAGGAAGTAACCTGAAGAAAACAACTAGACTCCGGAGGTTGCTTTGTAAATGTGTGGAGATGACTGTAGGACCTTGGCCATTGAATGCCAGGGCAAATGACCTTTTCAGATTGAGGTCTGTGGATTTAGGAAAAATAAACAATTAAAAAAAAAATTTTAAAAAGGGACCAGGGGCTGAGGAGGTAGTGGGCTCAATGGTTGCTTGTTTGCAAAGTCTGTCAGCCCAGGTTTGATTTTCCAGTACCCATGTAAAGCCAGACACAGCAAGAGGCCTGGTGTGCCTATACATTCTCTGCTCGTTCTCAAATAAATAGAACTATTAAAATAAATTTTTTTTAAAAAAAGGGCCCAGGCCGCGCATGATGATGCACTTTTAATCCTGCACTGGTGAGGCTGAGGTAGGTAGATGGCAGTGGGTTTCTGAGGCCAGCCTGGAGCTACAGAGTCAAGAGACTACCCTTCGACTTCAGACATGCTAAAGAGGTAGGAGGAGTAATTATTGTCTTAATGAGATAGTGTAATATACCAAAAAAAAAAAAAAAAAGCTCCTTTCGTGGGCTGGGGAGGTGGCTTAGCGGTTAAGGTGCCTGCCTCCTAAACCTAAGAACGCTGGCTCCAGTCTCCAACGGTTCCAATCTCCAAGATCCCACATTTAGCCAGATGCAGCCAGATGCAAGGGTGCAATGCTGCACTTGACCACAAGGGGGCGCACGCATCTGGATTTCATTCTCAGCAGCTGAGGGGCTGCTGGCATGCCCATCTCTATCTGTCTTCCTTTCTCTCCCCCCAAAAAAAAAAAAAGCTACTTTCTTGGTGCAGTTGCTCACACTCACTGCAGAACCTGCCACTTTTTGAGTTATAATTCAAAAAGTGAGACAAATTCATTTTCATATGGCCAGGCACATGCCTTTAATTCTAGCACTCAGGAGGCAAAGGTAGGAAGATCACTGAGAGTTCAATGCCAACCTGGGACTACTACAGAGTGAGCTCTGGATCAGCCTGGGCTAGAGTGAAAGATGACCTAAAAAAAAAAGTATATATTTTTTTGTTTTGTTATCTTTCTCTTTTTTGGACATCGGTGGGAATTCCTGCCCTGACACTTTTTGTTTTTCCACTTTTAAAAAATGTATTTATTCCCAGCACTCGGGAGGCAGAGGTAGGAGGATCACCGAGAGTTCGAGGCCACCCTGAGACTACATAGTGAATTCCAGGTCAGCCTGGGCTAGAGCAAGACCCTACCTCGAAAAACCAAAAAAAAAAAAAAAAAAAAAAAAGTATTTATTTATTTTGGTTGTTCAAGGCAGGGTCTCACTCTAGCCCAGGCTGACCTGAAATAATTCACTATGTAATCTCAGGGTGGCCTCAAAACTCACAGCGATGTTCTCCTACCTCTGCCTCCCAAGTATTGGGATTAAAGGCATGCACCACCATGCCCAACTCTATATTTCCTTTTTTTTTTTTTTTTTTTTTTTTTTTTTCAAGGCAGGGTCTCGCTTTAGCCCAGGCTGACCTGGAATTCACTAATGTCATCTCAGGGTGGCCTTGAACTCACAGCGATCCTCCTACCTCTGTCTCTCGAGTGCTGGGATTAAAAGCGTGCGCCACCACACCCGGCTTCTATATTTCCTTTAATAAAGTCTATTTTTACCCTCCTTACTTCCTTGTCTGCATTCCTTAATTCGTCTTTGGAGTGTGTTAGCTACTGGAGTACACCCCAACTGGGCCAAGGGAGGCAGAGTCCCTGTTGATCTCAAAATCCTTAACACTAAGGCAGGAAGACTGAGAGTTTGAGGCCAGCCTGGGCTACATAGCAAGATCCTGTCTCAAAACAAGCAAGTAGGGGCTGGAGAGATAGCTTAGTGGTTAAGACATTTGCTGGCAAAGCCAAAGGACCCAGGTTCAATTCACCAGTACGCATATAATATAGCCAGCTGCACAAGGTGACACATGCATCTGGAGTTCATTTGCAACAGCTGGATGCCCTGGCGCGCCCAGTCTCTCTCTCTAAATTAAAAAAATAAATAAATAAAGCAGGCAAATGAAAAAAAAAAAAAAACTCAGAGAACACTTTGTGAATGTTTGGGGAGGGATAACATGAGGTTAAACTCCTTTCTCTTGGACCCCGGTTAACAGACTAGACTTTAAGATAGACACAACACTCCAAACTCATTTCTGCTGTACTTTTCACTGTTCTTTGCATGCAGGTGAACTTAAGCACTTTCAGAGCTTTGCTTCTTGACACTTGCATATAATCCACCCTGAAATAAAGACAATTCTAAAGATATATTGTGTCCTTCCTTTGGCTATCAAACTATTGAGACGAATTTTCCCAGGAATCTCTTCATGCTGGGAGTAAAGGCTGGAGTCTGGTGCAGACCAAATCTCCCTGGAGGAAATTTCACAGTACTCACAACTTGTCACAGTATCTTGCCAGAAAGCAAGCCCTCTATTTTTTTCTCATTTTTAATTAATTAAAAAAAAATTTTTTTTTCCAGTTTTTTAGAAGGATCTCATTCTAGCCCAGACTGACCCGGACTTCACTATGTAGTCTCATAATCTCAGGGTGGCCTGGAACTCACAGCGATCCTCTTACCTCTGCCTCCTAAGTGCTGGGATTAAAGGCGTGCGCCACCACGCCCAGCACCCCTATTTATTGTGTCTTTAACTGGTTTATTGAGCACGGGTGGCTGAACCAAGCTTGCACAGGTTCTGACGCTAGTAACACACTTGATGTGACCTCTGATTCTGCCACGTGTCCCTGTCAAACCTGAAAACCTCTGAGGCATTTCAAGCTGTTTGGGTGTGTCCGCGGTGTTTTTGTTTGTTTGTTTGTTTGTTTTTAATGTTTCCTTTGGGTTTTATCACTTGGGATTTTGGGGAGGAGACCGAGATGTGGGTCAGGGAGAGGCCCTTCCAGGCTGATTTCTGGGAGCACATTGCGCATGTGCGAAAAGGGCAGCATCCAGGGTACAGACCTTTACTAGGGATACTGAGGCAGAAAGCTCTAGACTGCACGTGTAGCTTCCTCCAGCTCCCAAAGACCTGACTATGTTTTCTCTGCCACCAGACCAAGGCACAGTGCCGCCTGGATGGCTTTCCACCAGCAGTGGAGCAGAGCCACAGGACTGAAGAGACACCCTAGCGACGAGATTCTAAATTTGCATGTCTTTCCCAGGATGCTCAGCAAGAATCAACAATTTAGGACTGCTGTTTTAAATCCATTCTCTACTTCTGCACGAATAGATAGATACTTTAGGGATTCGTGTCAGATGTATCTTGCTGATTCTTTAAATATAAATGATACACAGCTAGTTAAAAAAAAAACCCTAAGGTAAAAATGAAAAAGTTTCTGGGTTTTAATTATGTCAGACCCTACTTCAGTTTGCTGGCTGGTCCGAAGGTAGTGAGTTATCTCAATTGATTGTTCACAGTCAGTTACAGATTGAACTCCTTGTTCTACACTTTCCCCCCTTCTCACTACTGCACTTGACTAGTCTTTTTCAAAACTGGTACTAACACAAGTCTTTGCTCTTTTAGCTTAACTTAAAAATTGCACATTAAAAAAAAATTGCACAAAGTATCTCCTGACTTTTTAATTTTGCAATAGCTGTATTATTTAATTTGTACATTCTTTGAATCATTCACAAAAAGGGAGAAACAAGGAAAAAAAGATTTTGCAGTCATTTAAGGATTTTCCTTCCTTCTTTTCATTTTTTCCAGGTTTTTATTTTTTATTTTTTCAAGGTAGGGTCTCACTCTGGTCCAGGTTGACCTGGAATTCACTATGTAGTCTCAAGGTGACCTGGAATCACAGTGATTCTCCTGCCTCTGCTGGGATTAAAGGTGTGTACCACCACGCCCGGCTTTTTCCAGTTTTTGAAGCAGGTTCTCACTCTAGCCCTGGCAGACCTGGAATTCACCATGTAGTCCCCGACTCTTGGGAGTTAGCTAGAGACAGAATACCTATGTCTTTAAGTCTAGTGGGACTCTGCACTACCAAAACCAAACCCAAGCCTGAGTTCTTCCTAGAAACTCCCAAAGCTTTCATCCTTCTTAGTTTCTTAGTGTGCTCATTAACTAACTGATTGATTAATCCCCATTAATTCTTTCTCCCTCCCCCGCATGTGTGTTTTTCCCCAAGATTTATTATTTATTTATTTATTAGAGACAGAGAGAGAGAGAAGAGAGCACATCAGGGCTGCAAACAAATTCCAGTTGCATGCGCCACCATGTGCAGCTGGCTTATGTGGGATCTGGAGAATCGAACCTGAGTCCGCTAAACCATTTCTCCAGCAGCATGTGTGTTTTTTCAATGACAACTTCCATAATTATAGACAATAGCCATGATAATGCCCTCCCCTCCCCCACTTTCCCCTTCACAAAATGTCTGTTTTAAGGAATTAGACTAGGGCTAGAATGATGGCTTAGCTGCTAAGGCGCTTGCCTACACAGCCAAAGGACCCAGATTCAATTTCCCAGGACCCACGTAAGCTAGATGCACAAGGGGGCGCACACATCTACAGTTTGTTTGCAATGGCTGGTGGCTCTGGTGTACCTGTATTCTCTCTCTCTCTACATTCCCATTTCTCTCCCCCTCTCTCAAATAAATAAAATAAATTTTAAAAAATGTTAGAATATCAGTAAGGTCAGAGACAATTGGATAAGACAACCTTCAACAGACAAAATTAAGAGACCTTTCAAAGGGGTCAGTCCTGTCATGTTGAAGATAGAGAGATGAACACACTCAGAGAGAATTTTGAAGGTAAGAAAATCAACTCCAACCTGTCATTGTAAGACACTAGGTGTGGCCTCAGAGCGGCTTTCTGATTTTGGTTCCACCAGAGGTATTTGTACAACCTTGAGATAGACACGTGTCTGCCCCTCATCTGAAACTGTGAGCAGTGCTCTTCCTTGGAGCCTCACAGACGAAGATGGCAGGGGTGTCTATGGATACTATGATAACAAAGGACGTTGTGGTGTGGCTCTCTTCTGAAAGCCAGCAAATTAGTAGTTCCAAGTCAGCCTGAGCTACACAAAGCCAGCCTGGCTACAGAGTGAGATCCAGGAACCCTAGACATCCTGAGAGCCCATTTGGACTTCCCAAGTGCTTCCAAGGATCCCCTTCTGTTTAATACTCTCTCTGTGTGCATGCATGTGAGGTAGGGTCTTGAAGTGTTTCTTTTTAATCTTTTATTTATTAGAGACAGAGAGAGAATGTGCGTGCTAGGGCCTCTAGCCACTGCAAACAAACTCCATACACATGCGCCATCATGCGCATCTGGCTTATGTGGAATCCGGAGAATTGAACCAGAGTCTTTAGGCTTCCAGGCATATATGCCTTAACCGCTAACCCATCTCTCCAGACCCTCTGTTTAATTTTTGACCCTTAAGGAAAGAGGGGCCATGAGGAGCATCATGTCAGGAAGCCAAGATTTGGAACATCCAAGGGTCTTCAGGCATCTTCTCAACCTAGACCCCCTGTACAACTCACTTCTTCCTCAGTAATACATATACCCTAACAAGGTATATGCCCAGACAGGTGCATACCCTGGCAAAGCACCTTAACTACAGTACCTTGTTCAAGCCACTTGCAGTTAATACAGCACCACCAGCAGTTAACACAGGACTGATATTGTAGCAAAGAAACAATGGCAATAAACGATATACAAGAAAATAAGTTGATTAGCCATAGTCAGTATTTTCCAGAAATAAACGTTATATATATATATATTTTTTTTTTGGTGGTAGGGTCTCAGTCTTGACCAAGCTGACCTGGAATTAACTATGCAATCTCAGGGTGGCCTCGAACTCATGGCAATCCTTCTACCTCTGCCTCCCCAGTGCTGGGATTAAAGGCGTGCGCCACCACACCCAGCCTTGTGTTACTTTTATAAGGTACGAGATATGTTTATATTACTTATTTCACCTGATTTTCTTTGCAATCTGTTGAAGTTAGTACAACAAATAGAGTAACTGTAATCCTGAAGGAAAAACCGAGAAAATCCTAGAAAAACAAGCAAACAAAAAAAATAAAATATAGAAGAGGAGAGGGGGTTCAATAAGGAATGGAGGAACGTGGGCAAAAGAAGATAATGGGAGAGGATTATGATCAAAATACATTAGGCATGCCAATAAAAAAGTTAAGAAAAACTAACCATAACATGTAATCCCACTCCAACAAAAGGCTGGTCAAGTGAAGCAGTGGGAGTGGAGAAGGAACAAAGAAATCTGTAACTGGTTGTGATCAATTAGTTGTAAACACCACTGCACTCGGACCAACCAGAAAGGGGGTTATGCAGTTAGATATATAAGACTTAAAGATATAAATACTTTACAGTAATGGTTGATGGATACTAGGATTAATTTCAAAATAGAAACACATAAAGGACAATGCAAATACAAATCTCATATTTAAAAGTAGAAATTCTATTCAATGTCTGTTTACTCTTCAGTGGAATTAAAGAGTGCCGACTGGATGCTGGCTCAGAGCATTGTGGGTGAGATGTATGCAAAATAGCAGCAGCTGGGAGCCGCAGGGAGCCCTAGGAAATGGGGGCTTGGCAGCTCCTGAAAATGATGAAACCCTAGAGTGAGTTTTAAATGGAAGGAGCATGGGTATCTGATGACTTCGAAATGCTTTTTCACAAAGATACAAAGCAGAGGCTGCATCCCAGCATAAGTCAATATTGGCCTTTCTGGACATGCTGGTCAAAGGGGCACAGATGTCTGGGGGAAGATTCTACATTGCAGGTGGGACCAGCAACAGAATACCACAGAGGACAAAGAACGATAGGTTTCCCTGCCCATCTGCCTCCAGGCACCACTAGGGTTTAGAGAGAGAGAGAGAAAGAAAATTGAAATGAATATTATGGGAGTAACCAACTGCTTTCTGATTGGATTTGAGGCCCACTACACAGGAGGGATTTCATGCCTAGTACTGTAAACTGTGGCCAAAAAAAAATCTATAGTTAGGAACATTGGCCCTCAGGGGACCTACCACTGTGGTTATGTTGAACAAACAGAATGTTGTATTGCCTTTAGCTATCTATATTTGTTCCCATAGATTAGTACTGCTGAAAGCCTGGATCACAGAACTTTCTTGTTCCAGTGGGCAGTGGTTAATGCAGAGGTGTACAGCTTGCATAGCTGCCAAGAGTTAGTGATGACTATATGCTCTCAGCCACAAACAAGACAATCTCAAACACCCCTCCAAAGCTCAGGGATCTTCTTGGAAGAGTCAGTAGAAAGAATTAAAGAGCAGGAGGTGGAGGGGAAGGGGAGCTAAAGGATGCGGTCTCCTGGATCCTACATTGACTGTTACATCACTAACTTAGAGCACTGTAGTTTCCAGAAAAAAAGAATTAAGCCTGTCAATATGTCGCCATCAATGGGGGAGAGATACATGAGCTCACCACACCTCTCGCTATCTAATGGCAGCTAATGGTTGCTGGGAGAAGGGGAGTCAGGTTCATTAGTGCTATAGCCCAACTGGTATGTTGTCCATTCCACAGTAAATAACCTTACACCCACAACCATGCAAACAAACCTAATTTAATTCAATGGTTTAAAAGAAGGCATGAGGGCTGGAGAGATGGCTTACTGGTTAAGGCACTTGTCTGAGAAGCCAAAAGACCCAGATTCAATTCCCTAGGACCCACATAAGCCAGATGTACAAGGTGGAACATGCGTCTGGAGTTTGTGTGCAGTGGCTGAAGGCCCTGGCACAGCCATTAACTTTCTCTCTCTCTCTCTTTATGGCTCTTTCTATCTTTCCATCTCTCAAATAAATAAAGTAAAATTTTAAGAAAAGGCATGAGGACTGGAGAGATGGCTTAGTGGTTAAGGTGCTTGTCTGCAAAGCCTAAGAACACATGTTGAAGTCTCCAGGTCCCACATAGTCAAATACAAAATGATGCAAACGTGCAATGTTGTACATGCACACAAGGGGGCACGCACATCTGGAGTGCATTCACAGTGGTTGAAAGGCCCTGGGGAGGGGCTGGAGAGATGGTTTAGGAATTAAGGCACTTGCCTGCAAAGCCTAAGGACACAGGTTCTATTCCCCAGAATCCACGTAAGCCAGATGCACTTTGTGGTATATTCATCTGGAGTTTGTTGACAGTGGCTAGAGGCCCTGGCATGCACTCACACACTTTCTTTCTCTCTCTCTCTCTAATAAGTGAATAAATAAAATATTTAAAAAAGAAAAAAGAAAAAGGAAAGGCCCTGGGGTGCCTATTCTCTTTCTCTCAATGCCTCTTTCTCTCTCTCTCTCTTAAAAAAATATATAAAGGCATGAAAGGAAGGTGGAGTGTTAATAGAAGAAGAAGCAGGAAAGTGAGGTATTGGGGGATTAAAGAGTGCATAAATTTTTTTTGCTTTGTTTTGTTTTTTCAAGATAGGGTGTTGCTCTAGCTCAGGCTGACCTGGAATTCACTATGTTGTCTCAGGGTGGCCTCAAACTCACAGCAATCGAAGGTTGTTGCTCTAGCTCAGGCTGACCTGGAATTCACTATGTTGTCTCTGGGTGGCCTCAAACTCACAGCAATCCTCCTATCTCTGCCATCTGAATGCTGGCGTGTGCCACCATGCCTGGCTCTAAATAATTTTTGTTGTTGTTTTGTTTACGGAGGTAGGGTCTCACTCTAGCTCAGGCTGATCTGGAATTCACTATGTAGTCTCAGGGTGGCCTCAAATTTTGGCAATCATCCTACCTCTGTTGCCCGAGTGCTGGGATTAAAAGCATGTACCATGTTTTATTTTTATTTACTTATTTGACAGAGAAACAGGGACAAAGAGAGAGAGAATGGCTATGCCAGGGCCTCCAGCCACTGCAAATGAACTCCAGACATGAGCGCCCCCTTGTGCATCTGGCTAACATGGGTCCTAGGGAATTGAATCTGGGTCCTTTGGCTTTGCAGGCAAATGCCTTAACTGCTAAGCCATCCCTCCAGGATTCTCTAAATAATTTTTTTAAATTTTTTATATTATTTTATTTATTTTTTGGAGAGAGACACAGAGAGAGATAGAGAGGGAGAGTGAGAGGGAGAGTGAGACAGAGATGGGCGTGCCAGCAGTCTCAGCTGCTGCGAACGAAATCCAGATGCGTGCGCCCCCTTGTGGTCAAGTGTGGCATTGCGCCCTTGGGTTGTTAGGCTTAGGAGGCAGGTGCCTTAAAGGCTAAGCCATCTCTCCAGCCCTTTTCTTTTTCTTCTTCCTCTTCTTCTTCCTCCTCCTCCTCCTCCTCCTTCTCCTCCTCCTCCTCCTCCTCCTCTTCTTCTTCCTTCTCCTTCTCCTTCTCCTTCTCCTTCTTCTTCTTCTTCCCCTTCCCCTTCCCGTTCCTCTTCCTCTTCTTTTTTTTTTCTTCTTCTTCTTTTTTTTTTTTTTTTTTGTTTTTTGAGGTAGGGTTTCACTCTAGCCCAGGCTGACCTGGAATTCACTATGTGATATCAGACTGGCCTTATGGCGATCCTCCTATCTCTTTCTCCCGAGTGCTGGGACTAAAAGTGTGTGCCACCACGCCAGGCAAATAAATTTTAAAAAAGAAAGGTAAAACAAAAAATCTTTGGAAATTCTTTTTACCAGGGCGGGCTTGAACTCCTGGCGATCCTCCCACCTCTGCCTCCCAAGTGCTGGGATTAAAGGTGTGCACCACAATGCCCGGATAACAAAATTTTTGGAACCTCAGGTGGGACATTCTCGATCCTTAGCAAATACATCTCTTGTAAAGAGATCTGTGGGTTTCACATCATCCCACACAGAATCATTCAAGACAAGAATAACAACACAGGAATACAAGTCAATTTTGGAACACCTCCAGAAAATAAACAAGGAACAATGGACAACATAGGTGTTTATGTTTAAGTGTATCATGAATTTGATTGGTTTGCTCCTTCAAAGACTATTGCTAAGTGTCCTATGCTGGGAAGGACTAAGTGATGATATACCAGAAACCACACGAAGTTATGACAAAACCTATTAGCCAAAGCATTCTTTTTTAAAATATTTTTTTATTTTTACTTCTTTATTTCTTAGAGGGAATGAGATAGAAAGAGAATGGGCGTGTTGCAGGAACCACTCCAGGAGGGGTCAAAGGGGCTCTGAGAGCCTGCCGGCCGGCCTTCAGGACAGCGGTGAAGAAGCCCTACCGGGAGTCTGGAGTTCTCGGGCCGGCAGGGAGGGGGTAAGCGGAAGGCCAGACAAGATTGTCCTGTCGTGGAAACACCTGTGCTCTGCGGGGACAGAGTGGACCCAGAAGAACTCTGTCGTGGCAGGGCCTGGCCATCACCCGCCCCTGCCAAAGCCTCAGGCCACATCGTGGTCGAGGGGCCTGGCTCCCCGGGGAGGCTTCGCGAACAACCGCAGAGTGTCCCCAGTAGCCCCAAGGCCGTAACTCCCCCGCTGCCTGGCAAGGTACTGAGGTGGCGGCCGGCGGTGGGGGGGGGGTGCTGCGGTGGCCCTCTGGCCGATGGGGGAGTTGTTCCCAAGACTTTGGGACACAGGTGGCGGGCAGAGGCCTGGGTTTGGTGGTCCAAGCCCACAGGTGCGGTGGGGGTAGTGGGTTTACAGGAGACCGACCGTCGTTGGCTGGATCCGACTGGCAAGCGGTCTGCCGTAGAGCTTGAGAAGAGGGGCCTGTGTCCTCCAAGGAAGTGCCTAAGGGTCCCGAGAAGAGAAAGAGATTTGAAGAGCAGAGCAAAAAAGAGCAGAGCAGAGCAGAGCAGAGCAGAGCAGAGCAGAGAAGAAGACAGAAGAAAAGAAAAGGAAAAAATGGGCACGGGCCGGTACAGGACAATGGGATTTAACACAGCCCAAGAGGGCAATGCACACCATAGGTTTCCAGAAGGATGGATGGACCGTCGAAGAAATGAGGTAGGAGGTACGTGTGTCCATTAGTTCAACGAGAATGAACAATGTCTTAGAGAAGGTCGAATGGAGGGGATCATCATTGGCCTAGGACTCCTAGAATCAGCCCAGAATGTCATTTTCGGGAGGTAGGTAGGTAGCTCCATAGGTCCTGCCTGGGACCGGGGCCACTTTTCGAGGTGGTCTGCCGTCAGGGAAATGACGTGGACACTTGCGTGTTGCCATTTAGGTCCGGCTGGCCTGGAAGGGGCCGGGGATCTCCTGCCACTTCCTGACCGTGCTCAGATAGTGTTTGGAGGCAGGGCCTGCCTCACAAAGTCACCCCGACTGCCCTGCAAACTCTTATGCTGCCATTTGGTTCAAGCTGGCCTGGATAGTTCCGGGGATTCTCCTGTCACTAACTGCCCAGTGGTCAGATAACAGTCCAAGAGCCCCAAACGTGCTTTTTTCTTGCCTTCCTTCCATTCTGTGTCTTCCTGTGATTCTTTCTCTGCTTGCTTGCTTGCTTGCTTGCTTGCTTGCTTGCTTCCTTGCTGGCTTGCCTGCCTGCCTGCCTGTTTGCCTGCCTGCTTGCTTGCTTTCTTGCTTGCTTGCTTTCTGGAAAGGGGAGTCTCTAGCCCAAGCATAGACCCGGAATTCAATATGTAGTCTCAGGGTGGCCTTGAACTCTTGGTTATCCTCCTAGCTCTCTCTGCCTTCCAGTGCTGAGATTAATGGGGTGAGACACCAGGCCTGATTCTCATGTTTGCAGTCTAGCTTTCATTTCCTCTCTTTCTCTCTCTCTCTCTCTCTCTCTCTCTCTCTCTGTCTCTTGATTTCTCTTTCTTTGAGTTGTCCGAATTGGCTCTTGGTGTCCTGAGAGCGGACAACTTCATGCCTCACCCTGTAGAGTAGCTGAAAGGGAAGATAGACACTCAGCAAAGAAAAGCCTGGTGACTTGCATGTCTGATCCTGCGTTCCTTAGGCCGGCCGATTGGTTGTATAAGGACACCAGCTGGGTCCCTTTGGTGTTCCCTTGGTGTGTGCTTTGGTTTGGGTGGGACCTGTCCTCCCTCAGGCAGCCAGCCTTCCTTCCCTGCTCCACCAGCAAGACCTCATCGTGCCCTGGGGCCATGCTGCCTGGTGAGAGGGGTGTCCCCCACCCAGCTGTCCAAGAAAAGTGTCTGCCCTCACTGAGATCCTGCGGAGTGTCCAGCTCTCCAACCTTACAGGAGAGCAGGGTCCAGGCCCGGGCCCCCTAGGCCCGGGCCCAGGTCCAGGCTCAGGCCCAGGCCCAGGCCCAGGCCCAGGGCCCGGCACGGGCCAGGTCTAGGGCACTCGGTGCTCGCATGGAAATCCTGATCCCATTTCTGTACGGGAAACCTAGAGCTTCTTCCTGTTGGGGTGCAGCCACCGAGCCGGTGGGCGCCTTACCATATGGGGAGAGGAGAGCTGGACGAGGGCTGGTGTTCTGGGACCAGAAGGACCTCCGCCCCACCACCATGCCCGCAGCCAAGATGGGGCCGCAGCGTGCACACACTGCTTGCTCTCCCCTCCATCCTGCCCGTTCTCCCGGCTGCCTTTCATATGGTGCAGTGAGCCACACGCTGATGTGACAGGGTCCATCGGGGTCCCAGTGTTCGTGGATGCCAGCTTGGCCCCTCGCTAGTTCCCGTGTCCCACGTCGTGCGCTCGGCGGGAGCTGGCTGGCACCCCGTCGGTTGGGAGGAGCGAGGCGTGCGGTGCCGTGGCGTCTGTGGGTTTGCACAGAGCCGGTGGAGTGGAGTGGAGTGGGTGGGTGGGTGGAGTGAGGAGAGAGAGAGAGTGTGAAAGGTGCGAAGTTTGTGAAGTGTCCGAGTGGCGTGAGTGCTGAGACAAGTGTCCCGGGCCTTGGGGTGTGGGCACGTAGCTGAGGGCCCAAGAGGGAGGGTGAGGAGGCTGCAGGTGGGGTGCGTGGAGGTGCAGGCGTGGGCCTAGCAGGAGGGCGAGGGAGGGAGGGAGGGAGGAGTGCGGTGGTGGCAGCGGCCGCGAGAGGGCGCGCGTGCGGCGTGTTGTCGGGCAGCGGCGGGGTGTGTGGGCGCGTTGGGTGAAGTTGAGCGCAGGAGGTGGTTTGTGTGTGTGTGTTGGTGCGTGGTGCGAGTGTGCAGGTGTGTGTGTGAGCGGAGCGGAGTGGGGCGAGCGAGGCGTTGTGGGCGCCGGGCGTCCGGGATGCGGGGCGGTTGTGCTGGAGCCATTGGGGCGGGCGGGCGGGCGGGCGGGGGCGGGGGGGGGGGGGCGTGTCTGGGTGACGTCAAGCCCGGTGTCCTTCGAATAGAGCCGGAGCGGCTCGGTCTCCTGCCGGTTGTGGTGGCGCACGCCGGTAGGATATTGCTGAAGAGGCGGAGGCAGGAGGATCAGGAGTTCGAGGCCAGCCTGGGCTACACATTTTCTTCCCACCGCTTTTGCACAACCGCACCACACACTTCAAACACTAACACACACAACACAACCTAACTTCCTACAACCTCCCCTCCCCCGCCTTCACTCACACACCCTGCCTCCTCAGCCTTCCCTTCAACACACCTTCTCTGCACCACACCCTCACCCCTGCTCACCTGCCACCCATCCTCTGCTCACCAACACCTCTACACTCACACCCACACCCACACGCACTCCAGCCAATACCCTCACACTCGCACTCAAACACACACACACACACACACACACACACTCACCGCCACGCACCAACCCTTTCGTCCACCCTTGCTCCTGCATTTCAACAACAATCCAACCCACCACCACCCCCAAGCCACGCATCTGCTCAGTCCACTCGAGTGGGCTGGGCGGGCCTGGGGACCGCTTCACCCCGTCTTTGCTTCGCCTTTCCTTCTCAGCCCACAGTCAGGGAGACACCAAGGGAAACGTCCACCAGGCCGATGCACACGTCCTCTTAGCCACGAGCCACTGGCCACCTCCTGCCTCAGCGCCGCCCACGCTCGGGTCTTCACCGTCACGTCAAGCGCAGTCCACACCTGGCCTTCGCACCCATGCCGGGCCACCTAGTCTCCAGCAAACATGCAATTCCTTCGGGTTCCCTCATTCGGTTTTCCATTCAGCTTCAATCCAAGAGACGCGGCCAGGGCTGAGGGACGACGCACGCCGACAGCACACAGGGAGCTCCGCTTGCCACGCGCGTGTGGGCCGCGCACGTTCCCCGTCGTCCTCCCCTCAGGCTCCGCTTCCCGCTCTTCTCTGAGCTGAGCTGTGTGAGCGCCGGGAGGCTCCGAGGAGACACGCGGCCAAAGAGAGAGGCGTTTTCCCAGCATCTTCTTCCATCCCACGCCAAGCCTAGGCCCCACGAGTTTGTCCTCTTCTCTCCTGCCTCGTCGTCCTGTCCGTCGTCCCCTTCTCGTGAACGCTCCCCCTTTGGGCCTTAGAAGGCCACCTGCCGCCATTTTCCGCTTCCAGGCCGTCCTGTCCTGCCTTCCTCCTCCACGTCTCCTCCACCCTCCTCCTTCCTCCTTCTCCTCCTCCTCCTCCTCCTCCTCCTCCTCCTCCTGCTCCTCTCACCCCCTTCCTCCCACCTGCGTCCCTGAGCTATTCCTTAGCTAAGAAGGTACTCTTTGGAAACGTTGGCCCCTATGTCACCGCTACCAGTCTCCAGGCCCTGCCAGCAAGAGCCCATCTTCACCCGGCTCTTTGGAAGACTCGGGCCTCGGCCTCCACGAGACAGGGCAGGAGCCCAGGGCGCTGTGGCTGTCACCCTCGCAGAGCTTTGTGAGCGGGACCCTGGGTGCTCAGACGGTCTGGACCCTCCTCTCCCCTGGGAGACATCACCCCTTCTGGCCGCCACCGAGCCGCTCTCTCCCTCCCGTCCCACACTGCCTTTGCAGGAACCACTCCAGGAGGGGTCAAAGGGGCTCTGAGAGCCTGCCGGCCGGCCTTCAGGACAGCGGTGAAGAAGCCCTACCGGGGAGTCTGGAGTTCTCGGGCCGGCAGGGAGGGGTAAGCGGAAGGCCAGACAAGATTGTCCTGTCGTGGAACACCTGTGCTCTGCGGGGACAGAGTGGACCCAGAAGAACTCTGTCGTGGCAGGGCCTGGCCATCACCCGCCCCTGCCAAAGCCTCAGGCCACATCGTGGTCGAGGGGCCTGGCTCCCCGGGGAGGCTTCGCGAACAACCGCAGAGTGTCCCCAGTAGCCCCAAGGCCGTAACTCCCCAGCTGCCTGGCAAGGTACTGAGGTGGCGGCCGGCGGTGGGGGGGGGGTGCTGCGGTGGCCCTCTGGCCGATGGGGGAGTTGTTCCCAAGACTTTGGGACACAGGTGGCGGGCAGAGGCCTGGGTTTGGTGGTCCAAGCCCACAGGTGCGGTGGGGGTAGTGGGTTTACAGGAGACCGACCGTCGTTGGCTGGATCCGACTGGCAAGCGGTCTGCCTTAGAGCTTGAGAAGAGGGGCCTGTGTCCTCCAAGGAAGTGCCTAAGGGTCCCGAGAAGAGAAAGAGATTTGAAGAGCAGAGCAAAAAAGAGCAGAGCAGAGCAGAGCAGAGCAACGAAGAGAAGAAGACAGGAAAAAATGTGGGCACGGGCCGGTACAGGACAATGGGATTTAACACAGCCCAAGAGGGCAATGCACACCATAGGTTTCCAGAAGGATGGATGGACCGTCGAAGAAATGAGGTAGGAGGTACGTGTGTCCATTAGTTCAACGAGAATGAACAATGTCTTAGAGAAGGTCGAATGGAGGGGATCATCATTGGCCTAGGACTCCTAGAATCAGCCCAGAATGTCATTTTCGGGAGGTAGGTAGGTAGCTCCATAGGTCCTGCCTGGGACCGGGGCCACTTTTCGAGGTGGTCTGCCGTCAGGGAAATGACGTGGACACTTGCGTGTTGCCATTTAGGTCCGGCTGGCCTGGAAGGGGCCGGGGATCTCCTGCCACTTCCTGACCGTGCTCAGATAGTGTTTGGAGGCAGGGCCTGCCTCACAAAGTCACCCCGACTGCCCTGCAAACTCTTATGCTGCCATTTGGTTCAAGCTGGCCTGGATAGTTCCGGGGATTCTCCTGTCACTAACTGCCCAGTGGTCAGATTGAACAGTCCAAGAGCCCCAAACGTGCTTTTTTCTTGCCTTCCTTCCATTCTGTGTCTTCCTGTGATTCTTTCTCTGCTTGCTTGCTTGCTTGCTTGCTTGCTTGCTTGCTGGCTTGCCTGCCTGCCTGCCTGCCTGCCTGCCTGCTTGCTTGCTTTTGCTTGCTTGCTTGCTTTCTGGAAAGGGGAGTCTCTAGCCCAAGCATAGACCCGGAATTCAATATGTAGTCTCAGGGTGGCCTTGAACTCTTGGTTATCCTCCTAGCTCTCTCTGCCTTCCAGTGCTGAGATTAATGGGGTGAGACACCAGGCCTGATTCTCATGTTTGCAGTCTAGCTTTCATTTCCTCTCTTTCTCTCTCTCTCTCTCTCTCTCTCTCTCTCTCTCTCTGTCTCTTGATTTCTCTTTCTTTGAGTTGTCCGAATTGGCTCTTGGTGTCCTGAGAGCGGACAACTTCATGCCTCACCCTGTAGAGTAGCTGAAAGGGAAGATAGACACTCAGCAAAGAAAAGCCTGGTGACTTGCATGTCTGATCCTGCGTTCCTTAGGCCGGCCGATTGGTTGTATAAGGACACCAGCTGGGTCCCTTTGGTGTTCCCTTGGTGTGTGCTTTGGTTTGGGTGGGACCTGTCCTCCCTCAGGCAGCCAGCCTTCCTTCCCTGCTCCACCAGCAAGACCTCATCGTGCCCTGGGGCCATGCTGCCTGGTGAGAGGGGTGTCCCCCACCCAGCTGTCCAAGAAAAGTGTCTGCCCTCACTGAGATCCTGCGGAGTGTCCAGCTCTCCAACCTTACAGGAGAGCAGGGTCCAGGCCCGGGCCCACCCCTAGGCCCGGGTCCAGGCTCAGGCCCAGGCCCAGGCCCAGGCCCAGGCCCGGCCAGGCGGGCACGGGTCAGGTCTAGGCACTCGGTGCTCGCATGGAAATCCTGATCCCATTTCTGTACGGGAAACCTAGAGCTTCTTCCTGTTGGGGTGCAGCCACCGAGCCGGTGGGCGCCTTACCATATGGGGAGAGGAGCTGGACGAGGGCTGGTGTTCTGGGACCAGAAGGACCTCCGCCCCCCACCACCATGCCCGCAGCCAAGATGGGGCCGCAGCGTGCACACACTGCTTGCTCTCCCCTCCATCCTGCCCGTTCTCCCGGCTGCCTTTCATATGGTGCAGTGAGCCACACGCTGATGTGACAGGGTCCATCGGGGTCCCAGTGTTCGTGGATGCCAGCTTGGCCCCTCGCTAGTTCCCGTGTCCCACGTCGTGCGCTCGGCGGGAGCTGGCTGGCACCCCGTCGGTTGGGAGGAGCGAGGCGTGCGGTGCCGTGGCGTCTGTGGGTTTGCACAGAGCCGGTGGAGTGGAGTGGAGTGGAGTGGAGTGTAGCGAGGAGAGAGAGAAGTGTGAAAGGTGCGAAGTTTGTGAAGTGTCCGAGTGGCGTGAGTGCTGAGACAAGTGTCCCGGGCCTTGGGGTGTGGGCACGTAGCTGAGGGCCCAAGAGGGAGGGTGAGGAGGCTGCAGGTGGGGGTGCGTGGAGGTGCAGGCGTGGGCCTAGCAGGAGGGCGAGGGAGGGAGGGAGGGAGGAGTGCGGTGGGGGTGGCGGCCGCCGAGAGGGCGCGCGCGCGGCGTGTTGTCGGGCAGCGGCGGGGTGTGTGGGCGCGTTGGGTGAAGTTGAGCGCAGGAGGTGGTTTGTGTGTGTGTGTTGGTGCGTGGTGCGAGTGTGCAGGTGTGTGTGTTGAGCGGAGAGTGGGGCGAGCGAGGCGTTGTGGGCGCCGGGCGTCCGGGATGCGGGGCGGTTGTGCTGGAGCCATTGGGGCGGGCGGGCGGGCGGGCGGGCGGGCGGGCGGGGGGGTGTGTCTGGTGACGGGTGACGTCAAGCGGTGTGTCCTTCGAATAGAGCCGGAGCGGCTCGGTCTCCTGCCGGTTGTGGTGGCGCACGCCGGTAGGATATTGCTGAAGAGGCGGAGGCAGGAGGATCAGGAGTTCGAGGCCAGCCTGGGCTACACATTTTCTTCCCACCGCTTTTGCACAACCGCACCACACACTTCAAACACTAACACACACAACACAACCTAACTTCCTACAACCTCCCCACCCCCCCCTTCACTCACACACCCTGCCTCCTCAGCCTTCCCTTCAACACACCTTCTCTGCACCACACCCTCACCCCTGCTCACCTGCCACCCATCCTCTGCTCACCAACACCTCTACACTCACACCCACACCCACACGCACTCCAGCCAATACCCTCACACTCGCACTCAAACACACACACACACACACTCACCGCCACGCACCAACCCTTTCGTCCACCCTTGCTCCTGCATTTCAACAACAATCCAACCCACCACCACCCCCCCAAGCCACGCATCTGCTCAGTCCACTCGAGTGGGCTGGGCGGGCCTGGGGACCGCTTCACCCCGTCTTTGCTTCGCCTTTCCTTCTCAGCCCACAGTCAGGGAGACACCAAGGGAAACGTCCACCAGGCCGATGCACACGTCCTCTTAGCCACGAGCCACTGGCCACCTCCTGCCTCAGCGCCGCCCACGCTCGGGTCTTCACCGTCACGTCAAGCGCAGTCCACACCTGGCCTTCGCACCCATGCCGGGCCACCTAGTCTCCAGCAAACATGCAATTCCTTCGGGTTCCCTCATTCGGTTTTCCATTCAGCTTCAATCCAAGAGACGCGGCCAGGGCTGAGGGACGACGCACGCCGACAGCACACAGGGAGCTCCGCTTGCCACGCGCGTGTGGGCCGCGCACGTTCCCCGTCGTCCTCCCCTCAGGCTCCGCTTCCCGCTCTTCTCTGAGCTGAGCTGTGTGAGCGCCGGGAGGCTCCGAGGAGACACGCGGCCAAAGAGAGAGGCGTTTTCCCAGCATCTTCTTCCATCCCACGCCAAGCCTAGGCCCCACGAGTTTGTCCTCTTCTCTCCTGCCTCGTCGTCCTGTCCGTCGTCCCCTTCTCGTGAACGCTCCCTTTGGGCCTTAGAAGGCCACCTGCCGCCATTTTCCGCTTCCAGGCCGTCCTGTCCTGCCTTCCTCCTCCACGTCTTCCTTCCTCCTTCTCCTTCTCTACGTCCTCCTCCTCCTCCTCCTCCTCCTGCTCCTCTCACCCCCTTCCTCCCACCTGCGTCCCTGAGCTATTCCTTAGCTAAGAAGGTACTCTTTGGAAACGTTGGCCCCTATGTCACCGCTACCAGTCTCCAGGCCCTGCCAGCAAGAGCCCATCTTCACCCGGCTCTTTGGAAGACTCGGGCCTCGGCCTCCACGAGACAGGGCAGGAGCCCAGGGCGCTGTGGCTGTCACCCTCGCAGAGCTTTGTGAGCGGGACCCTGGGTGCTCAGACGGTCTGGACCCTCCTCTCCCCTGGGAGACATCACCCCTTCTGGCCGCCACCGAGCCGCTCTCTCCCTCCCGTCCCACACTGCCTTTGCAGGAACCACTCCAGGAGGGGTCAAAGGGGCTCTGAGAGCCTGCCGGCCGGCCTTCAGGACAGCGGTGAAGAAGCCCTACCGGGGAGTCTGGAGTTCTCGGGCCGGCAGGGAGGGGTAAGCGGAAGGCCAGACAAGATTGTCCTGTCGTGGAAACACCTGTGCTCTGCGGGGACAGAGTGGACCCAGAAGAACTCTGTCGTGGCAGGGCCTGGCCATCACCCGCCCCTGCCAAAGCCTCAGGCCACATCGTGGTCGAGGGGCCTGGCTCCCCGGGGAGGCTTCGCGAACAACCGCAGAGTGTCCCCAGTAGCCCCAAGGCCGTAACTCCCCAGCTGCCTGGCAAGGTACTGAGGTGGCGGCCGGCGGTGGGGTGCTGCGGTGGCCCTCTGGCCGATGGGGGAGTTGTTCCCAAGACTTTGGGACACAGGTGGCGGGCAGAGGCCTGGGTTTGGTGGTCCAAGCCCACAGGTGCGGTGGGGGTAGTGGGTTTACAGGAGACCGACCGTCGTTGGCTGGATCCGACTGGCAAGCGGTCTGCCTTAGAGCTTGAGAAGAGGGGCCTGTGTCCTCCAAGGAAGTGCCTAAGGGTCCCGAGAAGAGAAAGAGATTTGAAGAGCAGAGCAAAAAAGAGCAGAGCAGAGCAGAGCAGAGCAGAGCAGAGCAACGAAGAGAAGAAGACAGGAAAAAATGTGGGCACGGGCCGGTACAGGACAATGGGATTTAACACAGCCCAAGAGGGCAATGCACACCATAGGTTTCCAGAAGGATGGATGGACCGTCGAAGAAATGAGGTAGGAGGTACGTGTGTCCATTAGTTCAACGAGAATGAACAATGTCTTAGAGAAGGTCGAATGGAGGGGATCATCATTGGCCTAGGACTCCTAGAATCAGCCCAGAATGTCATTTTCGGGAGGTAGGTAGGTAGCTCCATAGGTCCTGCCTGGGACCGGGGCCACTTTTCGAGGTGGTCTGCCGTCAGGGAAATGACGTGGACACTTGCGTGTTGCCATTTAGGTCCGGCTGGCCTGGAAGGGGCCGGGGATCTCCTGCCACTTCCTGACCGTGCTCAGATAGTGTTTGGAGGCAGGGCCTGCCTCACAAAGTCACCCCGACTGCCCTGCAAACTCTTATGCTGCCATTTGGTTCAAGCTGGCCTGGATAGTTCCGGGGATTCTCCTGTCACTAACTGCCCAGTGGTCAGATTGAACAGTCCAAGAGCCCCAAACGTGCTTTTTTCTTGCCTTCCTTCCATTCTGTGTCTTCCTGTGATTCTTTCTCTGCTTGCTTGCTTGCTTGCTTCCTTGCTTGCTTGCTTGCTTGCCTGCCTGCCTGCCTGCCTGCCTGCCTGCTTGCTTGCTTGCTTTTGCTTGCTTTCTGGAAAGGGGAGTCTCTAGCCCAAGCATAGACCCGGAATTCAATATGTAGTCTCAGGGTGGCCTTGAACTCTTGGTTATCCTCCTAGCTCTCTCTGCCTTCCAGTGCTGAGATTAATGGGGTGAGACACCAGGCCTGATTCTCATGTTTGCAGTCTAGCTTTCATTTCCTCTCTTTCTCTCTCTCTCTCTCTCTCTCTCTCTCTCTGTCTCTTGATTTCTCTTTCTTTGAGTTGTCCGAATTGGCTCTTGGTGTCCTGAGAGCGGACAACTTCATGCCTCACCCTGTAGAGTAGCTGAAAGGGAAGATAGACACTCAGCAAAGAAAAGCCTGGTGACTTGCATGTCTGATCCTGCGTTCCTTAGGCCTGCCGATTGGTTGTATAAGGACACCAGCTGGGTCCCTTTGGTGTTCCCTTGGTGTGTGCTTTGGTTTGGGTGGGACCTGTCCTCCCTCAGGCAGCCAGCCTTCCTTCCCTGCTCCACCAGCAAGACCTCATCGTGCCCTGGGGCCATGCTGCCTGGTGAGAGGGGTGTCCCCCACCCAGCTGTCCAAGAAAAGTGTCTGCCCTCACTGAGATCCTGCGGAGTGTCCAGCTCTCCAACCTTACAGGAGAGCAGGGTCCAGGCCCGGCCCACCCCTAGCCCGGTCCAGGCTCAGGCCCAGGCCCAGGCCCAGGCCCAGGCCCAGGCCCAGGCCCAGGGCCCCAGGCCCAGGTCTAGGGCACTCGGTGCTCGCATGGAAATCCTGATCCCATTTCTGTACGGAAACCTAGAGCTTCTTCCTGTTGGGGTGCAGCCACCGAGCCGGTGGGCGCCTTACCATATGGGGAGAGAGAGCTGGACGAGGGCTGGTGTTCTGGGACCAGAAGGACCTCCGCCCCCCACCACCATGCCCGCAGCCAAGATGGGGCCGCAGCGTGCACACACTGCTTGCTCTCCCCTCCATCCTGCCCGTTCTCCCGGCTGCCTTTCATATGGTGCAGTGAGCCACACGCTGATGTGACAGGGTCCATCGGGGTCCCAGTGTTCGTGGATGCCAGCTTGGCCCCTCGCTAGTTCCCGTGTCCCACGTCGTGCGCTCGGCGGGAGCTGGCTGGCACCCCGTCGGTTGGGAGGAGCGAGGCGTGCGGTGCCGTGGCGTCTGTGGGTTTGCACAGAGCCGGTGGAGTGGAGTGGAGTGGAGTGGAGTGGAGTGTAGCGAGGAGAGAGAGAAGTGTGAAAGGTGCGAAGTTTGTGAAGTGTCCGAGTGGCGTGAGTGCTGAGACAAGTGTCCCGGGCCTTGGGGTGTGGGCACGTAGCTGAGGGCCCAAGAGGGAGGGTGAGGAGGCTGCAGGTGGGGGTGCGTGGAGGTGCAGGCGTGGGCCTAGCAGGAGGGCGAGGGAGGGAGGGAGGGGAGGAGGTGGTGGTGGCAGCGGCCGCGAGAGGGGCGCGCGTGCGGCGTGTTGTCGGGCAGCGGCGGGGTGTGTGGGCGCGTTGGGTGAAGTTGAGCGCAGGAGGTGGTTTGTGTGTGTGTTGGTGCGTGGTGCGAGTGTGCAGGTGTGTGTGTTGAGCGGAGAGTGGGGCGAGCGAGGCGTTGTGGGCGCCGGGCGTCCGGGATGCGGGGCGGTTGTGCTGGAGCCATTGGGGCGGGCGGGCGGGCGGGCGGGCGGGTGGGTGGGGTGGGCGTGTCTGGGTGACGTCAAGCCCGGTGTCCTTCGAATAGAGCCGGAGCGGCTCGGTCTCCTGCCGGTTGTGGTGGCGCACGCCGGTAGGATATTGCTGAAGAGGCGGAGGCAGGAGGATCAGGAGTTCGAGGCCAGCCTGGGCTACACATTTTCTTCCCACCGCTTTTGCACAACCGCACCACACACTTCAAACACTAACACACACAACACAACCTAACTTCCTACAACCTCCCCTCCCCCGCCTTCACTCACACACCCTGCCTCCTCAGCCTTCCCTTCAACACACCTTCTCTGCACCACACCCTCACCCCTGCTCACCTGCCACCCATCCTCTGCTCACCAACACCTCTACACTCACACCCACACCCACACGCACTCCAGCCAATACCCTCACACTCGCACTCAAACACACACACACACACACACACACCACGCACCAACCCTTTCGTCCACCCTTGCTCCTGCATTTCAACAACAATCCAACCCACCACCACCCCCAAGCCACGCATCTGCTCAGTCCACTCGAGTGGGCTGGGCGGGCCTGGGGACCGCTTCACCCCGTCTTTGCTTCGCCTTTCCTTCTCAGCCCACAGTCAGGGAGACACCAAGGGAAACGTCCACCAGGCCGATGCACACGTCCTCTTAGCCACGAGCCACTGGCCACCTCCTGCCTCAGCGCCGCCCACGCTCGGGTCTTCACCGTCACGTCAAGCGCAGTCCACACCTGGCCTTCGCACCCATGCCGGGCCACCTAGTCTCCAGCAAACATGCAATTCCTTCGGGTTCCCTCATTCGGTTTTCCATTCAGCTTCAATCCAAGAGACGCGGCCAGGGCTGAGGGACGACGCACGCCGACAGCACACAGGGAGCTCCGCTTGCCACGCGCGTGTGGGCCGCGCCGCGTTCCCCGTCGTCCTCCCCCCTCAGGCTCCGCTTCCCGCTCTTCTCTGAGCTGAGCTGTGTGAGCGCCGGGAGGCTCCGAGGAGACACGCGGCCAAAGAGAGAGGCGTTTTCCCAGCATCTTCTTCCATCCCACGCCAAGCCTAGGCCCCACGAGTTTGTCCTCTTCTCTCCTGCCTCGTCGTCCTGTCCGTCGTCCCCTTCTCGTGAACGCTCCCTTTGGGCCTTAGAAGGCCACCTGCCGCCATTTTCCGCTTCCAGGCCGTCCTGTCCTGCCTTCCTCCTCCACGTCTTCCTTCCTCCTTCTCCTTCTCTACGTCCTCCTCCTCCTCCTCCTCCTCCTGCTCCTCTCACCCCCCCCCCTCCCACCTGCGTCCCTGAGCTATTCCTTAGCTAAGAAGGTACTCTTTGGAAACGTTGGCCCCTATGTCACCGCTACCAGTCTCCAGGCCCTGCCAGCAAGAGCCCATCTTCACCCGGCTCTTTGGAAGACTCGGCCCGGCCTCCACGAGACAGGGCAGGAGCCCAGGGCGCTGTGGCTGTCACCCTCGCAGAGCTTTGTGAGCGGGACCCTGGGTGCTCAGGCGGTCTGGACCCTCCTCTCCCCTGGGAGACATCACCCCTTCTGGCCGCCACCGAGCCGCTCTCTCCCCCTCCCGTCCCACACTGCCTGCAGGAACCACTCCAGGAGGGGTCAAAGGGGCTCTGAGAGCCTGCCGCCGGCCTTCAGGACAGCGGTGAAGAAGCCCTACCGGGGAGCCTGGAGTTGTCGGGCCGGCAGGGAGGGGTAAGCGGAAGGCCAGACAAGATTGTCCTGTCGTGGAAACACCTGTGCTCTGCGGGGACAGAGTGGACCCAGAAGAACCCTGTCGTGGCAGGGCCTGGCCATCACCCGCCCCTGCCAAAGCCTCAGGCCACATCGTGGTCGAGGGGCCTGGCTCCCCGGGGAGGCTTCGCGAACAACCGCAGAGTGTCCCCAGTAGCCCCAAGGCCGTAACTCCCCAGCTGCCTGGCAAGGTACTGAGGTGGCGGCCGGCGGTGGGGGGGGGGGGGCTGCGGTGGCCCTCTGGCCGATGGGGGAGTTGTTCCCAAGACTTTGGGACACAGGTGGCGGGCAGAGGCCTGGGTTTGGTGGTCCAAGCCCACAGGTGCGGTGGGGGTAGTGGGTTTACAGGAGACCGACCGTCGTTGGCTGGATCCGACTGGCAAGCGGTCTGCCTTAGAGCTTGAGAAGAGGGGCCTGTGTCCTCCAAGGAAGTGCCTAAGGGTCCCGAGAAGAGAAAGAGATTTGAAGAGCAGAGCAAAAAAGAGCAGAGCAGAGCAGAGCAGAGCAGAGCAGAGCAGAAGAAGAAGAAGAGGAAAAAATGTGGGCACGGGCCGGTACAGGACAATGGGATTTAACACAGCCCAAGAGGGCAATGCACACCATAGGTTTCCAGAAGGATGGATGGACCGTCGAAGAAATGAGGTAGGAGGTACGTGTGTCCATTAGTTCAACGAGAATGAACAATGTCTTAGAGAAGGTCGAATGGAGGGGATCATCATTGGCCTAGGACTCCTAGAATCAGCCCAGAATGTCATTTTCGGGAGGTAGGTAGGTAGCTCCATAGGTCCTGCCTGGGACCGGGGCCACTTTTCGAGGTGGTCTGCCGTCAGGGAAATGACGTGGACACTTGCGTGTTGCCATTTAGGTCCGGCTGGCCTGGAAGGGGCCGGGGATCTCCTGCCACTTCCTGACCGTGCTCAGATAGTGTTTGGAGGCAGGGCCTGCCTCACAAAGTCACCCCGACTGCCCTGCAAACTCTTATGCTGCCATTTGGTTCAAGCTGGCCTGGATAGTTCCGGGGATTCTCCTGTCACTAACTGCCCAGTGGTCAGATAACAGTCCAAGAGCCCCAAACGTGCTTTTTTCTTGCCTTCCTTCCATTCTGTGTCTTCCTGTGATTCTTTCTCTGCTTGCTTGCTTGCTTGCTTCCTTGCTTGCTTCCTTGCTGGCTTGCCTGCCTGCCTGCCTGTTTGCCTGCCTGCTTGCTTGCTTTCTTGCTTGCTTGCTTTCTGGAAAGGGGAGTCTCTAGCCCAAGCATAGACCCGGAATTCAATATGTAGTCTCAGGGTGGCCTTGAACTCTTGGTTATCCTCCTAGCTCTCTCTGCCTTCCAGTGCTGAGATTAATGGGGTGAGACACCAGGCCTGATTCTCATGTTTGCAGTCTAGCTTTCATTTCCTCTCTTTCTCTCTCTCTCTCTCTCTCTCTCTCTCTCTCTGTCTCTTGATTTCTCTTTCTTTGAGTTGTCCGAATTGGCTCTTGGTGTCCTGAGAGCGGACAACTTCATGCCTCACCCTGTAGAGTAGCTGAAAGGGAAGATAGACACTCAGCAAAGAAAAGCCTGGTGACTTGCATGTCTGATCCTGCGTTCCTTAGGCCTGCCGATTGGTTGTATAAGGACACCAGCTGGGTCCCTTTGGTGTTCCCTTGGTGTGTGCTTTGGTTTGGGTGGGACCTGTCCTCCCTCAGGCAGCCAGCCTTCCTTCCCTGCTCCACCAGCAAGACTTCATCGTGCCCTGGGGCCATGCTGCCTGGTGAGAGGGGTGTCCCCCACCCAGCTGTCCAAGAAAAGTGTCTGCCCTCACTGAGATCCTGCGGAGTGTCCAGCTCTCCAACCTTACAGGAGAGCAGGGTCCAGGCCCGGGCCCACCCCTAGGCCCGGGTCCAGGCTCAGGCCCAGGCCCAGGCCCAGGCCCAGGCCCAGGCCCGGGCACGGGCCCAGGTCTAGGGCACTCGGTGCTCGCATGGAAATCCTGATCCCATTTCTGTACGGGAAACCTAGAGCTTCTTCCTGTTGGGGTGCAGCCACCGAGCCGGTGGGCGCCTTACCATATGGGGAGAGGAGAGCTGGACGAGGGCTGGTGTTCTGGGACCAGAAGGACCTCCGCCCCCCACCACCATGCCCGCAGCCAAGATGGGTCCGCAGCGTGCACACACTGCTTGCTCTCCCCTCCATCCTGCCCGTTCTCCCGGCTGCCTTTCATATGGTGCAGTGAGCCACACGCTGATGTGACAGGGTCCATCGGGGTCCCAGTGTTCGTGGATGCCAGCTTGGCCCCTCGCTAGTTCCCGTGTCCCACGTCGTGCGCTCGGCGGGAGCTGGCTGGCACCCCGTCGGTTGGGAGGAGCGAGGCGTGCGGTGCCGTGGCGTCTGTGGGTTTGCACAGAGCCGGTGGAGTGGAGTGGAGTGGAGTGGAGTGGAGTGGAGTGGCGGGAGAGAGAGAGAAGTGTGAAAGGTGCGAAGTTTGTGAAGTGTCCGAGTGGCGTGAGTGCTGAGACAAGTGTCCCGGGCCTTGGGGTGTGGGCACGTAGCTGAGGGCCCAAGAGGGGGGGTGAGGAGGCTGCAGGTGGGGTGCGTGGAGGTGCAGGCGTGGGCCTAGGAGGAGGGGAGGGAGGGAGGGAGGAGTGCGGTGGTGGCAGCGGCCGCGAGAGGGCGCGCGTGCGGCGTGTTGTCGGGCAGCGGCGGGGTGTGTGGGCGCGTTGGGTGAAGTTGAGCGCAGGAGGTGGTTTGTGTGTGTGTGTTGGTGCGTGGTGCGAGTGTGCAGGTGTGTGTGTTGAGCGGAGAGTGGGGCGAGCGAGGCGTTGTGGGCGCCGGGCGTCCGGGATGCGGGGCGGTTGTGCTGGAGCCATTGGGGCGGGCGGGCGGGCGGGCGGGGGGGGCGGGGGGGGGTGGGCGTGTCTGGGTGACGTCAAGCCCGGTGTCCTTCGAATAGAGCCGGAGCGGCTCGGTCTCCTGCCGGTTGTGGTGGCGCACGCCGGTAGGATATTGCTGAAGAGGCGGAGGCAGGAGGATCAGGAGTTCGAGGCCAGCCTGGGCTACACATTTTCTTCCCACCGCTTTTGCACAACCGCACCACACACTTCAAACACTAACACACACAACACAACCTAACTTCCTACAACCTCCCCTCCCCCGCCTTCACTCACACACCCTGCCTCCTCAGCCTTCCCTTCAACACACCTTCTCTGCACCACACCCTCACCCCTGCTCACCTGCCACCCATCCTCTGCTCACCAACACCTCTACACTCACACCCACACCCACACGCACTCCAGCCAATACCCTCACACTCGCACTCAAACACACACACACACACACACTCACCGCCACGCACCAACCCTTTCGTCCACCCTTGCTCCTGCATTTCAACAACAATCCAACCCACCACCACCCCCAAGCCACGCATCTGCTCAGTCCACTCGAGTGGGCTGGGCGGGCCTGGGGACCGCTTCACCCCGTCTTTGCTTCGCCTTTCCTTCTCAGCCCACAGTCAGGGAGACACCAAGGGAAACGTCCACCAGGCCGATGCACACGTCCTCTTAGCCACGAGCCACTGGCCACCTCCTGCCTCAGCGCCGCCCACGCTCGGGTCTTCACCGTCACGTCAAGCGCAGTCCACACCTGGCCTTCGCACCCATGCCGGGCCACCTAGTCTCCAGCAAACATGCAATTCCTTCGGGTTCCCTCATTCGGTTTTCCATTCAGCTTCAATCCAAGAGACGCGGCCAGGGCTGAGGGACGACGCACGCCGACAGCACACAGGGAGCTCCGCTTGCCACGCGTGTGGGCGCGCGCGTTCCCGTCGTCCTCCCCTCAGGCTCCGCTTCCCGCTCTTCTCTGAGCTGAGCTGTGTGAGCGCCGGGAGGCTCCGAGGAGACACGCGGCCAAAGAGAGAGGCGTTTTCCCAGCATCTTCTTCCATCCCACGCCAAGCCTAGGCCCCACGAGTTTGTCCTCTTCTCTCCTGCCTCGTCGTCCTGTCCGTCGTCCCCTTCTCGTGAACGCTCCCTTTGGGCCTTAGAAGGCCACCTGCCGCCATTTTCCGCTTCCAGGCCGTCCTGTCCTGCCTTCCTCCTCCACGTCTTCCTTCCTCCTTCTCCTTCTCTACGTCCTCCTCCTCCTCCTCCTGCTCCTCTCACCCCCTTCCTCCCACCTGCGTCCCTGAGCTATTCCTTAGCTAAGAAGGTACTCTTTGGAAACGTTGGCCCCTATGTCACCGCTACCAGTCTCCAGGCCCTGCCAGCAAGAGCCCATCTTCACCCGGCTCTTTGGAAGACTCGGGCCTCGGCCTCCACGAGACAGGGCAGGAGCCCAGGGCGCTGTGGCTGTCACCCTCGCAGAGCTTTGTGAGCGGGACCCTGGGTGCTCAGACGGTCTGGACCCTCCTCTCCCCTGGGAGACATCACCCCTTCTGGCCGCCACCGAGCCGCTCTCTCCCTCCCGTCCCACACTGCCTTTGCAGGAACCACTCCAGGAGGGGTCAAAGGGGCTCTGAGAGCCTGCCGGCCGGCCTTCAGGACAGCGGTGAAGAAGCCCTACGGGGAGTCTGGAGTTCTCGGGCCGGCAGGGAGGGGTAAGCGGAAGGCCAGACAAGATTGTCCTGTCGTGGAAACACCTGTGCTCTGCGGGGACAGAGTGGACCCAGAAGAACTCTGTCGTGGCAGGGCCTGGCCATCACCCGCCCCTGCCAAAGCCTCAGGCCACATCGTGGTCGAGGGGCCTGGCTCCCCGGGGAGGCTTCGCGAACAACCGCAGAGTGTCCCCAGTAGCCCCAAGGCCGTAACTCCCCAGCTGCCTGGCAAGGTACTGAGGTGGCGGCCGGCGGTGGGGGGGGGGTGCTGCGGTGGCCCTCTGGCCGATGGGGGGAGTTGTTCCCAAGACTTTGGGACACAGGTGGCGGGCAGAGGCCTGGGTTTGGTGGTCCAAGCCCACAGGTGCGGTG